>OY728129.1:1842980222-1844230222 GCA_963277665.1 Viscum album | reverse complement strand
TGTTATTCATTTGTTGTTAATTAACTTTTTTCCATACGACTCAACTGATTACAATGTGGTAACGAGATTTGTCTCAATTTTCACTTCGTTGTGACTTGCTTAGTATTGTGCATCTACTCTTTATTATGTAGTGTACCTACTGCCCATTTGAGATCAAATTTCAATTGAAATTATATTAAATTTAAATTTCCATATTCTCATATCATGGATATGATTATTGTGTAAACCGTTTAACATTTAACATATGGTATTTATTTTGAATGTTGTTTTGAATGTGGAAATATTGATGAATTTGTATCCTCTATTCTATATGGATAATGTAAAGGAATATTTATCTTGTGTTTAATCTATGTATAAATAATTATTTGGACATTAAAAGATGGTTGAGGCCTGCTACATCCCCTCGATGCATCAGTAGGTCTCATGAGACAAATCTGTTGATGACAAACCCTTCGAGTTTGTTTCAAAAAATCAGATGGGTTTCTACCCATAGAACTAAACTATTTTTACAGTATTATGGTATCATGTTCTAGATACATGACATCCAATTAATAATAATTCTCTTTATTCATTATCAGTTATTTCTATCCACGAGGTTTTCACTATGAGAAAATCTATGGATGCAGTTTCATTCTCAATTTATTAATGGCGTGAGTTTTTCATTTATTCACCATTCCAAATTGATTATGTAATTTTTTTATGATTATCTTATTATTGAATTCATGCTTCTACTATTTATAACCCTTACTGAGCATTTGAGCTCACCCATTTCATTTTTTCCCTTCAACAGGTGGTGAATAGGAGATCATTTATTGAGTTTATGTGGATGCAGTTTTTAGTTTTTTTATGTATTGTATTTTGTAACCTTTTCCGATGTAATCTGAGTTACATATATGTATCTAGTTTCTTCAATACTACTAAACTGATCATTCATTCACAATTTTCATTCCTTCTAACCATGACAATATAATAAGTAATGCATTGGCTCTAGTCTAGAGGGGTAGGGGTGTTACAGATGGTATCAGAGGAAGTTTAGTAGAAACCTTGGGAACTTGATTTAGAAAACGCAGGTTAGGGAACAAATCCCTAAGGTAGTATTTGAGGAAAGACATACAAGAACGTCCTAGAATTATGGTAAGGAATATATTATGTGGATACTTATATAAAATAAATCTCATTTTGGATACAAACAAGTAGATGTGTCTCTGGCATAGATGTACATAGGAGTGAAAACTCCAATAAGGAGTTTCGGGATTGACCCGGGGTATCCTAGTACACGACAATGGGACTTTCTACACTTTTGGTTTGACACTCTGAGGGGATATGATTAGGATAATTTAAATTTTATTTACCCATAATTATTAAGTATTTATGCACCCAATGTAACCAAATTATATGGTTTTAGTATTTACGATTCATAAATTTATGCTATGTGTTATACCATGTTTAGAGTTATAGAGAGTTCGTAATGTTACCAGCTAATATATAATACTGAATTGATTATAAATGGAGACTAGAAAAAGGAATAAAAACTTCACCAGTGAACATGATGTGAAGCTTAAGAAGGATCATATCTCTAATGGTCTTAATACATCTTTTGAAAGGAAGATTGTCTCCCAAGTATCCTCATCATATGAGAAAATAATATCATGTGTTAACAAGTTATGTAAAGACTTCTCTGAGTCCTATGGATTTTAAGGGAAAACAATAATGATAGGATGACATAGAAATATGGGGTTAAAGGGAAGAAGGGAAAGAAGTGTTTTCCCACATGTGCAAATTATGTAAAGAATCTCAATGGTAAATTCTTGAAGGGAATGTGAGTTTTCTATAAGTGTGGATAAAAAGGAAACCAAATTCATGATTGTGAGGGTAAGAAAATGGTTTCCAATGTACACTGATTCAACTGCAAGGAGATGGGACAATATGCGAATCAATGTCCCAATCTTCAATGGAATATACCCCAAATTATGATTTTGGATAATGATCAAGTTATCATGCTACCAGAGATGAAGTAGAATGATTAATATTCATAGTCAAGAATAATTTCATTTGAATATTTTGTCAGTATTGTACTGGTTGTAATAATTATGATATTTATAACGATTGTACTACAGTACTATTTCATTAAGGATTTGAGGCCATAGTGTGAATGGTACAAAGGAAAAGTGACCTAGTAGAAAGTTAAACTTTTTAAAAAACACATGATTGAGGGAAAGACCAACCTTAATATATATATATATATATATATCGTGTTGAGATAATGATGAAGATATGAATGATTTGGATAAGTACTGAACACCTTAGAACTGATAATTGACTTGTTGAGAAGTGGTATATGCTATCATCGATGGAGTTTATAGTACTTTTGGATTTAATTAATATATCCAATAACATTTATCTTACTTATGGAATATAGAGGAATGCACATTTCTGATACAGTTTTTATGGTAATTCAAGTTATTACCATATTTCAAGAGGATACATGATGATGTTATTCACATGTTTAGAATGTCAATTTTGGAGATGCTTCTTGTTGATTAAGGGTTAATGATAATTTCATCTTGGAAATTTAGAGGCCTTCATTATAATGTGTTGAATAATTATATTTTGGAATTCTTAACCATTTACTAAATGGTTTAAGATAATCATTGTATGGGTTTAATGTCGCTACATGATGGTTTGGTTATTCTTCCTTGACCATGTTTTCTAATTAGAATGCGTTGTTTTGTAGTAACCGATGATTTTTCCTATCCTCTTATTAATATAATATTTTTACTATAATCTTGATGTGGTTTTCCCACAGGGGAATTTTCATGTATTAACCATTAACTTTCGAAGTTCAATTTCAAATTTTTAGGATGAAGTTTTTGTAAGGAGGGAATAATGTAACACCCCAAGAATTTTAAAATAGATTTGTTATAAAATGCATGAAACACTGAGTCTCTAAAAACACCACTTTTTTATAACCTAGTCAATTAAATATAATTTTTCACCTTTGTTATTTGAATTTTGAAAAACTGGCATACACAGTTGTGTTCAGGATGATATTTAGAGTCTGGTAGAATTAACTTAATTTTTTGTGAATAGTAACCTACCCTTATGAATAGTAACCAACCCTTATAAAACATACCTTACCCTTATGAATTTTAATATGAATCTTATGAATGGTATCCACACCCATGAATGTATAAATAAATTTAGGCACCTTAAAAATGAAGATAAATAATTTAAGTGTTTATATTTTTCGATTAAATAATGATTTTAATTAAATATTTAATTAATAATATTTAGGAATTTATTTTTGAAAAATGGAATTCATTTTTGGATTCTACACGTCGAAAAATGGTTTGGGTGAATTTTTGGGGTTTTTCTGAAATACATGAATTTTTGGTGAATAGTAAAATATATTAATTTACTGTATAAATACATTATAATTAACTATTCCTAGCATCATGAGTGATGTAAGCACCCAAATATCAAAATCACATGCATATATTAGTATTCTTGTTCATGGAATACTCACTATTTCTTTTCTTGAAAGGAAATAAAAAATTAATGATTATAATATTAAGAAAACTCTTCTCCCCTCCACTATATAAACCACCCCTCACCCCCTCTTCCTCCCACACCACTCAAGCTTCTAGCCTTTCCGAAATTCTGTCAAATACTCTTATAAATCCCTCTCCCCACGTCCAAGACCTTTTGGTCTCACCAAAATGCCAAAAACAAAGGTCTTAAGGAGTTTCTCAAGGAGGAGTACTCAAGAGGGGAACCTCTCTTCCTTTTTCTTTCAATTCCTTTTACAAGTTCCATTATTTTGTTCTCTCTTCTCACCTCACCTCATCTAAATGCCGTGATAATTCCAGTACCATACATGTACTTAGTTTTCATTATTCTAATGGAATATTTCACCATAATCTATTTTCTTTCTTTCCTTTTATACTATAAATGAAAACACCATCCGAGGTGTGTTAATTTATCACACTCAAAAAAGATTGGTTTTCAATTTGCATTACTATATTCAGGAAAGGTCATGAAACATTTTCAATTGTTGAACCAGATCATAATATATGTATTTTATCATTTTTAATGTTCTTTAATCCTTACACACTCATGAAATGGAATAATAATACAAAACAAGTTCATTGTGCACAAAACTGGCAAGCCAAATCAAAGGGTTTATCATTAACTCATCGAATGAGTCATCCTCATGGTATATAACCAGAATAATTCTATGATCATTTAAATATCTATAAATTCATTAATAAGATATATTAATGATTCTTTATGTTTAACAACATTTCAAATGAACTTTTATTCACGAATACAAGTAAACAAATCATGAAAACCAAGTAAGAAAATGCTTCCAAAACAATAAAATTGAATCTCATAAACCCATAAAAAGTCTATTAATGAACCTAATAAGGTTATACCATATCAATTAAATGTTTATGAGGTTCTGTACTTATTAATTAATGAATCTAAATTTGATTATTCTGGCTGTTAAGAAAAATCAAGAACACCTTCGAGCATAAGGTAAGGGATTTCTTAACTCAATTTTCATTATATTTTTTGGATTTTTATTTTTCACACATAAATATTTCATTGATTTATCATCACCATAATGGAACAATCTTTGTAAGGGATTACTTAACTCAATTTTAATTCTTTGAGTTAAACATCTATTTCATTGGTTACATTGTTCCAAGAATATGTGTGAATGACCTATGATTGTTTTATACTGTATATCCACTTATATTTTTTGATTTTTATTTTTTACACATAAATATTTCATTAATTAATCATAGATCTAATGACACAATATTTGTAAGGGATATCTTAACTCAATTTCCATTCATTGAGTTAAACATCAATGTCATTGGTTTTGTATTTTCCCAGAATATGTGTGAATGACCTATGATTGTTTTATTCTATATGTCCAATTTTAATATGTGGGTTTACATTTTTCACAAATAATTATGTCATTTATTTTTCCTCAATCTAATGATATGTTTTTGGTAAGGGATCCTCTTGCTCTCTTTTTATCAAGAATCTCCCCTTTGTTGTTTCCTTTTATTTTTAATACCTAATGATGGGGTTTGTTTTCGAACCTCTCCCAGACTTCCCTTATGATATATACATAATGGGATACCCCTTTACCTTTCATTAATCCCCCGTAAGAACACTCGTTACCATGTCGAAATTTTTGTAAGGGGTTTTCTCATCTCACTTTCAATTCTATGGGATTTCCACTGTTCACCTCTTATTTCTTATATGTGGTATAGGTGTACTATAGAGACCCAAGAATTTTTACATATAACATCTCATTATTTCAAGCATAATTAACCATCAGAGTACAATCCAAGGATCGTTAAGTCTAGTGTCTTTGAATACTATGTACATATAACATAAAACATAGGGCTAAAAAAACTTCTTTATTTAATCTCCATAAAGAGCTTCTAACTTCCTTTGAGTTCTTACATCTGCATAGGGTACCCTGTGGAACACATGAACAAAGGGATGAGCTAAAAATCCCAGTAAAGGAATGAATCATAAGGATACATCTCAAGCACATGAGTTAGGAGGCATGACATAATGATATACAAAGCATGAAACTTATAAAATCATTTAATATAAGCATGGGATAATATAAACATGGCATCATATAAATGTGTTAGAATCATAAATCATATCTTTAGTACAGGTCAAGGCTGACCACCAATTCTGTTTCCCATTTTAGTACGGGTCAAGGATAACCGCCAATCCTGTTTCACATCGCTTCTCATGAGAGTTAACCTTAACCAATGCATTGGAGCGCTATCTGGGTGAACCCATCTCAACATATTCATGAATATTCTTTCCACATAAATAATCTTTCCACATAAATAATCGTACATAATCAACCATACATAAATATAAGGGTACCCATGGAAAGAATTGGGTACCACAATTATGACATAAAACATATCCAATGGGCGTATCATGAAAGTCTTCATGAAAGGAAAGGATTAGAACATACATGGACATTCATAGGGTAAAATAGGCATATAAAATGGTAATTGGTGTCAAATATAATTGACAACATATTAAAAATGTATTTTAGAAACATTATCATTAAAGCATTTTTGTGCGGTTTTAAGGAAAACACTCTAGAGCTTTTCAAATAGAAAAGAGGACATTCTTTTATATAAAACAAAAATTAAACCAAGAAGGTTTTCATAATAAAAATAATGATTTTATAAATTCAATGGTGTTTTAAAACATAGGATAGAGTGAAATTGAAGTTTGGGTAAAAATTTGGGAAGTCCCCTTAAAATAGGTTTGCTTATCGGAAAGTTCTAAGGAGGGAATATTTCAAAAATCATGTATATCCCCGAAAGAATTTAATGAAAGGGTCTTGATATAATAATCTTGTAAAAATAACCATAAGTAATAAGACTCGCATAAATAGATAAGGTAACACCATTTTGAAAGAAATATAAGGCAACCCGAAAGAACAAAAGGTTTGGATAGAATTCGTTACGATTTTATCAGCATGGTGTCGGGTGTGACCAAGAGGGATTGATGAGAGAGAATTGGGGTTTCTCATCACTTATAAATCAAGAAGTAAGTATGGTGTAGGTTCTTAAACATAACCCATAATTTTATAGTACACATAAAAAGTCATAGTATAGAGGACAATCTTGATTAAGAGAGAAAAGGAGAGGATCCCTTACCTTAAATCTGGTGGTGTTCTCCACTTGTTATTAATGACTTGAATAAACAAATTAGGATTATTAATTCATAATTACAGAACCTATTTTGTGTAATTTATTTATTATAACCCTTTTTAGTTCATTCAAATCCTTTTTTATTAGTTATAAGGTTCAATTTCATTGTTCGAGCTCATTTGTTTACTTGGCTTTAAAGATCGGTTCACTTATATTCAAGTTTGGATTATATGCTAGATGAAAGTGGTTGTCCAGAATTGAAGTTATATTCTTTAGTTCATATCCTGGAGATTAAATGGTTTTAATTTTAATGAGGTTACTTAGAGTGAAGTTGAATTATTATATATATATATATATAGCCATAGTGATAACCGTTTTTGTTGATCGGTGGATTTGATTACAAAGAATGTGTTTTGATTTATAACTTAATTCCATTTGTACCAAAGGATTATAGAACCAAAATTTGGATATATTAAATATATAATAATATGGTTCAACCATAACACAAATGGTTTCATGACCAGAATTAAATATAATAATAGAAATTGATAAACTGTTGTCCTTGAATGTGCTAAATTAGCACATCTCAAACGGTGCTTTCATTTCTTTCAAATAAAATTGTGGGGAAAGTGGAGAAGATAATGAAATATACCACTAGAATGAAGAAATTATAGTACATGTATGTTACTGGATTTATCAGACTATTATGGTGAAGGGAGGTGAGGAAAGAAAATAAAAAAGAAAAGAAGAAATTTGGGAAGAGGAATTTACCTCTTGAGAATTCCTCCTTTGAGAACCTCTTAAGGGGGGAGGTTTTGGTATTTTGAGGAGGCTGAGAGCTTTTGAAAGTGGGGGAGGACCTTGGGGAGAGATTTGGGAAGAATTTAGAGAGGGCTTGGAGCTTGCGAGGAGTGGATAGAAGAGGGAGTGAAGGGGGTTTTTATAGTGGAGGAGAGGAGGGATTTCATAATATAATAATCATTAATTTATTATTTCTTCCCAAGACAAGGAATAGTAAGTATTCCATGACCAAGAATAGTGATTTTATCATGTGATACCGAACCAAGTGGGATCACATCAGTAGAACATCTTCAATGAATCAATTAATCCATTATTTAGCATTTATTGTGAATTATCGGATTCTACTATTCATCAAAAATTCTAGTATTTTAGAAATATCCAAAAAAAATCACCCTAACCATTTTTTGATGTGTAGAATCCAGAAATGAAGTCCATTTTTCAAAAATAATTTTCTATATATGATTATTTTAATATTTAAGTAAAATAATAATTTATTATCAAAACCAGTTTTAAAACATTCATTAACTCATTCTAAACTATAGGTATATCGTACTTCCAACATTAATATTATTTTTATACCACCATAGGTGAGGTTACTATTCATTAGGGTATATCAATATTCATAAGGGTAGGTTACTATTCCCCAAAAATTATTTTTGTTTTATTATACTCCAAAAAACATCTAACACAGAATTGAAAAACTTATGTTTAAAGGTCACTTATCACTTAGTAGTTCATCATTATGTGATTTTATGGAATATTTATAAGAAGGGAATTTCCATTAAAAACATTGGGTTGTTACATGTACTACCATTTGATATATACTATCATTATTATCTTTATATATTTTGTGATTCATTTGATGGTAATTAACTTCTGGTCATACGACTCAACTGATTACAACGTGGTAACGAGCTTTGTCTCAATTTTCACTTCGTTCTGACTTGCCTAGTATTGTGCACCTGCTCTTTCTTATGTAGTGTACCTACTACCCATTTGAGATCAATTTTAAATTGAAATTATATTCCATTTAAATTTCCATATTCTCATATCATTGATATGATTATTGTCTAAACTGTATACCATTTAATATACGGTATTTATTTTGAATGTTGTTTTGACTGTGGAAATATTGATGAATCAGAATCCTCAATTATATATGGATAATTTAAAGGCATAATGATCTTGTGTTGAATCTATGTGTAAATAATGATTCAGACATGCAGTGTTGGGTGGGGCCTGCTACAGCCTCTCGATGCATCGGTAGGTCTCATGAGACAAATCAGTTGGCGACAAACCCTTTGAGTTTGTTTCCAAAAATCAGACGGGTTTCTACCTACAGAACTAAACCATTTTTACTATATTATGATATCATGTTCCAAATACATTAAATCCAATTAATAAGAATTATCTTTATTTATTATTAGGTATTACTATCCATGAGGGTTTCACTATTACAAAATCTATGGATGCAGTTTCATTCTCAATTTATTAATGGCGTGAGTTTTTCCTTTATTTACCATGTCATATTGATTATGTCAAATTGTTTATGATTATCTTATTATTGAATTCATGCTTCCACTATTTTTAACCCTTACTAAGCATTTGATCTCACCCCTTTCATTTGTTTACCTTTAACAGGTGGTGAATAGGATATCATTTATTGAGTTTCTTTGGATGAAGTTTTTAGTTTTTGTTACGTGTTGTATTTTGTAACCTTATCCAATGTAATATGAGTTACATATATGTATCTAGTTTCTTAAATACTACTAAAATAATCATTTATTAGGGATTTTAATTCCTTCTAACCATTCCAATATAACAAGTAATGCACTTGATCCAGTCTAGAGGGGTTGGGGTGTTACACTGAGAAAGTGAGAGATTTAGTTTTATGGGAGCATCCCAAGAATGTCTTTGATATGCGGTGTTTCTTGGGGATAGTCGGGTATTACAGAAACCTCATCCAAGATTTCTCACACCTTGAAATTACACCAATAGTATTGACTAAGAAGGGTGTAAAATTTTTATGGTATGATTCTTGTGAATCATTATTTTAGGATTTGATGGGAATATTGACTTCAACGTCGATCCTGATTCTATCAGATCTAGGCATGAGCAATAAGGTTTATTGTGAAGCATTAGACATCGATCTAGGGAATGTTCTAACATAGTACAAGTAAGTTTTAGCACATATGTCTCACCACTTAAGGCCTCATAAGTGGAATTATCTGATGCATGACCTCAAGATAGAAACTAGTCTTTATGATCTATGTTTTTTGAGAAATTGTTTACATGGAGAGAATTTTTTGGTATTATGGATCAAAAAATCATCAAGAACATATTTTCACAACATAATCTGAATCTCATGTAGTGTGGATAGGTTTAATAGCAAAAATAATTTGATTTGAATCTAGCCTATATGCCTAGAAAAGGGAATGTGGTGGCCCCTAAGGTATAGGACTTAGAAACAAGAAGTTCATAAGGAAAGTGATGAGTGGAAACCGATGGCCTTATTTTCAGATAATCACATTAAGGTTCAAGAGGATCATGTGTATACTATCCTCTCAGTTTTAGTAGTAAAATCTACTCTTTTGGAACAATTGATAATGTGGAAACACTTAGATCTTGATTTATTAGTCCTAAAGGAAAGTATCTCAGACAGTGATTCATCTTCTAATTGGACCGTGGATGAGGACAAGGCCTTATGCTTTCATGGGAATGCTTGGGTCCTAAAAGATATAAAAAAGGAGCTAATATGGGAATTTCATGCTTAGTTTTGGGTAGTAAATCCCAATTTAACTTAGACGTATCAAGACTTATGCCGCTAATACTGGTGGACTGTTATGAAATGGGAGATAGTAAGATTTATCGCTCGATGTCCCACATTTCAGTAGGGGAATGTGGAACATCAGTGATCAGTAGGAATTTTACAGCCATTGTCCATTCCTGAGTGGAAATTTAATAATGTCTCTATGGAATTTGTGACTAGTTTACCTAGATTTCCTCATGTAAATGATATTTTTTGGGTAGTAGTCGATCATTTTACGAAGGTTTTACACTTATTACCTATTCAAGATACCTTCTCAGTAGATAAAATAGAGAGTATATATGTCAAGGAGGTCATACATATTCATAGAGCTCCATGATCTATCATATATGATGGGGATGCTCAATTCTCATCTAGGTTCGGGAAGCGGTTACAGAAGGTCATGGGTACACAGGTTCTTCTAATAAAATCATATCATCCTCAGAATAATGTATAGAGAGTTCACATGATTTAGGTGTTAGAGGAAATTCTCTATGAATGTTTCCTTTACTTCGGCGGTTCTTGGGAGAAACTCATACCCCTAGTTAAGTTCTATTACAAAAATATTTTTCATGATACCATTCAAATGGATCCTTACAAGGCCTTATATGGTTGGCCTTTTAGATCACCTCTGTACTGGATAGAGGTAGGGGAGGTAGCTTTTCTTGGACCACATATCGTCCAAGAAACTTCATAGTAGTTCCAATTGATCAGAATGTGTATGTTGACAACTCATTCCTGACAATAGTCATATCCCAATCGATGTTGAAAACCTATAGAGTTTAATGTCAAGGATAGATTTTTATTCCAAGTGTTACTTAGTTTGGTTCATCAAAGAATCCAAAGGAAGGGAAGTCTTTCACCATGATTCGTTGGACCCTTTTAGGTATTGAAACAAATCGGACCAGTAGCTTACTAAAAGAAAACTTACTTAGATATAATGGTCTATGAATGATATCATTCGTGTATCTTAGCTTCACCAGTATTATCCAGACATGACACATATTTTCCAACCTGATGATCTTGATTTAGAGATGGGTGATTTATTTGAGGAGTAACCCATGTGTATCATGGATCAGAGTGTGAAGACACTCTCAAGAAAGTCATTTCCTTTAGTACGTTTGATATGTAATCATAGTCAAGTATAAGATGATACATGGAAGTAGTAAACTGATATAAGAGATCATTGGCCCAAGCTTGTCCTAGATGATCCCTCTTTACCCTCAGAAAGACAACTTGGGGATGAGTTTCTTTATGGATGTTAGGTTGTAATGAAACGGATTTTCTCAAATGTACGGCTTGTTTGTTTTAGTTAAAATCCCATGTTTTATCTTAGTAATAATTTCATATGGCCTAAGAAAGGTTTTAGGAGCATTTGGGGCTTATTTGGAGCCCATATTTTCAGAAAATGAGGATACATAATGGGTTGTATTGTTAGCGCATAGTTAGGGCTAATCGTGCGACTCAACCATGTGTGGTACCCTATGAACAGGGGAGGCTGCATGTTTTTCTATAACTATGTGAGCCAAGGTACACACCCATCTAGAATTTTAGAGGTTGGTGATAGAGGCTTTTCCTATGGCTTGCACACAGTTAGGAAAACTGTGCACCTAGTCCATGTGAGTGGTGTCCAAAGGAAGTGGCTGGTTCATGGTTTGAATAGACATGTGGTCAAACCATACAACCCATTTTTGAGGGGTGATTTTACTCTTTTACCCCTAATTGTTTTAACTCTAATCCACCCTTCCTCCCTTCATTTCCATCGGATGTGAGCTTCTCCCCCTCTCCCATGGGTTCTTCCTCCTCCTTGTCTAGGTTATTTGATAACTTATCAATCCGAACTCTGAATAAAATTCTATTAGAATAATTGGACTCCTCTAAGTAATCTTCTTAATCCTATTTATTCCTTTCATCATTTATCTTCTTGTCTCTTGTGCTATTTTGGGAAAGCTCATATGCCCTACTTTCAGGGTGTTGGATTGTTCTTCTGTTTTCATCCATTATACTTCAAACCTAAAGTTGATATTAGAAAATTAGTCATCTATGGTCCTATGTTATTTGATATAGTTGTTTCCCTAAATGTTTTTATGCTTTCATAATTTCTCTATTTTTTTCTATTCCATCCATTTTCCCACATTTCCCTTAATTTTTTCCCTTTCTAAATAAATATAGGCATGTTGTTATACTCTCATAGACCATTTTTAAGTGATTAATGTTTTCTGACCTCATCCATCACCACCCCTTTAGGAGTGATAAGTTAATTTATTCCTTGATATAAATAGTAAAAGAATATGACAACCTTTTAAGTGGTTTTACTTATCTCTAAATGGATATTCCTTGCTTAAATAGATTAAATTTCATAGTTTAGTGGATTGGAAATGGGTGGAAAGGCCTTGTCGCTTGCTATATAATTATATATGGGAATTGTATAAATTTTTATGTATGTGATTTATTGGGATTGATGAGTTTGAATGATTTATATATAATTCCTTACTATTATTATTGGTATTCCATGGATATTAGACGTTGAATGATGGATAAGGGGCTTGTTGAGAATGTCGTTTCATACTCCCTTACATTAGGTGTTGAGCATTATGTCTCACACCATTATAATTTTAAATGGGATATGGTTATGATGTCCCAAATTCTTCCATATGGGATGTTGGGTCTGATGAATCACCCAACCATCTCAAATGATGAGTAAGATGTCTCACATTCATCATGAGATTCTGGTCTTGTGCCCTTTCTTGGGTCTATAGCTCATTAGAATAGTTATGGACACCTGAGTTAGGCCGCAGGACTAGCTAGAACCTATTATCTATGTATATGCCTACCTATTTCCTCCCATACTTAGTGCATATATGTGTATATAGTATATATCTATATATATTACTACACACACACACACACATATATATATATGGTATTCAGATAATATGTATTCCAACCTATGCCAAAGTAGGTAAAGTATGTCAGGTGTCCTAATAGAACCTGAGTTGAATGGTGTTTATTTATTCAACTTGTTATCATTCATTATACCTGCACACTACTATGCTATGTACACTGACTGAATTATTTCTAGTCACCATTGGTGGTGTAATACTGAGTTTATCTCACACCCTACATAGGCTTCCCTTGGTACCTAAGTATACTTCATGATTGTAGGTATGGATAATAGAAAGTACCCTACTACAGATGCTTGATCTATTTTATTTATATCTTGGAGCATGGGAGAAGAGGACCGAGCATATTGTCATAACGATATTGGATCTTTCTTTTGTAGTTTTTTCATTTTTTGTATAGCATGATGTATATGCATGTACTATTTAACCCCTATTCCCTTTTTTATATCATCATTCCATGAAATCATTGTGTATATGACTCATACTATAGGGTTTTGTTTATTATTTTAGTTTCTCGGTAATTTATGATTCCACAGTTGATTATTGAATTGTTTCTATTGTTCCATATATTATATTATACTTCTGTTATTGTCTATTTATTATCTTATCCAATGTTCCACTCTAATATGAGGGTATATTCTCCCCACTATACCACCTTATACCCCCACTACTAGTCAGCAACCTCTAGTATATGGGGAGACATGCTCGAGGTCATGTGACTGATAGGATGAGGGCACCGGTTGAGTGGATCCCAGGTCAGGGTGTTACATCCAACTCAATAGTTATGGGTCTGTCTTCAAAGAAGAATTCATATTCATCTTTAAAAATAAGATTTATCTCAGATTCTACCTTGGGATTAGAAACACTCTAGGACAAATTTTAAAGGAATGATTCATCTTGGGATTCCTCTTTGGGATCTTCTATTGAATACTTAATTTTCATTATCATCTTCTTCGGGTCTTAACATACCTCTTTGAAATCAAATTTCATGTCTTAGAGTTCTCTGTCATCACTTGGTTATATTTGTGGGATCCTTCTTTATTAACAGTGGATCCTACTATGTTAATCAATTTGGCATGAAATGTCCAAAATATAAATAGAAAATTTATCCATCTTAGTTAACACAGATTCAATTACTACCATCAAAATAAAAAAATACCAACCACTTAAAAGGACTAAAAAAAGATAAAAGAAAACTAATCTAAAATTAAAAAACATAAATGGGGTACAAAAATACTTGGTCTAATCAATTGGATTTTTAACCTTCAATAGTTTACTTTGTTCCCTAGAAATAATTCCTAACACATGACTTTCCAAGAGATGAAATTACATCCTTACTGTTGCTAGAGTTTAGAATTTATGTTTACCCTAAAATCACTAACTTTAATAGAATAATAAAGTGAAATTTTTGGGTCTATCTCACAAGGAATAAAATCCTCGCTAACTTCTCTATACCAATTTCTAGGGCATTAAATTTTTTTCAGTAAATGGTGAAATATTACTAAAATAACTAAACTAAACTAAGATAAATAATGTTGAAATTAGACAAGGTTATGATAGATGAGTAGAGGGAAATTGTTATCAAAGGATAGTGTTTCTTAATTAAGGATAATTCAACTTCACTTATGAGATTACATCAAATCAATATTTGTGATACTTCTTATGGTATCTAGGCCTACTTGTTAAATGGAAACTAGAACTACATATTCCCTTGGATCTATCTCTCATGGTAATACTAATGAACCTAAATGCATTAAATTCAATATTTAATTGAAAGGTGAAGTTAAGTCAGTTCTCACTCCCCAATCCCCTCTATCACATTGTGTTTCATCACCTAATATCCTACACTCTATCCTGGTGATTAGGGAACACGATTTTAATCAATCTCAATGAAACAAAATTAACTAGAATAATATACAAGATAATAATAACTTAAACATAATTAATCATCCCTTTAAAAAATATTCACCCTCTCCCATAAGGCTAGCAACTTAATCTTGACTGTTTTTCAACTATATTTGAAATAAGAATCGTGGAATAAGTAATACAAACATTAAATAAAAGAAATATATTGAATAATAATAAAATAAATTATTTTTTTATATTCAATGAAAAAACATAACTAAAAATAAAATAACAACAAAAATATAACTACTTGTAACCCAGAAGTTAAATTCAATCCTCCTCCTTCCACTCCCAGTTCCATAATTTGAACTCTATATTCTAAAAATATTCTCTTAGGTGGATGAAAATCTGTTTTATGTGCACTGATTTTCTTCTTATATATGCATTCATTCTCTAAGATATATCTTTATATCTTATATATGTTGTATCTATATTTATTTCATATTCTGATTAATTATTTCACACTTTAACTTAGAATTAAATTCCATGTGGATACTATCCCTTGAACTCCCTAGGACATATATTTAAATTATTCAGGGGTGATAGAGGTTTTAAAAACTTTCATATCTCATATATGCATATATCACTTTGACCTTATCTTCCTCAAATATTTTTATGAAGTGCACATATAAATTTATATTCTTATTTTGCTTTAGTGTAGCATGAATTATAACAACTATTGAGAGAGATAATGGTCAAATATATCTCTATATATTTGTAAATTTATTTTCTTGTGGTGTGTAAGGTCCTTACATGGTGAAATATTGTTCTCCCAAACTCTCATATGCAAGTCAATGTTGGCTTCCATATCGTAATTGGGTTTTGTGGGTGAAACTCCATCCTCCACTCTCAATAACATATTACTCATACATATATTCCATTTCATAGTAAAATACCCATGATACAAGCATGTATTTATATCTTTATAAAACTCATATTACCTTCCCTATGCCAAAACCATTTTCTCCTATAGTGAAAAATATCTTCTTCTCAAATATCAATCCCATTGAAAATTCTACATGTTATATAAAATTTATGGTACTACATGTTATAGATCCTCATGTATTCTTGATCTAATCCCTTATATATAATATCCTATGATTCAGTGTGACGATCATGTCACCACTCCATTTTCTTCAACTCTTACACAACGAAGACTATAATGCAAACACTCGGACCAAGATGTGATATATTTTTTCCATTTAAGGATCCCCTGAGGCCTGCCTATGTCTCTCTGGGATCATCCAAGATCCATAATATGTTCTCACTAAGGTGTTTTTCTTTAATAATGGATAATTTTCTTAGTGTAGATCTCTCAAGTTGAGGTTATGGTGTTCCCAAGTGACTGTAGCACAATGATATCACGGTTTGTCAGTGGTTGAGGCGGGTGGGTGGCAGTGAACATTTGTAAAAAATAGGTGATGATGGAATGGTGTTGAAATGATATCATAATTGTATATAAGGATTATTGGTTGGTCTCATGATTTCCCTATATCGATTTATTCACAATCTGGGATCCTTTTAATAAGATCATATGTGGTATTAATGTGCTAGAGAATCATCCTCAGATTCATTGGTGATCAATATCTCATGTCTAGTACCACTATATGTTAGTAACTTCAACCCACATAACACCTCATGTTCCCCGATGCTGACTTGTTCCAATGATATACTCCTTCATGCTCACTCATAAACACATATGTGCATGTTGTCCCTTTTTTGATCTTGTATCCCTTTCTTAGGTAAAAGGGTGGATATTTATTTAACTTCAAATAATAAAAATATAAGTAATAGTTCACTAAAAACTCATATATGGTGTTTCTTTTTGCTACATCATGGTGACACTTTTAGATTTCGGGCGTAGCGGAATTGCGTGGATGGGTGTACCCAACTATAATTTTACTGTTAACAACGATCAATCTGAGACTCACCCCGATGATAAAATGCCGGATCTTTAGAATAGAATAAATAAAGTAAAGGAAAGAGGGAATTTCTAGAACCACAGAGAGCATTATCATATTTTGGTTACAATTAATTTAATTAAAATAAAAGAATTACCTTGATGGAATTATCTCTCCCTTGATGTGTCTGGTGACGATCCAATGTGATCTGTCATTTCATTGTAGAATCCAAGTGTATGTTTCCTCTAGTGGTTATCCACACATGATCCACATATCTTTGGATGTCACTGAAGGGATCTCTGGGTGCTAGCATAGAATAGCCTTTTCTTGCGATGTCCACCTTTGATCGCCTTGAGAGCCACTTCCAAAGTTCTCTCCTTTATCTGGTGGAGGAGGATCTCTCTCGTAACTTGAGAGAATTCTTGGAGTAAAGGAATTCTCTCTTGTCTTGAGAGATCTCTCCAGATCCATTGTGCACAACCACAAAAAATGGCTAGATCTAATGAGAATAATGTAATTGGGATTTTATTACATAGAATAATAAAATGAATTAATTACACAAAATCATTTATTCATTTTATTTAATTCTTAGTAAGACCACATTTCTAATAATAACAGTTGACTATTAATATTACTTGACATGCACCAAGAAAATTACACCTAATATTATTTAATTAAATAAATAAAATTATTTCTCATAGGTCCCTATAGAAACTACACGGAATTTATATTAATGTACACGATGTGTACTTTTGTTTCTCCATTTTCTTTATTTCCTCCACCAAATTTATTAGAACTTGAATATAGACTATTTATTTCTTAAACAAATATCACAGCATTACTCTCTAATAAATGTATTATTTAGCCCAAAATATATTCTCTGAAATAAGTAGTGTTGAAAAAAATGTGATCGGGAATCCTTGAATAATTATTAAACCAAAATCGGGAATAATCTTTATTGAACTTGTTAAATGAATATTTAACTAAGATAATTGGACACGCTTAGTGTGTGACCCTCTAGGTATCTTTCTAAGAGGAATTAGGCGGAGCCTGCCTAAATTACAAGGTTATCATCTAGAAACATTCCAAGGAACTCATAGAGAAATAAGTTAATTATGTAATTACATCTAACCTCTTATGAACTCTTACCGTGTAATGTAATCCCTTTGTTACAATATCTCTAATCAAAAAGGTTTCATGATTGTGCCACCAACCCATGTGTTCGATTATTCTTTCTTTGACTTCCCAAAATTTAACTTTCCCATTTCTTGCCATGGACATTGATTTATTTTGGCTATATCAATTCCATTGAAGGGCCTGAGATATCAACTTTTGTTATGGAATAGAAGGGACAAATACTTTCTCACATTATCTATTAATGCAGTATTACTCATGACACGCCCAATTTATCCTACCTCATTGCGAATAGTGTGTGAGTTGTAATACCCATTAATAAAAATCTTAATGTCCAAGGACCAATACACATGTCCGAAGATAGGAACATGAAATTACACTATGAAATGTGAATTTCCTACTGGCAGGTCTCATTCTCATAATATCTTCTTGGATATTACCAAGGGTGCATACCATGAGAATGTGCCGCAATGTTTCATAAGTCCTTGCCCCTAATGGCCTGTATTATTTATTCTCCTCAAATAACATCATCCGGACATAGAATATTTATTCAAGAATAGTGTTATAGAACTTCCGGGTTCTCATCATAGATGGGATCTGCTATGACCCTTTAGTGCAACATCTATCCTTAGGAAATTATCACATGTATTGTCATGTAGAAGAAAAATCAATATGTGATATGGTATTTATTAATACAAGTTTATCAAAAAGTAAAAATTATTTGGATCTAGGCCACCAACTACAACAGAGTCCCACATGGACTAGAGACAACTGCTAACAAACTTTAACCTACTAGCTCTCACATGATATTAATTCTTCTGCTGATAAATACCTTTAGTCATCAGATCCACCATGTTTTCTTCTGTGGACACTCTGCTAACTAAAACTTCACCCCTTTGATAGAAATCCCACAAGAGGTGATACTTTCGTAGAATGTGCATTGTCCATTGATGTGGCCTTGGTTCTTTTGCAAGATCCACTGTTGTAGTATTATCAAAATCCAATGTGATAAGGTTTCTACTACTAGGAACCACGTCAAGATCCTAGACAATTTTCTGAATCCAGGTGGATTCTTGGGCTGCATCAGAAGCCACTATATATATAGACTCCAAAGTAGAATCGACGATAACTAGATGCTTTGAACTCTTACAGCTCACAACTCCTCTATTGAGATAGAAAACATATCCTGATTGTGACTTATAATTGTTATAATCTATCTAAAAACCAGCATCATCATACCCTCATATGACAAGCTCCTTGCCTCCTCCATACACCCAGAACATATCCTTATTTCTTCTTAGATACTTAAGGATAGTCTTAACAATAGTCCAATGTTGTTCTACTGGATCTTATTGATATCTTCCTACCATGCTTAGTGCATAGGAAACATCAAGCCTGGTACATAACATGTCATACATGATATATCCTATAGCCAAAGCGTATGGGATCTTACTCATCCTATCATTCTCATGTTGTTTCTGAGGACACATTCTCATAGAAAGATGTAGGCGATGTGACACTTGAACCAATCCCCTCTTGGATTGTTCCATACTAAATCTCTTTAGTATCTAGTCAATGTGTATACCTTGACTTAGTCTAAGTAGCCTCTTGGATCTATCACGAATGATCTTGATCCCTAGAATGTAGGCTACTTCACCCTAGTCCTTCATTGAGAAACACTTGGTCAACCAGTCCTTAACTGAATTTAATATTGTTATATTGTTTTTAATAAGTAATATTTCATTAACATATACTACTAGGATAACAACCACATTCTCATTAAACTGATTATAAACACATGGATCACATTCATTCTTAATGAAACCAAATTCCTTTATGGATTTATCAAATCGAATGTTCCATCACCTGGATGCTTTCTTTAATCCATAAAAGGATTTATACAACTTTCAATCTTGTTTGGATTCACCTGGTGTCACAAACCCTTCTTTTTGTGTCATATAGACATCTTCCTAAAGGTTCCAGTTATGAAATATTGTTTTGCAATCCATTTTCCAAATCTAATAGTCATGGTAAGTTGTTATATCAAGTATGATTCTTATGTATTTAAACATGTAAACTGGAAAGAAGGTTTCATCATTGTCAATTCCTTGACATTGTTTGAATCCTTTATCCACTAGCCTTTATTTATAGGTGTTAACTTGAACTTCCATGTCCATATTTCTCTTGAATACCCATTTCCATCCAACAGTCCTTACATCAACTGGATCATCGACTAGAACCCAGACTTAGTTTTGATACATGGAATCTATGTCAGAATTCATATCTTCTAGCCATCTTGCAGTATCTAATCTATATACTTCTTCCTTGTATATGAGAGGTTCATCATTGTCCAACAATAACAATTCACCATCCTCGGTGATTAGGAGACCAAATCAATCTGGTTCCCTTACCTCTCTTGGTATCCTACATAGTACTTGTGTTTCGGGAACCTCTTCCATATGGACTTATGGAACTTGTTCATGTACCAACTCCTATTTATCTTGAGCATCAACTTCATTGAATTCAATCTTTCCCCCACTATCCTTTTTGAGGATGTGCTCCCTCTCAAGAAATATGACTTTTCTGGCGATAATCACTTTCTTGTTTGAAGGGTTATATAGGTAAAATAATTTTTTTTCTATGGGATATCCTATAAAGATACACCTTGTGCCCTAGGGTTCTAGTTTGTTTCCTGAGAAGGCATTAACAAACATTGTGCATCCCCATGCATGTGTGTGCGAAAAAATGGGTTTCTTTACATTCCATAACTTGGATGGAATTCCATTTTTTTCCTTAGTTGGTACTCAGTTTAATGTGTATACTACAGTTTGTAATGAATATCCTCAAAATGATAATGGAAGATCTGCATGACTCATCATCAACCTAACCATGTCCAACAAGGTGTGGTTCCTCCTTTCACTAACACCATTCCACTGCGCTATATAGGGAGGAGTGAGTGGAGATAGAATCCCAGACTCCTATAAAATATCTATGAACTCTTGGTTCAGATATTCTCCACCTCGATCTGATCAAAGATTCTTTTTCTTCTTACAAATCTTATTCTATACTTCATTCTTGAATTCCTTAAATTTATCCAAGGAATCTAACTTATACCTCATTAAGTAGGTATATCCATATCTACTCAAATCATCAGTAAAGTAATGAAGTAATAATATCGACCACTAGTGTATACTATAAATGGTCCAAACACATCTCTGTGCACCAATCTAGAAGCTCTGTGGCCCTTTCACCCTGTCCACTGAAAGGAGGATTGGTTATTTTTCCTTGTAAAAAAGCATGGCATCTATTAATTGGTTTTAGCTTAGTAGAGTATAAATAACCATCTTGGTAGAGCTTTGTCAAGCACTTCTCGTTTACATGACCAAGATGGTGATGCCACAACTAGGTATTGTGGGATTCATGTGAGTTTTTTTTATTGATTGCCAACACTTGTTTTTCATAATTTAATACATACAAACCATTATTTAAATACTCCATACCATAATATTTATTATTATAATAAAATAAACAACATGTATTTATAAACTTTAAAATAAATCCATCCATATCCAAACATGATATAGAAATTATGTTCTTGGTAACACTAGGAACATAATAATATTTATGAAAAACCAAAAGCATCCTAGTAGGCCAATGAGAGATAATAAAAACCAATGGATAACACAACCATCCTCGTTCTATTGGAAGCTCATAGATCCACCTCTCCTCTATAAGTCTTTCTAAATCTACTTGGTTTCTGCATTTGAATATAGATGTGAGCCCCACAAGTTGTATCTAATACTCAATGTGTAGAAATAGAAAGATTACACTTGATAACAAGCACACATTTAGCATCCTCACGCTTCTATATGAAGTTCCTCTTCAAGTGTCCTGGCTTGCCACATGCAAAACATACCACCTCTCATTCTATTCCCTAACTCTTTATATTCCCATTCTTAGAGGGATGGTACTCAGGGGATTCAGACTATTTATAAATCCTTGGCCCCTTTGCCTGCTCCTTCCTCTTCTTATTCACCCTAAGGACTGCAGGTTTTTCATGTACCATGTCCTTATCTACCTAGATAATCAAGGTCAAAATTTCTGATACACTCTTATAATTATTTCTCATGTTGTATTTGTCAATAAAGCTATATAATGTCTTGGGTAGTGATGATAGGATGAGATCTGTATACAACTCATCCGGGAAATTAATCCCTAAGATGTATAGGAATTCAATGTAGCCAATAAAATTGATTACATGAGGCCTAGCTGGCACAGACTCTCCAGGATTAATTGTGAACAAAGCGTTGGAGATATAATATCTCTCCTATCTCTCCTTCTCTTAATATATATCCTTAAGGTGAGACATCATGTTATACGTGTCCATGTTATCATGTTTCTTTAAGAGCTCATTAGACAAGGATGATAGCATGAAACAATGTACATATATGGCATCATCCAAATGTTTCATATAGAGAGATATTTCCTCATCATTGGACTCTTTTCTAGGCTCAATTGGAATAGTCTCCTCCAGCACATACAATTTCCTCTCATGGCGAAGGATGATGCGTAAATGCCTCTACAACTCCTGGAAATTGGTGTCGGTGAGAAGGTTTTCCTTCTCAAGTATGGTTCTCAATGATATGTCTGAATTTATTTTTCTTGACTTTTCTAAAAAATAATATGGGTAAATATTTAGTACTTTATCATGATAAAAACTGAGAAAAGTAAATAAATTAATACTTATTAGTCTCCCACTATTTTATCAAAATCCAATATACCTAGCTATTGACTTCAGAATATTATTTTTCTTGAATATTCTAGTGGAAAGGATCCATATTTCCTTTTTCATTACCCCAACTAGGGTTGGTAAATCATATTGAAAGGTTTTAGGTAGGAATTCAAAATTCTTACTACATTAACTCGCATCTCCTTGATCCGCTGAGTGGACTCCCCAATCCTGAAATCATTTTATTTTTGGATTTCCTCAACCTTTTCCACTTGGTCACACCAATTCATGCTATGGAAGTCAACCCTTGATATTAACCAAGTCAAGGAAACCCAAAACCTTGAATTATAATTCCTCGATAATCTAAATCACCCCAACTAGGGTTGGTCAATCACTTTAAACTATGGTTTTATTCTAACGAAGATTATGGAAGGCTATACAAAATTAATATTTCTTTGAGGGATTTTTATCCTTATATGCAGATTTACATTTTATTATCTTTCTTACATGCTTCTTAGTATTAATTGGGATATACTTAAGTGATTAACCATGGCTAAGATAATATTTACACATAATCTGGTCTTATTTTAGTTCTATCTTGCATGCTTGTTTAATTTATTAATTGTGTTATCGAAACAATACACTCACAACAAATAAACCATGAAACTGATAGAAATAAATT
Organism: Viscum album; assembly: GCA_963277665.1. Taxonomy (NCBI): domain Eukaryota; kingdom Viridiplantae; phylum Streptophyta; class Magnoliopsida; order Santalales; family Viscaceae; genus Viscum; species Viscum album. The sequence continues at coordinate 1,844,206,648 of OY728129.1, read as the reverse complement.
AAATGGAATGATCATGAGCTTGTTGTGTTGGTTAGTTTATCTAGAAGTTGATAAACTAACCCATGACCTAGGGGAGAAACACCTTGAACATTTTGGGTTTGTGTTTACAGCTTTCCATCTGTCCACCTTTGAATCTCCTTGGGATTGGTTTCACCTTAGCTTCTATCTTGAGCCACCACTACTGGCTTTGGAGCTCCATCCATTATATATGCTTTTATCTCACTCACAGGGGAGGGGTAAAATGGGGTTTTACATATAAGAAACCTTGGGCTCACAGACCCTACATATTAATGAGGATAAGTCTCATAGACCAACAATTTTAATTTAAATAAATAAATTAAAAGAAACCATACACATACAAAGGTCTTGGTCTATCTCATGATCATCCATACATGAAATGATATTTATACATAAATAAAACTAGCATTCAATTCTTTAATCATTCTTGTTTAAAATAAATCACGCTAAAATCAATTAATTATATTTAATTAATCAATCCTTTTATATTTAAACCTTTTTTTAATTTCCTTGATATTCTCATCCATAATAATTTAAAAAAAATAAATTCATTTAAAATTTTCTTTATACATAACTTGTACCTTGGAGGAAACCCAGTGAATTCCCATTCATAACTACCCAATGAGTAGAAATGATCATTTCATTGAAGTTAAATTAAACACATATATATAAAACACCTATAATGTGTTGTGAATCATCTTTACACCTGAACCATGGTACACATCTCAAGGGTTTGTATAGTATAATAATAAATTTTAATAAATCTGCATAATATGGATGAGTACACGACATGTAGTTCTAACTACACAAGGTGTACTATTGGTCACCGTCCATCCAATGTACACACATGAGGATACGCAATTTGAGTGTACTTTGGAAATCATCAGAGTACACGGTGTGTCCAGTGGGCCACACGCTGTGTAGTATCTGTATTACACGGTCTCCAGCCGGACAAGCCATGTATAGGGTACATAGTCCAACCCTAACCCGAAGGGACTACACATCGTGTCCAGTGGGTCACACGGAGTGTAATCCAGAAACTGTGTGCCACCTGTTCGTAGTCAACAAATGGAGTCATTATGACTTAGATAAACTCCAATGACACAGATTGGTTTGGTGGACCAGTCAGGTGAATTGATCCTTGACTACACTGCGTGTACAATTGAATACATGTCATGTGTTCTAGTATTGTATGGTCAGGAACCTTTGACACCCCCGGATGAGATCCTCTATTTTATTTTAATCAAAATTAAAATAAAAGATCGTTTCTATAAGGTTGATGAGAAACAAAAGAGGAGGAACAGATCTCATGATTCAGATTTTTATAATGAATAACTTTAATTGAAATATCTAAATTATTAAATTCATAAATCATCAACAAAAAACTAAATAATTATAATCAACTATATGACCCCTTGGATACCACTTGTAGGTTCTGGGCACAACAGATGCATGTGGATGGGTGTACCAAACTTTAATTTTACCGTTAACAATGATCAATTAGAGATCCATCACAATGATAAAATGCAAGATCTTTGGAATAGAATGAATAATGAAAAAGAAAGAGGGAAGTCTCAGAACCATAGATAGGATCATCATATTTTGGTTATAATTAATTTAATTAAAATGAAAGAATTTCCTTGATAGAATTTTCTCTCAATTGATGTTTACGGTCATGATCCAATTTTATCTATCGTTCCATCATAGAATCCAAGTGTAGGCTTCATCTATTAGTGATCCACACATGCTCTAAATATCTCTGTACGCCCCCAAAAGGATCTCTGGGTGCTAGCGTTGAATAACCATTTCTTGAGATGTCCGACTTTGATCACCTTGAGAGCCTCTTCCAAAACGCTTTCCTTGATCCAATGGAGGAGGATCTCTCACATAACTTGACTGTGTTCTTAGAGGAAATGAATTTTCTCTTGGCTTGAGAGATTTCTCAAGATCCGTTGTGCACAACTAAAAAATGGCTAGATATAATGAGAATAATGTAGTTGGTATTTTATTACTTAGAATAATAAAATGAATTAATTACCTGAAAGCATTTATTCATTTCATTTAATTCTTAATAAGACCCCATTTCTAATAATAACAGTTTACTATTATTATTACTTGACATTCACCATGAGAATTTAACCTAATATTATTTAATTAAATAAATAATATTATTTCTCACAAATCCCCAGAAAGACTAAATGCATGTATATTAATATACATGGTGTATACTTTTGTTTTTCCATTTTATTTATTTCCTCCACCAATTTTATTAGACCTTGAATAATTACTATTTATTTCTCAAATAAATATCACTACATTACTCACTAATAAATGTATTATTTATCCCAAAATATATTCTCTCAATTAACTAGTGTCAAAATAAATACGTTCAATCATCCTTGAATAATTATTAAACCACAATTGAAAATAATCTTTGTTCAACTTGTTAAATGAATATTTAACTGAGATACTTGGACACACTTAGTGTGTAACCCTCTAGGACTCTTTCTCAGTGGAATTAGGTGGAGTCTACCTAAATTACATGGTTAGCATGTTGCAACATGCTAAGGCACCCATAGAGAAAGAAGTTTACACTGTAATGACATGTCACCTCCTACAAACGCTTACTGTGTAATGTAATCCCTTTGCCATGATATATCCAATCAAGAAGGTTGCATGATAGTTCCATCAACCCATGTGTTCTATTATTCTTTCTTTGAATTCTCATAATTGAACTCGACTATTCCTTACCATTTCCATCGGTTTATTTAGGATATTTCAATTCTATCAAAGGGCATGAGATATCAACTTTTGTTATGGAATAGAAGGGACAAATCCTTTCTCACATTATCTATTAATGCAGTATTACTCATGACGTACCCACCATATTCTACCTCGCTATGAATAGTGTGTCATCATAGTTTCAGTCAATTCATTTAAGTGCATGAGTTGTAATACCTATTAATAATAATCTTAAAGACAAAGGACCAATACACACATCCACGGATAGGAACATTCAATGACATTATGAAATGTGGATTTCCTACCAGCGGGTCTCATTCTCATAATATCCTTCTGGGTATTACCAAGGGTGTACACCATGAGAAGGTGCCTAAAAGTTTTATGAGTCCTCACCCCTAATGTCATGTATTATTTTTCCCCTCAAATAACATCATTCATACATAGAACATATATTCAAGAATAGTGTTATGGATCTTCCGAGTTCTCATCATAGTAGGGATGCGCTATGACCCTTTAGTGAAATAGTTATCCTTAGGAAATTATCACATTAATTGTAACATAGAAGAAGTGTCAAGATGTGATAAGGTATTTATTAATACAATTTTATCATAATGTACAAAGTAGTTGGTTCTAGGCCACTAACTCCAACAATACGTTCACACATACATGTGCATGGGGGCCCCCTGGTGGCCATTCATTGAGATTAGCTCCCTTTATTAGCATATGGTTTACCTTTTTTACCTTATATATATAGATTATAAGTAATAATTCATTTAAAACTCATATATATACATTATTTTTTTTTAAATATTTTGAAAGAATAAATTATTAAATCAAATAAAATGTTGGAATAATTCTGTATAATTAATAAAAATTTATAAATTTAAAGATTAAAAATGTAGGAATGAAATATAATCATCATTCATTCAACTATCCAAGAGTAATATATGATATTAGTATTATGATTCCAAACCTAAATAGTTAAGATATAATATGAAATAAAAATAGAACTCATTTCTTAGTGAAATATAGATTATGGACCACTAATGGATATAATTATTTTTTAAAGGAGTCATCATTTTATTAAGATCCTCTCTAATAAAAAACCTAGTTAAATGTTTATAAAACATGATACTCATCTAATAAAATCTTCTATCACATATCAATATCATCATCATCATCATTAAACATAACATTGATATCAAACCTTGAAAAAGTGAATATTAATATAAGAAACTTGTAAGACTAGTAACTTATGAAATATTCTTAATCATAAAATATTTATGTTAAAGAAAACTATTCCTAAGTAAAAAATTATTTATATAATTAAATAAATGAATCTAGACACTTATAAGAAGTATATAACGATTCAATTGAGTTTTCAAAGGCATTAGATGCGAAATAACCTCTGTAATTTTATTCTCCACTCATACACTCGATATGATTGGGTATGTCAAAGACAAGGTAAAAATAAATATTTCCTTAATGATTTTTTTAAGGAATTCATTTTTTATCATTAATAAAAATTATTTGAAAATATTAAATAATTTAAGAAACTTTAACATAATTTTCTCAAAGTGTGAAGAATATATGAACTAGGTAATGTAGTGTGAAGTGCCTATTGGATTATGGTTTAATTTGTTTTCAATGGTATTATATTAAGGAAATTCAATGTTTGTTAAAGTTGGGTTATGTAATATGAATCCACCCACATAAGAGGAGTGAGTTTCTTCCATGATGAATTCATGGAAAAGGAATCTAAATAGGGTGTTTCCTATACTATTTTAGTAAAGGAAATATGTCGCTACAATCTTGAAAAAACAGGAAGGATAGATTCAAGGTTTCATCCCACACCTGAATGGAATGATGGACATAAATTTTGTTATTTATTTTTTATAGTCCCCCTCTCAAGGGTGAGGGGGAACCCTTACAAGGCCTGAAGGCTTAAGTGACAATTACATGACCCGTAAGTCTTAGTGGAAATCATCCAGAAAAGACAACTTAGAACTACTCCTCCCCAGCAAATGTCGTGATATCATCACTCCACCTTCACAGGGTTGGTGGGTAGTTGTCTTGTGTAGAACTCTACAGGCTTGTTACTGATGGAAATGTGACACCCTCTCAAAAATTAAATTCAATTTAGATCTACTCAGGTGAATGTGTCTTCTCTGAATCCTCATCTAGACCCTTTTCCTTTGTAATCTGACTGATTTCATCTGTATTTTTCATGTGACCCAAAGGCCTTGGGGTGGGCTGAATGCCTTAAGGTGGCCTAAAGGCCTTGAGAGATAACTATCCTGAAGGCCTTGGGTGGACTGAAGGCCTTACAGGACCTGAGGACCAAACCTGTGGCCCAAAGGCAAAGATGGATGAATAGTTATAGCTACTACAATACCAAATAGAACCTACTATAGTAACTGCTATAGTGTATGCTACAGTAACCTAGAAATATTTCTCCACCCATATTTGATCTTGGGTCTCTTGGATGCACTTTCTGATTCCTCACCAACCAGGTTGAGGGTCATCTGTTATATCCCATACAACATTCAATTTTTGATATGTTCCACATGTTAAATATAATTATTTAAGTGTGTGGAAGTATTTTCAATAATATTTTGTGAATAAGGTTGAGAATTTGGAAGTTGGATATATTTTTTCTATAAATTTTTTGATGCTATAATTAAAAGAATAAAAATATAGGGGAATGCATGATTGAGGTGTTAATATTGAGAAGAAACCATCCAAGGTTTTTTATCTTGAATTATACACAAATTAAAGGGAAACCATTCTTAAATAAAGGATAATGTTGACTGATTTTGAAGCTATAATGAGAAATATGTGAAGGTTTATTGGAATACTCTTTCTTTAGTATTTAAATATTATAAAGTTTCTTGGAGTAAAGATAAATAATTCTAGAATTTTTATGAAAATTCACAGAATTATTTGAAGTAGTTATGATCTGACTTAATGTGATTGAGATTATAAAAGGTGTCTTCAAAGTATCTCTTATCTAAATTTGACGAATTTTTAAATTTAGTGTTTGAGATAAATTTTGATAAAGGCATGAATCCTACATGGGATTTTGTAGAGTTAATATCAGAGGGTGGAAGTTCATATAGTAGTCACTGGACTCATAATTGATGAAGGAATGAATCTTATAGAGTTGATATTTCTTAAATTTGAACTAGTTAAGAGTTTGGACAAAGGAATGAATCTTGTGGAGTTGATATTTCTTAGAGTTAAGCTAGTTAATAATATGGAAAAGTCATGAACCCTATAAATAATTTCATATAATAAATTCAGTCTTATAGAGTTAAATTATTCTAGAATAGAAGAAACCGTATAAATAATTTTATAGAGTACATTTCATAGAGTTCAACCTATGAAAATGAGGAATTGGAAAATGGAGGAACCCTATGTAGATTTTTGTAGGATACATTCTCATAGAGTTGAGAAGTTTTCATATTTTAAGTTCATGGATTTGAAAAAAGAAAGAATATGTGTATATTTTCATATAGTAAATGTTGACTCTATAGAGTTGATCTTATAGAGTTCAATTGTTTAGAGTTTAGCACATAGAGTTGAGCTTAAAAAAGTTGGAATTCCCATAGAGTACATTTCATTGAGTTAAACTATTGTGTTTAATTTCATAGTTTTCCACACTTAGAGAGATTTGAGATTTCTAGAATAAAAAACTCTGAATAATGAGAATTAAAAAAGTCTTTGGTTGTGTTTTTCTTAAGTGTTCCAAACATTATTATGATTTTAAATCCATGATACAAGTTGTGATTTGAGGAATATGAAATGCGAGGAAGATGAGTAGGTCACTATTCTATTAATCTTTAATCTTTATATGATAATATATGTGATCTACTTTCAAGAATAATACAGATATAAATTTGATGATACCCAAGATGTTATTAAATGTCTTAAACATCATAAATGAATTGTGATTCATGTTTTTAATGATTAGATGAGGTAGTTATGAATTCTATGATGAATCTGAAACCTTTTTCTAAATTCTTACATATTTTCATTTTGTCATGATTTAATCCATATTACCCAAATATCCAAAACATAATCCAATCCTGACACTACCCCAATGGAATTATGGATCCCCATGGGCTAGTGATGATCACAAGGGGTTCAAGAAATGACTCAAGGAATGATTTTTCAAATAAAATAACATAAAACTAGATAACTAGAATAAATATAATGTCGGTATTCCAATACAAGTAAAAATATAGAAAGGTACAAAATAAGGAAAAACTAAATTCTAACAACAAGAGACCAAAAAATAAATTTAGTGATAAAAAATAGTGAAAACCCATCTCTATGTGAAATTTTTTTAAGTCTATACTCCCATGTCTTACTAATAAACAAAACAACCATCCAAGTTATAAAATAATTTCTATAACATACCAAGAATACATTTTATAGATAAAAAAATTAATACTTTCATTTGGGATTACATTAGCCTGGGTCAAGGTAGGGTAACATGCACACCAAGTGGCTTACTGAGTAAGAGTTCATCCCGCCCCTTGGCTCATTGTTGATCACAATCCGGTTTACCATATCAAAATCATTCAAAGGGAATTTCATCTTCAAAAATATACAAATCATTCTTCAAAACCATTTTCACTAACAATACCAAAGGGATAAATCCATTTTCAAAAACATAACCAAAACCACAATATTGTATCAAAACATTTTCTACGACCTTAACTAATTTTAGAAACTAATTTCAAAGAGAAAGTAAGAAAGGTTTGTAAAATAAATCCATTTCATGAAACCACATTCATCGAAACTCTTGGAAAATATACTTACCTATATAAAAATCAATTCAAGATGAATCAAGGATTCTAAGAATCAATAATTGGCCCAAAATCATGAACTGTCAATTAAAAATATCCAAAATAATAATTTCTATAACAAAGGTAACAAATGGAAATGCTTACCTCCACAATTCTTGCACAATGCACCAAGAGGATTGGAGATAAATATAAAAACCTTCAATTCCATGAAGTATCTAAAATGAATAAAATTAGAAGCCTATATCCAAAGATTTCAAATGGATATTATATCCCTTTTTTAATAGTAATCCGAAGAAGAAGAGGATCTAAGATCAAAATGAAAATAGACATAACAATAGAGGACCATGGAATTAATCAGCACTTTGATCTACCAAATAATTAAGTAGGTATATCCAAATACATCCATGTAGATCCCCTAAATTTGAATAGTCGATATTAGATCAATGGAGTATGATTAAGAAATAAAATGGGGGATTAAGTTGCACAAAAACGTAACACTTCCCATACTTACTTGGACTGGATCTGTTCTACCAACGAGCTAGTGGCCACAATAGAGATTAAGTAGCCTCTCTCTAGCATACTGGTTAGCTGGTGTCTATTAAAAAAATATAGTATCCACTACCCAGCCTACCGGATGGTTGGTGTCTATCATATAATATTTTATCCACTTCTAAGGACACCAGCTAGCTAGTGTCCCTCACCGACTAGCTGGTGGAACACTTACATCTTCATTATATATAAGTTCAAGTCCACATCCCACCAACACCTCAAGACACATCCCTAATCCCTCCTAGAAAACTAAAAACTCTAGAAACAATAATGAATCAATAAAATAAGAATGAAAACAAAATGGGAAGATGTTATTACCTGAAACAAAATTGGGGTGTTGTAATTCTCCCTAGAATATTTATTTCTTCCCCTAGAAAGCTAGGTTAAATATGGTTGGCCCTCGAAGAGATTAGGACACTTATACCTCATTTAAAACTATTTCTCCTAGATCTCATGAGTATCACAACCATATTTCCAAAGAACATAGAACAATGGAAATTATTTCCCTAACAAAAAAATCACCAAAGAACAACAACTTAAGAAAGTTGCTCAGTTTCCAACATATCCAGTTCAATTTTCTGGCCTTACCAATTTACAACATGAGATAGGTCAAGATGATACTTCTTGAGTTGGGATACATAGAATAAATTTTTTATTGAGTTAAAATGAGTTGGTAAGTCCAAGTGATAATCTTCCTTTAAAGTATGTTTAATGACCTCAAATGGTTCCATATATTTAGGAGAAATCTTTACTTTCATTCTAAGTGGTCGGTGACCCAACCAAAGTGAGACTATTAATAATACCAAATCATAAATAAATAACTTTGAAGGATGACACCAATAATATTCATAGGATTTATACCAACTTTTATCTATCACTAATTGCTAACGAATCACCTGCAACTTTGTTATTATTTATTGAAAAAAGCTCAATGCTATCAAGGAAGATTCACCAACCTATGGACAATAGAGAAGATAGTTTCAAGGTTATCTATATAAAGATTAAAATTGTGTAGTTTTTATAGATAATTGTTAACTATTATTATAATAAATATCCACTAGACCCAAATTTATATCCCAAGCGCCTCTGAAGTTTAATACATACACATGGATCATATCCTCTAGAATCTAAATATCCCTTTCTGTATACCCATATATTTGGGGATGATATGGTGTGATAAATTTGAACTAAGTTCCCATTTACTTATAAATTCTTTTCCAAAACTAAGAGGTAAATTGAGGGGTCCTTTTGGAGACAATGGTCATCATAGAACCATGAAACCTTATGACCTCTTTCAGATACAACTTCCATAAGTCTTATACTTTAGTGGTATCACAAATCATTAAGAAATGTAATGGAATGTTCAAATAATAAATTAATAACCAAATGGTTTTCTTACCTCATATATTTCAGGGAAAACCAGAAATTAAATCCATTGATACCTCAATCTACTTCCGTGTTGAAATATGAAATAGTTGAAGGAAAAAAAAGGATTTGGGTTCTTAGCCATAATTCTTTGGTAAGTGTATTATCAATATATGAAGTCTTATATGTCATGTTTCATTCCAAGACACCATAACTGATGTTTTATGAAGCACTACTTTCATTGGGTTCTCAAGAAAATAATTTTTGAACCCAAAAAATATGCAGTAAAAGTGGGACTTAGATTCTATCTGGAGAAGATAATGTTTTGTGTATTTTGAAGTCTTGTTTTGTTCATCCACTTTTAAGGAAAAATTATGTAAAATTGGTTTATTTTAAAATAAGTTAAGGAATAAGTGTTATAGAATTGAATTATTACAAAATTAAACTATTGAATAATTATTAAATTTGTTTCTAATCATCCTCTCATAAATTGAATCCAAGTGATTACTTTCATCGGGAAATTTTGGTTCACATTGGGAAATTCAATGATAGACATATTTCATACCCTTTTATAGCCTAGTTTTTGGATACCTTAATTCACTATCAAATTACCCCACCTTTTTCTATTTCTATTAGTAAACTTAATCCAAGTGCCTTGTGTGAAATTTTGATAATAATAAGAATAATTTAAAAGCTAAAATCAAAATAAACCATGACTAAAAAACCATTAAATTCTATAGATGAGTTAGTAAAAGAATTTAAATATCATAATTAATAAATAGGGGAGGTGATAGGATTATCCTTGGCTAAACTACACATATCCTAGTGTGTTATTATCAAAGCTTTGAAAAAGGGAAATAAAACAATAAAAGAGTCACAGTCAATTGGGGGAAACATTCAAGAGTAAGTCTCACCACCTTCTCAGAGTCCAAGAGTCTCTCATCCCCTATATATTCTTCTATTAGTGATATTATTATATATTTGAATGTTAAGATTCCATGGTTCTCTTCACATAAGGTGAACATATTTCTTCATTGAATTATGGAATGTCTACTTTGAGTAGGGAGTAGGTTCACTTTCATTGTGACAGTTGACACATGTCCAAAAGGAAGGGTCTTGATTAATTCTATAAGGCATCAGTGTTCTTCCATGAACCATCATAGTATCCTTTTTAAGGTGGAGTGATCTAGTAATTCATATCACAGTTATTGTATTCATTATGTTCAGAGGGAAGATTGGGCTTAGGATTTATCTAATGGGACTTGATTATTTGTTTTGAACCCAAGAATATTCTTTATGAGAAATAATATTATTCCATTATCTATAACTCATAGTATCCCATAATTGGTCAAATAATACCAATCATTAAGTTATTAGTGGTGCTTAATTTTCTTATTATAATAGATTTTCTTTCTTACCTCATGCTCAAAACTTACTCCTTCCAGTTGTTCTATTTAATGGTGAATGGAGATTCTAAAAAATATATTTCAATTCTACTCCTTTATTTCATTTAGATGAGAGCCTAGTCATTTTTTTCATAGATCTGGTGTCGAAAAGAATCAATCTTATTTTCATCATAGTGGAACTCCAAATATCCCTCAGAGGTTGTGCAAGCAGGGTGGCTTCACTTGTGGTGTGATCAGCTGGGTCTCATCCTTATTCAATGCAGATCTCATATTTTAACAATTTACTACCATTATTCTACTGATAATGTGGATTCACTCCATCGTCTTCTCAAATACATAGGTAGAAACATAAGGTGGCATCAACAACGTAGGTGGAATCATTTTTTCTTCTAGGTGGCAGATAAATGGTGGTGGAATCTTTTGGAGCAGTACACAGCCTTGGGATCTCTTCCAAGAATCAGTGAATAGGTCTCTTGTTCTTTAATGAAATTAGAGGCTTGGGGTTTGTTGATGGCCACATGAAAATTCAGGGTGGGCATAGTTGGGTAAACCTTACATTAAGAATGCCTTCCATGAAGTTCATGATCAATTTGTTGACCATGAGATGGTGGTTAAAGTGGGTGCTCATGGTAGGTATTCCTACAATGAGAGAGGTGGAATAGTAAATATAATTTCTTCATTTAGTCATCTATTTTTGTATTTGTGGAATTTCTAAACATATGGTTGGTTGATGGCACTCACGGTAAGTATAACTACCATGATTATAGGGTGTGGTAAGGTAGATAGGTGACCATGATCAGTGCTCGTGGTAAGTTTAAGGATTGGTCAGCATATCTACCATGTGACCGTAGGTTCATTTAGGGGTATCATATGGTTAGTTCCCATAATAAACATGGCGAAAGTTGATTTCGTGATCACACATGGACTTTGTAATTTTCCAACCTAAAAAGTTAACATTTTTTCTCAGTTCAATATTTTTGTATAGTCAAATTCCACCCTAATAATTAAAAAAGTAAAAATTTCCTTCAAATCATGGATCCAAAATTTATATAAAAATATGTTTGAATCAATAAATAATATATTTAAATCTAATTACTAATTAAGTTCCAATTTTATAATGTAAGCAAAAAATTACTCTTAACCTTGATATTGAACTGAAATGTGGCGTATTTTCAATAAATAAAAAATAGTAAATTTTGAGAATTCCATATCACATCACTCCCCCACACTTAAACTATTTTACTCTTGATAAATATTATCATTTAATTTCAATTTATTCAAAAATAATTTCGTCCTTCTTATAACAAAATTTTCCAGTTAGAGAAGAAGTAAATAGGGGCCTATCCATTAAGAAAATTTTTCTTGCATCATATGTGTATAAATCTACTACCTCACTTTAATTTAATCAAAGTTTTAGTTTAGGATTGGATTGAACTATATTTAATTGGAATCAAAATTCTAAAAAAATCACCTCTAATTTTCCCTCTTTCCTATGTTTCATCAAGAAAAAATTTTATTTTCCAATTTATTGATATAACTTAAATGAATGTGTTATATATAAATTTCCCCTTCATATATGGGTTCAATATTAATCTCACTTAAATGGATACATTTTTTATAAGTCCATTTATTTTATTTTTCCCCTATTAGAATCTTTTGAAAATAATTGTGCATAACACTTATTGAAATGGATTTATTTATTTACAGAAACACAACCAGTGTCATTGTGTCATAGATCCATTATGGGTTCCCAATATCCCATTTTTATTCCAGGTTCAAAGGAATTATATAATTTTAATTTAAGTTAGATACCTAAGGTGTTTTTTCTCACAGAGATTAGGTTACCTCATATTAAGTTCAAAATTTTAATGACTTAAAGTTATAAAATTGAGTCTATTGAAATATTTTCACTCACACTCAATCTCTACATTCTAAAAACCAAAATTCTATAAAGGTAGTGAAAAAATCACATAGAAATCACTTAAATTATTATAGTTTCATAATATATTAATTACTCATCTCTATCATGGTATTTTAAAACTAGTAGGAGTAGAAATAAGGTTCAAGAAAAGGATGAAAAATCAAAACATATGACTATACAAAAATTATAATGTTCAGAACTATATTTTTAGAAAAAAGGATTTTATTTATTTACATATTCTGGTTTATATCTTCCCTCACACTTAATTATAGTATTTTCCTTGTTTAATAGCAGTATAAATTTGTTTAATAAATATAGATCAAAATAAAATAAACATCTAGTCCCAAATGAAGGAAAGAGACAACATAGAAATAATTATTTTTCATTAGTAAGAAAGAGTATGTAATCCTCCATAGGTTCTTTTTTAAATACCTATTAGTACTTCTTTAGTTGTTTTATGTTATCTATAAATGGTTTCTTTGAACCTTCTCCTTCAATATCAACTACACCAAAAAGAAAATTATTAGTTAATGTGTATGGTCTAGTCTATTTGGAAAAAATATTACATAGGAAAAGTTTCATCCTCAAATAAAAATAGCAGTGCTTTGTCTCCAACTTGAAATTATCTTTTTTGGATCAATTTTCCATTTTTGGATTTGGTTTTCTCCTTATATAGTAGTGAGTTCTCATATGAATCTCTCATGAATTCCATAATATCCAATATTTTAACTAATTTTGTTCCCTAGCCTTTCTAAACTCTAGGTTTACTCATTTGATAGCTCAACAGGACTTGTGATGTAGCTCAACATGAAAGTAGAAATGTTTACCATAAATAATTCAGTAAGAAGACATACCTAATGGGTTCTTAGAGTAATTTTTGTACACCTATAGTGTATCTTCTATTTTATTACTCTAGTCCTTGTATTTGGGTTGTACCATCTTCTCCAAGACCCATTTGAATTTTCTATTGTACTCTTATTCAAAATGTATTTGTCTACGGATGTTAGGAAGTGTAGGTTTTATGGTGTACTTCTTATATTCTCATGAGTTCCACCATGTTATTGTTGCAGAAATGGGTTCCTTGGTTAGTGATTATATCTCGACGTATTTCAAACCTACAAAATATTTTTTGATTTTATTAATTCAACTATATATTTTGAGTCATCATCCAGAGTGGATTTGGCCAAAATCCATTTAGACACATATTCTACCACCAACATGATATAGGAAAAGCCAAATGACATAGGAAATTGGCCAATGAATTTAATTCCTCAGAAATCAAATATCTCACAAAAAACGTAAGTTCTTTGGGTTATTTATTATCTTTTGGAAATTCCACCTATAAACTAAATTTTGGTAATTTTTTTAAAAAATCATGTGAATTTTTAAATATTGAGGTCCAAAATAGTCCATCTTCCAAAAATTTATAACAGTTCTTTGAGGTCCAAAATGCCTTCCACGAACAATTGTATGGAAAACAAGAAAGAAAAAAAATTATTTATTCCTCGGGAATTAATATTCTAATGAATTCTTCATTTAAAAAATTTTATAAATAAGGGTATTACCAAACATATTTTTTTGATTCAGATTTTAATTGTGTTGTATGATGCTTAGAGAAGAAGGAAGGTACATTTGTTGTGACCAGAAAATGTACTATGCCAGCATAATAGGGTACTAGGGTTTGGCTGTATAACTAATCACCAGGGAAGGAATCATCCAGACTATCTCAAGGTCAATCTCTTGCAGTAGCAACATCCATCTTACCAGTCTAGGCTTTTCATCAGTCTTCTTGATCAAATATCTTAAGTCTGGATTATCCGACTAAACAATTACCTTACTTCCTAATATATAAGAATGGAATTTTTATAATGCTACAACAATAGGAAAAAACTTTTTATCAGTTGTTGTGTAGTTAATTTGGGTAGCTTTTAGGGTTTATTAGATATAGGTTATCACTTTTATAATCATATCAATATTTTTGGACAACACAACCCCTAAAACTCTATTAGACGCATCACACAGTAACAAAAATGGGTGACTCTAGTTTGGTTGGAATATTATGGGAGTAGTTGTCAAGAATTATTTTAAATTTTCAAAATTTATCTTGTATGAATCATCAAATACAAAATCAATTTTTTTCTTGAGTAAGTTAGTTAGGAGAAAAGTAATTTTCAAAATTCCCTAATAAAACTTCTATAAAATCCAATGTGGCCTAGAAATAATCTAATGTTTCTACTAGTGGTGGGTTAGGTTAGTGTCAAAATTACATCAAAATTGGATTTATCAACTTCAATTCCTTTCTGAGAAATTAAATGTCCCAAAACATTTCTTTTTTCAACCATAAAATGGAATTTTTCAAAATTCAAAACTAAGTGTATTTAAATATATCCTTATAAAACATTTCCTAAACTCTCCAGATAGTTTTGAAATAAATTTCCATACATATTGAAGTAATCAAATAATGACTCTAATAAACTCTCAATTAAGTCTAAGAAGATACTTATCATGCAGTGTTGAACGGTACTTGGGGAATTTTGGAGACCAAAATACATCCTTAGATCAGAAAATATACCAAAGGAACATGTGAATGTGATCTTTTATTAGTCAAAATGAGCTATTTGAACTTTAAAATATCCAGAAAACCAATCAATGAAATAATTATATCCTTTCCTAGATATTTTCTCTAGCATTTGTTCTATAAAGGGTATTGGGAAATAGTCTTTAATGATCACATAGTTTAATCTCCTATAGTAAATAAAAACTTTCCAACTATTATAGATTTTGTAAGGTACCAATTAATTGTTTCCATTCTTTACAATTTTGTAACAAGTTTTCTTTGAAACTATTCAAATGGGACTCACCCATTGGGAATCTGAGATGGGATATATTATTTCATCTTTTAAAAATATATCTACTTCCTTTTTTTCTACCTTATGATGGGTTGGGTTGATCCTTCCATAGGGTTGTCTTACTAACATGGATCCTTCTTCCAAAAAATTCTATTAAATCAATTGGTAGGTCTATCTCCTAGAATGTCTCCTAATGTATTTCATATTTCCCTATAATTATTTTTAAGATTACTCTTCATTTATTTTTCTTGGTCAATTTCTATTTTATTTGAAATTATGACTGGAAGTTCTTATCCTCTTTTAAAAGGGTATATTTTAAATTTCAACGTAGAAAAATTAATTATAATTCATGGGGAATTTCAATATATTCTTTAATTTGATTATTCTACATGGTGGCCACCTCTACATTTAAGGTATAAATTTTAGTGTTAAATTTTAGTAGCTCATCAAAATAATTTTCATCAATTTCTTAAAATTGATCAAAAGTTTAAATTTTATTTTGATTAAGTTAATTTTCAAAAATATATTTTTCCAGAGGGTCATGTGTTTCCAAATATTCTCCTACTATAATTATTTCATCAAATATTTCAATTTCCTCCCTAGAGGGACTAGGGATTTTAAAATGTTTTGAGGTGAAAAAAATGTTCTTTATGTTTATGTTTTATTGAGTCAAGGATGTTAAAATCTACTCTCTCCTCAAAACATTTCATGGAAATGGTGAATTCATTGGAATTTGGGATGGTTTTAGTAGCCTTTATTAATGATCTACATATAATAATAATAGAATTATCATTACCTTTTCCTTATTCCATGTTTAGAATGTATAAGTTAGTGGGGAATGAGAAACCTTCTACACTTACCTGGACATCCTCAAGGTCAGTTACCAGATAGGTAGTGTCTCTACTGGAAAGATGTATAACTACACATGTGGTTTTAGGTTCTCCAATATTTAAATAAGAATAAATGGAATATTTCATTTCATTAATTAAATATTTCAAATATAATCCTCATTGGAAAAAGTGAACTTAACAATTGTGTGGGTATAGAAAACGTAATTGGATCTTAGAATATTTTGGTGGATTTGAGGGGTGATAAGAGCAGAAAAATTCTTACCTACTTGTACCTTTTCATTAAATTTTAATATCATTCCACCAGGGAAAATTTCATTTCCTGTAATTTTTATACCTTGAAATCTACTGAATGGATTCGAGCAGGGGGGATATTGATCTCTAATTTCTTAAAGACTTATTGTATATCTTGTTGTGATGATTCTTCTTTAGTTCTCCTTGGTTCATTGATTCTTATAGGGAAGGTAGGTGGGGTTTATTATAGATATTTAATGTTTTTTCTTTTGTATGTTTATGGTTCCTTTCATACCTCCTCCACGGGTTCTTTTTATAGAGAATGTTATTTAGATACTTGTTGTTGTTTACTTCCAGTTTTAGTTTCTGATGGTAGTCCTTTACTGTATTCTAGTTATTTTCCATTCTTCAATGTAAGGGAATTAACATTTCTCTTAAGGTTTGGAATTTTATGACCATTAATCTTACATGAGTCTTGATTTACCATATTATTGAGGGTGGTTATGAGTTGGCTGAATTTTCATTTAAATTATTTTAATTCTAACCCATGATTATGGAGGCTAGTGTGTAGATTATTTTGAGATGATATTACCTATCTCATCATATCATACATGGAAGGTTCTTATAGTTTATCTTTACTGGTATCTTGTATATGGTTGGAAATTCTATCTCTAGAATAGAGGTGTGGGTTGAAAAGGTTGTTGAGAAGCCTATTGAAATTGTGGTCTTTGAGTCTATTGGATCCCAAATCCAAATTTGTTAGTGTAAAATCCTATAAATACTTAGTAGACACTTGGTTGGTTTTGGAATTTCCTTTGGAATGTTTAATTACAACTTTCAAATCCATGAACTTGAGGGAATCCCTCAATAAAATGCTCATGGTCATAGCATAGTTAGCAGGCCCTTAGGGGTGTTGTGTCTGATGATTCATGTGCTTTGTTCATAGATAATTGTCTCACAATGGATGTTAATTATTTAATTTTATTTTCTAATAAAAGTGATTTTGATAATTTTTCCTCATTTACCCCTCTATTTTTAGTTCTGGTACCAAATTGTTGGTAATTTTGTGAAATCCTTTCAATGATTTCTATTACCTTGGTTGGTGACT
Organism: Viscum album; assembly: GCA_963277665.1. NCBI lineage: Eukaryota > Viridiplantae > Streptophyta > Magnoliopsida > Santalales > Viscaceae > Viscum > Viscum album. The sequence goes on along the minus strand of OY728129.1, from coordinate 1,844,188,794 downwards.
TGTCAATCAGTGATCCTCCTAAAGAAGCATCATTTAGGTTATAGTCATTGTCCATAAATACTTGGTAGAAAATACCAGTAAGTGATGTTCTTCATATGGATGGTGTGGAAAGGATGTTATTAGTTTCTTAAATTCATTTAAGAACTTATATAGTGTTTCTATTTTTTCCTATTTGATTCAATAAATTACCTTTATCTGTTTATCACTCCTTGAAGTAGGAAAAAGTTTATAGAGAAAAATATTTTTTAGATCCTCCCATGAGGTGGCTTATCTAAGCTATTGGTTGTAGATCCACTCCTTGGATGCTCCTTCAAGTGAGAAGGGAGATTCCTTCTAGCTGATTTTACCCTCATTGACTCCTCTGATTCAAAATCCAATGAAAAATTATCTAAATTATATTAAGTTACATTTGGGATATTCACCAGATAGCCCATGAAACTTAGGAAGTATCCCAATCATTCTAGTTTTGATTCCATAGTCATGTTGATCATTTAATTTTAATTTTTGGTTATTAATATTCAAATTGGATGCATAAAGTTCTCTCAATGTTCAATTAACCGGAGCTAGATTACCTTCCATATATTTCAATTTTATTGTAGTGCTTTAGAAAGATGAAATTAAGGATAGAGAATTTTCCAACGGGAATGGTGAAAAACTCTATATCCTATTCTTCTATGTTCATTGATATTCTTAGTATTTCCATCACAATTATCTCATCCTCTAGATCAAAAATAATGAAGTTGGAAGAACTAGATCAAATCATTTGAGAACATTTTTTTAAAACAAAATTTAAAAAAACCTCTAGCCTCTTTAGAAATTGTTTCAGGTTTGATGCACTCCTGCTTCAGGGTGCTCAAAAAAACAATTTTATGAACCATATAAATATGAAATAAAATTCAGATTCAGATTGTATATACAAGTAGATAGTGTTGTGTGTGTGTTTAAATCTTGTTTTGTGGGTTCACTTTTAAATAAATAGTAAGTAAATTTTCATGGTTTTAAAATCAATTAAGTAAATAGTGATCTAGCCTTGAATTATCCCCTCATTCACCAATTTAATAATTATTCAATTGTTTTCTAATAATTTCCTCATCAATTGAATCCAAATTATTACTTTCAATAGGAAATTATGGTTCAAATATGGATATATAATGATCACAGTATTTCCTACCTTTTTAATGCATTGTGTTTGGATACCTCCTTTTACCATTGAATTTCCCCAGTATTTTATATCATATGCAGTGGAATTAAACCAAGTGGTTTGTGTGAAATGACTATAATAAGTAAAATAAAATAAAAGATAAAATTAAAAGAAACCTCTGTTGAAAAAAACATTAAATTCTACAAAAGAGTTAGTATAATCATTAAAATATAGGAATTCATCAATAGGGGAGGTGAGGGGATTATCCTTTGCTAAACAACATATGGTTTAGTGTGAAATCATTATATTTTTGCAAAAGGGAAACAAAATAACGTAATATTTGTTGCCATTAGTGATTGAGGGAAACCTTTCAGAGTAAGGTCTCCCCCTTCTCAAAGTCCAAGAGTCTCCCATCCTCTCTCTCTTCTTCCATTAGTGATCTACTTATATAGATGAATGATCAACTACCATGGTTATATCTATGTTAGGGGAGCATGTTTATTCATTTAATTCTGAAATTATTGCTTTGAACATGGAGTAGGTTCAATTTCATCTCATTATTTGAAACATGTCTAGAAGGAAGGGTCTGGATGACTTCTGTAAGGCCACAGTGTTACTGAGTGATCCATCCATGTTCCCCTTTTAAGGTGGAGTGATATAGTGGTTCGTATCACAATGAGTTTCTTTATTATGTTCGGAGTGGGAAATTGGGCCTGGGATTTAGCTAATAGTCCTCGTCTATTCATTTAGCACTTGGGAATAATTGTTTTTACCTGTGATACATCATATCCTTCCAGTGTCTAAAAATAATATTCTCTCAAAAATTTGGTTGGATAATTCCAACCATTTCTTTGTTAGTGGTGATGCATGTTCTTAGTAGAATGTATTTTCTTTATTACCTCACACTCAAAACTTACACATGCAAGTGGTCCTATTTAATGGTAAAGGGAGATTCTCAAAAACTTAGTTCGATTATGCTCCATTATTTACTTCATATGGGATCATAGTTCTTTTTTATGTGGATCTGGTATTGAAAAGAAGAAATATACTTTACATTATATTAAAATTACAAAGCTCCCTCATAGGTTTTAATGATAGGGTGGATTCATTTGTGTTGCGCTCAACTGGATCTTAGCCTTAGTTGATGTGGAGCTCGAATTTGAGAAGAGTGCCATTGTAATTCTCCTAAGAAAGTGTCTTTAATCCATCATCGTCTCAAATTCAGGGGTGGAAACATAAGTTTTCATCAGTAGGTTAGGTGGAATCCTATTTTTCCTTGGGTTTTTAGATAAATAGTGGTGGAAAATTTTATAGTATCACCCTTCCTTTAGATCTCTTTCAAGAGTTAGTCAACAGGGATCCTCTTATTCAAGGTATGTGGAGGATTGGGGTCTATTGATGGTTTAATGGAAAAGGAAAGATAGGTAGAGGTTGGTATATGTTGAGTTAAGCATTCCTACCATTAAGTTCACCATCAATGTGGTAACCATGAGATGGTGGCTGAAGAGGGTTCTCATAATCAGAATGCCTACCATGGGAGTGGTGGAACAGTCAATATAATTTCTTCATGTAGTCATCTTTTTGGGCCATTATGGAATATCTAAACACACGGTGGGCTGATGGAACTCATGACAGGTATACCTACCATTAGTATGGGGTGTGGTAATGTAGATAGGTGGTGTGATCAGTTCTCAAGCTAATTTTAAGGCATAGTCACCATTACCATCATGTGAAAGTTGGTACATGTAGGGGTATCATAGGTCAATACATGTGGTAGGTATAATGACTATGGGTGTTATGGTCACTCCTGGCCTTTTTAATTTTTCAATCAATAAATTTTTATATTTTTTCTTTGTGTGGTATTTCTCTACAATTAAATAACACCCTAATAATTTAAAAAGAAACAATATCCATCAAATAATGGCTCTACAATATATATGAAAATATGTACTCATCAATAAACATCGTATTTAAATCCAATTCCTAATTAAGTTACAATTTCATAAATTCAACAAAAATTAATATTAACCTATAAATTCAACATCAATGTGGGGTATTTTCAATTAATAAAAGATAGTAAATTTTGAAAATTCTAGCTATCATCACTTTATATCATAAAACATATTTTTAGTTCTAGGGTGGACAGGTGACAAAGAATGATAAAAATATCATATCACTACCTTCCTCATAGATGATGGAATATCATATCAGTTCTTAAAGTGAATAATACCTTCCAAGGGGAGAGACCACCCACTGATGTTCCCCCCACCATATAAAGAATCTATGATATCATGAAACCCATTATCTTTTTGCTACTCTTGGTGAATCATCTCAATGTGAGTGGATGTCAAATTAACACTAGCCAAAAAAACCATAACCTTCCTCCTAGACTTCCATGTGCATCTGAGAAAATATTTCCATCAAGTTCCACTCATCCTTTGATTCTTATACAACCTGAGAAGGTAACATCTTTATAAGAGTGTTAGTAACCACATTACCCTTTTCTAAGGTATAAGCAATGTCAAAGTCAAAATATTTTCAGTATTCCACCCACCATATCTACCATAGTTTCAAATATTTTTGAGAAAATATGTAACCCAAATTATTGTGGTTAGATTAAATAATAAAATTATACCCAAAAAATATTTCTTCCAACTTTTAAGGGAATACAGAATATCTGTGTATTCCAAATCACGTGTAGAGTAATTACTCTATTGAGGGTGAAGCTAATGTGATCCATAAGACACCACATGATATCCTTATATAATTACACAAACAAAATATACAAATTATGTTTTATAATAAACTATTTATCCCTATCCAACCTCTAGTAGTGTAAAGATTGGTAATGAGGAAAAACATCACTTTATCTTGTTGAATGATTCCAAACACTTCAAACCCCACAAGAATTTAACCCCTTTCTAGGTGATAGTAGCTAATAGTGATTAAAGAATCAAGAATTACTTTACAAACCACAAATAAGATCATTCAAAACCAAGAAATATATGAGTCTCAAAGATGTTTTGCAGTTCTTCACATGACGTGAAAATCATTTCCTTTTCAGGATCAACTGAGATACCATGTTTTGAGATCACATATCCCAATAACTTAACTTCTTTGATCTAGAATTAGGATTTTGATAATTTTGAATGCATGAAGTGATTCCTTAGGATTCCTAAAACATGTATCAAGTGGAGAACATGGTCTTACTTGGTATTTGAGTATATCAATAATTCATTCATTAATACCAAAAATAGAGTTTCAAGATAGTGGTGGATAATTTGGTTCATTTATTCCATGAAAAGTAAAGGAGAATTAGTTTTGCTAAACAACATCACCTGGTACTTAAAATGGACATACCTACTCTTGAATATGGTTATTGGAATATTTGACACAATGATTCTGAGTTTTTTTTAAAAGGTTGGGGCCGAAGCCTCATTTATTATTAAATCAAAGCAAAGACCTCTTTAACTGGGTAGAGGGAGACCCATTACATAGCCCGAAGGCCCAGTGGGTGTTTTAGCCCATTACATGACTGGTAGGCCCAATTTTTAAGCCCAAACCCCATTATGTGAATAGTACTGCTACAGTACCCGCGCTGCTACAGTACTGCACAGTACCCGCCACTGCTACAGTACTCTACCGCCGCTATAGTGACCTGCCACCGCTACAGTGCTCGCCGATGCTACAGTGCCACCGCTGCTACAGTCCGCTACAGTGCCTGCACCCAATGGGGTTTAAACCCCCATTTTTCATGTAGATTTAAGGGGTTCTTACCACTAAGCCAAAACCCAACTACACCATGATTCTGAGTTGGTGATAACCATACTAAATATTAATTTTTGAGAACTATGTTTCCCCTATCAACTAATCAAACAAATCATCAATTTTGGTTAAGGGATATTTATTATTGATCATTACTCGATTGATTTTCCAATAATAGAAACATAAGTGGAAATTTAAATCATCCTTTTTGTGAAAGAGAATAAGTGATTCTCATGGTTATATACTAGAGCATATAAATCCCTTGTATCTGAAATCATCTAGCAGAATTTCCACCTCTTTCAACTCAGTTATAGCTATGCAGTAAGAAGACATCAATATTGGTTGATTTCCTGAAACCCGGTCAACCAAGAACTCTACTTACCTCTCTGGATGTAATATTGAAAATACATATATTTATACTTCAAGAAGTTCACTAACTTGCAGAAGAATCACACCACTAAGGGATTATTATCCCAGTTCGGTCACAGAAAAACACATCAATCTATCGATCTCTAGAAGGTGAGATCTCACCATACTAGACCTCAGGTACCACTTTCCTTGAAACACATTGGAGTTTTCATTAGGGTATGTAAAGGACATTTTTTTATGATAAAAATAAATTATATCCTTATGATTAATCATCAAATATATCCTAATAATAACATCAAATAGGTCTAATTCAAGAACTAGAAAATCTTATACTGGATCAAAATTTCACATAAAGAAAGACTATGAGGGGAATAAAAAAAGATTCACCTTATTCTTTCCTAGAGGAATCAACATCTCTGTAATGAATGGAATGAGTTCTATTGTATTTTTTCAAAGATAATTCGTATGATTCAATATAAAGGAGTGAGATTAACGTGTATCAAATAGAGAAATAACTAAAGTATAATCAATATAAATGGTACCTCCCATAGTTTCAAAACTCTCATTAACTTCCATAGAATAATATTCAACTAGATATAACTATTTCATTCCAAATGATTGTGGTTAGAACCCTCATATTTTGAATAATCTAAATGATCCATAGGTCCTATAGGTATTGATGAGCCTATTCCAAAGTGAGAGATAAAAACTATGGTAGAATCTCTACTAGTAACTATAGAATCCACATGAGTTATATAATTTTACATACACAGAACAAATGTGCTTTGTGTGACCCATATAGCCACATTGATAACAATTCATGCCACTAAACATTGATAATGGTGCTCAAAAAGGCTTTTGAGAAGCACTTGCACGATTTACTCTGTGTAACTCACTCTACTTCCTCTTCCCTTTATAAGAACCACTAAAGATACCTCTAGTGGTAGGAGGAACTCTGGTCAATATGGACTTACCTTCAAGGTCAATCTTAATAATCAATTCCCATCCACTTCCCCATTATATATAGAAATATTTGGTATGAAGAAATGTTGATAGATATTAGGTTGAAGGCCCATCTCAAACTAATTATCCTTTATCTTCTCATTAGATGCAAACTTAAGTGAGAACATAGTGAGATCAGTAAAAAAATTAGCATACTCCATCATTCTCTGATTCCCTTTCCCAAGGGTGAGGCACTCCATATATTCCACCAAGATCATTGAATCTAGGTATATTTTCTCATTGAATAAGGCCTTGATGTCACTCCACTCTAATCCCATATACTTATTTTATGAAAAAAACTTATTCCCACCACCTTATACTCAAACCTTCAATATTAATGATGGAACCCCTCACCTTGACAGAATCAAGGGTCTTAGGGAATTTAAAGAGTCATTTGATCTTTCCCATCCAATCCTATTCCTTTTTAGGATCATTAATTCCTTGTAAATATGGTGGTTTTTTAAGAAGAGACTCTTGGGATCGATTATTATCCCCACCCATATAGGTTCCGCCTCTCTAGCCTAAATCATGGTAGGTGTGGCACCATAGTCTATAGATTATACTATACTCACAACTTCTTTGATAAAATTATAATCAACTGGGGGTAAACCTACTGAGGTTCATTGGTAGAACCCTCCCAAGGAATCACTGTAATTATTCTAGGGTGAATGGTACTACATATTAACAAACAAAGAGACATAATAACTTGAGATCCATGAATCAATTACGAATTTAAATAACATGATTCCTGAAAAATTATAAAGATTCATGAAAAAATAAAGGTTGGCATTAAAATTCTCTAAATCCCAAAAGACACATTTACCAACCAAATGTGGTAACATAATGCTTGGAAAAGTGAGAGATAGTTAGGAACCTCCTCACAACCAACCTCTTAAGTAACCAAATTCTAGTCTCATATATACCCAGACATCCAAAAATGAATACTAATATTGAAAACAAAAAACTTCCCTTTGATACCAACTTTTCACAAACTGATCTGGATTACCCAACTATTTGGAACTCGAACCAGTCCTAAAATGACCCAAATGGAATTATCAATCACCATGGGCTGGTGATAAGCACATGTAAATCAAGAACTACATTGTGTAATTATTTTTCCATTAGATAAAATAAAACATGATAACTAGAATAGATAGAATTTCAGTATTCCATTTCAAGTCAAAAGGGGGGAGGTACAAAGTAAAGAAAAAAGGTTCAAACAACCAATAACGACAAAAAAAGGGTTCTTAAAATAGTGAAATTCCATATCCATGTTACATGTTTTAACCTCGATAATCCCACAACCTACTAATGAACAAACCTTACGCCAACCTTCAGCACATCGCCCTTACCTGTATCAGAACAAACAATATCTAGATACAATAAAAGGTATATGAAGGATGTAAGAAAAATATCCCAATAGGATCTCACCAAGTGTTTCATAAGTAAACTTTGTAAAATAAACTAATTATTCTCAATTAAATAATAAATAGGAAATAAATACAATTTTATGTAGTTTAACACAAAACATGGAAACTCACCCTTTTCATAGTTTGTAAAACATACTAACAAGCCCATTTTTTCAAAGAATTTACATAAAATTCCAAACATAAATTTTAAGGATAAAAAAAGTAAAATTTTACATTGGGATAACATTATTCCATGTTAGTGAGGATCCTAATATAGTTTTGGTGATTAGTAGGCCACCTGGTGTGCACATTACCCTAGTAAAATAGGTCTAGTGGGTAAGAGTTCACTATCGATAGTGGATACCTACCATAAATTAGGATACATGGGGTATAAATAATCTTATAAAAACATGTATACATTGTAAGAGTTTATCTCCAAGGATGGATCCCTACCACATCATTGATTTTAGTTGGACTTACCGTATCAAAATAATTTAAATGGAATTTTATCTTTGAAACCATGAAAATCATGATTCAAAACCAGTTTCATTAACCACAACAAAGGGAGAAATCCATTTTAAAATCTATAACCCAAACCAATATATTTTATCACTCCATTTTACATACCTTTAACCAATTTTAGAAACCAATTTCAATGAAAAAAAAAATGTTCATATGATAAATTCAACTGATGAAACCACCTAACTTGGAACACTTGTAAAATCATCCCTCACATAGAAACCACAATTCAAGATAAACCAAGGATTATAGTAATTATGTAGGGTTTCTGAATCATGAATTCTAAATTAAAAAATCCAAATTACCAATTTCATGTACAAAGGGGGGAATGGAAACACTTACCATTATAATTATTGGAACAACGCACCAAGAGGATTGGGGATCCGAACAAAAACCCTCAATTCCATTAATGAGCTAAAAAGAATATATTTATAATCCTATAACCAACAAATTCAAATGGTTTAAATAATTTGGGTAAGAGGAAATGAAGAATAAGTGGTTCTAAGATCAAAATGGGGATATAATTTCCAAGAGAGGACCATTCCTTCAATCGACACTTCCATCTATCAAATAATTGATTTTGGAGAGACAAAAATGTCCAAAGAGAGACCCTAGGTTTGAGTGGGTTGATATTAGGTCATGGGAGGCAGATTAAGAAATAAAATAGGGTTTTTAGTGGTGTAAAAATATGATACTACCATTAATTACTCAACCTATATTTTCACCATCAGTGAGTCAGTAGAGGTCCCCAGCTAGCTAGTGGCCACTATAGAGATGGATTAGCCTCTCCCCAACCGAATGGTAGGCCAATGGATACTATAAAATTTAAGTAACCACAATCCATCCTTCTTGTGGGATGATAAAGATCCACTATCTATTTGATGTCTATATAAAAAAAATTCTTCTACCAAGTTCGCCAACTAGCTGGTGGCTTTCACCAGCTGTCCAGTGGCTCTCATTTGCTGGCTGGTGGCCCTGGTTTGATTTTTGATGGACCACCTCTAGCTTCATTAGCTACATGTTCATGTATATATCCCAATAACAACTCTAGACACACCCCAAAACCTCCTATAAAACTGAATATACTAGAAACAAGTAGGGATTTACAAAAGAAGAAGGAAAATAAAACAGGTAGATGGTAGTACCTGAAACAAATCCTAGATGCTACACAAGATATAATGAGAATAACCACACCATAATATAATAATTGTTTATGATTCTCATGTATAAATGAAAAATGGGTTAAATGAATATGTTTTGGTAATAGTTTAAGAATATTCTCAAGCCTATTAGAATAATAAAATGTATGACTCATTCAGCTATGAGAAAATGAGAATAAATAGAGAAATGTATTTCTGAAAATTGACATGGAAATATGGTTCATATAAGAGATAATTTTAATAAATGAATTTATATTTATAGGGAACCCCAAAATGGTTATTTTATAATTTCATGTTGGTTTGGAATCTAAATTTTATCTAATGAATCCTAATTTCTGATATTGAAAATGATGAAATAAATTTAATGCTCTCGACGAGAATATATTATAGTTATTAAGACTAAGATAAAAGGTGTTGAGTGGGAAAAAGAAAAATAGCAGAATAAACTAAACCTGAAATATACCTAAAGGAAGAATAAGAGAAGGAAAATCTAATACAGTACGGAAGTAGAATAATTTATGTTATCAAAGGATAATGAGAAGAGGAAGAATCCAATATGGTTTCACTAAATAAATCAAGTGTTTCAAAGGAAAGTAGTGAAAAAATGGTAGAAGAAAAAAATAGTATAATTTTTCTTAATTTATTGTTTTAAAAAATATGTTCTTTGATCATTCAAAAATTTCAAGGTTCATATTTACAGGATTTTTCATGTAGTGAGAAAGAACCAATTGAAGCTTTAATCATTTACTCATTGGGAAAATTCCTTGGGTTGTAGTTCTTGAAGAGATAATCATTTCCAACATGGATTAAAAACTAAAACAATTATTAATTTTCAAATATCATATATTTACATTGAGATAATCAAACAAATAGATTCAATATAGGATATGGGAGTTTTTCTAAAAATAAGCACCAAGTTGTATGATACTATTATTGAAGATAACTTGGAATTCAAAGAATCTATGTTGAGTAAGGTGATCATATGATATTGATATTATGATTTCCAGTGATCAGTGGGGATCTACTTCAATATTTTAGAAGAACTAAAAATTACTGGGATACTAATGTAAAGAGCCTGTGAGATGTAGAAATTATTCACATGTGTAATATTTTGAACACCAACCTATGTAGTGTAGTGAAAAGGTACAATATGATCCCTACCTTTACCCACTTCTAGTTGATGGTAAAATTATCAATTGAGAACTTGTGACTTGGTGAGGCCCAATTGCATCAATGGGTATGTTTCTCACATCAGATTTGAACCTTATAAAAACACAGTGTGTTTCAATTTACCTTATTTCTAATATTTCATGTGGTGCATGTGATTAAGTAGAATAATACACGTCCACTTTTATCCTAATAGGTAGTATAGGTTAAAATACCAAAGGGGTAAAAAATTTATAAGAATAATTTGGTGGTTAAGGTAATAATTTTACACACCTGATTCACTCCCCCTCTCAAGTGTGTCTATAGTTATACTATCGGGACTATCAATTAGTATTATAGCTTGGTTCCTTCTGATTGGATCTTATTTTATTTACCTAGTTTATTTTAACAAAAAAAATATAAACTTTATATTTAAAGTGTTTTAAAAATATAATATTTTATAGCCTCATATGAAAAAGCCATATTTTATCTATGCTATAATAAATGAGGAAGTTTCTACCTGGAATTTCCAAAACAGAAAAAATATAGAGTTAAAGAAGATGATAAAATTCTCAAAGTAGAAAACTGAATTTAAAATAATTAAAGGTACTTAGAGTGATCACTAATCAATTAAATCTATTGACTATGATTCTTAAAATCTTAAATGTTAAAGGTTTGATAAAGATAAATTAAATAAATCACTAAGTGAATTCAATTGTAAAATTAATGATCACTTTAAAAAACACTCTTGAAGATTTCACATATATGTTATCATATATCAAGGGAATTTTTGATAAAAAACATATCCAAAAAAAGAATCTTATGTTATGTAAGTTAGATTAGCTAAAGAGGTAAGGGGTTATAATGATCTCACAAAACAGATTAATGTTAAGGGAGAATATGTATCACTTTGTAATGAAACAATTTCTCTTGTTGATTATGAATTTAAAATACATATTTTTGAGAATTATGTTCTCAAGAAGGTGGTTACTGAAGTGATCCATGAATTAAAGAAATTTCAAAATATCTCTACGAATGTCAAGGATATTAATATTCAAGTTAAGAAAAAAGTGAGATAGATTGATAGTTAACTATAATAGAATATAAGGATGCATAATAGACAAGTTAAATAGTTAAAAAATTATTGGGAAAATATGTTGAAAGAAGTTGAGGTTTAAAAAAACTTTCAACATAAAGTTCCTTGAGTTAGAAATAAAACTATTAAATCTAAAATCTGCACAAACTTATTTCTCTAAAAATATTAAAAAGATAAGTATTACCTGTAATTCCCCGACCCCAGCTACCCGGAGTCGGTGCATTACTTCGTAACATTGACATGATCACAAAAGATCAAGCCTCGAAAGACCGATTAGTTTAGTAGCCTTGGAAACACTAGATACAATCGTAAACGTTACATTACATCATAAAGTGAAAAACTACAATAACAAAGTCTCCATAGTCCACACTCATATCCTCTTCTGACTATCCCTACAGGTCATTCATAAAATACTTCTTCACATCCTGGAAAATATTAAAACATTGAAAGGGTTGAGCTCAGATGCTCAGTAAGGATAACAATATTGCGGAAGCTTTCAAAATAAACATTTACATTTAAGGAAATGTATAACTAAAACAAAAGACTTTTTAAACTTGAACTTCAGCATAATATGGAAAAAATAAAATTAAATAATGCCATTTACTTATTCACATGGATATTCTACTGGTCGAATAATTACATGCAATATCAATAACCACTTTCATAATGATGGAATGCATAATGCCAGACTATCATAACCACGTAGCCAAGGCCTCGTGCCAATAACACAAATAAGATTTTGTCAAGACCTCATGCCAAGACACTAGTTTGTCTCATGAGACCTACCGATGCATCGAGGAGCTATAGTGGGCTCCACCTGTCACTTATTAAGTCCAATGCATTCCTCATATGAATAGGTTCAAACATATCATAAACCATAACATAATCGTATCACATAAAACATGCATAAAGGAAACATAAAATTTCCACATTTCAATCACAATATATCAATACAACACAATGATATAGTAAAAACGCTTTCAAACCATTTTCAATACCAAAATAAAAGAATGTTAAAACTTTGTATTTATTTTTCATTAAAAAAAGTGATGGCTTGTAGAGGAAGCCGAAACTCAAATAATGGTCACGGCGGTGGAGAAGTCGTTGTCACCGCATATGTACGGAAAAAAAACATTCCCTTTTTTTCGTTTAGTAAAACACTTCATATAAAAAAGATTCCTTTTGAATAAACGTAAAAGTCAAAGGGGTTTATACACCGTATAAAAGAAAGTTGTGAATAAAACCAAATATGCCTCAATGAAAGGAGATTGAGACGAAGTACTTAAAATGATCATTTTTAAAATAGAATAGATCTATTATTTGTATTCACTATAGGTACACATGAAGAAAGTAAAAATACAAAATAGGACATAATAATATCATGAAATAATTTGAAAGTAGGAGATTAACCCAAAGAATGGAAGTTGGGTTAAGAAATTCCCTTACCTTGTGTCCGACTTGACTCGACCGCTCTTTAAACTCCTGAATAATAAACTAGAGTTAATATATACCTTCTTAAGAACCTTTTTCAAGTTCATTATTCCTTTTATATCACTTATTACCATGTCATGAACATTATGCAATTATTTAAGTTTATAACGGTCGTTTTGTCGATCTTAGGTACTTGAGTCAAAAATAAACTTCTTATAATTACAAGTTGTTCATGTGGTGAAACATCCATTATATCCAGAATTATATTCATGATGTATATATCATACATATAATATATATCCAGTATATACATTCATTTATAATATTACATAACATTTAGAGGTAAGAAATGAAATGCACCGTTCATGGAGACGGTAAGCCGTACGTACGCATGAACGCTACTTTCATTTCTATTTCGTATTTAATGGAATGAAATCATAATAGTATAAAGGTGTATTATAATTCCAGTATAATATCATATACAGTATCATTTACTCCATCCTTTATACATCCCACATATGGCATTAACGATTCAAATCACTTTGAGGGGGTGGTAGTCCGCACTTCCTAAAATGAAATTATCGCGTTTACCCATAATGGAAATAATAAAGTATGCCATAAATGAGAAATACAGAAGAATAAGGAAAACATAAACATAATATATATATCATATATGAAAATAGTGTCATCAAAATGGCCACCATTAGAGGTGTTAAAAGAATATTGAACAATCATCGTTTTGTGAGGTAGTATTTCGCCACCCACAGAAACAGTATGTTCTTTAACCATTAGACGAAGGTGTGTGTAAGTGTAAACCAAATACTTATCATAACAACATCCTAGTATATTTTATATACTGGTGTTGTTACAAAATAAAGGAATAAAAAGAGTTTAAGGGGTTGGAGAAGCAAAATAAAACAAAACAACATTAGAGAAGACATTACCTTAAAATCGGGTAACTCTTTTTGATTTGAGACAAAGGCTTACTTGGGAAGAATTATGCCCAAAGTGAGGCTTCTAGGAGTAAGGGAGGGATGTTTGGAGAGTATTTGGGCAGAGTTTGGCCGATCCAAAAGGCTTTGAAAGTGTGAATGAGGCGGGGGCCTTTTATAAGAGGAGAGGAGGGGCACTCTTGGAAAGTTAAGAAAAGTCACTTTATTTTAAAATGGTATTCGGATTTAAGAGGTCCCAAATTGATATAATTATAGGATAAGGTGATAAGGGTTCGAAATCCACCCATCCAATAGGTTTTTGACAAGTGTAAGCCTTGGATTTTACATTATCTTTTTATTTTATTTAAATCGTTAAATAATGAGGTCATCGCTGCATCATCATGATGTCATAAATAATTTAATTTATTTAATGTCTAAAAATTATAAAAAAAATACTATGATGTAGGAAATAGTTTTATATTTTCAATGACTATTTATAGTCAAAAATATTACTTGTATAACCCCATGTAAAAATTGTTTTAGTAAAACATTTCATGTTTGTGTCATTTTTTACTTTAACATTAAATAAAAGGTATTTATGTCATTTTCCAACTAAAGTGGCTCCATGGGGTCCCCAAGTTGACCCATGGATTTTATGGGTCGGCCATGGAACATACAATGAGGGTAGGACAAGTTTCAAGCTCATCTCATATTATTAAAACATTATTTTTACCTTAAACTACACTAATTACCTCTAATCGCGATTAAGAACTTAAAAGTTACTATTCAACAAAAAATTATTTTAATCTCATTGAACCACATTTTACTTATTAATGACAAACATGTATGTTGGATTTTTGAAAATCAAATCACAGAAGTGGTAATATTTCATTTAAACGAAAAATCAGTTTTTTAACTACCACGTAGTGGTTTCACTATTCATCAAAAATTGAAGTTTTTCAGAACAATGCCAAAATTTCACCCTAAGCTATAATTGATATTCCGAATTCAAAAATGATGTCTATTTTATGAAATTCCAAACATATAAGTTTCATTAATTAATTTTATAATTAATTCCCGCTGTCACAACAAATAGCGTGTTTTTAAGAAACAATATATATCAAAAGATTGACAATTATTTATGTACAATTTCAAAGTGAAATTAATTCTAATGAACACCATTGGATAAAATGGTAAAAATATATTCTAATTATACTTTAAAACCACTCAATAGTATAACTTATCACTATAAATTATTTTTATTAAAAAAGTTGTTTTAAGTATTTTTCACTATTCATAAAAATTTGGAAGTTCTCAGAAAATTAAAAAAAATTCAACATAGGCTAATTTCAATATTAGGAATACAAAAATGAATTCCATTTTGAAATATAAAATTTCTATAATTTTAAAAAGTGGGTATTACTATTCATAACAGCTACTTTGATTAGTCGCAGTGTGTTAGAACTCGAGGTTGCGTACAACACACACTGCTCTATTATTCAAAGAGAAGCGTACCATGGAAGCTTGGGGTGTTACATTCTCCACTCCTTCAATAAATTTCGTCCTCGCAATTTGAAATTTTTCTTTGAAAATAAAAGGTTGAAAATAGAAAATACCTTTGTGGAAAACCCACATCGGAAATAAGGTTAATAAAAATATAACTTTAAAAGAAAGAAAGATAAGTACAAAGGTCACCCGAGATAGCCCATACTAGGATTCTATGAAAATATGGATATGGAGGAGAAACAAACCATCAAGGTCTGATGGAGAGTTATAGAAAACAGGATTAGGAGAAAGTTTAACTACAAGAAAATCAAAAACTTGTGATTGGTTAAACGATCATTGATTCCCCAGTAGGAAAAGTTAACAGACAAAGTTTTTGTTTTAAGTTACCTTTTATAAAGTTGAGGAATTTATTTAGGAGATTTACTAAGAATTTAAGGGAATATACATATTTTTTATGTATACTTTCATTCTTTAATAAATTTTTACCACAAACCCATCTTTCACTCTAAAAGGTAATAGAACTCAAAAATATTCTATTTATCCTAATTGTATAAGGTTCCAAATATTAACACATACCATTTATATTAGTAAAACTATTTTGTAATAACTAGGGACTTCCTGTAGGCTAGTGGTAGGTAATAAAGACCTATCGCACCATGGTTGTGGGTTCGATTCCTCCAGCTTTGTCCGATGCGATGGGTTATGCCCCACCCTGCAGGTTGTCCTTTTCCTAAAAATATAGTATTATAATATTCCAAAAATAATCTTCAGAAATTTTTTAACCTTAAACAATATTATTCAAAGTTCAACTTAATCCATCCCAACCTTTATTGTTATCCAAAATACCTATGTCCAGACTTTTTCTAAAATGTCCTTAAATTCCAAAATCAATTGTAACATCAGATTCCCCAAACAAAGTAAAGTTTCTCTTATTGTCACATACTAAAAATATGATTACCTTCATCATATTAAAACCTTAATGAAATCAACATGTACTGTAGTACAATCCTTATATATCACATTATTCTTATAACCAGGATATAATCCTTGTTTCCAAAAGCAACAATACATTAATTATTCCTCTTCAACTGTTGTAACAACATAAGATTGTCCTTGATCCCTTGGAATTTTCTAAGGTATGTTTCCCTGACGCTTAGGACATTCATTTGCATAATTCCCTATTTCCCTACAATTGTAGCATTCAACATTGATAGCCTTTTTCTTTCCCTTGCAATCACGCGCCTGGTGACCTTTTTATCCACATTTATAACAAACTACCATTCCTTTTAGGCAAGTACCGGGGTGATTCTTCCCACAATTATCACATAATGGAAAATCCTTCTTTCCCTTTTTCCCTTTATCCATCTCTTGTTCCACCATTCTCTTCCTCTCTTGCTTTACTTTGTTGTCATAAGACTTAGAGAATTCCTTTTCTGTCTTGATAACACATGAGACAATATCTTCGTACGATGAGAGGGATTGTGATACTAAAGCTCGATGGAGAAATGGTTTTAACCCATCAAAGAAACGATCAATCTTACTTCTTGGGTTACGTATATAATCTACAACATGTCTCGCTAACCTTGTAAAGATGGCCTGATACTTTGCGACATTCTCATCCTCCTTTTGTCTCAGACTCAGAAATTGCCTTTCCATATCTGCTCGATGGTCACGAGGAAAATATTTTTCTAAGAAAAGCTCTTTGAACTCCCTCCATTCCATATCCAATACTTCATCATCTTCCTTTGTGTTTTGAATCAGCGACCACCACTGATCGGTATCTCCAGTGAGGCGGTAGACTGCCATGACAACCTTCTCCCTTTCACTACTCCCCAAGGCATGGAATATTTTCTCTAAGGAGTTTATCCATTGCTCAGCTACTAATGGATTTGTACCCCCATTAAATGTTGGTGGTTTTTGCCTCATGAAGCGGTCTAACATTTATCCTCCACGTTGCGGATCAGGGTGCTCCATACGAGTAAGTTTATTATTCATAACCTGAGTGAGTTGTCCCAGTATGATAATAAGTTGATCATCACCAGCTGTATCTCTAGCTCCATAATAATTATATTGAGCAGGAGGGCAATCTCTACATGGAGTGCGTGCATTGATACGGTTTCCATTCCTTCCACTAGGCGCCATTTCTAAACAATGGCATAAACTAGATTAGTTTATGAATCAAAATACATAATTCCATACTTATAAAATACTTAACATAAATTGAACTATTTATGGATATAATCCACAAATATAAAAATGTTTTCTTTGAGGAAGTATATACTCATAACCCTTCATAGTGGTTTGTAAAGGAAACAAGAATTATCCTAAGCATATCCCCCGGGAGTGTCGTAACCAAGAGTGCAGCAAGGCCCGTTGTCATGCACCAGTTGCCGTTCGAGTCTAGCTCAAAGCGGTGTTTTCGGGTTTTACCCCTAGGTACATCTGTGCCAGAGCCGCCTCTACCTGCTCATATCCAGACATGGATGTATTTCTCAGAAAACTCACAAAATCTCTATAATACCAAAATTTCTAGGAAGTTCTTCTATACTAATCCTCAAAGTCTATCTTTGGGCTATGTGCTCTAATCAGAGTTTATCTAAATCTAGCTTCCAAGGTTAGTACTAAACTGCCTTTGATTCCAACTGTAACGCCCCGACCCCAGTTACTCAGAGTCGGTGCATTACTTCGTAAAATTGGCATGATCACAAAAGATCAAGCCTCGAAAGACCGATTAGTTTAGTAGCCTTGGAAACACTAGATACAATCGTAAACGTTACATTACATCATAAAGTGAAAAACTACAGCTACCCGGAGTCAGTGCATTACTTCGTAACATTGGCATGATCACAAAAGATCAAGCCTCGAAAGACCGATTATTTTAGTAGCCTTGGAAACACTAGATACAATCGTAAACGTTACATTACATCATAAAGTGAAAAACTACAATAACAAAGTCTCCATAGTCCACACTCATATCCTCTTCTGACTATCCCTGCAGGTCATTCATAAAATACTTCTTCACATCCTGGAAAATATTAAAACATTGAAAGGGGTGAGCTCAGATGCTCAGTAAGGATAACAATATTGCGGAAGCTTTCATAAATAAACATTAAAATTTAAGGCAATGTATAACTAAAACAAAAGCCTTTTTAAACTTGAACTTCAGCATAATATGGGAAAAATAAAATTAAATACTGCCATTTACTTATTAACATGGATATTATACTAGTCGAATAATCACATGCAATATCAATAACCATTTTCATAATGATGGAATGCATAATGCCAGACTATCATAACCACGTAGCCAAGGCCTCGTGCCAAGACCACAAATAAGATTTTGTCAAGGCCTCGTGGCAAGACACTAGTTTGTCTCATGAGACCTACCGATGCATCTAGAAGCTATAGCAGGCTCCACCCGTCACTTATTAAGTCCAATGCATTCCTCATATGAATAGGTTTAAACATATCATAAATCATAAAATAATCGTATCACATAAAACATGCATAAAGGAAACATAACATTTCCACATTTCAATCACAAGATATCAATACAACACAATGATATAGTAAAAACGCTTTCAAAACCATTTCCAATACCAAAATAAATGAATGTGAAAACTTTGTATTTATTTATCATTAAAAAAATGTGATGGCTTGTAGAGGAAGCCGAAACTCAAATAATGGTCACAGCGGCGGAGAAGTCGTTGTCACCACATATGTACGGAAAGAAAAATATTCCCTTTTTCTCGTTTAGTAAAACGCTTCGTATAAAAAAGATTCCTTTTGAATAAACGTAAAAGTCAAAGGGGTTTATACACCGTATAAAAGAAAGTTGTGAATAAAACCAAATATGCCTCAATGAAAGGACATTGAGACGAAGTCCTTAAAATGATCATTTTTAAAATAGAATAGATCTATTTTGTGTATTCACTATAGTTACACATGAATAAAGTAAAAATACAAAATAGTACATAATAATATCATGACATAATTTGAAAGTAGGAGATTAACCCAAAGAATGGAAGTTGGGTTAAGAAATTCCCTTACCTCGTGTCCGACTTGACTCGAACACTCTTTAACCTCCTGAATAATAAACTATAGTTAATCTCTACCTTATTAAGAACCTTTTTCAAGTTAATTATTCCTTTTATATCACTTATTACCATGTCATGAACATTATGTAATTATTTATGTTTATAACGGTCGTTTTGTCGATCTTAGGTACTTGAGTCAAAAATAAACTTCTTATAATTACAAGTTGTTCATGTGGTGAAACATCCATTATATCCAGAATTATATTCATGATGTAGATATCATACATATCATATATATCCAGTATATACATTCATTTATAATATTACATAACATTTAGAGGTAAGAAATGAAATGCACCGTTCATGGAGACGGTAAGCCGTACGTACGCATGAACGCTACTTTCATTTCTATTTCGTATTTAATGGAATGAAATCATAATAGTATAAAGGTGTATTATAATTCCAGTATTATATCATATACAATATCATTTACTCCATCCTTTATACATCCCACATATGGCATTAACGATTCAAATCACTTTGAGGGGGCGGTAGTCCGCACTTCCTAAAATGAAATTATCGCGTTTACCCATAATGGAAATCATAAAGTATGCCATAAATGAGAAATACAGAAGAATAAGGAAAACATAAACATAATATATATATCATATATGAAAATAGTGTCATAAAAATGGCCACCATTAGAGGTGTTAAAAGAATATTGAACAATCATCGTTTCGTGAGGTAGTATTTCGCCACCCACAGAAACAGTATGTTCTTTAACCATTAGACGAAGGTGTGTGTAAGTGTAAACCAAATAATTATCATAAAAAAATCCTAGTATATTTTATATACTGGTGTTGTTACAAAATAAAGGAATAAAAAGAGTTTAAGTTGTTGGAGAAGCAAAATAAAACAAAACAACATTAGAGAAGACATTACCTTAAAATCGGGTAACTCTTTTTGATTTGAGACAAAGGCTTCCTTGGGAAGAATTCTTCCCAAAGTGAGGCTTCTAGGAGTAAGGTAGGTAATATGGGAGAGTATTTTGGAAGAGGTTGGCCTAGCCAAAAGGCTTTGAAAGTGTGAATGAGGTGGGGGCCTTTTATAAGAGGAGAGGAGGGGCACTCTTGGAAAGTGAAGAAAAGTCACTTTATTTTAAAATGGTATTCGGATTTAAGAGGTCTCACATTGATATAATTCGAGGATAAGGTGATAAGGGTTCTAAATCCACCCATACAATAGGTTTTTGACAAGTGTATGCCTTGGATTTTACATCATCTTTTTATTTTATTTAAATCGTTAAATAATGAGGTCATCGCTGCATCATCATGATGTCATAAATAATTTAATTTATTTAATGTCTAAAAATTATAAAAAAAATAATATGATATAGGAAATATTTTTATCTTTCCAATGACTATTTATAGTCAAAAATATTACTTGTATAACCCCATATAAAAGTTTTTTTAGTAAAACATTTCATGTTTGTGTCATTTTTTACTTTAACATTAAATAAAAGGTATTTATGTCATTTTCCAACTAAAGTGTCTCCATGGGGTCCCCAAGTTGACCCACGGATTGTCTGGGTCGGCCATGGCACATCCAATGATGGTAGGACATGTGTCAAGCTCATCTCATATTATTAAAACATTATTTTTACCTTAAACTACACTAATTACCTCTAATCGCGATTAAGAACTTAAAAGTTACTATTCACCAAAAAATTATTTTAATCTCATTGAACCACATTTTACTTCTTAATAACAACCATTTATGTCGGATTTTTGAAAATCAAATCACAGAAGTGGTAATATTTCATTTAAACGAAAAATCAGTTTTTTAACTACCACTTAGTGGTTTCACTATTCATAAAAAATTGAAGTTTTTCAGAACAATGCCAAAATTTCACCCTAAGCTATAATTGATATTCCGAATTCAAAAATGATGTATATTTTATGAAATTCCAAACATATAAGTTGAATTAATTAATTTTATAATTAATTCCCGCTGTCACAACAAATAGCGTGTTTTTAAGAAACAATATATATCAAAAGATTGACAATTGTTTATGTACAATTTCAAAGTGAAATTAATTCTAATAAACACCATTGGATAAAATGGTAAAAATATATTCTAATTATACTTTAAAACCACTCAATAGTTTAACTTATCACTATAAATTATTTTTATTAAAAAATTTGTTTTGTGTATTTTTCACTATTCATAAAAATTTGGAAGTTCTCAGAAAATTACAAAAAATTCAACATAGGCTAATTTCAATATTAGGAATACAAAAATTAATTCCATTTTGAAATATAAAATTTCTATAATTTTAAAAAGTGGGTATTACTATTCATAATAGCTACTTTGATTAGTCGCGGTGTGTTAGAACTCGAGGTTGCGTACAACACACACTGCTCTATTATTCAAAGAGGAGCGTACCATGGAAGCTTGGGGTGTTAAATTACCAAAAAAAACATATAAGAAAATTATATATTCAAAGAGGACTTATAAAAGTGTAAAAAAGATCTTGAAATCATCTAGAAAAACATTTACATTCAAATCATAGTGAAAATTAACCCAAAAAACGAATAATTATGTTAGTACTATATCTATTTTAATTGTTGTAATAGGGTTAAAAGAAAAATTAGGATGGGTTTGGGTAGAAAAAAATGTTGTAAAATTCACCATATCATTAAGGGTATATGTGAGAAAGTGTATGATGATGAGAACCCTAAAAATTTATAAAAGATGAATGAATCTATCCCAAAATAACAAACTAAAAATTTTGTTCATCCTATAATTATAATAAATACTTATTGTTTATTGTTTCTACTATCAAATGTTTGGAAATAAGGCTATTGACTGCTGGCACAATATGTTAGTAAATGGAACTAAAAAAGGCCTAAAATTTGGGAGAGAATCTATGAAGCTAGAAAATAATCATACTGTACAAAATCATTTTTCATAGAAAAGAATGATTGTAACACCCCAAGCTTCCATGGTACGTTTCCCTTTGAATAATGCAATGACGTGCATTGTATGCAACTTCGAGATTCTAACACACCACAACCAATCAAACTAGCCGTTATGAATAGTAATACATACTTTTTGAAATTTTATAAATTTTATCTTTCAAAATGGACTTCTTTTTTGGATTTTTAATATTGAAATTAGCTTAGGGTGAAATTTTGGTACTTTTCGGATAACTTTCATATTTTGATGAATAGTGAAAATTACTAAATTTTAATTAAAAACAACTTTTTTAATCGAAATAATTAATAGTGATAAATTATTAATTTGAGTGGTTTTAAAGTATATTTAGAATATATTTTTACCATTTAATACAATGTTGGTCATTGGATGTAATTTCACATTTAAACCAAACATAAACAAGTGTCAATCTTTTGATAGTTATTATCTCTTAAAAACACGCTATTGGTTTTGACGACAGGAATTAATTTTTCAATTAATTAATGCAACTGATATGTTTTGAATTTGGTAAAATAGACATCATTTTTGAATTCATAATATCAAATATATCTTAGGCCTAATATTTTGTATTTTTCTGGAAACTTTCATTTTTTTGATGAATAGTGAAACCACTAAGTGGTAGTTAAAAAACTGAATTTTTCATAAAACTTAATTTTACCGCTTCTGTGAGTGGAATTTCGAAAATCCGAGAGACATGGTTAATATCAAAGAGTAAAATGTGATTCAATGAGATGAAAATAATTTTTGGTAATAGTAACTTTTTACTTTTATTTACCGCGGTTAAAAGTAAATAGGGTAATTAAGGGTAAAATGATATTAATATTATCCTAACACATGTCCTAATTCTATTGTACAAGTGTATCTCAACCAAAAACAACCTTAGGAGTAAAATATTATCATTTAGGTCCACTTGTATTAGATTAGGACATTTATTATTATTTAATTCAAAGAGTTAAAAGAGTTAAAATCAAAGTTTATTTACTAAAACATTTTTAATATAGAGTTATACATAAGATAAGTTCGATTGTAAATATTAATTAGAAAGATAAAAAAATTACTACATAATGTTATTTTATTTATAATTTTTAGACATTAAATAATTTAATTTATTTATGACACAATGGTGATGCAGTAATTACCTAATTAATGAAATGTTAAAATAATTGATATTATAAATATCAAACTAAATGTAATTTGAGACTTTTTATGAATTCCACTAATTTTATAGGTTAATATGACTTATTATGATTGATTATATAAATTGTTCTCAAAGTAGTAATGTTGTTATGAATTTATCAAAAACAAAATACCCAATAGTGTCAAAATTGACATAAAAGAGTTTTTAAAACAAATATTATATTATTAATTTATATTCAATTCCTAAAAATCTAAGGTTCGGCCAAGAGACTTATATCATGATATGTGTATCATTAATTTACCACTTGGGGGTATCTTGTATGTATATAGTAAGTTTATTAACCATAGAATATAAAAATAAAAAGAGACATTGTAAAAGTGAAACTAATTAACTAAGAGTTAATACTTAAACATAAGGTTAATATAATGACCCAAACCTGTCTAAATTATATTGGTTGTGTGGTTTTTGACACATACCCACCTTAACCTTTAAATAATACACTTTGGAGCCATTATAAACCGAATATGAATTTATTATAAAATAACATTTTTAGCTTTTCCAAAGGTGCCCCTCACCCCTCTTATAAAAGGGCACTCCCCCTTCTCACTAAATCACACATTCAAAGCCTTTTGGCTCGGCCAAACCCTGACCAAATACTCCCTAAACTTCCCTCAATACAACATAGAGGCCTTAGTTTGATCATAAATCCAACCTAAGGAGCCCTTTTGATAAAATCAAAAGGAAGAACCCGAAGAAGAGGTAATGTTTTCACTACCCTATTTCAAGTTCCTTTCTTCTTCAAATTCTTCTTTCTTTGTTATTTCTATTCTAAAATAATAACTACAATATATTCTATATACTGTGATGTTATTATAAATATGGTACAACCATATTCAATATTATATCCATCCTTTGAATGGCATGTCACCATACGTGCGTACGTACGGCTTACCGTCTCCACGTCGTGGTGTAATTGTCATTCAATAAATTATTATTTGTATGGGTATAATAATGATGTTTAATTCATGTAAATAATAAATATAACATGATAGTTATTCTGTCTATATTATATACCATCCAATTATATATTATTTTAACATCAAAAGAATGATATTGTCGCTCGTGCGTACGTACGGACTACCGTCTCCATGAACGCGATGAGATTCATTCTCTATCGTATCCATTCAAGTATAATTCTCATTTGATGATAAAAAATATTGTTTAAGGACTTGATATAATTATGGATATGAATAATATACAACCTATCCATAACAAACATGGCTTACGTAACAAAGAATATAAAGGAAAACAAGTAAGTTAACACCCGAAATGATGATAATACTAAAATATTATTAACAAATCAATGTTAAAAGATCATATATGATATCATGTTAATGTAAATGATTCATGTATAATTCAATAACAATTATTTCACCATTATATAGGAGGTTAACCTACCGTCGACCAAGGAAAAAGTACAAAGTAAGGGATTTCTTATCTCACTCTTAATTTCGTGAGAATTCCATTGTTCACCACTTATTTATTTCGTGTGGTGTATGTTTATTGCCCATGATTGTATTCATCGTGTAATATAATTTAATATATGGGTATTTACATCATCATTGTATGATCCTTCTTTCATGTTTGTATGTTTCTTAAGTTACCTAATCGATAAGGGAATTTGAATTTTCAATTTGCATTCATTCGGCTTTAGGCATACTTCATTGATTATTTTACTCCAAGATTATGTGTGGAATCACTATTCATTTGATTATGTCATAATTTACACTCCCCTTTCTGTGGATATAATTTTTATACACATAATCACTCTATTGATAAATTCTAAAGTCATCGGTATGAACTTGATAAGAGTAATTTTAACTCAATCTCCATTTGTTGAGTTAAATATCCAATTCATTGGTGTTGTTTTTAAAAGAATATGTGTGAATGTTATCTGATTGATTTTCACTAAATATCCAATCATATTGAGTTTATTTATATTTGTCACACATAATTATGTCGTTGATTTATCCTTAACCTAAGGATATGGTCTTTATAAGAGAATTCATCTAAATTTACATTCCATTGAGACTTCTTTGTTGTTATACACCAAATCACTTTTATATCTTGTATATAATGTACTTTGGCATAGTATATCATGAATACTTTTATTCTAATGATATTATAATGTTTTTATTACCTCAATTATTTTTATTCAAGTGTCTCTCTTTTGGTTAGAAACTCTAACTAAAATACATTTTTAAGTGTTTTAAAGATTTATTCTTCTAAATATTTCTCATTAATGTCCATGTTTTAAAAATGGTTTTAAGAATTTATTTATATGGACATTAAAGTTTTAAAACTAAAATTACTTTTAAAAGTTTCAAAGTGGTATGAGATACTTTGATTCGAAAATCTATTTTTAAATGGCTTCTTGACAAATAGTGTGACTTTTAAATGATTTCAAGAAAAAGGGGGATATTTCTCTCTAATAGTTTTGACAATTATTTTCATCTATGTCAATATCCTTCATTATTCTTGATTGAGATTAATCTGATACAATAAAATCTTCCATATTGTATCGAATGAGTTATGGTTGACTGTGGATGTGATATTTTTATACAATTCATAGTTTGTCGATTAAGTATTGACATTTCATATGCTAGTTTAATATGAATGTTTATGTCATATTTCAAAATTTTTATATGAGGAATGCATTGGACTTAGTAAGTGACGGGTGGAGCCCGCTATAGCTTCTCGATGCATCGGTAGGTCTCATGAGACAAACTAGTGTCTTGGAACGAGGCCTTGACAAAATCTTATTTTTAGTCTTGGTACGAGGCCTTGGATACGTGGTTATGATAGTCTGGCATTATGTATTCTGTCATTATGAAAATGGTTATTAATATTTTCATGTGATTATTCGACTAGTAGAATATCCATGTGAATAAGTAAATGGAATTATTTCATTTTATCCTTCCCATATTATACTGAAGTTCATGTTTAAAAGTCTTTTGTTTTAGTTATACATTGCCTTAAATTTTTATGTTTATTTATGAAAGTTACTGCTATATTGTTATCCTTACTGAGCATCTGAGCTCACCCCTTTCAATGTTTTATTTTTCCCAGGATGTGAAGAAGTATTTTATGAATGACCTACAGGGGTATTATGAGGGGATATGAAGACAATATGTTGTTGTAGTTTTTCACTTATTGATGTAATGTAAACTTTATGAATATATCTAGTGTTTCCAAGGATACTAAACTAATCGATATTGTGAGACTTGATCTTTATTGTGATCATGCCAATGTTTTGTAATAATGCACCGACTCTGGGTATCTAGGGTCGGGGCGTTACAGTTGGTATCAGAGGAAGTTTATTACAAACCTTGGAAGCTTGATTTAGATAAACTCTGATTAGAGCACATAGAACTAAGATGAACTTTTAGGATTAGTATAGAAGAACTTCCTAGAATTTTGGTATTGTAGAGATTTTGTGAGTTTTCCGAGCAATACATCCCTGTCTGAATACGAGCAGGTAGAGGCGGCTCTAGCACAGATGTACCTAGGGGTAAAACCCGAAAACACCGCTTTGAGCTAGACTCGAACGGGAACTGGTGCACGACAACGGACCTTGCTGCACTCTTGGTTATGATACTCTTAGGGGATATGCTTAGGATAATTTACATTTTATTTACAAACTGATTTGAAGTATTATATATATATATATAAGATGAGAGTAAATGACCTTGGTTAATCCTAATGTGTTTCAAATTGAGAAAATGGTGACATGTTAATCTCTAAATGATTTTATGACTACTGTTACTCAAACAATGATTTCTGTTTTTAGTCAATGGTTGGATTCCAAGGAAGTCATAGTGACTTTGAGAATAATGTACAAGGTGGGAACGGTGGTGGCAATGAGCAACAAAATGGAATATTGATAGGCGTAAAAGATATCGTCTTTATGCCAAATCAATTTTCCAAAAATATGATCAACAATATATATATTAACTAATTCCCAGACTCAACAAAGAAGAGAAAGGTGATGAATGATAAGAGCTCCAGCAGTGGAGACCATGGAGAAAGGAATCCTCAATTTCCATCATGCAGGAAATGTGGAAAGAGACACCCAGGAAAGTGTCTCAATGGGACAAAGAAATGCTTTACGTGGGGGAAGAAAGGACATAAAGTGAAGAATTACCGAAAAAAATGAAGAGTACTATGGAAGAAGATAAAAATGGTCCCAAGAATCCATTTACAGTCATTTTCCATAAATATAAGGTACTTGGCCATTACCCAAGTGAATTCCCTATTCTATAGGATATTTTCTTGGTCAAATAAGAAGCTATGTGGAAATAAATGGTTGGAGAAATTTTTAAAAAGTATTAGTGCTCCTTGTTGATGGGTTTACTTTGGAATAATTTTCTCTTGTATTTTTAACCCTGCAGTTTTCCATGTGAGAATGATATTTGAGGAATAATTATCTTTTCTCTTGTGTATATAGTTATAAATAACCATTTGGTTTTATATAATCGTTGGGTTTGAGGAAATTATAAGTTATTATAATTTGGGATGAAAATGCAAGTTATGAGATAAGATTTGTGGTTAAATTATGTTATGGTTATTTGAGGAATTTATCTCATTTTGGTAATGTTATAAAATATAGTTTTTGAAAAAGGATAACACGCAGACCGTGTGACAACCTGTCGCGTCAGACAAAGCTGTGGGAATCGATCCCACAACCAAAGTGCGATTGGGATTTATCGCCTACCACTGGACTACGTGAAGTCCCTGGTTAGTGTGACTATTATTTTTAGTTAAATGATTTTATTGATCCATAATAATTTAATTTTGGATCTTATGTATTATCAAATGAATACCCTTAGTATAGGAAAATGATTTGGTGATTAAGTGATAAATGTTATTTTGGAAGTTGTTCGCTTTGTTGTGAACACTATATGCCCTGAAAAAATAGAATAGTATGGGATTTCATTTGAGGACTAATGGTTCATTTTTATTTATGTTTTTATTTTGGATTTATAGTGATTTGGTTTATTTATGGAAATGATTAGGTTAATTACTTTTAAGTATGTGACTTTAAGAGTAATTAATGTCATTTGGAGATACAATTTAACGTGGAAGACTAAATTCTTATAAGTTTTGGGTTTCAATATTAGTTTGGATTATATTGAAGGATTTTAAGGACAATTTATTATTGAATGGTATTTATTTAACTTTGGGGTATTGATGGTTTAATTTTAGAAATTAAGATTATTGCTTTTTTTCTCTAATGGAATATCCATTTGGGGGATCATTAGATATTATACTAACCATTTTGGTTTTGATTAATCTCTAAAGACAAGGTAAATATATAGTTTATCCTATGTGGATCATGTATTTCTATAGAAGTTTATTCTAGCTCTTCCATTGTGACCAAGTCTTCTTGAATACTCATTGTTCAAAAAAACGAGTTAGTGGTGAAAATTTATTAATGAATGAAACTATACTTAAAAAGTAAGTATATCTCTTTATGTTCTTAGTCAATATCATAAATGAATTCCTCGTCCTTATGTAATGTAACTTAAAACAAAAAATGTTGTCCGTTTACTTTTCCTACTGGGAGACTAATGACTGTTTGTCCCAACACAAGTTTGTGATTTTCTTATTGTTAACTTTCTCTTGATCATGTTTTCTATCCCTCTCCATCAGAACTTAACACTTAGTTTATCGTCCATATCCATGTTTTCCTACATGGAATCCTAGTATGGGTTATCTTGGGTGACCTTTATACCTCTCTTCCTTTCTTTTAAAGTGATAGTTTTATTGACTCTTTTTCCGATGTGGGACTTTACATTATATTCTCAAGCCCAATTTTAAAATTTTTTTTGAGGAAACAATTTATTTAAGGATGGGATAATGTAACACCCCAATCTTCCATGGTACATTTCCCTTTGAATAATGCAATGACATGCATTGTACGCAACTTCGAGATTCTAACACACCACAACCAATCAAACTAGCCGTTATGAATAGTAATACCTACTTTTTAAAATTTTATAAATTTTATCTTTTGAAATGGACTTCATTTTTGGATTCTTAATATCGAAATTATCTTAGGGTGAAATTGTGGAACTTTTCGGATAACTTTCATATTTTGATGTATAGTGAAAATTACAAAATTTTAATTAAAAACAACGTTTTTAATCGAAATAATTAATAGTGATAAATTATTAATTTGAGTGGTTTTAAAGTATATTTAGAATATATTTTTACCATTTAATACAATTTTGGTCATTGGATGTAATTTCACATTTAAACCAGACATAAACAAGTGTCAATCTTTTGATAGTTATTATCTCTTAAAAACACGCTATTTGTTTTGACGATGGGAATTAATTTTTAAATTAATTAATGCAACTGATATGTTTTGAATTTGGTAAAATAGATATCATTTTTGAATTCATAATATCAAATATATCTTAGGCCTAATTTTTTGTATTTTTCTGGAAACATTCATTTTTTTGATGAATTGTGAAACCACTAAGTGGTAGTTAAAAAATTGAATTTTTCATAAAAAGTAATTTTACCACTTCTGTGTGTGGAATTTCTAAAATCCGAGACACACGGTTAATATCAAGGAGTAAAATTTGGTTCAATGGGATGGAAATAATTTTTGGTGAATAGTAACTTTTTACTTTTATTTACCGCGGTTAAAAGTAAATATGGTAATTAAGGGTAAAAATGATATTAATATTACCCTAACACATGTCCTAATTCTATTGGACAAGTTTAGCTTGACCAAAAACAACCTTAGGAGTAAAATATTATCATTTAGGTCCACTTGTATTAGATTAGTACATTTATTATTATTTAATTCAAAGAAGAGTTAAAAGAGTTAAAATCAAAGTTTATTTACTAAAACATTTTTATTATAGAGTTATACATAAGATAAATTCGATTTTAAATATTAATTAGAAATCTAAAATTATTTCCTACATAATGGTATTTTATTTATAATTTTTAGATATTAAATAATTTAATTTATTTATGACACAATGGTGATGCAGTAATTACCTAATTAATGAAATATTAAAACAATTGATATTATAAATATCAAAAAAAATGTAATTTGATACTTTTTATGAATTCCACTAATTTTATATGATAATATGACATATCAAGATTGATTATATAAATTGTGTTCTAAGTAATATTGCTGTTATGAATTTATCAAAAACATAATACCCAATAGTGTCAAAATTGACATAAAAGAGTTTTTACAACAAATATTATATTATTAATTTATATTTAATTCCTAAAAATCTAAGGTTCAGCCAAGAGACTAATATCATGATAGGTGTATCATTAATAGACCACTTGGGGGTCTCTTGGATGTATATAGTAAGAATATTAACCATATAATAAAAAATACAAAGAGACATTGTAAAAGTGAAACTAATTAACTAAGAGTTAATACTTAAAGATAAGGATAATATAATGACCCAAACCTGTCTAAATTCTATTGTTTGAGTGGTTTTCGACAAATCCCCACCTTAAACTTTAAATAATCCACTTTAAATCCATTAGAACCCGAATATGAATTTATTATAAAATAATATTTTTAGCTTTTCCAAAGGTGCCCCTCACCCCTCTTATAAAAGGGCACCCCCCCCCCTTCTCACTAATTCACACATTCAAAGCCTTTTGGATCAGCCAAAACCTACCAAAATACTCTCTCAACTTCCCTCAATACAACCTAGAGGCCTTATTTTGATCAGAAATCCATCCTATGGAGCCCTTTTGATCAAATCAAAAGGAAGAACCCGAAGAAGAGGTAATGTTTTCACTACCCTCTTTCAAGTTCCTTTCTTCTTCAACTTCTTCTTTCTTTGTTATTTATATTATAAAATAATAACTCCAGTATCTTATATATAATTTTATGTTATTATAAATATGGTACAACCATATTCACTATTCTATCCATCCTTTGAATGACACGTCACCATACGTGCGTACGTACGGCTTATCGTCTCCACGTCGTGGTGTAATTATCATTCAATAAATTATTATTTGTATGGGTATAATAATGATGTGTAATTCATGTAAATAATAAATATAACATGATAATTATTCTTTCTATATGATATACCATCCAATTATATATTATTTTAACATCAAAAGAATGACATTGTCGCTCGTGCGTACGTACGGACTACCGTCTCCACGAACGCGATGAGATTCATTCTCCATCGTATCCATTCAAGTATAATTCTCATTTGATGATTAAAAATAATGTTTAAGGACTTTATATAATTCTGGATATGAATAAGATACAACCTATCCATAACAAACATGACTTACGTAACAAAGAATATAAAGGAAAACAAGTAAGTTAACAACCAGAATGGCGATAATACTAAAATATTATTAACAAATCAATGTAAAAGATCATATATGATATCATATTAATGTAAATGATTCTTGTATAATTTAATAACAACTATTTCACCATTATACAGGAGGTTAACCTACCGTCGACCAAGGAAAAAGTACAAAGTAAGGGGTTTCTTATCTCACTCTTAATTTCGTAAGAATTCCATTGTTCACCACTTATTTATTGCATGTGGTGTATGTGTATTGACCATGATTGTATTCATTGTGTAATATAATTTAATATATGGGTATTTACATCATCATTGTATGATCCCTATTTCATGGTTGTATGTTTCTTAAGTTACCTAATCGATAAGGGAATTTGAAATTTCAATTTGCACTCATTCGGCTTTAGGCATACTTCATTGATTATTTTACTCCCAGATTATGTGTGGAATCACTATTCATTTGATTATGTCATAATTTCCACTCCCCTTTCTGTGGATATAATTTTTATACACATAATCACTCCATTGATAAATTCTCAAGTCATCGGTATGAACTTGATAAGAGTAATTTTAACTCAATCTCCATTTGTTGAGTTAAATATCCGATTCACTGGTGTTGTTTTTACAAGAATATTTGTGAATGTCATCTGATTGATTTACACTAAATATCCAATCATATTGAGTGTATTTAAATTTATCGCACATAATTATGTTGTTGATTTATCTTTAACCTAAGGATATGGTCTTTATAAGATAATTCATCTCAATTTACATTCCATTGAGACTTATTTGTTGTTATACACCAAATCACTTTTATATCGTGTATATAATGTACTTTGACATAGTATATCATGAATCCCTTTATTCTCATGATATTATAAAGTTTTTATTTCCTCAATTATTTGTATTGAAGTGTCTCTCTTTTGGTTAGATACTCTAACTAAAATACATTTTTAATTGTTTTAAAGATTTATTCTTCTAAATATTTCTCATTAATGTCCAGGTTTTAAAAATGGTTTTAAGAATTTATTTATATGGACATTAATGTTTTAAAACTAAAATTACTTTTAAAACTTTCAAAGTGGTATGGGACACTTTGATTCAAAAATCTATTTTTAAATGGATTCTTGAAAAATAGTTTGACTTTTAAATGATTTCAAGAAAAAGGGGGATATTTCTCTATAATATTTTTGACGATTATTTTCATCTATGTCAATATCCTTCATTATTCTTGATTGATATTAATATAATACAATACAATCTTCCATATTGTATCGAATGAGTTATGTTTGACTGTGGATTTGATATTTTTATACCATCCATAGTTTGTCGATTAAGTATTGACATTTCATATGATAGTTTAATACGAATGTTTATGTCATATTTCAAACTTTTCATATGAGGAATGCATTGGAGTTAGTAAGTGATGGGTGGAGCCCGCTATAGTTCCTCGATGCATCGGTAGGTCTCATGAGACAAACTAGGGTCTTGGCATGAGGCCTTGACAAAATCTTATTTGTAGTCTTGGCACGAGGCCTTGACAAAATCTTATTTGTAGTCTTGGAACGAGGCCTTGGCTAGGTGGTTATGATAGTCTGGAATTATGCATTCCGTCATTATGAAAGTGGTTATTAATATTTTCATGTGATTATTCGACTAGTAGAATATCCATGTGAATAAGTAAATGGAATTATTTCATTTTATCCTTGCCATATTATGCTTAAGTTCAAGTTTAAAAGTCTTTTGTTTTAGTTATACATTGCCTTAAATTTTTATGTTTATTTATGAAAGTTTCCGCTATATTGTTATCCTTACTGAGCATCTGAGCTCACCCCTTTCAATGTTTTATTTTTCCCAGGATGTGAAGAAGTATTTTATGAATGGCCTATAGGGATAGTATGAGGGGATATGAAGACAATATGTTGTTGTAGTTTTTCACTTATTGATGTAATGTAAACTTTATGAATATATCTAGTGTTTCCAAGGCTACTAAACTAATCGGTCTTTCGAGACTTGATCTTTCTTGTGATCATTCCAATGTTATGTAATAATTCACCGACTCTGGGTATCTAGGGTCGGGGTATTACAATGATTCTATCTTTGAAGAACATATTTGATTTCTTTGACAACGTCTGTGATTTTTAAAATATATAAAACCTCATGTATGTTTCGGTTGTAGTTATTATGATGAATTTAAATTTTTAAAATTTGGATCATATGTCATTTTCATAACCCGGGTATGAATCGTAATTCCTATAGTTAGATCATCTTTAAAGGACATTTTTTAAAATATAATGAGTCTCGTGATATCTCTTGCATGATCAGGTGTTTTTTAGAGGCATTGAGATTGTTTTTTGAGTTTTAGTAAGGGTTTTTATCCTTTTCATGATTTAGGGTCAAGAGTTTGGGAAAAACTTTGAATATTACTTTATGTGGATATTTTTAAGTTCAATTTGAACGAGCATGGATTAGCAGTATGGTTAGTCCATAGTTAGAGGTTTACCATGAAGACTCCAAATCAAAGCATTTACAGTAATTTTGTATTGAAAGTTCTCACATGTTTACTCCATAGTTTTAGAAACACTATATGAAAACCTTTAGTCTAGTTTCATAGGTGTTTTATATCATTGGTGCATGGTTTGGTAAACTATGTGACTAAACTGTGTGATGGGTGGCTAGTTGAGGTAGTGCCAACCCCACAGTTGGCATATATTTGGGAAAAATATGTGGTACCAGTGTATTCTTCCACTACTTTAAAAAAATTTAAATAACCCCTTTTCCCCCTCAATTTCATAATCCATCACACCCCCCTCTTTTCTTTCCCCCTAACTTGATCAAACTCGCGAGTATCCCTCCCATTTGTCTCTTTTTTATAATGAAATGGGGTGTTTTTAGTTGTTTTCTTTGGAACATTAAGGTAGGATCCTTTTCCTTCCTACACTAATATCTCTTTACATTGGATTTCTCTATTTTTTTAGTTGTATTTATCTAGGATTATTGACAATT
The DNA here is from genome assembly GCA_963277665.1 of Viscum album. NCBI lineage: Eukaryota > Viridiplantae > Streptophyta > Magnoliopsida > Santalales > Viscaceae > Viscum > Viscum album. Next base: position 1,844,153,756 of record OY728129.1, on the reverse strand, counting down.
TCTACCGAATCATGTGGGAAATCATACCATTGGTTGGATGTTTTTTGTTCAACTTGCATAGGTGGTCCTGAGAGGATGTATTCAAGCCACCATTTATCATTTGTCTTGTGGTATGTTGCATCATGAATTTATTTAGGGGTTTTTATCAAAATTAGATATATTTTTCCATTTATTTGGGTTTATAAATTAGTTCTTTTCCATAGACTATGTTCATTTTCTTGACAGGGGTTGACCGCACCTTTTTTCTCAAAGGTTTGAAAATTAGATGTTTATCTATGAGATTTTATCCATTATATAGACTAAAATTAGAATGACTAAATTAATTATAAATACTTTGAGTAATTTTCTTGGTTTTCTTGGATTGAGAGAGAAGCTTGAGTTGATAATAGATCCTAGAGAGGCTTAAATGAGCTTGAGAAGAGTGACCGGGTTTAAGTTTTAAAAAAATGGGTTATTTTGAAGAAGGTGGCCCATTAAACTTGAAGGTTATAGTTTATGAATTTTAATTTATGGATGTGAAATGAGAAATGTGTGGTCTCACTACCAAGTGTGATAAATTGTTTTATTTTAATCTTCTATTCCCTTCAATTACATGGGTGGAATAAAAGATTCAAGGGCTACAATGGACCCTTAGACATCAATTTATGACTCATCCATTGATGATTGAGGCCTTGGTTATAAAATATGTTCTGAGAAATACAAAATCCCTATAATAATGTTAATTAAATGAATTTTCTGAATTTCGATGATCTAGATAAGTTCCCTTTGATACTTTGAGAAGGAATATGTGATTTTTTGGGAATGGTTGGTCAGGTAGGCCATAATACCACTATAAGGGGTCCTATAGTCAATAATCTAGTTAGATATAGAGTGGTTCATGTATCCCATATCCTATAGTATGTTAGAAACAAGGTAGGTGTGACTTGTTTTTTATTATGTAGGGATTGCGGGTGATAAAACTGATGAAGTGATCCAATGTGACACCACACGGGTCATAAGAATGTTTTATTTTGGACCTATTTTTTCTATCTTGTGGTTTTAAAGGTTTTTTGGAGTCTAGTTTTAGATTTTGTAATTTTTGTTGAACTAAACTAGATGCATAGACTATGTAATGTTAGTAGTAACCATGTGGTAACCATTTTATATGGATTTTTTTATTCTAGTATCATTTTTCAGGGTTTGAGCATGGCTTCTTTAATCATACCAGTGTTCTAGGAAAACATTATGAATTGTTGGGTTTGGTTCTATAGGTAGTTTCATGGATAACTTATGGTTTTTCTAACTATGAAACTATTCCTAGGTAATCAGGAACTTTGGTTTTCAATGGACTGTAGGGACCGCACAATAAGCACATAGTTTTCTAACTGTGCATCATAACCATGTGACATGTACAACATTCTTAGAAATGGAAAATTACTCTAATACCCTTGATACTTTTTAACCCAAATATCTCCCAAATCTCTCACAAGTTTATCTCATCCTATACCTAACATTTTAATTTGTTATCCCTTTGTAATTTTAGTGATTCTACTTCAGTCTTGGTGGATCTCTTTTAGGTAAGTCATAATTTCCACACAGTTTCTCCTTCTATTTTTATAAATATCCTTTATCTCGCTTATCCTTTGCTTATTGAAACTCTTAAGTTTTATGATGGATAGATATATAAGTTTTTATGGGTAATTGATGATGTCTCTTATAGATCAAGGGTTGAGAGGACCCGACCTCTTCATTTCTAATCACTTTTTTCAATGACGACTAAGTTTCCTATATTGGTGAGGTAGGTGTCTCTATGCAATGTTTCTTTCCCTTATCACACCCTATTTTTCAAGTGTTTTACTTCATTTTGGATTATGAAAAGGTTTATTTGATATCTATGGTGTCTTTTTTATGTAATTTCATCTTTTTGGCATGGAAAATGGATTTAAATGGGGTTTTCTTTGAAAATGGTTTTATTCACTTAATGTGTTCGATGAAATGTCACAATGATTGATTTGACTCTAAAATGGGTTTTCAGGCATGGTATAGGTAAGTATTCACCTGTATAAATGTTTTTCTATGTTATGGGAATTATTTACTCTAATATTTTTTGAAAACATAGCTTATGGGAACTTTGGGTGTGTTGAGTTGTGGATATATGCACATTTCTAGTTAGTGTGCCACCACTAGGGATTATTGTTTTGATACAGATAGAATGTGGTATGAATCAGTATCATTAGGATTTGTATTATTCTAGTTAGTGTTCCTCTTGTTTCCTAGTTATGTATTCCAATTTTCTTGATCCCATTTTTTTATTTTTTTTTCTCATGAAGGTAATTTTTCATTGTTTTATTTCTCACATGTTTATCTTGTGAGTTTCTATGGATGGTTTTCATTATTTACCTCTATTTATATATAATGCATAATTTAATATTCTTGGTTTATTTGAATATGAAATGTTTTAAATGAAAAAATGGGTGTTTTATAAAGAATTTTTTCAAATTAAATACTTTATAAACCATGTTTTGTTTTAAATCTATAACTAATGTTTGCATGGAGATAGAAATTGTATAGATTAATGGTGGAATTATACATGGTGTTTTTATAACTCCTTTCATATGAATTTAGGTGTATTTATGATTTTTTAATAGGATCCAGATATAGGTAAGGGTTTTATGTATCTTAGATACTTCTCTTAGTTTATGTTTCTTCCTATTTGATTGGGATAGTGGTGACGGACGGTTACATAGATACATGGTTTTTGTTTTTTCTAAGATTATCCTTTGGGATTTGTTTTTCTATGTCTCATATTTATATACCTATTCTTCTATGATGTACTCTAGTTGTTTATATTTATATTTATATACATGAGACATGGTAATTTATGTCTTTAGGGTGAAATCGTTCTCATGATTTTCTGTGTTACTAGACAGGTGCTTGTCGCCAATCTGTGGAAATTGGGAATATGATTCAGGATTTCTAGTGAGATATCTTGGGTGATGTGTGAGTTCAATCTAGTTTGGTTCATTAAAAATAGTATCAAAGGAAAAAAATTATGGGGGTGGATGGTAGACTAGAGTTAGGACTATTGGGACTTGGGTGGTAAGTGCGAAAGGGAACCAGACCAACTCACTTTTGTATCTAACCTCAAGTTACCATCAGTGGTTATGGATTTTTCATCAATATTTTGAGAGTGATTTTTGATTTATTTAGACTAAAATTTTCATGTATTCACTATAACATATTCAGTTTTTAGCGGATGTTTTTAGCGGTGGTTTACTAAACCACCGTAAAAAAAATAAGCTTATTTTGCGGTGGTTTTTTATAAACCGATACTAAATTTTATGTTTTTATTAAAAAATCACTTTCCCCCATTCCTCACCCTTCTTCTTCCCCTAACCCTTCTCCGCTGAGCTCCCCCCCCTGAACCTTAGCACATGGATGCTCCTGATTCCTCTGGTGCACCTTACCTTCTCTCCTGATCTCCCCTCCCACCTCAACCCCAAACCATAGCACCCCCTCACTGGTTCTCCCGAGTAGTCCATCAAACCTTCAACACCAAACCCTATCCCCCCCACTAACACTCATGATCCCCCTACAACAACCCACTCTTCTCCCTCGATCTCCCCTTCACCCTCGACCCCAAACCCGAGCACACATTTCTGGAACTGCAGTCACATCCCCCTAACCTATTTCCCCCACATTTTTCATCACTTGAGTCATCATCCTCGCCCAAGACCTCTCCCTGTTGTTTCCTTCACTCGAGCCCACTTCGAAGGTGAGGTCATATAGGCTTGATTTCTCTCTTTATCAAGAATCTGACACTATGGTAGTTGTTTTTGTTCATTTACTATAATTAACATTTCATTGTGTTATTAATTTTTTTCTAATTTTTTACCAAATTATATCTATATGTGATAACCATGGTGTTTTAAGTGTTTTATATGGCTTTAGAAATTTTCATAAAGGTAACTATAATAGTTATATTATTTCTAAAGTGATGTTTTAGGGCCAATTGTTCGAGAAAATGTTTATATAGTTTCTTTAAATGAATTTTTTATAATAAAATAAATTAGACCTTTTTTGGGTCTTGGAATAGATAAAGTGTTGTTTTTAAGGAATAAAGGGGTGTTATGTTTTTTAAATGGTTTTAATGAACAAAATTGATTCTACTAATGATTTTATGTCTTGTTTTATATGGATTTTTTGAAAATTTTATTTTAAAAGTGGGATTTTAAAAAGTGGAAAATGATTTTTCATTTGGATTCTATTTAGAAAAGTAATGTTTTCCTCTTTTTAAATGAGATCTTCGTGATTTTTGTGTGACTCAAAGTTGTTCCTCTTATTTTGATTTTACATTATATAGATTTTGGCCCCCAAGAAATATGTTGTATATTATTTATGATATGGATGATGTGAAAGATATTACTTCTTATGAGAGAATTTTAGGAGATATGAGATTTATATACATGCTTCTTATCAACTGTCTTGATCATATGATTCATTTATTTTCCCACCTATGGTTATAGATTTCATGGGAAACCTGGGATAATATCACTAGCGCGCAATATGAGGTCATGTCCAGTTAGAAACATCTATTTGTGGAATAATGAGAACATACCAAATATGGAAATGTGACCTAGGTATTGGTAGATAAAATGAAATAGATACATACATATAATGGTGTGTATGTAGGGTGTGAGCTAAACATTCCCAATATGATTTCAACAAATAGTCTTTGAATTTTATTTTTTATAAGACATTTCACAAACTCTTGGTTGTACACCATTTAGAAAATATCTTTTTATATGATAAAGTGTAAGGAAAAAAATTCCATACTTTCCCCAATGAAAATGAATCACTCTTTTACATACCAATGGGGTAGAAACAAAATTTGAAAAATAACATTAGAAATTTAATCATTGAAAATTGTTATTTTAAACTTATAAGATTAAAAAATATATATATTATTTCTTTTAAAACCATTTTCTCAAATCCCCTTTTCATAAATCCAAAGTTGAACCACCACTTTGTATGGTGTTATTTTATATCGTAGAAGTATATACCCATAATAATTTATTTGAAATATTTTTGAGGTTGTGAATAATTGTTTTTTGGTTTTTGGAAAATTATATAGTGGTAGGTATAATTGAAGTAAGATTTTATGTATTTAATATTTTAGGAAACACTTGTGAAAGTTTTCATTCCATTTTAATAGACCTATAAAGAAGAATACAATTCACCATCAAAAATGGTATTGATGGTGTTATGGTTCTTACCCATGATGGAATATCTTTAACACTTGTGATGATCAAGTGAAAAAGATAGTTGGTAGGGTCTGTAAAGGGTGTGATAGATTTATAGGGTGATAAAAAATATAATGAAAAGGGATGTGGTTTTTACATGATTTGATTAAATTGATCTATTTTTATTATAGTTTCCATAAATGGGGTTGTATAGATTACACAATCATCACATGTTCTACATAGGACCAATTTAGTAATTTGTGTGAATTCAAAAAAAAATTGGTAACACATAGTCACTATATAGCCTGGGTATAATTTTTTAAAATTAATTTTTCTTTAATATTTTATTTTTTAACCCCTTATTTTATTCAAATTATCTATCAATCATAAAAAATTTTATAAAATCCTTAAGGATGCATTTTTTTCATAAATGGTATGAAAAATATTTTAATTTATATATAATTTATATATGTTCCTTATTTATATTTGGCATAAACATACTACTCATTGAGGGTATCATTTATTAAAATGAATACTATCAAGACATTATGATTTTGTGGTTAGGAAGATTTGGATAAAGTTGTGATTTTATCCATAAATTATTTTTCTAAGGTATGTTTTACCGAAAACCAAACCCAATATTAAATTTAAATTATTATTATTATTTTTTTAGAACCAATTACCATATTTATAAATTCTGGGAAACTACTCACTAGACAACACCCCTTTATATTCCCATTAATTGTCTATTCATTCAGAGAATTTACATTTTAATTAAATATTGAATCTATTTAATTCTAACTAATTCCACTTTACTATATTTTACAATTATCTCTTTTACTACTTAGTAATACTTACGTGTTTTAATTTTTTTTAATAATGTGTAGGTACATTTCGATATATATGGATAAAACCTGGACCACATTACCAAGGAACACACCTCAATATGCTAAGGGTTTGGAAGAGTTTTTGGGTTTTTCAATTTCCAATAGATCCATTGATGGAAGAATAAGATTTAAATATATTAAATTTAAATTTAGAAGATATTTAAAGAGATAGTATGTTTGTGAACACTTGACATTAAATCAATTCCCTACTCAATAAGTGTGCTGGATTTGGCATGGAGAATCGAATGTTAGAGAAAGTTTTAGAACTGATGTCAATCGACAGAATGAGATCCCAACTTCATCGACAATGGACAATGAAATGTAAAACCTTATAAATGATTCATTCATTATTACAAAACACCAACACCAACATCAAACAATATAAAAACAACCAGTTGAGGGTGATATAAATAGAAACTTAACAAGTGATGTTTTTGAGACTATAGAAAAAACAGATCAAGATTGTAATATATCATTAGATCCTCCTCTTGATTATGTGGAGAATAATGTAAGATAAATCTTCACTGAGAATAAAAATGTGTTTTATGATTTATTTGATGATGGAAATCAAGAGTTTTATTATGGATGTTTGAAATATTAAAAACATTATTTTTTGCTGAAGTTGTACCAAATAAAATGCCTATTTGTAATTACAAATAATACATTGTCTATGATATTGGAATTATTTCATGATGAATTTCTTTAAGAAAAGATCCATGATTATTTTTATGATATGAAAAAATAGGTTAAAAAGATTAGTATTAATTATAAAAAAATTACATGTGTGTTATAATGATTGTATGCTTTATTTGGGAGATAATTCAAGAAGATAGGATTGAAACAAATGTTCTTATTCTATATGGTCATCAATGGGTGATGTTGGAAGTCCAAATAAACATGCTACTATAAAGAATAAGAAAATGAACACACATGTAAAGGTTTTGCATTACTTTACATTAAATCCTCAATTACAAAGATTATTCATGTCATTAGAAACCACCGAGTACATGAAGTGGCATTCTATAGATAATAAGAATGATGGGTTAGTGTGACATCCAATAGATTCACAATCAGGGAATAAATTTATTCATTAATCTATATTTCTCATCTAATCCTAGGAATGTTTTATTGGGGTTGGATGTCGATGGATTCAACCCATTTGGGACATTGACAACCAGTTATAGCAATTGGCCAATTTTTTTGATCCCTTATAATCTGCCTTCGTGGATGTGTATGCAAAAAACATCTTTTAAATCATAATACAACTAGATCTACTCCTATTTTTAGTCACTCTCTTCCCTGATATGGTCAAAGAGAGTTTCTCTCTATGCAAAGAACAATTCAGGAACAGGGGGATCAGATATCTGCTTTTTAGAAAGAGTTGGTTGATTTATATAAAAAGGTGGCTGAATATATCCTCGGTGATATTGCATCAATGACTAGTGGTGAACAGGTAAATAACACAACTTCAAAATAATTTAGTTCAAAAACATTTATTAGTTTTAAGTTTAAATATAAATTTACAACTCTGTTTAATTTTCAATATAATTACCTTGTAGGTGTTGGTATCAAGAAGTAGAGATGGAGATAGAGAGAGTGATGAGAATAGTTCATCCTCAGGTAGTGATGAGTGGTATCTTTGATCTCTTGGACCAATATGGAAAAACTAATTTCCAAAATGATTTATAATTTACATATTATTTAACTTAGCATCAGCGGTAAAAAAACATTTGGTTAATGTTAATGGTAAAAAATTAATTACAAGATGGATTGTTTTTCTTTTATATGGTTTCATCAAAAGATGATTATATATATGAAACATACTTTAGATTGTAGTTCACATTTAATTTATCTATAACTTTGTATGGAATGTTATGGTTTTTTTAGAATGTGAAGGTGTAAATATTATCTATTCCTTTGTATGGATTGTTCCCTCTATTGATTTTATTTAGGGTTATTCTGGGGCTTCAAATTCTGTAGCTTCCTATTTTTAATCATAATTTTGTAGTAGTTTAAACTACCAAAAAATATAAAATATTATTTTTTGTAGCGATTTAAATAGTCGCAATATAATGATGTTTTTTCTGAGTTATTAAAACACCACTAAATATTCCATACTATTTTTTAGTGGAGGTTTTCTTCAATTTTTCAATAGTTTTATGTACAAAATATATTTAGGATTTATCAATAGTTTAAATCACCGCTAAATCCTCACCATTGTTTTGCTAGAAAAATACCATAAAAATGAAAAAATTCACCACTAAATGAAATGAACCACCACAGGTTGGATGATGACACCAAATTTAGTGGCAGTTTTTTAAAATCATCACAAAAACATTTGGTGATGGTTCAAAATTCCTCCAAAACATAAAAAACAGCAAAAAATAGGAAATTTTATTTTTGGTATTTATATTGTTTTTTGATGTCTTAGACTATATCTAAACAAGTATTATATATTGTATTTAGTAGATAATGGATCTTAAAATGGTCTCTTCGAATCATAGGTAAGGATCTTTGGGGAAATTTCCACAGGGAAACCCTCTAGTTAACCCTAATTTTTTATAAATAGTAATCTGGACTATTCAATATCTATGTTAAGTGGGTGATGGAAACTAGGAATTGATGGTGGATCATACTTTGGTGTTTTATAAACAAAAACCCAATAATCTTCTATGGTGATAAATTAATCCAATAACCTAAGGAATTTATTGTGATAATAGCGAGGATTTTTTACATTTTGAAGACTCCAATGGACCCTAAATAGGATTTGACATTTATATTTTTGAAGTACCTTGAAGGAAATGTCGGGATTCCATCATGAAATATTAATTACATAAGTAACTCACTTAGAACACTTTTAAGAAGGCCTTAAATCATAATTTACATCCTAATATATTTTTTGTGATTAAGGATTATGATTTTATAACTTTGGATTAAGGATAGTGTTTAATGATGGAGTATACTACTCATTTCTCTGATTTGGTTCATCTATCTCCAGAACCTATCACTGATGACTACCTCAAGTCTAGATGGTTTGAGATGGGTTTTAATAACAATATCTAAAAGATACTTATTATCATGATCATGTTGACCTTTATCAAGATAGTTGACAAAGATGTTATGATTGAGGTAGACTTTGCCGAGAAGACAAGTCTTATTGGAGCTTTTGTTACAATAGGGGTAGCTACGGTGTGTCAACTGGACAGAAAAGGAAACATGGTAAGGGTTCTTAGTTTACATATGGATAACTTACCAGGACTACTTCATGTAAACACTAGGTGGGTTTCTTTCAATATAGAATACCTGATATTATTAAGCCTGACTATATGGTAGTACCTTGAATTATCCATCTTTGTAGAAAATATGGGAACCTTAATCATTTTTTTGGAAATGTATCCAAGGGTAGTAAAACTAGATCCACCCTTTCCAGAGGCTCTTGGGATTATTTAGATGTAGAAAAAGGTAGTGGATCTCTTTTTTCATGTTAAGGGGGATACATGGAAAATGAAGAATACTTGGGTAGCAGATGAGGGGTAAACATTTTTATGAAATAGAGTATACACTAAAGGAATTTGAAGTGGGTTCAACTACTATGAGAGGTAATATGTTCATTTCAACCTCTATAGTCCTATATTTTTTTGATACTAGTGAATCTTATTATTTTATATCATCTAATTTGCTTTATATGTTGGTATCACTGTCATAAATTATGTCATTCATGATGGATCTTTCCATTCCCTTGTGAAGGAGTAAAGAGAAATGTTCTAAATGTTTTGAGTACTAGGTTGTAATCACTAACCATGAGGCCATATGGGGTTTCCTATTTTTTGATCTTTATATCTTATACCTCATTAATTTAATAGATTTGATGGCACATTTTAAGACCCATAATAATTTTTATCATCATCGAATATAATTTTTATCTCCTGATGAGGTTACTAATTTCATTCAGCGTGAGTAGGATCCTAGATCCTTAAGAGCGGGGATTATTATTCCTGAAGTTGAAATGATATCATTACAATTGTCAGATATGTTTCTTGACATCATCAACCAATAGTTTAGTGGTCCACTTTTTATCATTGTGAATAAGTACCCTGAATCCTTTCTTTGTGATTCTTATCAGTTATCACCCTAGAGGAATATTGAGTTTACTATTGACCTTATCTCAGGGACGAGTCCCATCTCCTTTGAATCTTATCATATAGATTTAAAAAAGTTTAATGAAATTAAATTTCATCTTGAGGATCTTCATGATAAGGGATTTAGTCTTCTGAGCAAGTCACCTTGGGCTTTTATGGTTCTCTTCCCAAAGAATCCAGATAAAAGCCACTTGATTTGTGTTGGTTTCGAAAATCTTAATTAGGTGGTTGTTTAGAAAAAGTAAAATTTTCTTGGGATTGATGGTATGTAATATCAACTCATAGGATCCCAATGGTTTTATAAGATTTATCTATGATTAGGGTGTCATCAGCTAAGATTCCAAGAGGAAGATATTCCTAAGACGACACTTAGGAGAAATTATATACTTTATGAGTATTTGGTTATTACATTTGGTCTTAATAAATCTCTTGCAGTGTTTATAGATTTGATGAATCATATCTTTCATTAGTTCTTGGGCTCTTTGATTTTTTTTTTGTGGATGGTGTTTTGGTGTATTCAAAGATGAAGGAAGAACATGAGGATTATCTAGATATTATTCTCAGTACTCTGGAGGAACATCATCTGTATGGAATTATTTATAAATTTTAATTTTGGGTCCAAGAAGTGAAGTTTCTAATCCATGTTATATATGATATAGTAATATCAGTGGATCCTAAAAATATTTATGTGGTGATCTATTGGAAGAAACCCAGTAATTTTCTTGAGATTCAGAGTTTCTTGGGTTTGGCGAGTTATTACAGGAATTTTCTTCAGAATTTATCCATCCTTTCATCTCCTAGGATAGAGTTTACTCATATGGATTGTCTATTTTTATGGAATGATAAACATTAAATATAATTTGAGGTATTAAAGGTTTGATCCATTTTTTATTCTTCTGGAGTTGATTTTGGGTTATGATGTTTTTTTCAATGCCATGGGTGTGGGATTAGGATGTGTTCTAATGAAACAGAAATAGGTGGTGGCATATGGATCTCACTAATTGCTCCCTCATGAGAAGAATTACCCTACCCATGATCTTTAATTGGAAATGGTGATTCATTCTATCAATACTTGGTTCCACTATATCTTTGGAGAGTTGTTTACTATATATTTGGATCATAAGATCCTTAAGTATATTTTTACATAGAGGGATATTAAACTATGATAGAAATGTTGGGTTGAGTATCATTAGATTTTGGTTTTGATATTACATACTGACCTAGGAAAGGGAATATGGTATCTAATTCATTTAGAAGGAAGTTACCAACTCAATCATTGAAGGAATCTATGGAAGAATGGACTTGCATGTGTAAGAATTTATTGGGCAGTTCTGCTTATCATGTGTGAAAAATGATTATTCATTTGATGATTATATTTGGATAAAACAAGAAATTGGCACTAATTGTTAGTGTTTTAGTGAAATTATTTATAGTGTGGAGACATCAGGTGACTCTTCTCGAACTCCTAATGGTTTCATTTATTTTTTAAGGTAGATTTTTTATTCTAATAACTTTGAGAGAGAAGTTGATGGATATTGGACATCAGTCTAGTTTTCCTATATACACTAGTACTTCCAATATGTATCATGATTTCATTCATTATTATAAGTGGTTGGGAATTAGGCTATCAGTTTTAGACTACGTATCACAATGCTTTACATGCCAGAAGAATAAGGTCGTGCACTAAAGTCTTTCTGATTGGTTGAAATCTTTACCCATTATTGTATATAAGTGGGGTGAGATATCCTTGATATTAATTGTTGGTTTACTATATACTCCATGTGGGAAATTTTTTATTGGGGGTATCAATGATAGACTCACGAAATTAGCTCATTTACTTACTATTAAGGAGACTATGAGGGTGGAAAAGATCTGGAAGATGTATATCTGAGAGATCATGAAGCTCCACAGTGTATCTTATGATTTTGTTTCTAAAAAAGGTCTAAATTTTACATCCCAGATTTTGATATTTTGGAAATATTAAAAGGATACCCAGTTAAAGTTAAACATGAAAGATCCCCCTTTAATGGATGTAAGTATTTATTGATCCATTCATACTCTATAAGATATGATTCAGGCATGCATGTTGGATTTCGGTGGTTCAAAGAAAAATAAACTACCCTTGGTTGAGTTTTCCTATAACAATAGTTATCTGGATTTAATTAATATGGTTCCTTTTGAATCATTTTATGGGTGGCCTTATAGATCTTCTTTTTTTTTTGGTAGAGTTGGGAGAGAGGTCTTTGGTTGGACTGAGTCTCGTTTAAGAGACTATATAGAAGGTGAATTTCATCCAAAATAGGTTATTAAAAACAAAGAGTCACCATAAATCCTATGTAAACCATCATCTTCAACCATTGGATATTTTGTTAGGTTATTGGGTTTTTCTCATGGTTTCACCTCGTTTAAGACATCATCATTTTGGAATATAGATTAAGAAGGAATTAAGGTTTATTATCCATTTTGAGACTGTCAAACATTTTGGAATTGTGTTATATAGGTTGTAATTACCATCTCTCTTGACATAGATTCATGAGTTGCTTCATTTTTACCAAATAAGAAAGTATCAATTGGATGATTCTTATATGATAAAATTAAGTGATGATGATACAGTAGTGGTCATACATCTTTACGGGGCCAGAATAATAAGTGCTTTTGGGGTATATAAAGTATCATATTGTGGAGAATTTTGACACCCTCCAAGTCACACAAATGTTTTATTTTGGGTCACTTTTATATCCCATGGGGTTTTAGAGGTTTTCAGGATTGGGGGAAAGATTTTGGAATTTTGGATGAAATGAGCTAGGTGCACGATCTACGTATGATTTGTAGTAACCATACGATGACCGTGCGATGTGAATATATTGATTATAGTGTAATTTTTCATTGTTTTAGCATGGTTTGTATCACCATGCTAGTTTTGTAAGAAAGCTATTCATATGTTTGGGTTTGGTTTTATAGGAAGTTACATAGCTAGAACATAGTTTTTCTAATTATGCGCATTGGTTTTCAAGGGACTTTAGATACTTCATGATTAGTGCATGGTTTTTCTAACCATTATGCCTAACCATGTGACCTATATGACTTTATTAAGAAAAGAACATTATTTAAATAACCTTTATTTTTTTAACACAATTCTTTTCCTAATCTCTAATTACCTCAACTTGACCTTTCCTTAACATTCTATGCAGTTCTACCTTCAGCCTTTTAATGACTTTTCATTGGTCTGGGTGTATATATTTGACGAATGTTCATATTTCCACCCATTTTCTCCTTATATTTCTATATCTATCCTTCCATATTATTCTCCTTTAAGTGTTTAAAATCTTAAGGGTTTTTATGGATGAATCTAGATATTTTATGTGGAATTAATGATATATCTAATGGATATAGTCTTACGAGGACCTAATATCATCATTTACAACCATTGTTTTTTAAGGGGACTAAATTTTCTCTATTAAAAAGGTAAGAATCTCTATAAATTGGTTCTTTTTTGTGGCTGCCTTTTCATTCTTGTGTTTTCCTTTGGTTTGTCTTATGGAAAAATATTATTTGATATCTATGAGGTTTTATGTGTAATTTCAACTTTGATGGCATCAAAAATTATTTTAATGGGATTTTTCTTTAAAAATATTTTTATGCACTTCATGTTCGTGATGAAATTCCTCAAATATTGTGTTGACTATAAAATTGGTTTTCAAGAATGGGATAAGTAAGGATTCACTTATATTAATAGTTTATTAAATTTTGTGGATGATTTAATTGAACATTTCATGAAAAAATAGCACATGGGAACCATGTGTGTATTGGGTTATATAGATATGCACATTTATTGTTGATGTGGAACCACTATGGATTTTGGTTATGATACCAATAAAATATGGAAGAAATCAGTATTGTTAGGATTCACATTATGTCAGTATTATTCCTTTTGTGTCTTAGATACATATTCCCATTATCTAGATCCCATTTTTTCTTAGTTTTATTCATGATATTAATGTTTCATACTTTGATTTCCTACATGTTTATATTATGAGATTCTATATATGGATTTGATTATTTCCCTCTATTTATTATTCATGTGTTTTATTATATTATTATTTTATTTTAATGTTAAATGTTTTAGAGGAAACAAAAGTATGTTTTATGATAATTGTTTTCAAATGAAATTTTTTATGAAACCTATTTTCTTTTAAATATAAAAAAAATGTTTTAATAGTGATAAAAATTTTATAGATTCATATAATTATCCTACTGATCATTTTAATCACACCCTGTATATGCCTTTTTCCATATTTAGATTATGTTTTACAGGATCTATGTAAAGATAAGGGTGTCATGAATCTTGAATAAATCTATTGGTAAATGTTTTTATGTTGTTTTGGGATAGTGGTGATGGATGGTCACATGGATACTTGGTTTTGTTTTGTTTATAGTATTTTTCTTTTGTCTTTAATTTTTTATGTCACATGGTTACGTACCTATTCTTCTGTAATGTAATTTGGTTGTTAATATTTATATTGTTTTACATGACACATGTTGTGTTGTGTTTTCAAGGTTAAATAATTCCCATGGTTATGTGTGTTGATACCTACATTCTTGTTGCCAACTGATGGAAATCGAAAACATAATTCAAGCCTTGTATCGAACCAACATGGGTGACAGTCAGGTTTATCCAGGTTGGTTCAATACACCTAGGATTTGAGTGGCCCTTATGTCATCTCTTACATGTGATACACAGATGGATCATTATATACAACTAGGGATGTCAATCCCCTGGGTGATGGGTGCTGACCTAAGAGATAAAATTAAGATGGTGGAACCTGAGTAAGGTGTTCATCTTTGTATGAGACCCTGAGGACCTCATCCAGATCCCAAGTTAAGTGTTAATCCTTGAGAGGGTTAGTATAGAGATGAATATAGATGTTTTCATGTGTCACCTTAGAACCATAATTTGAGTGTGGACCTGATGAGGTTGTTGTGACATTAATAGTTCAGGAACATGAGATTTCAGCCTTTATTATGTTTGTTGGGTTATGTGGATGGATATTTTCTATGATATATGATATGTGAAATGAATCAGGGTGGAATGTACTACCCCCCAAGTGTTATGTTGTGATATATTTCAAGATTGGTACACTTCCCTTATAGGTGACTAATATATGATGTTGTATATGGATTTCCTAGGACAACCTCTTAGGAATCATCCTTGGTGACAAATACTACTAGATTTCCTGGGAATTTACCAAGGAATACATGGTATTGTTGATATTATTATGGTATTCTCAAGATTTTTGGGATCTGAATTTATCCCTAACATTTGTATTTGGAATTCCCAGGTGTTTGCTTATGTATTTTACCTTCAATTCTATTTGATTTCCAAGGTTTCTAACTAGGAATCGACTATTATTCCTAGATGATATGCATTGGATACTCCCTAGGATTTAGTGGATGCACATGATTCTTAGTCTCAAGATAATGTTTGGGATCAGACATGGGGTATGATGACTATGGGATTCCCAGTATGTTACTATGAACTAGTGAGTATGCCAAATATTATGGATCACCTGGGAGGTTTCTCAGGAATAGAACTTGCGGTTTCCTCTAGATTACTTGAGTGTATACTCGGGTATCATCTTATACCTATGATATTCCTAGGATGATTCATATAATCGAGTGATTGAACCTATGGGATTCCCAAACATGGTATGATGACATGCTTAGAGACACATTAGCATTGGACAAAGAAAGTATATTCAATCTCAAGTGTCATGTTTGAACCTGAGGATCAACAATGGTCATATTTCATTTCACCGCATATTAATTTATTACTTGAGAATATCACCTAAGAATTTATAGAATACACTTGTTATATAAGGGATCACATTAGTGGTTCCCTACCAAGTTATACTCACACCTTTCTAGGGTTTTTATCGTGCTTGGGTACTTGAGCATATTTCACTAGTTTCAGGATTAGGATGGGTAGAGGCCCAGTGGTGCATGTTTGAGTGGGATAGCTAGAGTGGATTCTTAGAGGCTGGGATGAGGTAAAAGTAGTGACCCTTTATTTTCATACATAGATATCACATCTTAATATATTAATATTCATTACATAACATAATTATCTAGGAAAGAATAATATGGGTCTAGTGACTTTGAAAAATTGTATACATAAACAACGGGTATATATGTGAACTATATCATCCCCAACTAAGTTCTTCATGACTATCACCCTTCTTTAACATGTCATACATAATACCTTTCTTCATAACCTAGGGGAAGGTAAAATAAGAAAGTATTATCTCAAATGATCAATAAGGTTAATCATGAGATATGTTGATCAATGATCATATGAAAAGATAAGATAATCATAAGGGTATGAGATTATGAATATAACATAAAACGCTTATACATTATCTATCATGGATCATAAACATGATTCAAGGCATAAAACATGATCATATAAAAATATATAAATCATAAAAGTGAGAAATCATCATAAATAAATCATGAACCATAATTTCATGTCATATAAATTTGGCACCATTATAAGTGTATAAAACATTTCATATGTCGAGGTTAACTATCGAGATCATCAAATCATAAAAGATATAGTATCAACACCTATTTCCCATAGTGGATCAAGAACACTAACTTTTTCCCATAATAGATTAAGCACACCTACTTTTTTCCCATAACCGATCAAGAACATTTTCTTATTTCCCATAGTAGGTCAAGAACATTATCTTTCTTCTAATAATTATCTCATGCGATATAAAAAATTACCCAATTCATTAGAGGTATATATAAATCTTAGACCATTCATCGCATAATTAAAACTATAAATAAGTGCACCATAAAATCATTAAACATTCATCATATCATCATATCATAACCCATACAAAGATATCAGGTTTAATGAAGATTTTATAAATCCATCATAGTATAACCCATAGAAAAGTAAATGGTTTTTATAAACATATTATCATCATAATCATAAACTATTCAGAGAAATAATTAGGTTGGTTCCATTGGTCTTATACCTAGTAAAACATAAGCAACATGAAATTTAGTTGTCATCGATGAATATAAATTCTAGAAAAAAATAATTAAAATATTCTTGAGGAAAATATCCTTTCCACTTTGAAAATAATTATTTTAAAACTGAAAAATTTGTAAAATATTGTGAAAATAATTTTTATTTAAAAATATCCTTGGAAATATATAAATTAATATTCAAATAAATGATTGTTCATTATGGTGGTAAATTTTATCCATGTCGTTTATGTTAAAACAACAATCCCTTTGACATTTTTGAAAAAAAATCTAAAGTACCTTGTTTAGAAAATTACAAGAAGATCTATTTTAAAAAAAATAAAAAATCATACATGGTTAAAAATTATTTAAAAAATATTCATAAAATAGTAAAAACTTTTTTTAAAACATTTTTAGAAAATGTGGATATGGAATAGAAATGATTCTCGTCTAAAGAGAGAAATAAAGTCATTTTTCCTTAAAAATATTCTTCTAGCCTCTTAAGTTTCTTAAAAAGGAGATGATAAAATAGAAACATAAAATTTACATAAATTAAAATATTATAAGATAATTAATTATTTTATTTTGATATTTATTATAATATTTCATCATAATAAGAATAATTATAAACAATCATGATAAATAATGAGATTGTAACATAAATCCCTTACCACTATGGCAACTTATGAATTTTAATCGCCGTGAAAGAAATAAAAATATATGGATATATATATCTTATAAATTTCATTATAATATTCATAAAATACATATATTTTATGTATATACACCACATAAAATAAACAAGGGTTGAATATGTAATGTGTCTCATTGAAGTATAAGTGAGATGAAAATCTCTTACCGCTCTGGTAGTCTTTTGAATCATAAGAACCATGAAATAATAACATAAAATGAAACTTTAAATACCATTAACATAAGGATAATTTTTATATAAAATGTAAAATGGTATTTAAATACACCTTATAAAATAATATATGTGCATTACATAACATTTATCCCAAAGAAGACAATTTGAGACGATAAACCCTTACCTCAAGTCTCAACTTTCTTCATACACGTTCGAACCTATTATATAATAAATATTACTTTATTATGAATATATTAAAAAATAAACATATAAATCATACCATATATGAGTTACCTATAACCTTTTATCACCCATTTATTAACAATTCTTAGTTAAAATCACTATTTTGGGTAACAACTACTTCATTTTTTATGTATGTTTTGGTGTGGTAGATTTGGTCCTTGTACTTTTATTATGGTTCCATAATATCCATAATTTTAATCATTATATAAATATAATATATATTCATTATATATATATATTTATAATCATCCATAAAATTTATATATAGAAAAATGGTTTACATCGTTCATCGAGATGGTAGGTCATACATATGCATGAGTATTGTTTCCATTTTTTTGATTGATGGAAAAAAAGAAAGGTAAATATTAATACAAATTTGAATAATATTTTTTATATAATATATATCATAGATATTAATTAAAACAATACTTATTACCATCTATTTTGAAGTAAAATGAAAAACATCTCACATCGGTTCGTGGATGTGGTAGTTCACACGTACTTAGGAGTGATATTATCATTTTTCAAAAAGATTATAAGGTGTGAAGGTAGAGGTGATATTATATTTATTGAATTATAATTATGTAATAAATATCATATATATATATATATATTAAATCCATAATTATATCCATTCACGAGAGGTTGTGATGGAAAATGAATTACATCAGTTCGCAAGGCAGTAGTCCGTCATACACACAATTGAAGGTTTTGTTTCACATTTGATGGAAGAAGTGATGAATATAGGTTATAAAACTAGAATAATAAATATTAATTATGTTGGATCGAAAATGTAGATATAAGTCTATTAGATGGAACAATACAAGAGGGGGGTGAATTGTAGGTTTAAAAACCTTTGAGTTTTAGCAATAAAGAGATTAGTTTAAATGAACTTAAACTAATACAAATACAAACACCCACAATTGTATTGAATATAAAAGGTATGATGTATTGTAATACTAATGTAATGTAAAACAATTGTATTCAAGGTGAACACAATAATCAGAGTAATATAAAGATGAATGATTCTACCTTAAAGCGTATAGAATCAATCAATACAAAATGTAATAGAATGATTGTAATTGAAACAATTACAATTGAATATGTAAAGAAGAAAGGAAACAATACAAATCCCTTTCTAATACAAGTAACATCGGAAATGTAAAAGTATTACAATTCTTTTAACCCAAAGAGAAGGGTTATCCTTTCACCTAGGATAAAAGGTCTATCTCACCAACACCTTGGTGAGCCCTCGATACGATGATCGGCACGTCTGTCTGCCTATCCCCGGCAGCCCTCGATACGATGATCGGCACGTCTGTCTGCCTATCCCCGGCAGCCCTCGATACAATGATCAGCACGTCTGTCTGCCTATCCCCGGCAGCCCTCAATTTTGCAGGTAATCGGCACCTCTGTCTTTCAATTACTTGAAATCCCTCGATACGATGATCGGACGCACAAGGCAGATGAGAGAAGTCACAGTGTCTCTCTCTAGAATCTTGGTAGTTCACAAAGTCTCTTCATTCGTTCTCTTCGTTCATCGTTGTTCTTCTCTCAGCTTCAAATGACCTCCTATTTATAGGCCTCGGGTTCCAACGGTCATATTGCCTCCAACGGTCATATTGAAACAGAAAGCACGACATCGTTTTGATTAGATTGTAACTAACTCAACGACATCGTTTTGTTAGGACAAGAGATATATAGAAATGAAAAAACATGAGTACGATTCGTATGCAATGAGTGTTTTTGACTAAGTACCAAAACAAATAATGAACATCTGAATAGCAGAGTCAGTACGATACGATTGACAGAGTCAGTATGGTACGATTGACAGAGTCAGTACGATACGATTGAAAGAGTCAGTACGATATGATTGACAAAGTCAGTATGATACGATTGATAGAGTCAGTACGATCAGTATTGTACGATACGATAAACATGATAGAAGACAAATGTAATTTCCAAAATATGATAGAATACATTTGTGATTTCCAAAACATGATATAGAAGTCAAAAGAAGACTTTTGACTTAACAATCTCCCCCTTTTTGGAAAGCACAACACACAAAGTAAATGTAACAGGAAATACTTATCTCCCCCTGAGTTATTGAAAACTCTTCTGAAAAAGAAATTGAATACAACTAACTCCCCCTTAGGTATGGACTTTCCTAAGGATTGTATTCATAGTTTTTCCTTAAGAGTGTTGTAAAGCATTCTTCCCCTTTATAAAACATTCTCCCCTTTGTAAACATTCTCCCCCTTTGTAAACATTCTCCCCCTTTGTGATTTACAAAAAGAAAAAAGTAATCTTGAATTGTCTGAAAAAGTTAGTAAAGCAATACAAGACAATGGATAAAATAAAAGGATCATAAAAGTCATTACAAAACAAAGACAAGTTCCAAAGGAAATCAAATACAACAATCATTTGTTTTCTTTTTCCTTCTCCTTATTTATAAGCTCATGAAGAATAGCTTTCATCTTCTTGATCTCCTTCTTGTCTTCAGAAATTGATTCACCCTGAGTTTTGAGAATCTCTTGTTGGTCCACAAAAATCTGATCTTGATTTATGATAGTCTCCTCCTGGACTCTGATTACTTCTTCAAGGGTATCAATTCTGTTTTGAAAATTCTTGTTATCTTTGGATAACACAGAATTTTGATTCTTCAGCAAAACCATTTCATCTTTGAAGGATGAAACCTTTGAGAATTATGATTGAAAAACATTCATTCTCTCTTGCAAATATTTTACTGAAGGAACATCAGCTCTTTGAGAAGACAAAAGATTCAACCTTTCACCGTTTCTCTGTCAAGATTGTTGAAAGAAATTGCATGCTCATTTGATAACCTTCTTATATCTTCAATATCTATTTCATAATCATTGATTGAGCTCTCTGTTTTGTACGACCACTTGGTCATCTTATTGCATTCCTTCTTATGAGCAACCGAACTTTCTGATAGAACTTTCAAATCAGCTTCTACTGACAAAACTTTCTTCCTTAATTCTTTCACAGAGCCAAACTTCTTCTTTTGATTGTCAGTAATAAAATCAATCTTCCCTTCCAGCCTTGGGAAATAAGGAATGGTCTTCTCAACCCTTCTTAAAACATGAACAATGTAATCACTCTTCTTGAGAGAGATTATATGCTCTGAATCAGTATCTTCATTGTACAATGCTAGTTCATACGATCTGCTTGAGTCAACAACTGGCTGTTTTCATTTTGCTTTTTCTTTCTGCTTTCTTTCTTCTTCCACTTTGTCATTAATGATAACAACTTTATCAGAGTGAGAGGATTGAGTACCTTGCTTTTCTTGAGATGACATTCTGTCCGGATATCGTGCCTGATCGGCATGAGGAGTTTGTTGAACACCTTCACTCAGCTTTTGAACCGATTCCTCTCTACTCTTCTTTGAACATTGAAGAAATTCTAAAAGAAAGTCTCCTTCTTCTTCTTCCACTTCTTCTATCTCTTCCATCACTTGTTTTTGTTTTCCTTTCTCAGGGAGACTCTGTACGATGGGCTCTTGATGCACTTCTTCTGTTAGTTGGGCACTGGCATCCTCAACCGCTTTCAAGACTTTAGAGATATCAAAGTCCTGAGCCTTTCTTTTTAAAAGAACCTTCTTCTTCTTTTAATCCTGAAGGGTTTCTTCTACCCTTACTCTTTCTACAAAATCCTCAGCAGGGTCAAGACCAAACTTCGGATCACCTTATTTTCTTTGTTCCTTATCCTTTCTCCATTTTGCTACAACTTCCTTACTGTACCTCGGCTTCTTCTTCGGCTTTAAACTGGTTTGCGGATCAGACTTTTGAGTAACACTGGTATATTGAATGTCTTTGGCTGGCATAGGTGCCGATTGATTCTGAGCCAATTCAGCTTCTATATCTCTGACAAAAAGTTTTGAATTCGGATCAAAACAAACATTCAGCTTTTTCATCGTACTCTTACTAATCCATGATGGCCTCAAATCCATGGGTTTTCCTTTCAAAGGAATGTTAAAAAACTTCATACTCTCAAGAATGAATTTCGTAAGGATAGCTGGATACATAATCATCTGGGACTTAATCCCTCCTGTCTTGACATTCTTAATGGTTTCAAAAACATATCCCATGAGATTTACTTTCCTCATATTCACAAGATAGTCGAGCATAAAGATATCAGAAACTTTCAGAGTTTCTCTATCCCCTTTCCTTGGGATAAGAAAACCTTGCATCCATAAAGTTACAAAATGATTGTCCGTAGAAAGATGAGATACTTTTATCTTTTCTTCATTAATAACAAACAAA
The DNA here is from genome assembly GCA_963277665.1 of Viscum album. NCBI lineage: Eukaryota > Viridiplantae > Streptophyta > Magnoliopsida > Santalales > Viscaceae > Viscum > Viscum album. Next base: position 1,844,131,082 of record OY728129.1, on the reverse strand, counting down.
TTCTTTTCAGCATTTTCTCTATTAAACGTACCAACTTCCTCTGGTAGTTTGTGCGATGGACAGAAAGAATCCCCTTCTACAGAAACATTCAGAAAATGTGCCGCTTGTTTCACAGACATAGACAATTTTCTATCGTACACAACAAAGTTTATAGTCATGTCTTTGTCGAAAGAAACGGTTTTGTAAAACTGACAAACTTCATCAAAAAGAACTGGATCTTGAGAATTAGGCTTTTCAACACACAGATGTTCCCATCCTTGAAACAAAATGATCCTCCTGATTGTAGAATCGTACGTATCGAAAAAATCTCGAGATACTAACCTTTCTCTGTTAAAGTCTTTCTCTGTAAAAGTCTTTAAAGACATTTCGGCGGGAGTATTATCAGAGGATTGAGACATAAAGGTTCTGCCGATGAGAAGATCATATGATGATTTATAGCTGGTGGAGCAGAGCTTCGCCTGAAATCCTGAAAAACCAATGTGGGTTTGGGGAGGGGAGGGGGGTATTTATAGGCGATAAAGGGGTGACCGTTGATCTTCTACGGTCGAAAAAGAGGGACCATTGATCTTCTACGATCAAGATTAGAGAAAACCAGATCAATGGTTAGGATTAAAACAAAGAAAAAAAATTTAAAAAATGAAAAAAAAAACCTGTTGGAGAATGTAAGGTAATTGTCGGTTTTGATAGAAATCAAAAGAAAATAGAATCATAAGGAAACAAAAAAAAATCATCATGCCGATGGAAAACAAAGTCATTACTATGAACTGACCATACGATAGAAAACAATCTTGTTACCATGAACTGACAATATGATGGAAAACAATCTCGTTACCATGAACTAACAATACGATGGAAAACAATATTGTTACCATGAACTGACAGTACGATGGAAAAAAATCTCAATACCATCATCGGTCGATTCAATAGAAAAGAAAATCATTACCATCATCGGTCGATACAAAACTATTGATACGATGGAAAATAAATTCAATACCATCATCGGTCGATTCAAAACTATTGATACGATGGAAAAGAAATTCAATACCATCATCGGTCGATTCAATACTTATTGATTGATTGGTACGATGGAAAAGAAATTCAATACCATCATCGGTCGATAGTAAATGATACTACAAAACTGTCAATACGATAAACAGGAAAAATGAACGAAACGATAAAACTGTCAATACGATAAACAGAAGGGAAAAAATGAATGATACGATAAAACTGTCAATACGATAAACAGAAGGGAAAAATGAATGATACGATAAAAACTGTCAATACGATAAAATAGGGAAAAAAACACAATCCAAAGAGTAAATAGTTAAAGAACATGAGATAAAAAGAAACATAAAGATATAAAGAAATGTCCTCCCCCTTTCTACGAGGAGTTTCTTACTATTAGGAGAGATGTAAAACAGGAAGTAGATATGAATGATTATTTTAATGTAATCATTCCTAGCTTCTGTTTTATATATTCAAATCTATTAGAAGGTAAAGGTTTTGTAAAAATGTCAGCAAGTTGTTCTTGCGTTCCGATGAATTGTAAAATAATATCTCCTTTTTGTGTGTGATCCCTAAGAAAGTGATTCCTAACATCTATGTGTTTTGCACGAGAGTGATGTGCTGGGTTTTTACTAAGAGCTATGGCACTTGTATTATCACAAAGAATTTGAGTTTTAGAGAAAATCAAAACATAGTCAGTGAGTGTGTGCTGCATCCACAATACTTGAGCACAGCAACTTCCAGCTGCTACATATTCAGCTTCAGCAGTGGAGAGTGCTACTGAGTGTTGTTTCTTGCAGGACCAAGAAACCAGAGAATCTCCTAAGAAAGGACATGTTCCAGATGTACTTTTTCTATCCATTCTACAACCACCAAAGTCAGCATCTGAAAAACTTTTTAAAACAAAATCATTTCTAGAAGAGTAGAAAAGACCTAAATCCATAGTGTCTTTTAAATACCGAAAGATTCTCTTTACGTCTTTTAAGTGAGAATCTTTTGGATTAGATTGATATCTTGTACATAAGCATGCAGAAAACATCAAGTCGGGTCGACTAGCTGTCAAGTATAGAAAACTCCCTATCATACCTCTAAAATTAGTTTGATCTACTGGTTTCCCAGTTTCATCAAGATAAAGAGTATTGAGGTACCAATTGGGGTGCTAATACTTTTAGTTTTGTCAAATCCATACTTTTTGAGTAAGTATTTAATATACTTATGTTGAGATATATAAGTTCCTTCTGGTTTTTGAGAAATTTGAAAACCTAGAAAGAATGTTAACTCACCCATCATACTCATTTCAAACTCAGATTTCATTAATTTTGCAAAAGAATCAGTTAAAGATTTCTGAGTTGATCCAAATATGATGTCATCAACATAGATTTGGACAATCAAAACATTTTTGTTTTCCATTTTGATAAAAAGAGTTGGATTTGCTGTACCTTTTGTATAATTGTTTTGTAAAATAAATCCTGTAAGTCTATCATACCATGCTCTAGGGGCTTGTTTAAGACCATATAGAGCCTTGGTAAGTTTAAAAACATGATCAGGATGTTTTGGATCTTGAAAACCAAGAGGTTGTTCTACAAAAACTTCTTCTTGAACAAAACCATTTAGAAAAGCACATTTGAAATCCATTTTAAATAGTTTGAAATTGAAATATGCTGCAAAGGATAATAGAATACGAATAGATTCAAGTCTAGCTACAGGAGAATATGTTTCTTCATAGTCTATTCCCTCTTGTTGATTATAGCCTTTAGCAACAAGTCTTGCTTTATTTCTTACAACGATTCCATTTTCATCACACTTCTTTCTGAAAACCCATTTTACACCAATCACAGTTGTTTCTTTAGGTCTTTCAACTAAAGTCCAGACTTGATTCCTTTCAAATTCATTTAGTTCATCTTGCATTGCTTTGATCCAATCATCATCACCTAAGGCCTCACTTGAACTTTTAGGTTCAAATTGGGAAAGAAAAGCAAGATGTTCTATTTCATTTCTTAAGGAATTTCTGGTCCTTACAGGTTGATTTATATCACCAATGATGTTATCACTGGGATGATTCCTAAGAAACAATTGATTTGGGTTTTGTAAAACCTGTTCATCAACATATGGTAGAAAATCTTCTGTGGTAAATGTTTCAGGAATACTTTCTTGAACATTTTCCTTTTCAGAATACTCTTCTAATAAAGGTTGATAAACATTTTTAGAAAACACATCCGAGGATGTAGGATTGGGTTGGTTGAAAACAAAAGGATCAGTTTCATCGAATTTTACATGTACTATTTCCTCAACAGTACAAGTGTTTTTATTGAAAACTCTATAAGCCTTAGAGGTTGTAGAATAGCCTAGAAAGATTCCTTCATCAGATTTTGGTGCAAATTTGTGGAGATTATCTTTTGTATTCAGAATGAATACTTTGCATCCAAAAACTTTGAAGTATGAAACTTTAGGTTTTCAGCCAGTCCATAACTCATAAGGGGTTTTATTAAGAAATGGTCTAGTTAAAACACGATTTATAGTATAACAGGCAGTACTAACAGCTTCAGCCCAAAAGTGCTTAGCAATTGAGTATTCACTCAACATGGTTCGAGTCATTTCCTGAAGAATATGATTTCTTCTTTCAACAACACCATTTTGCTGAGGAGTTCTTGGAGCTGAGAAATTGTGAGTAATACCTTTCTTACTACAAAAAGTTTCAAAACCTGAGTTTTGAAATTCACCTCCATGATCACTATGAATAGTTATCAATGGTATGTTTTTCTCATTTTTAACTTGAGCTCTAAAAGTTTTTAAATAGGAAAAGGCTTCAGATTTCTTTGTGAGAAAGTAGACCCATGTAAATCTAGTAAAGTCATCAACTAAAACAAATACATAGTATTTGCCTCCAATGCTTCCAGATTGTGAAGGTCCAAACAGATCCATATGCACAAGCTGTAATGCATTAGAAGTTGAAACTTCATTAATTGGTTTAAAGCTAGTTTTATGTTTCTTTCCAAATTGACAAGGATCACAGACTTTTGAAGAATCATATCTAAGGTCCGACATCCCTTTTACAAGTCCTTTCTTTGAGAGTTTTCTTAGGTTTCTCATATTACAGTGTCCTAGTCTCATATTCCATATCCACGATTGGTCTTCTATTACACTTAAGCAAGGTAAGTTTTGGTTCCTAAGGTCTTCTAAGTTAATAGTCTAAACATTCTCTTGCCTATGGGCAGATAGAAGGAACTCATCCTTGGAATTGTGAACTAGAAACTTAACATTTCTAAAATTCACAAGGTAACCTTCATCACATAATTGACTTATGCTGATGAGATTGTGCTTAATACCTTTAACAAACAAAACATTTGAAATAAGAACTTTTCCAATAAAAACAATATTACCTATACCAACAATCTTTCCTTGAGCATTATCTCTGAAGGTAACTTTTCCACCTTTTGTTTTGATAACCTTTTCAAAAAGATTTTTGTTTCCAGTCATATGTCGAGAACAACCACTATCCATGTACCAAATTTTCTTATTGGTACACTTCTCGTTTTCCTGAAATAGAAACAATTAGATTTTCGGAATCCAAACTTGTTTGGATCCAGAAGGATTAGATAAAAGAATTTTAGGAATCCACATTTGTTTTGTAAAATGAGCTTTATGAAATCCTAAAGATTGAGTTTTGTTTAGAGAAAAATCTCTTCTCCAGTGTCCACCACATTGACACTTAGAACAGAAAATGGTTTTTTGAGGAACAAAATAGTTATTGCTAAAAACAGGTTTGGAATAAGTATAACCAAGACCAGAACGATTTCTAAAAGGTCTAATTTGAGAATACATCCTGTCAAAGTTTTATTTTCCATGAGTAAAGTTTGAAAAACATTTCCTCAAAGATAAAATCTCTGACTTTAGTTTTAAAACCAAATTCTTGTTTTCTAAAACATTTGAATTTGAACTAGAGTTAGACTCTAAAATATTTTTCTTTGAAATTACAGTTTCAAGATCCTTAGAAAGTTTATACTTATCAGATTTAACTTTCTCAAGGGTTTTTAAAATACTTTCAAAATCTGAAGTTTTCACAACAAGATCTTTAGAAAGATCTGATACTTCTTTAGTCAATATAGAAATTCTAGAATTTGCTTTTTCAAATCTCTTTTTGAGTTTAGAATTTTCATTTTCAAGTAACTTAGCAAATCTAGAGACCTCTTCAAAAGAAGGTAATGTATCATCCTCTGATGATGAGGATTCATCATTTGAAGATTCATAATATCTATTATCAATATAATTTTCATTTAAAGAGACATTTGTAATAGCTTCATCATTATGTACCTTAGCCATGAGACAATGATCTTCAATTGGTAGTTTGGCTAGAAGTCCAATATTTCTCTGTCCTGATGTCTCATATTCTGAAGAATCATCTGAGTAATCACTACCACTTGCACTCCACGTATCATTTTCTTTCAAGCCTTTCTTTGTCTTATAAAACCTTTTCTTGTTTCTTTCAGAGTGTTTCTCTTTTCTATCTTTTTTCTTCAGTAAAGGACAATCAGGCCTTATATGTCCTGCTTTCTTGCATTCATAACAAGTTACCTCTGAATCTTTCCTATCTTTCTTTTTGAATCTATATTGAAAATCTTTCTTTCCCACAATATTGTTCATCCTGCGAGCAAGATTGGCTAACTCATTATCCGGAAGATTACAGTCACTTGAATCAGATATAACAACTTTCTTAGATTTAGACCTTGTAAGCCTTTCTGGTGTTTTAGCTTTAGATGAAAAAGCTACACTTCCATTCCTATTCTTCTTCTTATTAAAATCAGCATCTCTCTTCATTCTTGTCTCATGCTGTAGAAGAGTTCCAAAGAGTTCATCAAGAGTAATCTGGGAGACTTTTGTATTTTCATCAATAGTTGTCCTTTTTGACTCCCATTCATTTGGAATAATATCTATAATCTTATCAACAAGAGCTTCATCATCAAGACCTTTTTCTCCCATAGATTGTAAGCTGTTTACAATTGTCATAAACCTTTGTTGAACTTTACATACTGGCTCTCCATAAGAAAAAACAAATCCATGATACTCTGCTCGAAGCATTGCTCTCCTTATTTCTATAACCTTGGATGTACCAAAATAAGTAACTTCTAACTTCTTCCAAATACAGTTGGCTGCTTCACATGAAGATATCTGACTATATATATTCCTGGTCATAGAGCATAATAAAGTATTGCGTACCTTGTAATTCAGTTGATATTCTTGCTTCTCTTGGTTGGTGAAAGTACTGACTTCTTTGTCAGGAATTTTGTAACCCCCAGTAAGCATAATAAAATTGTCTACACCAGTATTGATAACGAAAGTCTTCATACGATATCTCCAATACTCATAATCATTCCCATCAAAGATTGGTGGTTTAGAAGGATTCAGATTGTCTATTGATCCAATATTCATTCCTGCCATCAAAAAAAAAACTTTTTCCACTCCACACATTAGTGTAGTAAGTATTCAAGATAGTAAAAAGAAATAAAGCTAGTAATACAAATCAGTGGAAAACCTCCTCTGATACCAATTGTTGGATCGAAAATGTAGATATAAGTCTATTAGATGGAACAATACAAGAGGGGGGTGAATTGTAGGTTTAAAAACCTTTGATTTTTAGCAATAAAGATATTAGTTTAAATGAACTTAAACTAATACAAATAAAAACACCCACAATTGTATTGAATATAAAAGGTATGATGTATTGTAATACTAATGTAATGTAAAACAATTGTATTCAAGGTGAACACAATAATCATTGTAATATAAAGATGAATGATTCTACCTTAAAGAATATAGAATCAATCAATACAAAATGTAATAGAATGATTTTAATTGAAACAATTACAATTGAATATGTAAAGAAGAAAGGAAACAATACAAATCCCTTTCTAATACAAGTAACAGCAGAAATGTAAAAGTATTACAATTCTTTTAACCCAAAGAGAAGGGTTATCCTTTCACCTAGGATAAAAGGTCTGTCTCACCAACACATTGGTGAGCCCTCGATACGATGATCGGCATGTCTGTCTGCCTATCCCCAGCAGCCCTCGATACGATGATCGGCACGTCTGTCTGCCTATCCCCGACAGCCCTCGATTTTGCAGGTAATCGGCACCTCTGTCTTTCAATTACTTGAAAGCCCTCGATACGATGATCGGACGCACAAGGAAGATGAGAGAAGTCACAGTGTCTCTCTCTAGAATCTTGGTATTTCACAAAGTCTCTTCATTCGTTCTCTTCGTTCATCGTTGTTCTTCTCTCAGCATCAAATGACCTCCTATTTATAGGCCTCGGGTTCCAACGGTCATATTGCCTCCAACGGTCATATTGAAACAGAAAGCACGAAATCGTTTTGATTAGTTTGTAACTAACTCAACGACATCGTTTTGTTAGGACAAGAGATATATAGAAATGAAAAAACATGAGTACGATTCGTATGCAATGAGTGTTTTTGACTAAGTACCAAAACAAATAATGAACATCTGAATAGTAGAGTCAGTACGATACGATTGACAGAGTCAGTATGGTACGATTAACAGAGTCAGTACGATACGATTGACAGAGTCAGTACAATACGATTGACAGAGTTAGTACGATACGATTGATAGAGTCAGTACGATCAGTATTGTACGATACGATAAACATGATAGAAGACAAATGTAATTTCCAAAATATGATAGAATACATTTGTGATTTCCAAAACATGATATAGAAGTCAAAAGAAGACTTTTGACTTAACAATCTCCCCCTTTTTGGAAAGCACAACACACAAAGTAAATGTAACAGGAAATACTTATCTCCCCCTGAGTTATTGAAAACTCTTATGAAAAAGAAATTGAATACAACTAACTCCCCCTTAGGTATGGACTTTCCTAAGGATTGAATTCGTAGTTTTTCCTTAAGAGTGTTGTAAAGCATTCTTCCCCTTTATAAAACATTCTCCCCTTTGTAAACATTCTCCCCCTTTGTAAACATTCTCCCCCTTTGTGATTTACAAAAAGAAAAAAGTAATCTTGAATTGTCTGAAAAAGTTAGTAAAGCAATACAAGACAATGGATAAAAGAAAAGGATCATAAAATTCATTACAAAACAAAGACAAGTTCCAAAGGAAAACAAATACAACAATCATTTGTTTTCTCTTTCCTTCTCCTTCTTTATAAGCTCATGAAGAACAGCTTTCATCTTCTTGATCTCCTTCTTGTCTTCAGAAATTGATTCACCCTGAGTTTTGAGAAACTCTTGTTGGTCCGCAAAAATCTGATCTTGATTTCTGATAGTCTCCTCCTGGACTCTGATTACTTCTTCAAGGGTATCAATTATATTTTGAAAATTCTTGTTGTCTTTGAATAACATAGAATTTTGATTCTTCAGCAAAACCATTTCATCTTTGAAGGATGAAACCTTCGATAATTCTGATTAAAAAACATTCATTCTCTCTTGAAAATCTTTTACTGAAGGAACATCGGCTCTTTGAGAAGACAAAAGATTCAACCTTTCAACCGTTTCTCTGTCAATCTTGTTGAAAGCAATTGCAAGCTCATTTGATAACCTTCTTATATCTTCAATAGCTATTTCATAATCATTGATTGAGCTCTCTGTTTTGTACGACCACTTGGTCATCTTATTGCATGCCTTCTTATGAGCAACCGAACTTTCTGATAGAACTTTCAAATCAGCTTCTACTGACAAAACTTTCTTCCTTAATTATTTCACAGAGCCAAACTTCTTCTTTTGATTGTCAGTAATAAAATCAATCTTCCCTTCCGGCCTTGGGAAATAAGGAATGGTCTTCTCAACCCTTCTTAAAACATGAACAATGTAATCACTCTTCTTGAGAGAGATTATATGCTCTGAATCAGTATCTTCATCGTACAATGCTAGTTCATACGATCTTCTTGAGTCAACAACTGGCTGTTTTCCTTTTGCTTTTTCTTTCTGCTTTCTTTCTTCTTCCACTTTGTCACTAATGATAACAACTTTATCAGAGTGAGAGGATTGAGTACCTTGCTTTTCTTGAGATGACATTCTGTCCGGATATCGTGCCTGATCGGCATGAGGAGTTTGTTGAACACCTTCACTCAGCTTTTGAACCGATTCCTCTCTACTATTCTTTGAACTTTGAAGAAATTCTAAAAGAAAGTCTCCTTCTTCTTCTTCCACTTCTTCTATCTCTTCCATCACTTGTTTTTGTTTTCCTTTCTCAGGGAGACTCTGTACGATGGGCTCTTGATGCACTTCTTCTGTTAGTTGGGCACTGGCATCCTCAACCGCTTTCAAGACTTTAGAGATATCAAAGTCCTGAGCCATTATTTTTAAAAGAACCTTCTTCTTCTTTTCAGCCTGAAGGGTTTCTTCTACCCTTACTATTTCTACAAAAGCCTCAGCAGGGTCAAGACCAAACTTCGGATCACCTTCTTTTCTTTGTTCCTTATCCTTTCTCCATTTTTCTACAACTTCCTTACTGTACCTCGGCTTCTTCTTCGGATTTGAACTGGTTTGCGGATCAGACTTTTGAGTAACACTGGTAGATTGAATGTCTTTGGCTGGCATAGGTGCCGATTGATTCTGATCCAATTCAGCTTCTATATCTCTGACAAAAAGTTTTGAATTCGGATCAAAACAAACATTCAGCTTTTTCATCGTACTCTTACTAATCCATGATGGCCTCAAATCCATGGGTTTTCCTTTCAAAGGAATGTTACAAAACATCATACTCTCAAGAATGAATTTCGTAAGGATAGATGGATACATAATCATCTGGGACTTAATCCCTCCTGTCTTGACATTCTTAATGGTTTCAAAAACATATCCCATGAGATTTACTTTCCTCATATTCACAAGATAGTCGAGCATAAAGATATCAGAAACTTTCAGAGTTTCTCTATCCCCTTTCCTTGGGATAAGAAAACCTTGCATCCATAAAGTTACAAAACGATTGTCCGGAGAAAGATGAGATACTTTTCTCTTTTCTTCATTAATAACAAACAAAGTCTTTTCAGCATTTTCTCTATTAAACGTACCAACTTCCTCTGGTAGTTTGTGCGATGGACAGAAAGAATCCCCTTCTACAGAAACATTCAGAAAATGTGCCGCTTGTTTCACAGACATAGACAATTTTCTATAGTACACAACAAAGTTTATAGTCATGTCTTTTTCGAAAGAAACAGTTTTGTAAAACTGACAAACTTCATAAAAAAGAACCGGATCTTGAGAATTAGGCTTTTCAACACATAGATGTTTCCATCCTTCAAACAAAATGATCCTCCTGATTGTAGAATCGTACGTATCGAAAAAATCTCGAGATACTAACCTTTCCCTGTTAAAGTCTTTCTCTGTAAAAGTCTTTGAAGACATTTCGACGGGAGTATTAGCAGAGGATTGAGACATAAAGGTTCTGCCGATGAGAAGATCGTACGATGATTTATAGCTGGTGGAGCAGAGCTTCGCCTGAAATCCTGAAAAACCAATGTGGGTTTGGGGAGGGGAGGGGGGGTATTTATAGGCGATAAAGGGGTGACTGTTGATCTTCTACGGTCGAAAAAGAGTGACCATTGATCTTCTACGATCAAGATTAGAGAAAACCAGATCAATGGTTAGGATTAAAACAAAGAAAAAAATTTTAAAAAATGAAAAAAAACCTGTTGGAGAATGTAAGGTAATTGTTGGTTTTGATAGAAATCAAAAGAAAATACAATCGTAAGGAAACAAAAAAAAAATCATCATGCCGATGGAAAACAAAGTCATTACTATGAACTGACCGTACGATAGAAAACAATCTTGTTACCATGAACTGACAATACGATGGAAAACAATCTCGTTACCATGAACTAACAATACGATGGAAAACAATCTTGTTACCATGAACTGACAGTACGATGGAAAACAATCTCAATTCCATCATCGGTCGATTCAATAGAAAAGAAAATCATTACCATCATCGGTCGATTCAATAGAAAAGAAAATCATTACCATCATCGGTCGATACAAAACTATTGATACGATGGAAAAGAAATTCAATACCATCATCGGTCGATTCAAAACTATTGATACGATGGAAAAGAAATTCAATACCATCATCGGTCGATTCAATACTTATTGATTGATTGGTACGATGAAAAAGAAATTCAATACCATCATCGGTCGATAGTAAATGATACTATAAAACTGTCAATACGATAAACAGGAAAAATGAACGAAACGATAAAACTGTCAATACGATAAACAGAAGGGAAAAAATGAATGATACGATAAAACTGTCAATACGATAAACAGAAGGGAAAAATGAATGATACGATAAAAACTGTCAATACGATAAAATAGGAAAAAAACACAATCCAAAGAGTAAATAGTTAAAGAACATAAGATAAAAAGAAACATGAAGACAGAAAGAAATGTCCTCCCCCTTTCTACGAGGAGTTTCTTACTATTAGGAGAGATGTAAAATAGGAAGTAGATATGAATGATTATTTTAATGTAATCATTCCTAGCTTCTGTTTTATATATTCAAATCTATCGGAAGGTAAAGGTTTTGTAAAAATGTCAGCAAGTTGTTCTTGCGTTCCGATGAATTGTAAAATAATATCTCCTTTTTTTGTGTGATCCCTAAGAAAGTGATTCCTAACATCTATGTGTTTTGCACGAGAGTGATGTGCTGGGTTTTTACTAAGAGCTATAGCACATGTATTATCACAAAGAATTTGAGTTTTGGAGAAACTCAAACCATAGTCAGTGAGTGTGTGCTGCATCCACAATACTTGAGCACAACAACTTCCAGCTACTACATATTCAGCTTCAGCAGTGGAGAGTGCTACTGAGTGTTGTTTCTTGCAGGACCAAGAAACTAGAGAATCTCCTAAGAAATGACATGTTCCAGATGTACTTTTTCTGTCCATTCTACAACCACCAAAGTCAGCATCTGAAAAACTTTTTAAAACAAAATCATTTCCAGAAGAGTAGAAAAGACCTAAATCCATAGTGTCTTTTAAATACCGAAAGATTCTCTTTACGGATTTTAAGTGAGACTCTTTTGGATTAGATTGATATCTTGCACATAAGCATACAGAAAACATCAAGTCGGGTCGACTAGCTGTCAATTATAGTAAACTCCCTATCATACATCTAAAATTTGTTTGATCTACTGGTTTCCCAGTTTCATCAAGATAAAGAGTATTTGAGGTACCAATTGGGGTGCTAATACTTTTAGTTTTGTCAAATCCATACTTTTTGAGTAAGTCTTTAATATACTTATGTTGAGATATATAAGTTCCTTCTGGTTTTTGAGAAATTTGAAAACCTAGAAAGAATATTAACTCACCCATCATACTCATTTCAAACTCAGATTTCATTAATTTTGCAAAAGAATCAGTTAAAGATTTCTGAGTTGATCCAAATATGATGTCATCAACATAGATTTGGACAATCAAAACATTTTTGTTTTCCATTTTGATAAAAAGAGTTGGATCTTCTGTACCTTTTGTATAATTGTTTTGTAAAAGAAATCTTGTAAGTCTATCATACCATGCTCTAGGGGCTTGTTTAAGACCATATAGAGGCTTGGTAAGTTTAAAAACATGATTAGGATGTTTTGGATCTTGAAAACCAGGAGGTTGTCCTACAAAAACTTCTTCTTGAACAAAACCATTTAGAAAAGCACATTTGACATCCATTTGAAATAGTTTGAAATTGAAATATGCTGCGAAGGATAATAGAATACGAATAGATTCAAGTCTAGCTACAAGAGCATATGTTTCTTCATAGTCTATTCCCTCTTGTTGATTATAGCCTTTAGCAACAAGTCTTGCTTTATTTCTTACAATGATTCCATTTTCATCACCCTTGTTTCTGAAAACCCATTTTACACTAATCACAATTGTTTCTTTAGGTCTTTCAACTAAAGTCCAGACTTGATTCCTTTCAAATTCATTTAGTTCATCTTGCATTGCTTTGATCCAATCATCATCACCTAAGGCCTCAATTGGACTTTTAGGTTCAAATTGGGAAAGAAAAGAAAGATGTTCTATTTCATTTCTTAAGGAATTTCTGGTCCTTACAGGTTGATTTATATCACCAATGATGTTATCACTAGGATGATTCCTAAGAAACAATTGGTTTGGGTTTTGTAAAACCTGTTCATCAACATATGGTAGAAAATCTTCTGTGGTAAATGTTTCAGGAATACTTTCTTGAACATTTTCCTTATCAGAATACTCTTCTAATAAAGGTTGATAAACATTTTTATAAAACACATCTGAGGATGTAGGATTGGGTTGGTTGAAAACAAAAGGATCAGTTTCATCGAATTTTACATGTACTGTTTCCTCAACAGTACAAGTGTTTTTATTGAAAACTCTATAAGCCTTAGAGGTTGTAGAATAGCCTAGAAAGATTCCTTCATCAGATTTTGGTGCAAATTTGTGGAGATTATCTTTTGTTTTCAGAATGAATTCTTTGCATCCAAAAACTTTGAAGTATGAAACTTTAGGTTTTCAGCCAGTCCATAACTCATAAGGGGTTTTATTAAGAAATGGTCTAGATAAAACACGATTTATAGTATAATAGTCAGTACTAACAGCTTCAGCCCAAAAGTGCTTAGCAATTGAGTATTCACTCAACATGGTTCGAGTCATTTCCTGAAGAATACGATTTCTTCTTTCAACAACACCATTTTTCTGAGGATTTCTTAGAGCTGAGAAATTGTGAGTAATACCTTTCTTACTACAAAAAGTTTCAAAATCTGAGTTTTGAAATTCACCTCCATGATCACTATGAATAGTTATCAATGGTATGTTTTTCTCATTTTTAACTTGAGCTCTAAAAGTTTTGAAATAGGAAAAGGCTTCAGATTTCTTTGTGAGAAAGTAGACCCATGTAAATCTAGTAAAGTAATCAACTAAAACAAATACATAGTATTTTCCTCCAATGCTTCCAGATTGTGAAGGTCCAAACAGATCCATATGCACAAGCTGTAATTCATTAGAAGTTGAAACTTCATTAATTGGTTTAAAGCTAGTTTTATGTTTCTTTCCAAATTGACAAGGATCACAGACTATTTAAGAATCATATCTAAGGTCCGGTAGCCCTTTTACAAGTCCTTTCTTTGAGAGTTTTCTTAGGTTTCTCATATTACAGTGTCCTAGTCTCCTATGCCACAACCACGATTGGTCTTCTATTACACTTAAGCAAGGTAAGTTTTGGTTCCTAAGGTCTTCTAAGTTAATAGTGTAAACATTCTCTTGCCTATGGGCAGATAGAATGAACTCATCCTTGGAATTGTGAACTAGACACTTATCATTTCTAAAATTCACAAGGTAACCTTCATCACATAATTGACTTATGCTGACGAGATTGTGCCTAAGACCTTTAACAAACAAAACATTTGAAATAAGAACTTTTCCAAGAAAAATAATATTACCTATACCAACAATCTTTCCTTGAGCATTATCTCCGAAGGTAACTTTTCCACCTTTTGTTTTGATAACCTTTTCAAAAAGATTTTTGTTTCCAGTCAAATGTTGAGAACAACCACTATCCATGTACCAAATGTTCTTATTGGTACACTTCTCGTTTTCTTGAAATAGAAACAATTAGATTTTCAGAATCCAAACTTGTTTGGATCCAGAAGGATTAGATAAAAGAATTTTAGGAATCCACATTTGTTTTGCAAAATGAGCTTTATGAAATCCAAAAGATTGAGTTTTGTTACGAGAACAATCTCTTCTCCAGTGTCCACCACATTGACACTTAGAACAGAAAATGGTTTTTTGAGGAATAAAATAGTTATTGCTAAAAACAGGTTTGGAATAAGTATAACCAAGACCAGAACGATTTCTCAAAGGTCTAATTTGAGAATACATCCTGTCAAAGTTTTCTTTTCCATGAGTAAAGTTTGACAAACATTTCCTCAAAGATAAAATCTCTGACTTTAGTTTTAAAACCAAATTCTTGTTTTCTAAAACATTTGAATTTGAACTAGAGTTAGACTCTAAAATATTTTTCTTTGAAATTACAGTTTCAAGATCCTTAGAAAGTTTATCCTTATCAGATTTAACTTTCTCAAGTGTTTTTAAAATACTTTCAAAATCTGAAGTTTTCACAACAAGATCTTTAGAAAGATCTGATACTTCTTTAGTCAAGATAGAAATTCTAGAATTTGCTTTTTCAAATCTCTTTTTGAGTTTAGAATTTTCATTTTCAAGTAACTTAGAAAATCTAGAGACCTCTTCAAAATAAGGTAATGTATCATCCTCTGATGATGAGGATTCATCATTTGAAGATTCATAATATCTATTATCAATATAATTTGCATTTAAAGAGACATTTGTAATAGCTTCAGCATTATGTACCTTAGCCATGAGACAATGATCTTCAATTGGTAGTTTGGCTAGAAGTCCAATATTTCTCTGTCCTGATGTCTTATATTCTGAAGAATCATCTGAGGAATCACTACCACTTGCGCTCCACGTATCATTTGCTTTCAAGCCTTTCTTTGTCTTATAAAACCTTTTCTTGTTTCTTTCAGAGTGTTTCTCTTTTCTATCTTTTTTTCTTCAATAAAGGAAAATCAGGCCTTATATGTCCTGCTTTCTTGCATTCATAACAAGTTACCTCTGAATCTTTCATATCTTTTTTTTGAATCTATATTGAAAATATTTCTTTCCCACAATCTTGTTAATCCTTCGAGCAAGATTGGCTAACTCATTATCCGGAATATTACAGTCACTTGAATCAGATAAAACAACTTTCTTGGATTTAGACCTTGTAAGCCTTTCTGGTGTTTTATCTTTAGATGCAAAAGCTACACTTCCATTCCCATTCTTCTTCTTATTGAAATCAGCATCTCTCTTCATTCTTGTCTCATGCTGTAGAAGAGTTCCAAAGAGTTCATCAAGAGTAATCTGGGAGACTTTTGTATTTTCATCAATAGCTGTCCTTTTTTACTCCCATTCATTTGGCATAATATCTATAATCTTATCAACAACAGCTTCATCATCAAGACCTTTTTCTCCCATAGATTGTAAGCTGTTTACAATTGTCATAAACCTTTGTTGCACTTTACATACTGGCTCTCCATAAAGAAAAACAAATCCATGATACTCTTCTCGAAGCATTGCTCTCCTTGTTTCTATAACCTTGGATGTACCAAAATGAGTAACTTCTAACTTCTTCCAAATACAGTTGTCTGCTTCACATGAAGATATCTGACTATATATATTCCTGGTCATAGAGCATAATAAAGTATTGCATACCTTGTAATTCAGTTGATATTCTTGCTTCTCTTGGTTGGTGAAAGTATTGACTTCTTTGTCAGGAATTTTGTAACCCCCAGTAAGCATAATAAAATTGTCTACACCAGTATTGATAACGAAAGTCTTCATATGATCTCTCCAATACTCATAATCATTCCCATCAAAGATTGGTGGTCTAGAAGGATTCAGATTGTCTATTGATCCAATATTCATTCCTGCCATCAAAAAAAAACTTTTTCCACTCCACACGTTAGTGTAGTAAGTATTCAAGATAGTAAAAAGAAATAAAGCTAGTAATACAAATCAGTGGAAAACCTCCTCTGATACCAATTGTTGGATCGAAAATGTAGATATAAGTCTATTAGATGGAACAATACAAGAGGGGGGGGGGGTGAATTGTAGGTTTAAAAACCTTTGAGTTTTAGAAATAAAGATATTAGTTTAAATGAACTTAAACTAATACAAATACAAACACCCACAATTGTATTGAATATAAAAGGTATGATGTATTGTAATACTAATGTAATGGAAGACAATTGTATTCAAGGTGAACACAATAATCAGAGTAATATAAAGATGAATGATTCTACCTTAAAGCGTATAGAATCAATCAATACAAAATGTAATAGAATGATTGTAATTGAAACAATTACAATTGAATATGTAAAGAAGAAAGGAAACAATACAAATCCCTTTCTAATACAAGTAACAACAGAAATGTAAAAGTATTACAATTCTTTTAACCCAAAGAGAAGGGTTATCCTTTCACCTAGGATAAAAGGTCTGTCTCACCAACACCTTGGTGAGCCCTCGATACGATGATCGACACGTCTGTCTACCTATCCCCGGCAGTCCTCGATACGATGATCGGCACGTCTGTCTGCCTATCCCCGGCAGCCCTCGATACGATGATCGGCACGTCTGTCTGCTTATCCCCGGCAGCCCTCAATTTTGCAGGTAATCGGCACCTCTGTCTTTCAATTACTTGAAAGCCCTCGATACGATGATAGAACGCACAAGGCAGATGAGAGAAGTCACAGTGTCTCTCTCTAGAATCTTGGTAGTTCACAAAGTCTCTTCATTCGTTCTCTTCGTTCGTCGTTGTTCTTCTCTCAGCTTCAAATGACCTCATATTTATAGGCCTCGGGTTCCAACGGTCATATTGCCTCCAACGGTCATATTGAAACAGAAAGCACGACATCGTTTTGATTAGTTTGTAACTAACTCAACGACATCGTTTTGTTAGGACAAGAGATATATAGAAATGAAAAAACATGAGTACGATTCGTATGCAATGAGTGTTTTTGACTAAGTACCAAAACAAATAATGAACATCTGAATAGCAGAGTCAGTACGATACGATTGACAGAGTCAGTATGGTACGATTGACAGAGTCAGTACGATACGATTGACAGAGTCAGTATGATACGATTGATAGAGTCAGTACGATACGATTGATAGAGTCAGTACGATCAGTATTGTAAGATACGATAAACATGATTGAAGACAAATGTAATTTCCAAAATATGATAGAATACATTTGTGATTTCCAAAACATGATATAGAAGTAAAAAGAAGACTTTTGACTTAACAAATTATATTTTAGAAACTTATGTTATTATATAATCCTATTTTAATAATATTTTAAGGAGTTGGAAGAAGAAATAAAACAAAAATGCATGGTTTAAGACTATTCATCTTCTTTAGAGAAGCTCTTTAGGTTTACACCAAAAGCCTTCTTAAAAAGGTTTAATAATCAAAAAAAGGATTATAGGAAATTTTATGGGAAGTAATTAATGGGTTTTGGTTAGATATTTTCTAAACCAAAAGGCTTTGGAAGTGTGAGTGGGATATGAGAGGGGTGTCCATTTATAAGTGGTGCTGAGGACCAACTTGGAAACCACTTCGAAATTTCCTAAAAGAATATAAAATGGTAAAGTAATCCCCTTGAAAAATGATTAAAATAAACATATATTTGAATTTGGTATAGTATAAGGTTAGCATATGTACATAAAATAGTATTTAGACAAGTTTTATTGGAAAATATACCCTTATCTTCTTGTTTAACCCCTGGTAAACCCATTTTAACCCTAACCATGGTAATTAATTTTCTACTATTCTTACAGTTCATTATGAATAAAAACTAAATTTAAATTATTATATAATATTAATTTTACTAATTTAGAATATGAATTCAATTTTATGAAATTCAATTCACAGAAGTTGCGAAATTTAATTTAAAATTAAACTTGTAGATGCGAGGAAAAAATACTTTTCCAAAAAAAATGTATTTATAAGTATAAACCATTTTTAAACAAAAAATCAACTAAAAATTTACTAAAATGACCTAAATTGTATTAATAAAAATATAATTTTACTAATTTTACTTTTAAAACATTTAAAAAATGGAAATTTGTAAATGTTTAAACAAAAAAGATTTTTTCAATAAAAATCAGTATTTTTCACTATTCATCAAAAAAATATTTTCAGAAAATTATTTAATAAATAACTATAAGATAATTTTGACATGATTATTCCAAAAATTAATATAATTTTATAAAATAAATTTTATAAAAGTGGAAAAACATTATTTTAATATAATGGCGCAAAACGTAACTAATATGTTTTTTTGAAAAAATATCGATTTTAAGCATAAAAATAGATTTATTCTTATCCCATTACTAGAAAAAATATTAGATGAATGATAAAACATTTGAATATATAGAATATAAATTTCATAAAAATAATTCACTAATAGTGATTAATTCAATTTATTAAGATAAAAACACATTTCACGCATTAGAATAGTTTTTCTGAGAAAAAAATATATCTTTTACTTTAAAATTATTTTTTTTAATTTCAAGTCAATAGATGATAAATTTATTTATTTTATACCATTGTAAACAATACAATATTCCTAATTTAGTAATTTATATTCTTAACCACTAGTTTAATATCAAGGTTATAATGGTATACTATATTACAGTTCACTAAAACTCTATGTTGCATGTAATGAAATCTGTAGAATAAATTAAATTTATTTGAAAAAATATTTCATAAAAGCTAGGGGTGTTACATTATACCCCCTTAAATAAGTTGTTCCCTAGGAGCTTTATCTAAATCATTAATGGTTCAATTTTTTTTAAAAAAATCCATATATTTTAGAATGATAATAAAAATATATTTGAAAAGGGAACGGGAAATATTATGTTCATCTAGAATAATAAAAAACTAGGTTTCCTTATAGGATAACATTGATAGGAAGTGAAAAATATAGTCATTTAATAGAAAAAAATAACCATGTAAAAATAGAGAGTGATAGAGAGTAAGTTCATTATATATTTAATGACCACAAATCCATATATCTTTAATAGGTTAAAAGACCATTTATTTATCAGAAATAAAGATAAAATTGTAACATTTTATTTCATGATATTTGTACTAAAGATGAGGGATTATTTTACTATAAAAATATTGAACACGGATAATATACATACTTGATTTATTCGCATATCATAAGAACAATTTAACCATTTTTTTAAGCTTTGATCAATTTACACTTTATTTCATACTCCATGAAATGAATATACAAGATGATTTTTTTATCCGAATCACTAAATTTAACTTTTATAGAATAATAATATCCATAAAATAGTGACAAGTAATTCTATATGTCTCTAAAAAATTACTAAAAACAAAATGGTTGTAAAATATTATCCAATATAATTGACATACTGATATTTTTATACAAATTTATAAACATTTTTAAGGATTTTAACTTGATTCTAATCAATATGCCCATGTATTTAACGTTTTATTAAAAATTGGGATATTATAAATGTCTAATTAAAATGAATTAAAATAAATGAAGTTGTTGAATAATTTGAAGTTGGTATTCATTTCATTATTCTTTTGAATTGTTCTAATAAATTTTCTAATGATTTTTCAGGAGTTTACTGAAATAATAAGGCCAAGATAAAGATAGCCCTAAACTAGGTCATCCTGCCACATAGCCATCCCAAAAAAGGTGGGCTGGTTGTCCAAGCTAGTTTTGGGAAGGCCTCCTCAATATGGTAGCTACATTGGGGATCAGGTCATGTGGAATGAGGCATGTGGGAAGGATCCAGTAGGGATTTCCAATGGTTCGAAGTTCATGTGTGCATTGGCCCACAGTGGTCAAGCACATGAGGTGATGAGATGAAAGTATTATTGGTATAAGGTGGTGCATAGTAGTGGGTGGGGGTCCTATGACCCCCATCAAACGTCATTATGATGGTGAATTCGTGTTTTGATTAATAAATGATCAATGTGAACATATCCGCTTATGATATGGGTTGGTTTATCATAGTTATGGTTCACATTTTAATTAAGTGACTTCATATCGCTCCCTCATGAAACCCCCTGTGCTGAAACACCCCAATATGTCATCTTATATAGTATTTGATTTCCTTTATCTATGTCTCCACTGCCTTTTATCATAGGATCACCCCATTTCCACAACTCAAGAGATCGACACCAAGATAAATCTCCACAATGAAGTCCTACGTCCACCTTGGATCACTTACATCATCCCGGATGACCACTATGAAGGCTTTATTCAGCCACTTCAAAGGCCAGATAACTCCAAGGGATCCATGAAGGCCACCACTACCGTTGCCTCTGCTAAAACACCACTTCCACATTCCCCCACTTCCATACATCCAAAGCACAGACCAAATAAACATTGTTTCACTACATCCACCACCATTGAGTTGTGGCTTCTCTATTATAGAGTGGGAGTACTGCCATGAAGATATGTGGCCAATAAGGGCCACCACTATCTCTAAGAATACTTTTCTACCATTGTTCCAATGGTGGATGTTATCTACCATTAGGCTAATGGTGGATGTGATCTACCATTGGTCCAATGGTATATGTGATCCATCATTGGTCCAAAGGTAGATGAAATCTATCGTTGAACTAATGGTGGATATAGAGGATCTTTTCTCCACTACTGCAACTTGGAACCACTCCACCTCTTACCACCATCGCCCCCTCATCAATTCCTCTTGTCACTATAGAACTACCATGTAAAGACCACCTAAAAGTATTCCCAATCACTTTTTCACTCCAAGATCCCACTTTCAAAGAGTGTCCACCACTGCCAAGTCTGCATCACTACTTTTCAAGCTCCCTTACAAGATCCATATCCCCCCATGTGAACCATGCATACCATTAATGAATAATTCTTGTTGTACATTCATCCAAGTAGTGGGCCAGGGAAGGAGATTACCAAGCTTAAATGAAAATCCATGTAGGAATTAATCATTATATGAAGTTAGATCTGCCAAAGAGGAGGCCAATTCCATGGATAATGCCACTAATCAGGCCAAATGAAGGAGTAAGAAGATGCTATTATGAATTAAGAAATTTTTTTAATTGGTTTTTGAAAATGGTATATGTGATCCATTGTTGGGGTAGTGGTATATGTGATACAATATTGGGATAGTGGTATATGTGATCCATTATTATTGAAATGGAAGATGATATCTACCGTTGGTACAATGGTAGATGTGATCTACCATTGGTACAATGGGGGATGTGATCTACTTTCACTAAGGAAATTCATTTCAACACTGTAATTGGGAAATACCTGGAAGCTCAAAATATTCAATGAATAATATATTTAAAAAATATATTAAATTTTTTGTGAAGATATGGAAATATTCAAATGAAAGATATTAAGAGGTTACCTCCCTCTATAAATATAAGTATGTTTCTCTATTGGAGAAGTCTTAGAGGATCGAGAGAGAACACCAAATGATACTGCTGGATAATTTGTTTCTATTACTTTTATTTCTTTTTAGTTTTATTATATATTCTTCCCCTTATACCTCCATTATTTTTATTTTATGGGAGGGTTAGAACTTTGTTTTGTTTGGATGAAGGTTAGGTGACCACATGTGATGCTTGAGTCCTAGTTTTTATCAAATTATTTTATCTAATTTTATTTTTTAAATGGTTCTCAATTCATGATTTCATAATTTTAATGGGATATGATTGCATTTTAATTTAAAATATGAATATTATAAATTGCCTAGATTAAGAAACTTGTTCACCCTCTTCTTAGTTTTTGTCACAGTTATTGGAAGATCTAGGGCTATGTGTAGAAGTGTTTGTTTATTACTAAGAATGTGCGTAAGAAATAGTAGAATAAAATGGACACCTGGGAAATTAAATACCTGATTTGGTATTGTATAGGTGATCCAAAGGGGACCCACTATGAATTTCACACATTGGAAGGAAAACAGTCCAATGAAGGAAATTTTGTAAACTATTTTCACTGTCTATCAACCTTAATCTAGGGTGAAAGAGGATAATGATTGTTAATACATTCATTAAACCAATTAATAAAGACAAAAGATTCAATTTCAAAGGATTGTGATATAATTACCCAAGGTAATCCTAGCCTAAACCCAATCAAATTTCTTTAATATGATCTTCACAAACCATGTCATTCACCGCATATCCATTAAAATTTGTTCTTATATTTCATTTTCACTCATGATAACTTGATTAAAACATTACTCGATGGTGATGACTTTGGTAACTACAACTATGACACCCTTAGGGGGAAATTAAAAAACGTTTTCCACACCCCCTGAAAAGTGTGTGTCAAGACTTGAAACTGTTGTTGGGGATCTAGTGTTAATTCAAACCTATAAATTACATGATTATGACCTCCAACGAGGAAGTATTTGATCTTGAACTTGATATAGAGAGGAATTTTATAACTAGTCTTAGGACTCTTAATCTTGAAAATCAATTTGAACAAATTAAATTATAGGAATTGAGTGAAACATAAAGTGTTCAATGAAAGACAAAAAACATGGAACTTAATCCATAACAAACTTTATAGGGCCTTTGTGCCCCACATTTTTCTAATGAAAATATTCAATTAACTATTCATTTATAACTAAATGATTTCAAAATGTGAGTCAATATGATTCTTATTTTATCCAAGTTTCATGGACTTGTAAAAAAAGACCCAAACCGAAAAATTTAGGAGTTTATCTATGTTTTTTCAAGATTAAATCCAAAAGGAGTGGTTGAGGAAATGGTCAAATGGAGGGAATTCTCCTTTTAGATTGAGGGAGATTACAAAGAATGGTTATAAATCATTCAACCTAGATAGATACATGACTGAGATGATCTCTAAATAAGTTTCATTCTGATATTATTCACATCCTCCCATAGCACTAAAATAAGGAAAAATGTCTACACAATCAGACAAGCTACTGGAGATACCAACTATAAATATTGGGAAATATTCAAAAACATGTGTGAAAGTTTTTCCTCCTCAAGTTATATAATATCACCACATCCTCGTATTTTTCTAGAAAGGGCTGGTATACAATGATATAACCATATTGGATGCATAATTTGGAGGATATTTTATTGATAAGTCCCTAGTGAAATCTAGGATCCTAATCAAGAATCTTTCATAGAATTCACAACATTTTGGAAGAAGAGGTATAAGAAAAGGAGGAATCAATGAGGTAAAGGTTTATGAATCATCACCCTTAATTGAAACCAAACATGAATAACTAACATTCCTGGTAAGATAGATGTTTTTAAAACAAGTGAATGAACAACCTTCCTCACCTTAGGTATGTGGTTTATGTTCATCACCCCATCACTTCAATGATTAGTGTGATTAGGTATAGGGTATAGAGATCTATGCAGCCACATTCCAGCAAAGATAGTTTCAACATAACTATCCAGGAAGAGAATGGAAATCCTAGTGGGGATTTTGGGGTAAACAAATTCACACTAGACCCCCTCTCCAGTAGAAATTCCAAAATCCACCCCCTTTACAACAGAAATACATACAATAATATCAACAATAATCCTATTAGACACCTCTTTTTCAAAAAAATCTAATGGAAAACCATCCTATAGTGCACCACTATTCGAACAAATCTAAGGAATATAGATTTAGGGGCAGAAAAATAAAGTGAATGATTTATCAAATAAATTTGATAATCTCATGGGAATGATGTCCAAAAAACCTGGAAAACTCCCAACTCAGACAATCCCAAACCCAAAGAAAAGTGTAAGCATGATCATAATAAGGAATGGCATGGAGATCTAGCCACTATAAGCTAATAATTATCATAATGAACTAGAATAATTTGATTCTAGGAATTTTGGAAACTCTGGGAAGATCTTGAAAGGGAAAAACACGCCAACTAAACAAGAATACAAGAATATTGAGGAAGAACTCAAGACAATATTTAGGAAGGAAATACCAACAACTCATTTTAAAAGATAACCACGTGATAAGTAATTCATTCCCCTTCCATTTCATTCAAGGTTTACATAATTCAATAAAATTTGGGAAGAGAAACCTCAAAGAGATATCTAAGAGACATTTCAAAAGGTTGAAATTAACATACCCCTCTTGGAATCCATGAGTCTAATTCCCAAATACACTAAATCCATAAAATATATTCTCACCAAGAGAAATATGATGGATTTAAATGAAATGATCAACCTAGGAAGGGGTGTCTCATCCATGATCACACCACCATTACCCCAAAAATTTCAATATCTAGGTTCATTATCTATTCCCCACACCATTGGTTATTTACAATCTTATAATTCATTATGTGATCCTAGTTATTAAATTAATATCAAGACAAAATCTATCATTTCATAATTTAAAATAGGTAATTTTAATCCCATAAGAGTATTTTTCCAATTGAAAAATAGATCCACTATTTTTCTAGCCCTAGATTTGGAAGATGTTCTTGTGGGAGTGGAAGGAATTTTTTTTCACAACATATTTTTATGTGATCACCATGGGGAAGATAAAGCACTATGGAATTCATCCATTATTTTTAGAATACCATTATTAAATATGGAAAAGACTGTCATTAATGTACATGAAGTAACCCTTACCATGGATATTGGAGATAGTAAGGTGTACTTCAATGTTATTTACTTCAAGAGGAACCCTTCAAACAATCATTCACTCTTCATAATTAGTCATGAAGAAGATATTAATCCAATTGAATACTTAGGTATGATTAAACATTTATTAGCCTTATAAGATAACCTTTCAACATAAAAAACAAAGGGACAAGTGAGTTCTCAAAAATTAGATTTTTTTTAATTACCAAGAATAAATAACATCAAAATTCATTGATAATTTTTTAGAGGAAACTGATATGATAGCCTTTTATAAGGAGATTCAAGATTTTGAAGTAGTAAATTTTAATTCAAAATCATCTCTAGAATAACCCAAAAAAACAGAACTAAATTCTATATCATGTGACATATAATACATGAATATTATGGAAGAAAAAAACTTCCAATAATCATAGCCAACCACCTGTCCCACGACCAAGAGAATATTTTAATTAACCTTTTGAAAAGAAACATCCAAGACATCAGATAGTGCCTTGGAGAAATTCCTAGAATAAAACCCATGTTTTGTTTCCATATAATTTTTCTAGAGAGGTAATCTATACTTATTAATAAAACATTGAGAATGATTTACCCCGCCATTATGAAAGTTTTTAAAAAATTGAAAAACTGTTGGAATCTGACATAATATTCAAAATTTATGAATCAAAATGGTTAAGACCCATCCATGTGGTTCCAAAGAAAACTATTTTGTAAATATTGAAAAAAGATAATAAAGAATTAATCCCCATGATAGTTCAAAATAGTTTGAGGGTGTGCATTGAAAATAGAAATCTAAAACAAGTCACCCAAAAAGACCACTTCCCCATCCCATACATAGAAAAATGCTATAAAGGTTTGAAGGAATGGAACATTACTATTTATTGCATGGATTATCTGGTTATTTTCATATACCCATTTCCCCAAAATACCAATAGAATAAAACATTCACCAAACCTTTTAGGACATTTTATCACATGATTATTCCTTTTAGATTATTCAATGCTCCAGGTACATTTTAGTGGTATACGATATGTATTTTCTCATATCACATAGAGGACTATCTAGAGGTATTTCTCGATGACTTTAATATTTTTTGAAACTCCTTTGATAATTACTTAGGGAATCTAGAAAAAGTTTTGAAAACATATATAGAGAAAGATCTTATTTTGAACTATAAGAAGTGTTAATCTATGGTTCAAAATGGGATAGTTTTGGGTCATATAATTTCACCAAAAGGCATTGATGTGGATAATTATAAATTTTAGGTAATCCATTATTTTCCATATCTCAGTTGTGTGAGACATGTTAGATCATTTTTGGTTCATGTGGCATTTTATAGAAGATTAATCAATTAATTTAGTAATGTTTCTATTCTGTATTAAAAATTATTTTTAAAAGAGGATGACTTTGTTTTCGATGATAATTATAGGGATTAATTTGTAGATATGAAGGAAAATTTGTTTACCAAACAAATTTCGCAACCCCTAGATTGGGAGAACCCATTTGAGTTTCTTTTTTATGCATCAAACCATGTTTTGGGGTCATTCCTCTCCCAAATAATTGAAGTAAGAACACTGATCATAACATATGTCTCAATAAATTTTGATACAACTCACCTCAATTATCCAACTATTGAAAAATAATTTCTTATTGTTGTATTTTCATTTGATAAATTTTGATATTTTTACTGTGAATTAACGTAGTTTTATTTTATGATCATGCATTACTTTAGTACTTGATGAATAAGGATGATGCTAAACCAATTTTGGTGATATTGATCCTGATCTTACAATAGTTCAAATTATAGATCAAACATAATAAGGGAGCTTAAAATCAGGCGGCATATTACCTTAGTAGACTTTCATATACTACCGAAGCCAAAAATCTAGAACTGATCACTCTCAATGATCATTTACTTAGAGAAAAACTCTACATAGTGGAAGGTAAAGTACCATCGTACACTGATATAGAAAATTAGTAGGCCACATCTTATATACCTTCTCACCTTAACTATGACCAAAAGAACAAACTTAAGGCTGAAGAAATATTATATATTTGGGAAGATCAATTTCTATAGAAAATATATAATGATCAATTCATAAGGAGGTGATTACCAGTTAGTGATATATAATTTATATTTGAACTTTTTTCTTAGATTTTTTTATGCCAGCCACTTTGGACCTCAAATAACAAACAAAAAAGTATTGTAATCTGGAATTTAGTATCCAAAATTATTTAAATATGCTCATGAATATTGTAAAAAATGTGATAAGTGTCAATATTCTTTAAATATTTTAAAAACATAGGGGATTCCTTAAAGAAACATCATTTTTGAGAGATATTTATGGGGAATTGATTTTATAGGACCCTTTACCAGGTATTTTGGGAATTATTATATTTTACTTATTGTATATTATGTCTAGGACTAATGATTCCAAAGTTATATGTGATTTATTCATGAGTAACATCTTTTGTATATTTGGAGTGCCGAGGGCCATCATTACTGACCAAGAGTCTCATTATTTTCAATAGAATGATATAGTCTATGCTTAAAAAGTATGGGGTGTACCAAAAGACATCTGCACCTTACCATCCCCCAAAAATGGCTAATTTTAAGTGTCTAATAGATATATTAAAGGTATTTTGGAGAAAATAATTAAAGAAAATGGGAAGTATTGGAACCAAATTCTTGAAGACACCTTATGGACATATCAGAAAGCATACAAAACACTTATAGGTATGAGTCCCTACTAGATGATTTATAGAAAGATTTTTCATCTGCTGGTGAACACCAAGAGTATTGGGCTATAAAACATGAATTTGGATTTGGTGAGTGATGGGAAATAGAGGAAGATATAGTTACAAGAACTAGAGAAAATAGAAATATAGGATTTTAAAAACTCAAGAATTTACCAAGAGATAACAAGAGTGGAACATGACAAGAAGATCTAGAAAAAGACCATTCAACCTAGAGACCACGTCTTTCTCAATAATTTTAGACTAAATTTAATTCCATGTAAAGCTTCATTCAAGGTGGGAAGTACCTTTTATATTTACTCATGTTTATCCATTTGGTTTCATTAATATTAATAGATAATAGGAATGTAACTAATTTATTATAAATGGGAAGAGGCTGAAAAGTTCAAGGGTAATATACCTCAAGAATCGATGGAGGACTACAGGCTTCTCTAATATATCTACTGATTTCTTCCCATGAGGTTAGGTCCACCCAATGACATTAACCAAAGAAGATTTGGGGATGCAACCTAAGATTTATTGATTTTAAGATTTAGGAGTTTAGGATAAATTCACCTCTTTCCTTCATCCCTTGAGCTTTAATGGATTGTCTCTTATACATGTATGAGTTATTTTATAGGAACACCATGAAAGGAATAAACAGGAAGCCCCATAAACTAAGAAGAAAGAAGAGAAAAAACCATAAGGGAATAGGGAGATCATTCTTTCATTTTTTATGTTTACAATATCATATATGTTTGTGAAAATATGTTTTAGACTATAAATTCCAACAACTATGTTAACTTGAAAATTTCATACTCATACTTGAACCCTTTATTTACTGGACTTATCTAGGAAGCTTGAGTTCTTTAGGAATCCTATGATTCCACATTTTAGATTTCAATTTCAATGAGATTAAATGAGTAAAATTGATAATTGAGTTATTATAGTGAAACATGGATACTAAAATGAGGACTCGTTATTTGAGTGAATTAGTTAATTCATGTATATGAAATTTCCCCATCATTTTTCATGCTTTTAATTTCTAAAATTTATGTGAATTTATTTGTAATTATTAGACATGATAATGAGTGATTTTCCAAAATCAAATTTTTTATTCCCAAGATGATTTCTAGATCAAATATTTTCTATTTTATATTGTGGATATTTATTGAGTGATTCTGGTACATTCCACCCACTAGAACCTGCTTTTGATCTTTTCAAAGAAATGAATATAAAAAACCACATTTAAAATGATTGAGTCATTTTCATTTATAAATCCTTATCCTTTAAACCACATTTTTCATTGATATTTATTTAGCCCATAGATACCACGAATGACCTTGTTTGGGATGATCCATGTTTCAATCCATTTTTTATCCATTCTTACCCTCCCCATATTAGTTTCATGATATTTTAAAGTTTATGTGTGGGGGTTGGGGAGTTCATGGTAAAATGGATTAAATGGATTATAATAAAAAATTGTGGGGTGATAAATTTGGGTAATGAGGATGGTATTTTATTCAAACATTATACTCTTTATTGTTTTCCCCTCTTAAAAAAAATAAAAAATAATAATTGGTTGTGACTTGGAAGAATAAAAAACCACCATTACTAGACCAATGGTCTTTATCGTATGTGGTTAGGCGGTGGTTGTGAGATTCTTTATAAGCCTAAATTCCAAAAAGGAAAAAAATAAATAAAAAATAATATTAATATATACTTTGAAAAAAAGTGTAGAAGTAGAATAAAACATCAAGAGGGTTCACAAATCATTCAATGTGTTTTATTTAATCATAACCTCTACTTTGAGTTTGGGGAAAGTGGTATTTTCTACATTTAAGGGGAGAATGTCATTAATCATCTACACTATATATCATGTATATTACTTTAAAGAAAAAACATACTCTATGAGACTTGATTTTTAAAACAACTATTCATACCTACCTTAATCCCCAAAGTCACTATAATGTTAATTGAAAATATCTCACAATTTTATGCGAATTTAGTCTTTACAAGGTGGAGAAATTAGTTCAATCTCAAAACTATGGATAAGGAGAATGTTCTCATTATATAAGCATAAATCTACTTGAATTAGTATCATGAGTGATGAGAGAAAATATTAAATAGAGGTAGATCACTATTTTTTGTGGTTAATAATAATTAATTAAATATATAAATGAATGAAATGATAACATACACTAATTCCAAAATGGAGAAAGTAAAATATTTGGGTTGGTTATTTCTTTGAGAATTAAGATATTGAATTGATATTTTTTGTGGGTTTTTGAAAGCATGATTTAACATTTATAATAATTTTATTTTATTATCTTGATAGTTAAATAATTATAACATTTTTTCCTTATGATTTTTAATATTTAGACTTAATTATTGAGGATAAACACAGTTTAAGTGTTGTGGTATTTGACACACTGATATTTTTATTCAAATTTATAAACATTTTTTTGATGATTTTAACAGTATTCTAATCAATATTCCAATGTATTTCAACATTTTATTAAAAATTTGGATATTATAAATGCGTAATTTAAATTATTTAAAATTAATGAAGTTCTTGATGAATTTGAAGTTGGTATTTATTTCATTATTCTGTTAAATTTTTCAAAGAAATTTTATAATGATTTTTTTGGAGTTTTTGAAAAAAAAATAGGGCCAAGATAAAGTGATAGAGTTACTATTTACATAATCATCGATATTTTTTTAAATGATTCAATCCCTTCCCATTAAACAATTTGAGCTTATTTTATTCATTTTATGATTTTTGGTGAGTTTTGATCTTAAGTGTGAAAATTGGTTAATTCTGGACATTGAGCAGTTTTCTGTTACCTCGGTATTTCGGAAAAAACTCCTACAATTGTGATCAAATTAACATGAATTATTTTTTTTAGGATTTATATGTTCGTGTGATACAAATTATTCTTCTAGAAGAAGATTCAATTTGAACTCCCACAAAATCAAATAATTAGATCAACGTGAACATTTAATCTGGTTGGCAGAATGGACCATACCTCATTCAATGAGGCATATCTCAGGATTCCAACCATAAAATGGGATTCTTATAACTGGGTTCAAAATAATACTCGACAAGGAAGCTTCAAAATGAGTTTTGAGGATAAATTATTTCATTAATTCCACCCTTGAACCGGTCAAAGTGGGTTTAGTGGAATTGTTATTGGCGGCTAGAAAAAGTAAGGTCTAGTAAGTCGGCCATACCTCATTAAAAAGGGATCAAAATGATTTGAAATTTCTAGGGTATATGACCAACTCCATTAATTACATTTATAATAAGGTTCCAATGCATTATTATAATATATGTGGGCATAACTGAATCCAACACCTGGCAGACAGATTCTGGAGGATTTATTTTCCTGTTCTTTCTTTTCTTTCTTTTATTCTTCATAATATTTTAATGAATTTTTTTTCCTCCTTATACTAAATTACCCTTAACATGGTGGGATAAATATTATGAGTGATTTGGGAAGGTTAGTTTTTATCTTTTTTAATGTTCGATTTCAGGCACTTAATTGAATAAAAACTCTCTCTCTTCTGCGATGTTGGTTTCAAATTCTAAAAACGGTTTCTATTATCTTATGTGATTGTATTTGATTTTAGATTCTATTATAATTATTTATTTAAAAAATGATATTTATCTCTCTCTGAGATAGAATATATCATGTATTAGTTTTTAATTACTCAGTGATCATTAGTACGTGTTGGAGGTGTAGTGTTTATTCTTGATTGTTTGGGATTAATAAGATATGATCGGGAATTGCCTAAATCAATTGAGGGTATTAACTAAAACTCTTTCACAAATGGAGGAAGAGTATAACAAACTAAGATCTTGGTATGGTTTACTCTCACCATCACCATTGACCAAGGGAGTGATAGGAAGCGATTATGAAATCTCACTTTAATCAGCTTAGAAGAAGTGGATAGGATTAATTTGAACTATGATAACATTGGACTTGAAAAAACAACCCCAACCTGATCACTCAATTCATCTCGATAATTTCAATCAATTTACTTACCAATTTATTCAAATATTTTTATTTATTTCTTTCTTTTTTTTCGTTACTTTGTTTTCAAAACCAAACAATTTCAAAAAACAACCCACTTGTTTCTCTAATTTAACATGACAAACGTGATTGTTGTGCGCTCCTCTCTAGAAAAAACCTAGGTTAACCACTTTACTACATTTTAAGTTAGGAAATAATTGTTTTTTCCACATCCCATGATAGGAATATTTTAAAACTTGGAATCATTGTTAGGGAGGTAGTGCCACAATCTAATTATAAATATTTGACACTTTTCAAAAAAAAATCTCTTTCCATGTTGTTTTCAAATGATTATTTCTTTAATTCATGGAATAATTACCCACCAGGGAAACAACCAATTAATATCATAACCTTTTCCATGGATGATGGTGTTTTTTTTGTTATATAGGTGAGGTTATTTTGGAAATTAAATAATGGGGAGCAGACATTCAAGGAATTCATTACTGGCCTCAGGGAGGACATGACCCAAAAAAATTTGAAGCGATGGCCTAAGAAATAACTGAGTTCTCCCATTACTTTCCATAATTTTATAATGTGGAAAAGATACAAGAATAATATCCCATAGTCTTCCTTGATTTTTCTAAGGAGATACATCAATTGGAGTATCCTAGCTACCTACCTCAATCTACTACTACTCAACTCCAAGAGGTTTATTCCACTGAAGAAGCAATTAAAGCCAAACAAACTCAGGGAGATGATATTTTCCTAAACTCATTATATTATAATTTTATTTATGATGAATTGAGTATCACCTCCTCTTGAATGAGATTTTTAGATTCAGAAAACTTATTTTGTTCGTTGGAGGATGAGAGGGAAAAAATATATTCACCTGATGAAGAACATATGGAGATCCTTCAACTTGATGAACACATATTGGATAGAGTTAAAGAGGAAAAAAATTACATGCCTATAGAAATATAGAAAAAATAATATTACTTTGAAAGGGAAGAATTTGATATTTATTCTTCATGTTTTAATTTTATTCGAATATAATTACACTCTGATTCGCTTATTGACTATTCATTTGATGCACCATACCTTGAGAAACTGCTAGATAATGAAGAAGAAGTTGTGAAATTTGAAACCAACAAATAGGAGGACTCATTCTTTATCCTACCCCCACTATGAAAGTTTTATATAATTTTCATTAGTGTGGATTTGTTGTACTATATTCATGGATTTATCAACAAAAATATAGAAGTGAAAGATGGAAAGAATAATTTTTTTTGGTTTATGAGCAAGAAACTCAACCCACCATCACATTGAGGATGACCAACTGAAACTACCCATTTATAGGTTGCTAAAACCTAGAACCCACTTGGGGTGATTAAACCAAGATCTATCCTTCTTTTTCAACCCAATTTATATTTTATTTTTTAAAATAAATGTTTTTGTTATTTATCTACTTTTGGTTGTAGGTTTGCATTTGTGTAGCATTTAGGAGATTAACTCAAGTATGCACTACCAATAAGTCAATTTGTACCTCTTTTTATAACTTTCTTTATTGTTGTGATTCAATTAAAAATATAAATACATATTAAATTCACTTGAATGCATTGCATACACTGCATCATTTAAGTGTGGGGGAGGAAACCTTTGTAGTTTAGTATTTTCAATGGTTTATTTTTATATTTTTTAAAAACTTATTTTTTTCATGTGTGTTTTCAAATTTTTGTGTGTTTTTAAAAAATTTAGTTGAAATTATTATCATTATCATTTTTGAAACCCATGTTAATGAGTGAACCAGTTTATCCCATGAAACTGGGCTTAAATGAATGCTGAAAATGAATTTGTTTTATGTTCAAAAATTTAGAAATTTCATCAAAAGTACTCTAATTTTTGAATCTCACTCCACATATCACTGCCTTTTTCATTTAAATCACTTTCACATGAGACTTATAAACTTAATTTTCATATTATTTTCATTCACCTCACTTCTTAAGAGAACCAATCCATGCTTTATCTAACCATAATTTTATTTATTTCTATCAAAACTTGAGGGTTTGAGGTACATGTGTTTTAAATGATTGATGCATTTCTTTGGTTTTAAATCACCCTTTTCTAATAATCCTTTTTATAATGGACTAACATGAAAATTTAGTTCTTGTATCCCTTATAATACATGAACAAATTATTAGGGTAGCCATATTAAAATCTAATTTTCCCTATGCAACATTCTCATAAAATGAAATTGCATAATCTATATGAAATTAAGTTTGGGGGAAGTTGTCTTGTATTGTCTTACCTCATTTAGTGATAATTTGGGTGTAAAATAAAATGTTGAAGAGATGGTTTTTCTGCTGAAAAAAATTAATCATTTCAAAAGTTGTGCCTTTTCTAGAGCTTTCAAGATAAAATAAGTTGTGACTTTTTGGAGCTTCCAAT
Organism: Viscum album; assembly: GCA_963277665.1. Lineage (NCBI taxonomy): Eukaryota > Viridiplantae > Streptophyta > Magnoliopsida > Santalales > Viscaceae > Viscum > Viscum album. The sequence goes on along the minus strand of OY728129.1, from coordinate 1,844,096,665 downwards.
GAAAAAATAATGGTGTCTATCTAGAGAATTCAAGAAAAATCATGATTGATATTATTGAAATTGTTGTTGCTGAAATGTTGAATAGTGTAAACATTTCTTGAATTTTAAAATATAATTTGGTGCTTATTTGTTACTAAGGGGGGTGAGGAGGAGACCATTCTTGAGTAAAAATTAGAATAATACAGTTTTTCTTCAAAAAGATCCAACCTCTCCTTATTCAGCCCTAGAATTTTTAACATCAAAATCCTACCAACCGAAAGACACAGAAGAACCCTGAAAATTCCTCATGATAAACATATGTCCTTGACACACATCAGGTGCTAATTTAGAAATTTATTAAGCCTATGGTTACCCTTGTATGAGTTTGGATGAGAAATACATTGCTAAAAAATTGACATTTGTGTGATAAAAGAAAACAAAACGTAAGGTAAGTGTTTTGTGTTCATGGGAGGATAAATTAAGTGAAAATATAGTGAATAATATGAATGTAGAACTTGAAATAATGGTTTTTTATGAGGCATGATATCTTTTATTTCTTGTTATTAAATTGTAAGATCTCAAGGATATGTGTTTTAAAATTTTCTTTAATTTGATTTTGTTGTTTACTAGTCTAGGAGTCCAAGTGCTAAGTGTAGGGGAATTGATAGAGTTAATATTTTCATAATTATACATATGTTTTTAAATTATTTAATCCCTTCCCATTAAGCAATTTGAGCTTATTTTCATCATTCTAATTATTTTTGGTGAGTTTTAAGATTAAGTGTGAAAATTGGTTAATTATGGACATTGAGAAGTTTTCTGTTGCCTCTGTATTTAAATAATAAATCCTTCAATTTTGATCTGATTTACTTGATTTATTTTTTTTAGGATTTCTATATTTGTGGTATACAAAGTATTCTTCTAGGAGAAGATCCAATTCGAACTCCCACATGACCAAATAATTAGGTCAATGTTAACACTTAATCTAGTCAGTAGAATGGAACATACCTCATTCAATGAGGCATATCTCCGGCTACTAACCATCAAATGGGATTCTTATAGCTGTTTTATAAATCCAACTCAACTATGAAACTTCACAATGAATTTCAAGGGTAAATTATTTCATTAAGATCAACCTTGAACTGGTAAAAGTGGGATTGGTGGAATAATGATTGGAGGCCATAAAAGGTAAGGTCTAGTAATTCAGCCACAACTCATTCAAAACAGCTCCAAAGGCTCTAAAATATCTAGGGTAGATGTAAAACTCCATTACTCGCATATTATAAGAAGGGACCTAGGAATTATTATAATATATGTGGGTATAATAAAATCCAACTTTAGGAAGATAGATTCTAGAGGGTTTATTTTTATGTTCTTTCTTTTATTTCTTTTGTTCTTATTAATATTATAATGTACTTTTCTTCCCCCTTATTCTCAATTACCCTTACCATGGTCGGGTAAATATTATGAGTTATTTTTGAAGGTTAGTTTTTATCTTTTTTTAATGTTTGAGTTCATGCACTTAATTGAATAAAAACTCTCTCTCTCTTCTTTGGTGTTGGTTTCAAATTCTAAAAACGGTTTTTATTATCTTGTGAGATTATATTTGATTTTAGATTATGTTATTATTATTGCTTTATAAAATGATAATTATTTTTATCCACTAGGTTCTACTCTATATATGATGGAATAGATCAGGGATTAATGGTTAAGTACTTAGCGATCGTCAGTACGTGTGGGAGGTGTAGTATTTATTCTTGATTGTTTGGGATTAACAAGATCCGATCAGCAATTACCTAAATCAATTGAGGGTATTAGATACAAATCTTTAACAAAAGGAATGATATTAGACCAAACTAATATCTTGGTATGGTTTACTCTCACCATCACCATTGAACAAGGCATTGAGAGGAAGCGATCGTTGAATCTCACTTTAATTTTCTTAGCTAAAGTGGATTGGATTAATTTGAACTATGATAATATTGCAATTGGAAAACCAACCCCAACATGATAACTAAATTCATCTAAATAATTTCAATTAATTTATTTACTAGTTTATTCCGATAATTTTATTTATTGCTTTATTTTTTTTCTTTGCTTTGTTTTCAAAAACCAAACAATTTCAAAAAACAACCCACTTCTTTCTCAAATTTAATGTGACAAACATGATTATTGTTCCCTCCTATCTAGAGACAACCTAGGTTGACCACTTTACTACATTTTAACTTAAGAAATATTTTTTTTTTCACACCACACAACACGCACGTGTCATCAAGCTATCCATCTACTAGGCAACCCCACTACATAGCCAGCCCACACAAGGTGGTCCGTCCATCCAATTGAATTTGTTTTCATGACACATTAAATTGATTATAATTTAATGATGATTTTATAGTTTAGGGAATACCCTAGGTCGGCTCTTAAGGAGAATTTAGAATTTGTAGTGTGTATTTTTAATAAAAGACTACAAGAGGGGTGGTTTTGAAAATAGTTTTAAAAATAAAATGACTTAAGTTAAAGAGTTTAATAGTTGTAAAAAATTTAATTTTGAAAAATATATGATAATTATGTAATAATTTCTAAGTTTTTACACCACTTTAAAAGTTACATATTCTTAATTGATTATTAGGTTTTGTTGTAATCCTTCGGTAGAGGTTAAACCAAGATCTAAGGTACCCACAAGCCTCTAAAATAATAAAAATATGAATAAAACTTGACACAACAATCATGTAGTCTAGTTAAAGAATTTTAGTATTATTTAATGTTTTTTATAAACATTGAAATATTATTTTTTTGTAAATAACAGGATTCTTATGTTATCTAATAGGAACAACACAAGTCGCACACTTAAAATAACACATCGGTCGGTTATAAAATAAAAAGTGTTTCAATTAAATGCATAAAAAAGTTTAGATTCTTAGAAAATAAAAAATAAAAAACCACAATATATACCAAAATAGTAGAGAATTATATTCTAGAACTCCCTCTTCAATTGTGTATCTCCCTGTTAATGATCACGCACCGTTTAGCCCAGCATCGAGAGGAGGAGAAATCTTGGGTGGATCTCCTTCTTCATCTTTGACCCCCTATGACGATAGGGGCATCTAGAAATTTTAGTATGATTAGAGAAATCCTAGAGGACTCCAAAATAGTAATACTTCTCAACTTGGTCAAACTTAAAAATGGGGTGTCCAAGGTTTAATTTTATAGGAAAAGTAGAAGGTGGTTTTGAGACTTTAGATTTGGATAAACCACTTGGACCATGGTGTTGAGTGGACATACAGTCTTATTTATCTTTGGTTAAAACTAAAATGTTTTTTACAACCTATTGAATATTTCCACTGAACATTTGGATCCATTTTGAAAACTAAATCCCTATATATTGATGAAATATAGAACATAACTTTTGACTTCTTGTAGATTCAGTGTCTTGGACAGATTAGTTCGATTGTTCCCCTTAATGGATAAATTGGGAATGGGTGTCTTCATAATAGTTGTAGACCAAAGAAGTTTGGTTTAGACCAAAAAATTAAATCTCAATTGAATTTATGGATTTGTAAATGTGTGTGGTTCATTCCCCATATGTTCTTGGATTCTTATGTAATTTGGCTGATTTTTTTTAACTTTGTTTGGGCCCTCCAGATCACCTCTACCTATAATGAAATAATTTAACCAAGTGAAATTAATTTTTTTTAACAATTATTAAAATAAAATTAGTTAATTAAAATTGATGTGAAATTTTTTATTAAATTTTGAATTTATGATACAAAATTAGTTTCTCACAGTGGTAAATGAATAGTTAATCGCTGCAAGGTCACACCCACACACCTAAACATTTTCACTCATGGGTAAATAAACTTTTCAAAAAATTAAGCATGGATATATTCCCAACTTCATGAAGATTTAATATTCAATTAAAATTTAATTCTTTATAGCAATGTGATCAAATAAAAAATCACACCGAGGATTTATTCTCAGTGATCATGTCTCATAAATTGTATCAAAAAGAAATTCAAGGAGATTAATGGTACCAATTTAAGAAAATAATTCAAAATTAAACAATTTTACTAACTCTCCACATGATTTTGTAACAACCATTTCATTATATTATTTCCAGTTTCTATCAAATAAATATAGGTTATTTTAAATAATTTATTCTTAAATAATTATGTCCACCGAACCTTCCCAATATCCTTTGCAATAAAACTCCAAGACCCAATCAATTAAAAATTCCTGAATACCGAACCTTAATTTATTGAACTAGATATCCCCATATGTTTTACATTTAATCACTCCACTCATTTATTATTTTTTGCAAAAGTTGAACTTGTAAAAAATCTCACACTCATCACTCAACCCTTGTTTGATCTCCTCACAACAGTAATTGTAATAGTTATAACAAGACTGAAGGTCGAAGAAGAGTGTTTTTGGACTTCCCAATACACAACCCATATTTTTTCTTTTTTTCTTTTTTAAATTTTAAATTTTGTTTTTTGTTTTTGTTTCTTGTACAAAAGTCGAATAATAGGTACACACGCATCAGTAAATTCGGTACAATAATGAAAAAGATTAGATAAGGTTTGAATATAAGGAAAAATAATTTTTCAAAGATAATAATCATTAATATAACTTATATTTACCTTCCATTAAGTAATAAAAATTCACACTTCGTGGTTGGGTGAAAACATGTGTGGAGATATTAAGTGACATAATTTTCTAATAAACTACTCACACAAAGGGTACCATTCTTCTCAAAGGTTTCAAAATGATACAATCATTTATATCATTGAAAAACAAAAAATTTACTAGAAATAATTCACACCTCAATGTTTAATTTATTCCAAAACACACACTATATAAGTTTGTTTTTAAAAAATGTTAAAAAAACATGAAATAAAGAAATTCCTCAGGCATTTTCAATAATTTCCATGATTATATGGGCATAAAAATGAATATTTCAGAAAAAAAATAATGGGGAAAATTATGGGGGTGGTAAAAATACTATTAAATGGGATAAAATGATAAGAAAAAGAAAGATGATAAAAAACCTATTGAACTCAACAAGGTGGGGAGAGGGAAAAAACTATTCATCAAGCAGGAAGAAAAGAAAAAGAAGAAATATGATGAAAATTACTAACTAACCCAAGAATGTACACATCCCCCCAGAATTAGAGTATGCAGTTTCATCACTATAATAAAAGATAATGTGGGAAGGATAAAACATGGTGGGTTTCATTCTTAGTTTGATTCTTGAACTTATAGTTACTCGATCGGGGACTCTGGAATGGTTTTCTGGAATTGTTTCAGTCACTTCCCATTCATAGTGAATGTTTGTTTTGTTTATTTATTTTGAACATGAACAACACCAAATGTATAAACATTATTAAAAGTTTATGGTCCAAACTAGAAGTAACAAATATTACCTAGATGAAACTTCATCCTTTCATTGAAAAGGAGGACCTTAGGCCCAATATGGAATTGACGATGAAGGATGAGGTTGTCATGGGTGGCCTTGGTTCTCTCCTAATAAATCCAAGAGTTCTCATATGAATCTATTCTCATTTAATTTATCTCATAAATCTATAAACTCATTTGAGAACCTACACCATAAATATTAGAATTTATTTGTTTAATGACCTATTAGGTTTGGTGCTCTATATTAATAGAGTGGTGAAAACTCATTCCAAAAACAAGAAGATAAGGTGAAAGACCAATGGGAGTTTTGAAATAAGTATGGTAACCCATAATGAATCATCGAGTCTAGGACTCTAATCTTTTCTATTTGGTTGAACCGTTTTTTCAAGAATTGTTTTTACCTCTCTATTCGACACCTCAAATTAAACATAATTTTGTGGGTGATATGCAATAGACACTCAATGCCCAACCCTATACTGAGGCAATAGTGATTGCATTGTTTGGTTACAGAAATGAGTACCCTGGTCACTAATGATGAACCTAGGTAATAAAAACCTATTAAAAAATTTGGGTTCTAAAAAATTCCATAAACTTCATGGAATAATCTTTCATCATGGCCCATGCCTCCACCCATTTTTATATGTAATCAACTGTCAGGATAATGTACAAGTTTCTAAAGGAATTGGAAAATGGACCCATAAAGTTAATGCTCCAAACATAAAACATTTCATGAAAAATCAAGGGTTGTTGTTGAATTTCATTTATTTTAGAGACATTCCCCATTATTTGACAATGAGGATAATATTTTTATAAACCATGGGAATCTTTAAATAATATTGTCCAAAAGAGACCATAATTGAGGACATTGTGATAAATCTATTGGGGACCGAAGTGTCCACCCTAAGAAAGAGTGTGGACAAACCCTATGACAAACGGAATCATTCTATCATGAACAGAATTCCTGCGGAATTGATCACTACATGTTCACCAAAAGGTTGGGGTCATCCTAAATGTACCAACATAACACATGTTTTAGATTGTTATTTTGGTTCTTGTTGAAATCAATGGGAATAGAAGATGTTAACAAATAATTTGTAATTACGGCATACTGAGGAATAACATCTTGCACTCGGTAAAATCTCTCATCAGGAAAAATGTCATTTATGGGAATATAGGGGGATGCTTCAATGTCTGTGAATGTAAAGATCCTATTGATATGGCCAGCCACCACATTCTCTACTCATTTTTTATCCCTAATTTCTAGATTAATTTGCTAATGTATGAGAATATATTGAATGAGATGTGGTTTGGATTCCCGTTTCTTAAAAAGATAATAGAGGTCTTAATGCTCTAAAAAACAATCACTTGGGACACTAAAAGGTATGACCTGAATTTATCCAAGGAAAACACAATGAAAATGAATTCATTTTCAGTTATGGTGTAGTTTTCTTGGGCAGGGTCCAGTGTGCCTAAGGCATGGGCTATGGAATGTGGATCTTTACTGACCCTTAGTGATATGACTACCCCAACTTCATAGTTAGAGGAATTACACATGATCTCAAATGGTAAATCCCACCAAGGCGGGTGGATTACCAAGGGTGATGTGAGACTCCATTTAAATTTGTTAAAATATTTCTCATATTATTTATCAAAAAAATTGTTCTATTTTTTGAATAATTAGGAGAGAGGGAGTGAAATCTTACTAAATTCATGAATGAAATGATGGTAAAATCCAGCATAACCTAAGAAAGACCACACATCCCACACATTTTTAGGGAACACTAGGGAAGAAATGACATCCATTTTTGATTTATCTACTTGGATAGAATCCCCAAAAATGGCATGCTTAAGTAATATACTTTATCATGTCCTGGAATGTAATTTATCATAATTTAATATGAGATTATTTTCAATACATAGATGTATGACAAAACCAAGACTACTCGAACAATGATCAAAAGAGGAGCTGTAAATAGTGAAATCATCCATGAATACTTCCAAATAATTATCCAGGTAATTCGAAAATATACTAATCATGCATCACTAGAAAGTACCTAGAGCATTACATAAAAAAATGGTATCCTCTTAAAAACAAATGTTCCTAAGGGGAAAGTAAATATTGTCTTTTCCTGATCCTTAGGGGAGATATGAATCTTAAATTATCCAGAATACCCATCAAGGAAATAGTTATGGGACTTCCCCACTAGCCTCTCTAGAATATCGTCAATTAAAGACAGTAGGAATGGTCCTTCCTAGTGTGTTGTTTTAGTTAGAAATATTATATACAGACACACCAACTATTCTATACATGGGTTGGAACCAATTTGTTTTTTTTTTGCATTTTTTATTACTTTTAAATCATATTTCTTGGGAACTACCAACACTGGACTAACCCATTGGTTGTTATAGATAGGGTTAATGATTCCAACAACCAATAAAATTTTTACCTCCTTTTTAAAAACATCTAAGAGGTTTGGGTTCAGTTGAAGTTGTGCCTTCCATAATGGTTTAGCCTCATCATTTAATAATATATTATGTGTGTAAATCTATGGGCTAATAATATGAATTTTAGAAATTGTCCATCCCAATGCTTGTTTATACTCCCTCAAATGGTTAAGTGGTAGTAATTCATGATATGGATTGAGTTAACTAGTAATGATGATAGGAAAAAACATTAATTCTCAAGATATGAATATTTGAAAAATATTTACTATGATTTAAGTTCAAATTTAGGGGGATTTTGGATTTATGGGGGTGAATGTGAATGTGATAGGTCGCTAATTTCATCTAACTACTTAATGGTAACATACTTAAATGAGGAATGAGATTTTACAAGATTATCAGTATCATCGATGGTCATGGGATCCTCAGTACTCAAGAAATCATCAATTAAAAAACATTCATGACATTTTTCTAGACCACTAAAACATTCAATTCATGATTCATTACCTAGAATTTCTATCAAGAATGAAAACACATAAATTGGATAATGGTAATGAAAAAAAAAATCATGGGATGTTATTACATAAATATAATTAATTGAAAGTGAGGAATGTTCTTCTGAGGGGTGCCTCATGTCATCAAGAATGTTAAAGTGGAAAATACTACCCCCAAACTCTATATATAATATACCGTTGTGGACATTGCTTATGGTTTTATTAGTTTTAAAGAAATGTCACCCTAATATAATTGGGTAATTTCCATTCATCCTATCATCCTCCATTTTAAGTAAAACAAATTTAGCAAGTAAAATTAAAATTTTCACCCTAAAAAGAACATCCTCTAACACAACAACGGGGTGTGATGTACTCCGATTTTCTAGTTATAAAAAAATTCCAATGGGCCTCAGTTCCCCAACCTGTAAAGAGGAGAAAATATAGCGAGGTATCACATTTATAGAAGCATCCAAATAAAGCATACAATTGAAAAATAAATACTCCCAATGGTTCATGGAATCGAGAATGTTCCTAGATCTTTTCATTTTGTGGGAAGTGATAGATCTATCAATGTTGATATGTTACTCCCTATGATCTCCTTTTCATAACCTCAAAGTCACCTTCGTTGTGTAAATGTATCCTTTAGAAACATGGCGTATCGTGTAATTTTAGTCACAACCTAATCTTTTTAAAAAAAATTCTAATATTTCTTTATCAATTTCATTTTCGTTTGGTTTCCTTGGTTGGCTAGCCCTTTGGGGAAATAGAAGAGGAATGGTTGGTCTATGAGACTCTTTAACTGACACACTCTTTACTTTGGTTGTATTTTTCTCAAGATAAGTATTTTCTTCTCTTGGACCATTTTTAGTGGTTGGGATGGTGGTTTCCTCAGGAGGGGGTGACACTAATGGAGGGTCATTTAGATTTTAAGTTGGGTTACACTACAAATGGTTATGACACTGAAATTTCACTTATCCCTAGAGTTGACTAGTGGTTGAGAGGGTAGTTTACCCAACCCATGACATTGAATTTCCCCCACCGAGTTAGTGAATTGGAATAATTGAGTTTTTAAATGTTTTATGGATTCATTGGTGGTTTTTTTTAGAATTTTAGATTGTTTAAATCCATTTTTTCATCATGTCCTCTAGGCTAGGTTTGGGTTTTTTATGGGATTTTTGGAAAGGTATTGGTGGTGGTTGGGGATTTCTGGGTAGTGGTGGTGGATGAATACTCTACCCTGATTAGTTCTATTGTTGTTTGGGTTGGTTTGAAAACCCCCATTGACTATAGGATTGTTTTTATTTCCAAAAAATGTTGGATGGATAGTGAGGTTCTTTCCTAATGGTTTGGTTATAGGGGATACTGGGGAATATTACCTCACAACTCTCAAATATTTCTCTCAGTTGGGATCATTGGTTTGAATAGTTGATGTAGATGGAATATATAACACAATGGATGGAAGGTGTAGATTTTTATTTCAATTTGGAAAGAGAAAGTTGTCAGAGAATGGTATTTACTGCTTAAAACTTTGCATCCATATTCTTCTCAAACGTAGAACTCTGCACCTCATGGGCACCTCGAATGGGTATACTAGACCTTGAACTAAATTTTTGAGTGTTTTTCTCCATGTTCTCAATGAGGGTAATTATAGAAATTTGAGTTTTTCCAACTATCTCACCACTTTCAGCAACATTAGTCTTGTTATGATCAATAGGAATTAAACCTTCATAAAAATATTGTATTAAAATTTGATCACTTATTTGGTAGTGGGGGAAACTTGAACAAAGAATTTTAATTCTATCCATGTATTCATGAAGTGTTCCCCTTGTAATTTCCTTATTCTAAAAATTTATTTATTTATAGTTTCAATTTTATAGGCTTGGAAGTATTTTAAAGGAAAAGGCGCTCCATGACCGACCAACTTCTCTTAGGGGAATTAACATAATATAACCAATCTTTTATAGTTTCTTATTAATAGAAAGGTAATTCTATAAATTTTAATTATTCTTCATCCAAATTAGTGTGTTTTAATGTATAAAACGTAGTGAGAAATTATTTTATGTGATTATGTGGATCTTCTCTTATGATTCCATGTAATCTTAGTAATAAGTTAATTAAACTGAATTTAAGTTCAGATTTAGTGGCTCTCCTTATACTTGAATGCTTACCGGATGAATCTATAAATCAAAAGAAGTAATTTATTTTAATTTATAGTTATTTTCATCCATATTATTCATGTTTATTTTAGTCTTGATTTTGGTTTCAGAAGAAGAAGAAGAAGAAGAATCAATAATTATGTCGATGTTTTAGATTTCCTCTATTAGTGGATCGTGTGATGCTTCTTAGTGTTGATGATGCACGATCTTGTCTAGTTAGTGTTTGAAAGAAATTAGTTCCTCTGATAAAGATAGTGTCATGAACAAGACAAACAAAACAAATATTTTAGAAATAAACTTAAAAATTTAACAAGAAAATAAGAATACAAATAATTACAAAATACACTATGTTTTTATAAAAAGCACACACTAAAAACAAAAGAACTCCCTGATAAAGGTGCCAAAATTTGAATACATTGTCATGAAACGTCAAATTGATTATGATTTAATGATTATTTTATAGTATATTTAATATCCTAGGTCATATCTCATGGATCTTTGGTGGTTTATAGTGTTTACTTTTAATAAAAATGGACTAAAATAGGGGGTTGTTTTGAAAAAAAATTTAAAAATAAAATCAATTAATTTAAAGAGTTTAACAGTTGAAGAATAAGTGTATTTTGAAAAATATATGATAATTATGTGATCATTCCTAACTTATTACACAAATTTAAAATTTAATTGCTCTTAATTGATTATTAGGTTTTGGTGTAATCCTTTGGTTGAGGCTAAATGAAGATATTGGGTACCCACAAGCCTTTAAAACGATGAAAATAAGAATAAACATTGACACGAAAATCATGTATTCATGTTGTAGCCTCTTATCATTATTTAAAGTTTTTTAAGAACATTAAAATCTCAAATGTTTTAGAAATAATAGGATTTTTATTTTATCCAATTAGAACAAAACAAATCTCACACATAAAGTTACACACTGATCAGTTATGAAATAAAAATTGTTTCAATTAAATGCATCAAAAGAAGTTAAGATACATAAAAAATAACAATTCCAAACCACAATATACACCCAATCAGAAGAGAGTTATGTTTATGAACTCCCTCTTGAATTTTGTAGATCCCAAAGCTCTAGTGGATCTCCTTATTCTTCCTTGATACCCTTATGAGGATAGGGGCCTCTAGAACTTCTAGTATGAGGATTCAACTACTCTATGAGTCCAAAATATCATCATGTCACTATTTGGTGGAACTTAAAAATGGGTTTCTCAAGGTCCCATTTTATAGGCAAAGTGGAAGGTGGTTTTGAGCCATTGTATTTCAAGAAACCACTTAGCCTATCATTTTTTAGTGTCCTTATAGTATTATCTGACTTTGGATAAAACTAAAAAGTTTTTTACCCAACTCTTTAATATCTCCATCAAACAGTTGGATCCATTTGGAAAACTAAATCATGAGTTATGGATGAAATATAGAACTCAACTTTTGACATCATGTAGATTCGATTTTATTGACATATCAGTTCAGTTGGGAAGCGTAATGGATGATTTGGGAATGTTTGTCTTCAAAAGAGTTATAGACCAAAAAAATTTGGCCCATAAAAAAATCTTCCCAATTGGATTCATATATTGGTTGAAGTTTGTGGTTTATTCCATATATGTTCTTGGATTTTTATGCAATTTGGACCATTTTCCCTCACCTTCATTTGGGATCTCCAATTCACCTACACCTACAATGAAATCAGCCAAACAAATAGTGATTAACATAAAATAATTGAATCAAACATGAAGTTTAATTAGTTGTTAAATTTGGAATTTATGATACAAAATCAGTTTATCACAGTTCTATAAGGGTAGAAATGAATAGTTAATTGCTACACTATCACCAAGCCATCACTAGGAAGGTATGCTCAATACGACAGCCACACGGGGGATTAGGTTATGCAGTATGAGGCTTGTGGGGAGGATCCCACATGGATTTCAAGTGGACCAAATCTTGAGTGTGTGTGTGTCAGCCCATGGTGGTGATACCCATGAGGTGATGAGAGGAGATTCTCACTGGCACGTGGTGATACATAGTGGCAAGCAGGGGTCCTTTGATCCCCATCTGGCTTCATTATAGTGGTGAAGTCTCTCTTTGATTGATAAAAATTTTCTAAGTGCATAGATTATTTTGATGTGGTATGGATAATCCCAATTACTATTCAAATTTTATTAAAGTGGCACCATCCCGCTCATTCATGCGACCCCCTATGCTCGAACACCCCTTTTTTCATCCTCTGTAGTCTCTTATCTCCTTGATTGACACTGTAACTGCCTATTATCACTAGAATACCCCATTGCTGCCACTTGAGAGCTTATCCCTGATATCCACATCCACTATCAAGGCCTAACACCACCTTGGATCACTTACATCACCCTATATGTCCACTATGAATACTTAATCTTGCCACTTTGAAGGCCAAATGTCTTAGAGGGCTTCATGAAGGCCACAAATACTTCTTTCAATACTAAAACTCCACTGCCACATGCCCCTACTACCATGAATCCCAAGAATGGACCAAAGAATCATTGTTTCATCATGGCCACAACCACTGAGTCATGTCTTTGCTATTGGAGAGAAGGAGCTCCACCATAAAGATATGTAGCTAATGAGGGTTTCTACCATCACTGAGAAGTATGTGATACCATTGTTCTAATAGTTGATGTTATCTACCATTGTACCAATGGTAGATTTGTTCTAAAATTTGGCCAATGGTAGATACAATTTACCATTAAACCAATGGTGAATCTGGAGGATATCTCTGCCATTATTGTCGATCGGCATTAGTCTGCCTCTCACCATTGTCGTCGCTGCTCTTTGAGATCTCTTGTCACCAGAGAACCACCATGGAATGACCACCCAAAACTATGAAAAATCTATTTTTCACTCTAGGATACCACTATTGAAGAGGATTTACCATTGACACAGCCATCTCACCAATGCCCGAGCTCCCTAACCGGATCCATGTTCCCCCATACAAACCATGTATACCATGCATGAAGGATTTCTGTCATATCTACATCGAAGGAAGAGTTGAAGGAAGGAAATTCCCAATCTACCATGAAAAACTATATAGGGAGTAATCACTAGCTAAAGTTATATCTTCCAAGGATGAGGCTTATTATATGGATGATTCCACTGATTAGGCTAGATGGGCAAGGAATTAGATTCTAGGATGAATTAAGACATGTTTGATACAAGTTTATGTTAATGGTAGATGTAATCTACCATGAGGATGATAGTAGATGTGATCCACCATTAGGCTAGTTGTAGATGTGATCAATCATTGGTTCAACAATAGATGAGATCTACCATTGGTTCAATGGGAGATGTGATGTACTATTGGTGTAACAGTGGATGTGATCTACCATCAATAATAAATTTCATTTCAATACTAGAATTTGGAAAGACCTAGAAATTCAGTAGATTCAACACAGAATATATTTAAAAAGATATATTCAATTTCTGCAAAGATATGGAAAGATCCAAGTGATATATATTCATAGGTTACCTCCCTCTATAAATAAAAATATGTTTATCCATTGGAGATGGATTAGAGTATTAGGATAGAACATACGCTGCTGATGCTAGATTCTCTATTTCTATTTCTTTTTTTTTATTTTTTACTTTTATTATGTCTTCTTCCCCTTCTACCTTCATCGTATCCCTTTTAATCGAGGGGTAAAACCTATTTGTGATTGGGTGAAGGGTATGCGACCATATATGATGATTGATTACTAGTTTTTATCGAACTCTTTTATCTATTTTTATTTTTTAAATGGGTTTCAATTCATGATTTTAGAATTCTAATAGGATACAATTTTATTTTTATTTCAAATCTAAATATTTGAAATTTCCTAGATTAAGAAACTTGTTCTCCCTCTTCTTGTTTTTGGATCACACTAATTGGGTGATCTAGGGTCAAGTGGAGAACTATTTAGTGATTAATAAGCATGTGTGGAATATAAATTAGGGTAATTTGGATTCCTAGGAAACTCAATAGTTGATTTGGTATTTCCTAGGTGATCCAAAGGAGACCCATTGTGTCTTTCACGCATTGGAAGGAAAATAGTCCAACTAAAGAAATTTTATGGATAATTTTCATTTTATATGAACCCTAATAAAATTTGAAATAGGATAAAAAATTGTTATTCCATTCATTAAACCAATTAATATAGATAAAATATTCAATTTCAAAGAACCATGATTGCATTAGAGAAGAGAATCCAAGCCCAAACCCAATCACCTTTCCCTAATCAGATCATCACAGACCGAGTCCTTCATTGCCTAGTTATAAATATTATGTTATTTTATTTAATTTTTCATTCATGAAAATTTTATTAAAACATAATTATTTGGATATGAATTTGGTCACTACTACTACACCCTTATGAGAAAATTGAATAGCTTTTTCCACACCTCACGAAAAGTGTGTGTCAATAATACATTAATCTCTAAACCTCAATAATAACACCCAATGTTAAATGTAATATTTTTTGTCAAATAATTTAAGTAAAAACAATATTATATTAACTAGTACATCACGTAGACCAGTGGTAGGAACTACACACTTGTTTCCCTTTGGTTGTGGGTTCAAGACCCACAACCTTTCCAGATGTGATGGGTTTTCGATCGACATGTGAATTTTCCTTTTTATAAAACTATATAATTATTATAAAATTACCAAAAATATAATGAACATCATTAAAAATAAAATTAATTGTAAAATCAATTTTTAACCACTAATGTTTTCTATAAAACATAATTTTTTCTACAAAATAAACAATATTGTAATTGACTATTATTACCTTAACATCAATTGTCATATTAACCTTCAAGGTTATCAATACCTTTGAACTTATCAAAAGAAAATTATTCCTAAAATAATACATCATGTTGAAATTAAGGGGAACATATACCTCAACCCAATAAAATGTATCCCAAAATGTTATTAGCCACATAAAAATTCCTTCACTTAAAACCTTAAAAGTGGTCTCTAAGACATTGAACTTATAATCAACTTTAAACACATAAACCATGATGGTTTCCATAACACATAAGTTAATCTTAGATGATGTAATATATTATTCCTAAAATTAACATAATCCATATATGTTTCATGATTATTATAAAAAATATCATTGATATAATATTTATACAACATAATTCTCAAATCCCAATAAATAAACACTTTAATCATTACACTTCCTTCTCAAACCATTATCTAGGATTTGTCATATTATTTCTTAATACCTATTTCTTAAAGTATAAAATATGAAACATATATTGAGATTAATCAACCTCAATTTAATCATACTTTTTACTTTTAATATAAATCGTACTATTAAAACAGCCCATACCTTTCATATTTCATTCATTGTCTCTTCTTCATCAATAGTAAAACAATTACTCATATAACCTAGCAGATTATCTTCTATATATTTCCCCCTATAGAATAAATATAATTAATTCCCATACCTCCCACATTTGAAAAATTTTACCATTAATGATACCTTAGGTATACTATTATTCTCATCCATTTCATTAACTGAACGTTTCATTTTTCCTCGATAATTAATTTATTTGTGTCATTATTTACTACACTCAAAACATCTTCTTGTTCCTATGATACATTCACTTGAGTTATTCTTATCACATTATATACATGTTGAAAGTTGAATCTTATTTCCTCCATAGTCTTCATGAATCTCAATATTTCTCTTATTAGGTGTGTCGGGAAAATTACCAAAGTTGATATTGACAATCATAAAATGAGATAACTGGTTAGGAATAATCATGAGGTTTCTAAATACAAATCTTATTTCACTTGGTTTCTCATGAGAAAAATAATTCCATTGACTATCACATTCAAAATTAACATGATTCATTCAGGTTCCATATATTGAATAAAACTAAAAAATATAGTGTAAGAAACAATAATCAAAGTGGGAAACCACATAATCGTGAAAAATCATTTATAAGATGTCTTAAATCATGAAACCTTTCTTTCAGTCTATGAAAAATTAGGTTTAACCTAGGTAATTCATGATCAAAATATATTCAAATCCTTCATTATGGTTTGTAAAGATTTTATGAATTCCCAAAACATATTCTCTAGGAGTTTCAAACCAAGTGTGCAGTAAGGCTCATTTTGGTGCACCAGGTGATGACCAACTCAAATCCCAATGTTCCCTTTTTGGAGTTATTACCCCTAGGTAAAACTTTTTTAGAGCCACACCAACTTTTAGTATCAATTTGGGGATTTAATTTCTTGTAAACCACTTACTCTATCCTTCACTAAAATTTTATCATATTTCCATATACTTTGACATATCCTTAAACTTATCCATAGGGTTCTCACAAATATTTTATCATCCTAGTTACTGAAGGTTATCTAAACCTTGTTATGATACCAATAGTAGTGACCCTAAATTTTTATACATATATATCACAATTTAATAGATGAATATTCATTGCATTATATAAAGATCCATGCTAGAATTATATGGGTCAAGTGCCTTTAGTGGATACATAAACAACTAGTTAATAACTGAACTATATCATCTCCTGCTAAGTTATTTATAGATAGAATCATTCTCAGACATATAATACATAATAACTTTCCTCATAACCTATGGAAAGGAAATATAAGAAAGTTAGAGCTTAGATGCCCAATATGGGTAAACATAGAATATATCAATCAATGATCATATGAAAGAATACGATAATAATAAGGGTGTGAGATCAGGAATATAAATTAAAAGGTTCACACCCAATCTATCATGGTTCATAAATATGACTCATGGCATAAAACATGCTCGTTTCACAAGACATGAATCATAATATTGAGAAATAATCATAAATAAATCTCGAACCATGAGTTAATGTCATATAAGAATAGCCCCAAAGTGTAGAAACCATTTCAATGTCAAGGTTAACTATCGACACCATAAAATCATAATACATCAAGCATCAAAACTTGTTTCCCATGATGGATCAATAACATCTACTTGTTTCCTATAATAGATCATGCACATTGACATGTTTCCCGTAACAAATCCAGAACATCAGCTTCTTTCCCATAGAGAATCAAGAACATCGGTTCGCTCTCATAATTTTTCTAGAGATATAAAACATTACCCAATGAATTATAAGGATATATAATTCCAAGATCACCCATCACATATGGAATACAATTCATATTTTCCCCCTAAAATAATTAAACATTTATCAAATCATTATATCATAAACATGAAAAGAAATATGATTTAATAAACATTTCATCAATCAATCATAGAATAACCCATGGACAAATAAATGGGTTTTATAAAAATATTATCATAATAAAAATAAACCATCCAAATAAATAATAAGGATGGTGCCATTGGATCATATTCTCAGTAAAACCTAAAAACACCAAAGGTTTTTTTCATTTTATGAATATAAATTACATAAAAATCATCAAAACATTCTTTAGAAAAATATCCTTAACACTATGAAAATAACATTTTAAGATATAAAAATTAATAAATTATTTTCAAAATTATTTTTCTTTGAAAATTAACTTGTAAAATTATAAAGGAATCTTCAAATAATTGATTGATCATAATAGTGATAAATTCTGTTCAGGCCATGTATGTTAAAACAATGATTCATTTCACATTTTTGGAAAAAAAAGTCAAAAGTACCTCATTTAGAAGATGAACAAAAAATCCTTTTAACCAATTTTTAAAAAAATAAAAATGTGAAAATTTTACTTTAAAAA
The DNA here is from genome assembly GCA_963277665.1 of Viscum album. Lineage (NCBI taxonomy): Eukaryota > Viridiplantae > Streptophyta > Magnoliopsida > Santalales > Viscaceae > Viscum > Viscum album. Next base: position 1,844,078,417 of record OY728129.1, on the reverse strand, counting down.
ATATTTGTACAATATTAAAAAACTTTTTTTAAACTTTTTTAAAAAACATGGATTTGGAATAGAAATGATTTTAAACTGAAGAGAGAAATAAAGTCATTTTTCCTTAATAATATTCTTTCATTATATTGAGTTTCCTTAAAATGGTAATACGATAGGAAAATATTTAATTTCTATAAATAACAATAGTATAAGAAAATTCAAGATTTTATTGAGTGATAGATCAAAACATTTCATCAATAGAAACATAATCATAAACAATCCTAATAAACAATGAAATTGTAACATAAAACCCTTATAAGTTTGATGACTTTTTAGTCATAATACTGATGAAATAAAAAACCATATACTGATATTTATATAACAAAATTTTAATGATAAGAATCATAAAATATAGTAATTAGTAGTATATACAACACACAAAAGAATCAAGTGGTGAATATGGCATGTGTCTCATCGAAGTAGAAGTGAGACAAAAATCCCATACAACTATGGTAATCTTTTGAATCATAATCCCCATGAAATAATAATATAAAATGAAACTTTAAATATCATTATAATAAGGATAATCATTATATAACATGTAAAAGTGTATGTAAATTCACCTCATAAAATAATATAGGTTCATAACATAAAATATGTCCCAAAGAAGACAATTTGAGAAGATAAACTCTTACCTCATGTCTTGAATTTCTCCATACATGTTTTATCCTCCTATATAAAAAATATTGATTTATTATACATATAGTATAGAACCATACTCATATATATCATACAATAAATAATTTACCTATAGATGACATACACTCGCCCCCTAAAGGAAGATGGCAGAGCAAGTTGGAGAGAATGGGGAAAACTCTAGATCTGCTAAATATAATTCTTATGCAACGAAGGATCATAGTGGAAGGATGTATGATGTTGATATGTACATTTATTAGCTTAATAATGTCATTAAAAAAGAGTTCATTCACTTAAGAGTAGCAAACATATCAAATGTGGTGAAGCCTGCATCTTGTAAAGCTCATGGATCTAAGAGGAACTTTATAGATGTGTTCAAGGTAGTATGGAACCTCTCTTTATTAGATTTTTATTCTCCTCCACCTAGAAGGGTTATTATAAAGGTTTAAAATTCACATGTCTTGGAAAACAAAGATTCATTTGAGGAAAGTTTTATCCTTTGTAAGTATTTAATCATTGCATGGTTCCCGAATCTGAAAGGGGTGAAAATATGGAAATTCAATGAGCTCACCCAAATAATTGTAGAACTATGTGTTTTTGATGAATAGAGGATGATAGCTATGGTACATGGTTATTACCATATATTCTTTCCTTCATATGAGTTTAAGCGGAGGGAATAGATCTTAGGATTAGTCTCTTTGAAGCCTGGTTTTCTTCGAATTCACGAATGGGATCAGAACTTTGATCCTAGAAATGTCAGAAACACTCATACTCAGGTATGGATTTAGATTTTAAAATTTAATTAGTTATACTATAATACATGAATTATTTTGGGATATTACCTACTATATTATAAATACTATAATAATTGATCTATATACATACAATATTATATTTTTCCAATATTCCAAAATATTTATAGAGGTTGATATAACTGCCACTTTGGTTGAAGAGTCTATGTTGACAACTAGGAATGATAGTATCAATCTGAATATTTATTATATGAGGAAACTAAAAAATATTAAATTTAGATTTTTTGGGAATATAACCTCTTAATACAATTGAGATAAAAGTTTCACCATTTTTAAAATTAGGTGGCATGATGATGTTGCTTTTATAAGGGGGAAAAGAAAGGAAAATAACCCAACTTCTCATGATCTTGATCTTGGACTATCCAGTGATGGAATCACAAGTCCTTTGGTTTGGGCTAGGCTAAAATATTTCATAACTATGAATGAAATCAATGAACACATTAATATTAACCCTTCAACCCTTTTGATCGAGGTAAAGGATATTAATGATTTTTCCTATTTAATTGGATTCAATAAATTTAAAGAAGATGAAAGAATATTATTTTCTAATAAAAAACATGTAAAAGATATTATATTTGGGGAATATAATGTGGTAGGTTCCAATAAGGATACTACACCCATTTCTAAAGTGAATACTGATGAGGAACCTAACTATCCTGGTGAAAACAATGTTGCAACTTATAAAGAGTCCATTGATATTTCTTATTTATATTTTGTTGGCACAATCCATCTGGGTGTTTTGGTTTCCCCCATATCTGAGTAGGCTAAACCATCTGAAAAGAATATTGTTATTTTGGATTTTTTTGGTTCTATTAATGAGGGTTTTCCACCTCCCCCATCACAAAAATTGGATGAGATTAATATTGGTTAATCATATATCACTGGGATGACTATAACTGAGATCCTTGAAGGAAATTAAATTACAAATTGATGCTTGAATATGGAGAGAATTTTTTATCCCTCAAAGGAATGCAATATGAAAAATATGTATGACTTAGTGTGGATGATTCTCCTCATTCTTCTTCCAATGGTCAAATAATAGTCATTTCTCACAAGTGCTGCTATTTAACCCTACATGTAGTAGGATTCCTGATAATATAAATTAGGATCGTGTTCAATCCATCAATAATTTCACCCCTTTAAGTGGTTTTTTGGGATGAGGATTCTGAAGATATGACCTCATCTAAGAAAAATAATAGATAAATTATTCAACATATTAGTGATATTAAATATAAGGAATGTATATAAGATAAGGAAAAGAAGAAAAAATGTCAATTGAAAATCAGTCAACTAAAGAATAAAAAACATGATGGGCCTCAGATAAGGCTCAGATCTCTTCATTAATGAATACCCTCTTCTAGATTTACCAAGGGATTTGAAAATATCCCACAATAATATCCCTTAAGAATTTTATTGTGACCAACAAGCCCTTGATTATTGGTCTTGTTAAACCAAAAATGTGATTTTATAGTTGGAAGTATTTTGAATAGGATTCTCTTGGTTACTATTTTGTCTCTCATAATTAGAATAAAGGTTTTTTGGATTCTCTATGGGTTCTAAAATAGGATTGAATATCTCCTAATTCTTATAGAGAATATCATCAGTCTATTATTGTTTCTATTGGTATGAATGGTGCTAACTTTTCTAGGACTTTTTTATATATTTTAACCTATTTAAAATAATAAGATCCCTCTGGGGGCCTAGAATGTATCTCTGAGAATATATGTCAGACCATGGACATATTTTGAGACTTCAATGCTATGTTAAAACCTGAATAAAAAACTATAAGTAATTTTGGTATTCCATAATCTTATGAATTATCTTCTTTCATTGATAAGTGGGGTTTGTTTGAATTTTCAATAGTTGGAGCAAATTGCACGTGGATTAGGTACACCCTTAATGAGAGGTAAGACAAAAAATTGGATAGTTATTTTGTACAAGTGGATGGAATAAATGATTCTATTGAAATATCTAGTCTCACTCTTCCCACGATGCAATCTTATCATAATATTCTACTCATTGAAATCTACATTAATAAATCATTGTCAAACCCTTTTCCTTTCACATTCAAAAATGTTTTGCTTGTTATTCCTTGTTGTAGAGAAATTATTATGTATGTTTGGAAGGTTGAATGATATGGTATCCCTTTACAAATTCTTCCCACTAAACTAAAAAATGATAAATCTTTAATTGATCTTGATATAATGGTTGCTTAAAATCATTTAGTATCGTTTCAAGGAATCAATTAGAATAAATAGGTTCCCTCTCAGTATGAGATACAAGATATCTCTAAACTTGATGATCTTATCACCCTCAAGGATAATCTTTTTTGAAACCGATTTAACATCTAGTGGATAAAGGAGGGAGATAGAAATAAAAAGTTGTTTCATTTCATTCATAGGGATAAAAAGGATAGAATAAGTATTACTTCCCTCAATATCAATGGGAATTTGTTTAGTTTTGAAAATAAAATTTCTAATGTTGTGACCAGTTATTTTGAGGATATATATGTGGAAAAGGATGATGAAAAAACTAAAAAATATGATCAATAAAATTGTTCCTATAATTGATGATTTTTAAAACAGGAGTATTTTTGAAGCACCCAATGAAATAGAAATTAAGGCATCCCACTTTTCTCTAAATATTGATAGTGTTGCAGGATCTGATGGATTTGCCAAAAAAATCATGTTCAGCTGGGACATTGTGCACTTTGAGTTCATTAATTATATTATAGAATTATTCAGTCATGCATCTATTCCATATGGAGTGAATTACAACTTCATTGATTTGATTCCAAAGAAGTACAATACTCTAGATATTACAGATTTCAGATATGTTTCTATTTTAAATTCAAACCCATAAGTGATCAGTAAGATTATGACTCTTATATTGGGAAAGATTGACAAGGGATGTATTACTAGAAACCCGTTTGGATTTATTCTTGGAAGTATCATCCATATCTTCCTTTAAACTACCTCAGATTGTGTTAACATCTTGAGGGAAAAGGTGAAGGATGGTAATCTGGATCTTAAAATTAATATCTCTAAGGATTTTGAAAAAAAATGGAACTTCAATTTTCTATTCTAATAATGTATGGATTTTCTTATTACTTTATAAACGTTTTCAATAGAATCCTAAAGAGTTCATGACTATATATTCTTTTTAATGGGTCCCCTGGGGTTTTCTTTTAGTACTCGGGAGGGGTAAGTCAGGGGGATCCACTCTCTGTGATTATCTTTGCTATGGATAATGATTATTTGAGTTTCTATATAAATGATCTTGTCCATGCTATAATTTATAAGAAAAGAAATGTTAGAAGAGGAATATTTTCACACTCACACATATTATATTATTATGATATTCTTCTATTTGGGAAATCTAATAAAACTACCATCTATGACATCAAATTTGTTTTTGGAAACTATGAAGAGGTTTTTGGTCATGTTATTAACTTGAATAAGTACTCTATGGTGTTGGGAGAAGGAGTTACAATATCTAAAAGAATAGAGTGGATAGGGATCTTGGTATTAAGAGAGGGTCCCTTCCCATTACCAACCATGGGGTTCCCCTTTATTGGGGTAAGTTCAAAAGGTGTTATATAGAGAATATTTACTCTAGATTTATCAATAAAATGACATAATGAAAAGGGAAATATATGTCCCAATAAGGAAGAATATTTTCGGTCAAATATGTTATTACCTTTGTTTTTTTATGATTTATCATTATATAGATATCCTAGAAATTTTATTAAAGAGTTTAATATTATCATTCGTAATTTTTTTATAGACTAGATAAATCCATTAGAATAAGATGTTTATGGTTTCTAGGAAAAAATGTGTCAAACCAGTGGATATGGGAGGGATGAGAATAAAGGACCTCAATATCTTCAATGAGACATTTCATAAAAAATTAACTTGTAAACTTATCACCTCCAATTTCTCTTCATTGTATTTATTTATTAGTATATTTTTCACTAAAATGCAGAATGGTTATTCTATGTACATTCATTTATCTATCTGGATAGCTATCAATCAATATTATCATGCTATAATGAAATTTACAAAGTGGATGGTTTGTAAGAAACCATCTTTGAACTAATAGAGTAATACATGGATTTCAATACCATTCCATGAAGAGGTTGATATTACTTAATCCATGAAAGATACATCAATAACTGATTTGTAGTGTAATTTCAATTCACATGAATTTCTACCACCTCATGTTAGTAATTAGTTTATCAAATATGAGTATGTTGATCAGGACATTATTTTCTGAACACAAAAACAAATTGGAAAATAAACACTAGATAATTCTTTAGGCATAATTGTGGTGACACAACTATTATGAATTTTTCACTGATGGGATTTAATGTGCCTTTAGTTTCTCCATCTCTTTTTCTCCTACTTTATAGGATCTAAAGGTATCAGCTTCAACTGCATAGGCTAGTCCAATGAGTATGGTTAAGCCTTTCCCCTGCATGCCATCTTTTTTTGAAATATGAAGAAACATTTAATCATATATTTGTCTAATTCTGTTTTACATGAATGTTGTGGGTTTATATATAGGATGATTTCAGTGGTAATATTGGTATTGGTAATTTTTAGGAGCTGATGATATCCATCAACAGGGATAGTTGTAGTGAGTTGGTACAAGTAATTATAATTATTTTTGATGCTTTTTTAATCTTTTATATATATAGGGAAAGTAATGGGACAAAATTTGATAATCAAGTTCCATCTATACATTCTAAAATTGTTGCAATTCATAGGGAAATTATGATTACCACCATAATTAAAACTGGATCAGTGAATAATGACTTTTCTGACCTGGTTATCTTGAGGCATGTTTTTGTTAATGATAGGATAAAGAAACCATTGGTGAAAAAATCTATTAGGTGTATTACTTTGATCCTAATGTGGATGAAATTTAATTTCAATGGGGTGGCTTCAAGTACACAGGGGCCCTCAAGCTATGGGGGTGTCTTCTATACTCATTTAGTTCTAGTTAAGGGTTGTTTTTAGCATTTCATTAGGAATGAATATGAAATTGAAGCTGAATTGTGAGCTATGATCAAGATAGTTAGTTATGTTTTACATCATGGTTTTCATTCCCTATAGATGGAGTCTTACTCAAGAATGTAAATGTAAATTCTTATAACTCGTTCCAGGAATTTCCCATAAAGAGTGTTTCCATCCTGGATTGATTAGCATCAACTTGAGGATTATATATGGTTTGATGATACACATGTTTATAGGGAGGCAAGTTAATTTTATAACACTCTCTATAAGATATTAATTATGGAGGCTATCTCTAGATGGTCCTCTGTGATCCTAAATTTTTGTTTAGTTTCGGTTGAAGCGGATGTACGTGGTGAGTTACATACCATCCTCTGTAAAAAACCTTTATGATATACCTCTTGATAATTTTATTTTTATAATAAAATTTTTAGTATAAGTCTTGAATTCCTCCTAAACATTATCATTATGATTTACCTATAACCTTTTATCACCCTTTTATTAACAATTCTTTGTTAAAATCTTTATTTCAGGTAATAATTGCTTTGTTTTTTATGTATGTTTTGGTTTGGTAGTTTTGGTCCTTGAACATTGATTATGGTTCCATAATCTATAGAATTTCAATCATGATATAAATATTATATATATATTAATTATATACATATTTATATTCATCTATAAAAGTTAGATATAGGAAAATGAATTACACTGTTCATGTTGACGGTAATTCGTGCATACACATGAACTTTGTTTCCATTTTTTCAGCAGGTGTAATGAAAGAAAGGTAAAAATTAATTCAAATTTATAGAATAATTTTTATATAATATATATCATATATATTCATTAAATACATCCTTATTAATATCCATATAAAAATAAAATTAATGATATAATCGCTTCGTGGAGGAGATTGTCCACACGTACGAACGAGCGATATTGCCATTTTTCAATGGTTAGATGGTATAACGGTACATGTGATATAATATTTATAGAAGTATAATTATTTCATAAATATAATATTTATATATATATATATACATTAAATTTATCATTATATCCATCTGTGAGATGTGGTGACGGAAAATGAATTACATCGGTTCGTGAGGCGATAGTCCTTCATACACACAATTGACAGTTTTTGTTTCCCATTTTATGGAATATGGGATGAATGTATTATATGAAACTAAACTAATAACATCTCAGTATATGGGATATAATTATTTTATTATATCATCGTATTTTAAGAATATTTATAGGATGTGGAAGAAGAAATAAAACAAAAATGTATGGTTTAGGACTATACCACTTCTTTGGATAATCTCTTTAGGTTTACACCTAAGGCCTTTTTAGGTGGGTTTCATAATAAAAACAAGGAATCTTGAACTTGTTAAGGTAAGTGAGGAATGTATTTGGGTAGGTTTCTACTGAAACAAAGGTATTGGAATTGTGAATAGGAGAGTAGAGGGTGTGTCCTTTTATGAGTGGGGGAGAGGACCCACTTGGAAATTTCCCAAAACAATACACAACGATAAATTCATTCCTAATAAAAATAAAAAAATGACCATATATTAGAAATTTTGATATCATATGGTTTTAATATGACCATATAATTTCATTTAGAAAAGTTTTATTGGAAAACTTATCCTTATCTTTTAGTTTAACCCCGCTAAACCCATTTAACATTAAGTGTGTTAATTAATTTTTACTAATTTTACTATTAATTATAAAATTATTAAGTTTAAATTATTATATAATACTAATTATGATGATTAAAATTATTGAATCTATTTTAACAAATTAATTTCACAAAATTTCTAGAATTTAATTTAAAATTAAACCCGCTGACACGACGAAAAATATGTTTTCTGAAGACAATGTTTTTATAAGTATAAAACATTTTTATATCAAAATTAAACGTTAAGTTAATTCCAATGACTTAAATTAGATTAATAATAATATAATTCAACTATTTTTTACTTTTAAACCATTTTAAAAAAAATAATATTTGTAAATGTTTTAAATGAAAAGGTAGTTTTCAATAGAAAATAATACTTTACATGTTTCATTGAAAAAATTAAACTTTTCAGAAAATTCACAAAACTTCACTCTATAATAATTTTGAAATTTTGATTCAAAACATTAAGTTAATATTGTTAAATATATTTTATTAAATTTTCAAAAATAAATTTTAATATAAGTGTGAAAAACTTGATGAATTCGCTTTTTAGAAAAAATACAGTTTTAAATCATAAAACTAGATTTATTCTTTTTCCATTCCTATAAAAAATATTAGATAAATTATAAAACATTTATTTGAATATAAAATATATATATATATATATTTCATTAAAATACTTCATAAATAGTGATTAATTTAATTTATTAAAATAAAAACACATTGCACCCATAAAAATAGTTTTTTAGAAAAACATTTATTTTACTATCAAATGATTTTTTTTTCAATTGATAAAAAAATAATTTATTTAATACTTATTTAAGTAATATAATTTCAATAATTTATTAATTCTTAATCATACCCCCCAGTTTAATGGCTTTGTTATTACAGTATACTATATCACGGTTCGGTAAAACTCAGTGTTGCGTGTAACGCAAGGTATCAAAGAAATTAATTTTATTTAGAAAAACTATTTCATAAAATATCAAGGTATTACAATACAAATAAATGATAGTGGCAGAGAATTTCACTTTTTTTTATTTCATTTTTGGTTTATTTTATCGCCCTAGTGGGTGATCATTCATATATACTACAACGATCGTGAGTGTGTGTGATGCATTTTCATTTTTTATAAAAAAATTCTTATTTATCACTCTATATATCTAATTATTGTTATTATATATGAAACTTATTTATTTCTTCTAGTATCTTCACTATAATATGAGGGTATACTCACCCCATAGTAATACCTTATAACCTTTCTTCTAGTCGGAAGTATATGGCCTATGGGAAGGTGTGCCTAAGGTCATCTAGCGACTAATAGTCCAGGCATTGTCAAGTGGTCTGAAGTGGTGGGATGTTACATAGTGAAATTATAGAATTTATTTTTTATTTTTACACACAATTTATGGAGATGGTAGAAAGGTGTTCTAAGAATGTATCAGATTTTATGATAGACTCAAACTAGTATGCCATGATGGAATTTTCTAGTGAAAATTTAAGGTTACCAAGGGAATGTAGTTAATGTTCTTAGGTTTTGATGTTACTATTTTCTAGTTTCACCTTAGGTGATGCACTTTGAGTTTGGATTTATGGATATTGTGATTTTTCCCTTAACTATGTCAATATTCCTCTGTTTAGATATCATTATAGATACAAAGGATTCATATGACATGTGCCTATTGTATGTTCTTATATTTCACTAACAATAGGACTCAACTATTTAATGTTTCAACAATATATTATATAGTGTTTTCCAATATAACTTAATTTTGGAATTCTACTCAGTTGTACCATATATATTTTATTTTAATGACAGTTCACAAGGATCTTACAGTGTGACATTCGATGGGGATGACTTGATAATCCCTCCATGTAGGATATGTATGGTGACCTATAATAGGTTGATGAAAATATAAAATTCCTTCATTATAAACCCCTTATGGGTGATTGAGGTGTGGATTCAGTTACTTAATGTTTCATGAATAATCTATGTGGTATTTCTCCATATAGCTTCTTGGTGATATTATACTAAACTGAATAATATGATCACAGTTTCCTTGATATGAATGGCCTTAGTGTTATATCATTATATATATATATATATATGTTTGTGTGTTCTTGTATGATATTTTCATTCTCAAGGGGGTAATCTATTATATGGAATCCCGGTAAGGATCAATTTATTAATAAGAGGACGGTTTGGAATATGGTGTATATTATATATGTGAGGTCCATGGAGTGGTTGTTTTGTCTACATTTACCTTTAGATATTTGGGATAGAAGTAAGGATGAAATATTTTGAGTTGTGACCTATGAGAGGTCTTGTTACTGGTTAGGTGGTAGAAACTCATGGGCTTTTAGGTGTGACTTAGAATATTATTGATTCTGTGATGTGAAGGTAACCTAGGGAAGGGGTTATCCCGGGCTAGTGAATTCCTTTGAATATGAGAAGCATCATAGGGTGATTTGGAATTGAGATTAGTGCATTAAAGGATCTATCAAGTTTAAGAATTAGATACATGGGTTATCTTGAGGGTGTTCGGTATAGGTGTGATATTCCTATGGGATGAATTTAGGATCAAGCACGATCTTCCTTGAGGATGTGAATACCATGAGGTGTTTTGAGATGGGAATATAGGACGCCTTGTTCTTTTGAGATATAAGGCACTTAGAGTGCCTTTCATAATAAGGTTGTATTTCAAGGGAGATATTTGTGTTATAATAGAACCTATTTTGTTTTAGTGTGTTTTTTTGTGATATAATGTTATGATTCTAGAGGTTTGGTTCTAGGATGGTTGAGTATGGGTAAACAATCATGTTCATGAAGTGATGTCCAAGTAGAATATAGTCATGGGTTGGATTTGGAATACATGGATTCCTTGATTTTAAAGGGGGGGGGGGGGGTTAAGGGTGCATTCTGTTAAATGAAATTAACATGTTTGTGGGAATTTTAATTTTTTTAGGAATATGAGCCTAAATTTGGTAATGTGAAACTCATTAGATCATAAATCGGGTGGTGTTATTAGGTTGCAAGGGGACGTTGAAGCCATTGAAATTTTATTAGATTGATTTATCATATTCTAGTTATGTGTGAAACCTATTTGGCCTATGGAGAAGTGAATGGGATCGTGTGAGGGTCCTTTGGGAATTATTCAAGAACCTAAGGGAACCCGAGAAGCGCGTTAGTTTTAGTGCATGGGGGTTCATGCCTTATTCTATGACCACTCAGAGGAGAGTTGTAGGATTTTGTTGGGATTCGATTGATGGGACACTCTTTAAGAAAGGCGAACAAAATATTGGTCTGATTCTTATGGTTTTGGTTGCTCATATTTTTCATGAGAAATTAGTATTCCACTATGGTGAGAGGATATATCATTGATGGATCGAGGTGTAGAGGCATGGTCAATCTAGGTTGAACCGTATTGGTGTGATAGGGGTTTATGGGATTCAAGAGAATTGCTTTAGGGGAGTGACAAAAATCTAAAAATGGTGAAATAAATGGTTTAATTATCATGGAGTGGTATAAGTAATTTCATATGGTAGGGATGGAACCATTTTTTGGTTGGATTTTGGAACCCTTTTTGTGATAAAATTTTAGTGGAGGCTAATATTTGTGTTTCTATTGAGTCGGGAATAAGAATTGATTGATGTTTTAGATTTAAAATTTCATTTGGTGTAGCATCGATGAGGATACTCATATGGTGTAGTTTATTAAATCAGTCTTGAAGGTGTGGAAATTGTGTGAGAAGGGTCAAGGATTATTTAATATTGCTTGGTGGATGATTGGGGTGAGTTTTGGATATCCAATGTACAAATAGATCCAATTGTATTTGGTTATTTGGATGATGAAAATTTTGAATTGTATATGTGATATTAGATAGAGTTTTTTTCTAGAATTAGTCTTAGGGTGGTGTTGATGTGGTCTGGAGTGAGTTGAATCAATGGTGTGCTAATACTCAAGGTAGATCATTGTGGTTGGTTCAATTAGTTGGTGATCCAACTGAGTAATTACACTAGAAGTCAAGTATGGACTTTGGTTTGGGTGTTTAGATGGTTATTAAATTGCTTCATGGATTTAGGCATCATGATCAGGTGATAAGTCAGTATGTTTGGGGGTGTAGTCATTCATTTTCAAGAGTGGTCATCCAAAGAAGGAACAATCGGTGATCTTCATGAAGTTGGATGTGATGAGATGGAAACTGCACTGAGTGCGCCCTTGGTCCACAAGATATTTTCTTTGAGAGAATATTATAATGATGGGGAGCACCATTTCTTGGAATTGACCTTCAAAAATGGAGCCTTATAGTGGGAAAACACTGTCAACTAGGTGATGAATCAGATGTTGATACTCCATTGCATTGAGGTAAATGGGTGCAGTCAAGTGTTGTCTTGATTTATTGATGGTGATGAGCAGAAGGTTTAGTTTTTAGGTGAATTAAGCACCTTATGGTTGAAGTTGTGTAGTATAAGTATATTCAACATTAAAAAGTAAAACACAACAAATTTATCATGAATTATAAAATAGTGTAGGTCATGGTTATTGGTTAAATGTACAATGTGACTTATTAAGGAAAAAATTATTATTGTAGGGAGATTGTATAACCCCATTTTTGTACGAGTTGTAGTTTTCAGGGGGGAATTTGATTTTTTAAATTTGTAGCAGGGTTCATTTTGAGAACCAGTATTCAGATTAGGATTTTGAGAGTTAGATAATCTTAGAAGGATGTATTTGGATATGGAATGAGGCTTGAGATTCCTTGGGTACTCAAGTGGGTGTCAGAGTCTTTGGGATATAGATTGGATTTTTGGGGAGGGTTTTTCCCTTATTCATAGTTTTTGGTGAACGGTTTGTGGAAAATGTTCAGATTCCCTTACATGGGTAATTTTTATTTCAATTTGAATGTGATTGTTTTAGGATCATGGTTAGTTAATAATTAAGGGTTAACCATGAGGGATCCAAAACAAACCACACAGAATGGTTTTGGCCTAAGGGTAAAAGCATGCTTGGTTCATGAATGAAAAAAATCATGTAAAAACATATACTCTGGTTTTATAGTTTTCTTTCATAGTTGTCACATGGTTTAGTTAATAATGTGGTTAAACCATTTGAAGGTTGTAAACCTAAGGTAGTGTTGACCTCACAATTAGTGTACGATTTGAAAAATATTACAGTCTATATAGTATTTTAAAAATAGTAAAATAATAATTTCCCACCTCAATTTATTAATCCCTCACCACCAATATTATTCTTCACCCTGTAATGGTTAAACCAAGGAGGTGTAACACCCTAAGATTTTATGAAATATTTTTTCAAATTAATTTGTTTTCTTTGATAGCTTGTGTTACACACAATTCCTAGTTTAAACAAAGAACAAGGTACTATTAGAATATTATTATATGATATTTATCACATAGCCATTGGATTGGAAGCTATTAATGGAACTAACTAAATTATGAAAAAAATAAACTTTACACACATTTATACCCTAAAATCATTGGTAACCAAATTATTAGAAATGAAAATAAAAATTATATGAAAAAAACAAAATATTTTTCTGAAAACCACTTTATGCATCAAATGTATGTTTTTAACTCTATAAATTAACTTAATCACTATTGGTTAATGATTTTAATGAAATTTATATATTACATATTCAATTAAAGGTTTTAAAATTCGTTTTTTTTTCTCTATGCAAGGGATAAAAATAAACCATGTTTTATACTTAAAAATGTATTTCTCTAAAAATAGATTTTCATCACATTTTGCATGCTAATTTTGAAATTAATTTATTTCACTTATAGAATTTTATTTTAATAAAATGGAATCCATATTTATAATCGATAAATAGGCCCCTCTAATTTTTTGTCAATATGAATAGTAACCATTATAAAATTTATCACCTCAATAAAGGGTAAATCGGGTAAATCTAGGTTAAAACTAAGTGATAATGCCATTATTTTTTTATCCTAATTATTATTTAATGAATTTAGTTATACCCTTATCAACTTAGGAATGAACTTTATTTTTTAATGGACAATTTTCTATGAAAATGACCGAAATAATATTTAAAGAAAAAAACTTACAAAATGTGACTCTCTTATTTTTATATATCTATTATGTGTAAAGATAGGGAAAATAGTGAGTTATAAATGAATAAAAATGCCTATTTTGAGAATAATAAACTTATATTATAGATAGTGATTTATTTTTAATTTGTAGTTATTTAATAATTACTTCGAATTCTTACTCATTTTCAAAATAGTATTTATTCAATTAATGGAAATATAAAATAAATAATATTAAAAATATTAGTAGTGACATAATTTGAATGATTTAAATGGTTAAAAAAAATTATAGATAAATATCACATATTAATTTTCTATTAAAGGATTATATTCTAATTCTACCTTTTAATTTATGTCTTTTATGTCAAATTAAATGAATAGTGTTTACATTGACATTAATGATATTTTATGAAAGTAATACTTTATTAAATTATGTAAGAATCATAAAAATATTTAGATATGACCAGTTGGATAATATATGGTCTATAATATCATCCCTTGGACATTTATGATCCAATTTTCAACTTATATGTAAAATTATAAACCTTTAAGAGTGAAAAATATGTTATAGTGGTTAATGTTAAAATAGGTTAACAAAGAAGTAAAACCAAAATATAAGGTTTCAAACACCACCAACACATATCCAAATTTTATTGGTTGATATTATTTCAATTTTATTAGAATACCTGGAATTTTTTAGGATAATGGGAAAGATATTGAGTTTATTAAAATTTAGTCTTTTAAAAATTCTAAAAATTCCCCACACCTCAATTATAAATGGTACCTCCTCCTCTCACTAATTCACACCAATTTAAGCCTTAAAGATCAATCATATCCTAATAAATATATTATAAACTTACTTATCCATGTTCTATAGGTTATTTTCTTCCCAAAATACCAACCCTATAGCCCTAATGATAAGATCTAAATGAGTTGTTTTAAAGAAAAGGTAATTGACTTTACTGATCACTTTTTTTAATTATTATTTTACCACTTTTAAATATATTATATTCTTAATAAAATAATAAATTAAATATAATAAATATTCTTAAATTTTATTATGATTATTAATCCACCTTTACTCACCCTCTTTCCATCAAATGGGAAGTGAAAGTATCGCTCATGTATACGCATGACTTACTGTCTCCATGTAGTGATACAATTTATTTTAAATCACCATATTTCATGGATGGATATTATGATAGGTTTAATGTTTATATATAATAATTATGAAATAATTTTACCTTTATAATCATAATATAACATCTAATTTCTTACCTTCCAATCCGTTGGAAAATATTAACTTTCTCATGTATACGTGTGGACTACCCCTCCACGAAGCGATGTGATTTTTTTTTCATTTCTATTTTTCTTCAATAGTAATAAGGATGGATTTAATGATTATATATGTTATATATGATATAATAATGATTCTTTAGATATGATTTATTATTTATCTTTCTTTCATTCCACTCGTGTAAAATTAAAAATCTTGTTCTTGCGTACGTATGGTCTACTGTCTCAACGAACAATGTATTTCATTTTTCAACCTCTATAATTTATGAATGAATATAAATATATATATAATAAATATATATTATTTTTATACCATGATTAAAATTATCAATATTATTTAACCATGATCAAATCACAAGGACTGAAACTACTGAACCGAAATTCTTATAAAAGAATGAAATAGTTAACACCTAGAAACGATGATTTTAATAAAGGTTTATTAATAAAAGGGTGTTGAAATGTTATAATGGGGACATATATGATATTATAATTATATAAATGATTCTATTATATAATTATTATTAATTTAAATTTATTATATAGAATACTATATCACTTTTTATGCAATTCAAATTAGTGGTAAGGGATTTTCATCTCACTTTTATTTCTATGAGATGCATTCCATGTTCACCCCTTGTTCTTTTATGTGGTATATATATTTTCCATGAATTTATTTTATGATGATTCTTATTAATTCTATAGTGATTTATATATCTATATAAGTTTTTTTTATTCCATGGGTATTATGATTCAAATGTTACCAATGCGATAAAGATTTTATATTACAATCTCATTATTTATCTGAATTGTTTATGATTATGTTTTGATGAAGATATATTATGATCTATCTGTACATAAACACATTAAATTTCATATACTTTTTTTATTTCATTAAAATAAATTTTTTACTTTATTTTTCCTCAATTTAGATACTTAGAATACTGAAAGCATTTTTTTAAGGAAAATCAACTTTATTTCACTCTTCGGTCGAAAAATATTTTTCTTTCATATCCATGTTTTCAAAAAAAAATAAAGAAGGTTTTTAATATTATATTATAATTGTTTCAAGTTATTTTTTAATCATATTTTATTTTTTAAAAAAGGTTTAAAAGGAATTTTCTTATCATATTCTAAATGATGTACTTTTTTACTTTTTACAAAAATGTGAAAGGGGTCTTTTTTAACATATATGTCATGAATAGAATATTTTGTCATCATCACCACTCAATACAATAATGACTAATTTATATGTTTCCAATGTTATTTTCAAAAAAATATATTTTTATGATATTTTATGAATTTTTAGTTTTTGAAAAGTGTTTTCCAAGTAGAAATTATATTTTCCACAATATTTTTTTAATGATCTTGTAATGGTATTTCTATTCGTCAAATACAAAAACCATTAATTTCACTTATGTTTTGTTGAATATATGATATAAGGATACCATCCTTAATATTTATATAGATGGTTTATGATTATGATGACAATATGTTTATGAAACACATTCTTTTTTAATAGGTTATGTTAAGATGAAATGATGAAATTTTTATGAAAATATTTTCTTTTCCATAAGTTATGATATAATGAAATGTTTATAAAACCCATTTATTTTAATGGATTATGATATGATGAATGTATTATGATCTTATGAAACACATTTATATGAGTTTCATTATATTACTAGTGGGTATTGAATTATATATCCCTTCAATATATTGGGTAAATATTGATATCTCATGAGATAAACAAGACTGAATGTGTAGTTAACCCGGTTCAGTATGGAACTTTGTCCACTATTATAATCTTGGGAGTGAACCTTGACTACTATGATGGTTTGGGGAGTGAAATGATTCCACTATGATAGTCTTAGTGATGATCCTTGACTATTAAAGAAATGATTTTCTATTCTTATTTGTATCCAAAAACATATGTATTATGCCAACGGTATGCTCTCATGGGTTATGTTATTTGATTACTTTATGATTTATGTCTTATAAACTACCAAATATTATGCCATGACACATGATTATTATCTATGATATGCAAGGTAATATTTTCAAATGTTATGATCCTGTCTTCATACCCTTATGCTCATGTTATGCTCAAGTGATTATTGATATCTTCCTTATTTACCGTTACTGATCATCTAATCTCACCCTTTATTATTTTTCCTTTCTCTGTGTTATAAATAAAGATTTTAAATATGATATGTCTAAAAAGGTTTCTAGTTATAAAGAACTACATGAAAGATGATGCAGTTCATTTATAAACTAGTTTTTTTATGTATCCATGTTTCTAATGGTGCTAGACTTATATGATTCTAGCATGGATCATTATGTTCTGTAATGAATATTCATCTATTAATATGTGATATATGTTTATGAAACATATGCGTTGTTATAGTTTGTATTAGATCAAGGTTTAGTTAACTTTGGAAACTAGGATCTGAAAACATTGGTGAGAACCCTAGGGACAAGTCTAATTATAATATAATTTCATAAAGTTTTAGTAATGATCATGGATGAACTAGGTTAAACCTAAGGTGTAATAGATTTAAAAGATGGTGTCTTGATTTAAACATCTAATAAATTTTTTCCATGATTATGTAGTTTTTCACTATGATCATTTTTTATCGCACTATGCCTTTTGGTTTTAGTAAATGATTGGAACCCTAATCAATCATGTTTTGAATGCGATGTAAAATTCAATTATTCTCCTCACAAGGAACCAAATACTACGGTATATGGAATAAAAAATCATATAATTATTCTCACAAATCTTTCTCAATCTATGAATCATTATAGTCTTCCAGATGAAAAAAGGAGAGAACAACATTTTGTTGAGTCCTTCATAAGGAAACACACACCTTATTTTAGTGGGTATTCAAATCCACTAGTTACTAAGAAATGGATCAGAAATAATAAAAGTATATTTTTCTTTCTCTAGTGTATAGAACATGAAAATTTTATTTTGGATATCAATCATTTGGAAGGTGAATAAAATAAATGGAGGGATAATATCAATAACAAAACAAAAAGGGAAGAAATTGAATCCATGGAGTGGGATGAGTTTAAGAGATTATTTTTCAATAAGTTCCTTCCTCAAATTCTTCATATGAAAATGGAGAAGAAATTACTTGATCTAAATTATAAATATGATGAATCTTTTAGTACCTATGAGGAAAATTTTAAAAGACTTTCAAGGTATGATTCTTTTATTATCATCCAACCTAAAATTAAGGTTGGTCAATTCTTCAGTGGATTAAAACAAACTTCCCAAAGGGTGTTATCCATAAGAGACTTTAGTAGCTATAAATAAATAATTTTATGTTATATAAAGGTTGAAATGGAGATTATAGATACCTATCCATACCACATTTTTTATAAGAAAGGAATGATGAAATTAAGAGGAAACTCTAAAAACCATAGAGAGAATAAGATGATCCTTCCTTTATGCATGAAGTATAGAAAAAACACTTAGTTAATTAACTTAAGTGGACTAGTAAATTTTTTAGGTTTGTAAAATATTTTTATCAGGAAATAAAATTACAAAGTGATGTGAAGAAGTTGGCTAGTTATGTGAATAGAACAAAAGCTCCACATAACGCACCACTCAAACTTTAGTGTTTCAAATGCAAGGAGTATGGGAATTATGATAAACAATGATGAAATATTAAGGTTAATGATGATTATCTATATCAATAAACTCTTTATCCTATAGGTGAAAGGAAATATGTTGTGGTCACTATTGGTGATGTGGAGTATAATAACAAAGTGGTGAAAGCTATACTTACCATCTAATATAGAACTTCTAATGTATTATTTGATTATGGATCTACCAACTATTTTATATATGATAAATTTTCTAATAGTATCATAGTACCTCCTCAAATATTATATGTTGTGTTAGCAGTAAAAGATCATAATGGTATTATGATCACATTGTAAGTCCATGATTCTTCTCTGATTTAAGTTTGTGTGAATGTGCTTCCGGAAAATCTTTTTATTATTCCTCTAGTGGAATTCAATGTTATTTTGGGAATGGATTGGATTTATTTACATAAATACTGCATCAATTACTATGGAAGGGATGTTATGTTTGATATTATGAACCAACCTATGATCATTTGTTAGTGTGATAAAAAATTAAACTTTTGATGGAAATTACATCCATCATATGGGCTATGATTCCTATTTAAAAGGAGTGTTTTTCTTAGATGGTTGGGGAGAAACTCAACATCAATGATATTCCTATTGTGTGGGAGTTTTTTATGTCTTTCCAAAAAATATTTTTTGTATTCCATTGAGTCTTGAATTTATGTTCTCAATATAAATTATATCTGGTGTTACACATGTTTTAAAGACTCTATATAGAATGTCCTCGATTAAGTCGGAGAAATTGAATAAGAAACTCCAGGAGAATACCGAAAAATGATTCATCCATTCAATTTCATCACCAAGTGGTGAACCAGTTCTTTTTGTTGAGAATAAATATTGATAAATTAGAGTTTTCATTGATTGTTGATAACTTAGAATATCACAATCCAGAAAAATTATCATATAACTGATATTGATGACATGTTTGATCAACTATGTGGGGATAAATAATTTTCTAATATTGACCTTCATTTTGTATATCATAAATTGAGGATAAATAAGGAGGATATATTGAAGATAAAATTAGATTCAAGGTATGTAAACTATGAATTTATATTGATTTCAGTTGGTCTTTATAATTCCCTCTCTATGTTCATGGATTTAATGAATAGATTATTTAGAGATTATCTTGATCAGTTTATGGTAGTCTTTAGTGATGATATTATTATATATAAAAATATAAAGTATGAGTATAAATATCATTTGAGTAATTTTATGAGGACCCTAATTAAGGAGATGTTGTTTGAAAAAATTACAAAGTGTGAATATTGGCTTTAGAAAGCTTCATTTTTTGGTCATATAATCTCATGAAAGGGTATATCAGTAGATCCATCAAATACTAAAGGTGTTGAATGTTGTCCTAAACCAACCACTATGAATGAGATCCATAGTTTTCTTAGTTTGGATGAATATTATTAGTTATTTATAGATAATTTCTCATGAATATTCAATTCAACAACCAAGTTTTCTCGAAAAGGAATAAAGTTCCTTTAGATTGATGAATGTGAATAGAATTTCATGGAAATAAAGATAAGGTTGACTGGTTAACTTTTTCTTACATTACCCTATAGTGGAGAAGGTTTTTTAATCTATATTGATTCATTTAAAATGGAAATGGGATCTATTCTTGTACATAATGATATCATGATAAATTATTCCTCATAATAATTAATGGTTCGTGAGAAAAATTACCCAAATCAATATTTGAAGTTAGATATGGTAATTTTTTCACTAAATATATGGATAAATTATATTTATGGAGAAATTTTCAATATATATACTGATCATAAAATTTGAAAGTATTTATTCACATATAAATAGGTTAATGTATTCTAGATAATATGGTTATATTTGATTAAGTATTGTGACGACTCAATACATTACAACCTTGGAAAAGTAAAAAAGGTGGCATATGCTTTGAGTTGAAATAATCAGGCTATATTATATATTATGAAGATCACAAAAGATCCAATATTTATAGATTTTTAAATGATGGTTATTAAAAAATTTAAGTAATGGTAGAAATATTATCTTCTCAAATGAGTGTTCAACCATCTATCCAAAGGCAAATTAAAGAGGTGTCGAAGAAAGATGTAAATCTACAGATGAAGGTAAGAAATATTCTTCATTTTAACCTTGATTGTAATTGGATGATAATGTGTAGGAACTTTGTATGTGACCCATCAATACAGAATTTGGAGAAGGAGATATTGGATGAGTCTCATAGTTTATTGTTCTCTATTCATCATAGAAGTATGAAGATGTATAGAGATATAAAAGAGTATTTCTGGTGGTATAGCATGAAGAAAGATATTGCATAATATGTATCTCAGTGCTTCATATTTCACAAATTTAATGAATATAGATAGAATTATAAGGGGTTATTATAACGATTACCCATACGAGAATGGAAATAAGAAAACTTAACCATGGACTTTATTGTTGGAATCCCCAAAAAATATAAGGTACATAATTCCATTTGGGTAATAGTCAATTTTCTTAAAAAATCAGAACAATTCATTATTATTAAATAATATTTATCTCTAAACAATATTTATTTAATATAAATTAAGTAAGTTTTAAGGTTTTATTATATACCATATTCTATAGCATCTGTTCAGGACTTGAGGTTTACCTCAAAGTTTTGTCGAAGTATTTATCGGGACCTGGATATAGAGATTAGTTTAAGCATTGTGCATCATCTTCAGATAAATGGTCAGCCTGATAGAACAATTAAAACCCTATATTATATTATGAGATCATGTTATATGGATTTTAAAGGTGTTCGGGATCAACACCTTCCTCTATTCGAGTTTACCTACAATAATAGTTTTCATTTGAGCATTCAGATGGATCCTTATGAATCCCTCTATGGAAAGACATGTAGAACATTATCCTTATGGGAAGAAGTTAGATAAAGAAATATAATGGGATATGAGCTTGCTAATGAAATGTTAGAGAAACATAAATCCATTAAATGGCACATTAAGGTAGTCCAGATTTGACAAAAAAAAAGTTATACTGATAATCAACGATGTTTCATGGAATTTGAAGTTGATAAGAAATTGTTTCTATGAATTTATCTATGGAAGAAGTTAATGAGATTCAGAAAGAATTTAAATCTGAGAACCTAGTATATTTTCTCTTTTTATATTATTGATCGAGTAGGGGTGGTATCCTATCACTTGGATTTTCCTCCAAACCTCTCTCAAGTTCACGATGTGTACCATGTATCTCTCTTAAGGAAGTACATGTCTGATCCATCACATGTACCGAACATAGAGATTGTACCACTATAATATGATATTTCTTATGAAGAAAAATCCATAGAGATCTTGGACCATATATATAATGTGCTATGGAATAATATTACTCTCCTGATGAATGTTCTCAGGATGAATCATAAATTCAAAGAAGATACTTGGGAACCTAAAGATGTAATGTAATATAGATATTTTTTTAGTATCAATGTGATTATTTTTTAGGGAGAATGTAATTTTAATGTGGTTATAATGTAATACTCTGAGATTTTATGAAATATTTTTTAAAAATGAATTTTATTTCTTCGATATCTTTTGTTACACAAAATATCGATTTTAAATGAACCATGAGGTACTATTAAAATATTTTTATGTGATAGTTATCACCTAAGAGTTGTATTGGAGGGTATGGATAGGAAAAACTAAATTATGAAAAACATCTGTCTTAAAATTTTATAACATAAATTAATTGGTTATAAATATATAAGAAATGAAAATAAAAATAATTTGAAAGAAAAATAAATATTTTTCTGAAAAACTATTTTTATGCACTTAATGTATTTTTTTATCTCAATAAATTAAATTAGTCACTATTCGTGAACTAATTTAATAAAATTAATATATTTTATATTAAATCAAATTTTTTAACATATTTTTTTTTCTAGACATGGTATAAGAATAAACCAATTTTATGGTTAAACATATATTTCTCTAAAAGGTGGTTTTAATCGTGTTTTGCACAATTATTTTAAAATTATTTTCTTCTTCTTATGGAATTTTATTTTGATAAAATTGATTCCATATTTGGAATCATGAATTTTAAATTTGGTAAATATCACCCTTTAAATGTTTTCAATATGAATAGTAATTGTGATAAAATTTATCACCTCAATAATTGGTAAATCTGGTAAATATAGGTTAAAACTAAGTAATAAGGTTATAATTTACCATCCTAACTGTTATTTGATGAAGTTAATTCGACTCTTATAACCTTATACTCAAAATATATTTATTTAATGGACACATTTCCATTAAAATTACCAATATGATATTTAAATTTAAGAAAGTTACAAAATGTCACTATCTTTAAAATATCCATTATGCATCTGCATAAGGAAGAAATTAAGTTATTAATGAATAAAAATATATATTATGAGAATAATAAACTTATTTTAATGATATTAATTTATTTATAATTTTTAGGTAAATAATTAGCTTGAATGCTTACTCGAAACCAAAACTGTATTTATTCAATTAATGTAAAAATAAAATAAATGACATTACAAATATTAAAAGTGATGTAATTTTATTGTTTTAATGGGTTTCACTACTTTTATAGATGAATATTATATATTATGGTTTTTTAAAAATATTTTATTCAAATTAAAACATTTTATTTATGTATTTATAGTCAAATTAAAAAATTATGTCAAAATTGACATTAAAGATATTTTATCAAAATAATATTTTGTTAAATTATTTTAAAATCATAAAAAAATATTTAAAGAGTAAATTTTATATAATATATGGTTTAAAATGAAATCTCTTTTCCATTTATGAGCCAATTTTTACCTTATATGTAAAATTATAACCCTTTAAGAGTGAAAAAGACGTCACCATGGTTAATGTTAAAATAGGTTAACAAAGGGGTTAAACCAAAATATAAGGTTTAAAACACTACCAAAACCTATAAAATTTTTATTTTTTGATATTATTGAAACCTAATACAATATTATATTCAAATATATTTCCTTTTTATTCATTTTTTATATAGAATTTATTTATTATAATTTAATATATTATGAAATTCCAAAATTACCCCTCACCTAAATTATAAAAGGGGACCTCCTCCCCTCACTACTTCACACCAATTTGATCCTTATAGATTGAAAATAACTTAATAAAATCACTTATAAACTTCTTTTTCCACATTTTATAATTTTTTTTATTCCCAAGATACCAACCCTAGGGACCTTAAGAATAGATCTAATGGAGTTGTTTCAAGGGAGAGGTAATCACCTTAACTGATCACTTTCTTTGTAATTCTTCTTTTACCTAATATAAATATATTATATTATTAATAAAATAATAACTTAATTATCATAAATATACTTAAATTTTATTATGATTATGAATCCACATTTACTCACCCTCTTTCCATTAAATGGGAAGTGAAAGTTTCTCTTGTGCGTATATACAACTTATCGTCTCCATGTAGTGAGACAATTCATTTATCATCAACATTTTTCATGGATGTTTATTATGATTGGTTTAAATTTTATATATGATATTTATGAAATATTTTTACTTCTGTAATAATAATATCATATTTACCTTCTTACCTTTTAATCCATTGGAAAATGATAACGCTGTTGTGCGTATGAGTGGACCATCACCTCCATAAGGAGATGTGATTTTTCTTTCAACTCCATTTTAATTTAATGGTAATAAGGATCAATTTAATGAATATATAATATAATATATATATATATATATTATAAAAATTATTATATAATGTTTAATTATTATTTACTTTTATTTTGTTCCTCTGATTGAAATATGAAAACATTGTTCATGCGTACGTACAACCAACCGTCTCCATGAAAAAAATGATTTTTAAAAAAATCATAATGAATATATAATAAAAAATATATATTATTTTTATATGAATGAAAAATATATATATATATATATAATGAATACATATTATTTTTATATGATTTTTAAATTCTAAATATTATGTAACCATAATCAAATTATAATTATTAGAACTACCGAACTAGAATTCTTATGAAAGAACGAAGTAGTTAGCACTTGAAAATGATGATTTTAATAAATTATTATTAATAAAAGGGTGTTAAAATACTATAAGGGGTCATATTTGATATTATAAGTATTTAAATGACTATTTTATATAATTATAATAAATTTAAATTTATTATACAGGATACTAGATCACTTTTGAAGCAAGTAAAATTTGATATAAGGTATTTTTGGTCACTTTTATTTCTATGAGACATCCACCATGTTCGCCAATTATTATTTTATATGTTTTATATATTTCCCATTAATGTATTTTATGATTATACTTATGAATTTTATGGGTATTTTTATATTCATCAAATGGTATGTCTTTCATGGTGATTGTGATTTAATGTTACTAAAGTATTAATGTTTTTATTTTATAATCTAATTATTCGTCAGGATTGTTTATGGTTGAGTTTGGATAATGAAATCATATGATATATCTCTTAATAAACTCATAGAATTTATTATACTTGGGTTATTTCATGAAAATACATGTTTTCCTTTTATTTTCCTCTCCTTAAGTACTCAAGTGACAGGAAATATGTTTTTAAGGAAAATCGACTTTATATATCTCTTCAGTAAAAAAAAAATTTCATCCATATATATGTTTTCAAAAAATGTTTTAAATTAGATTTTTAATATTATCCTATTGTTTTTTTTACGTTAAATTTTAACCATATTTTATTTTTTATAAAATATTTTAAAAGGAATTTTCTTATCATTTTCTGAATGAGGTGATTTTTAACTTTTTAAAAAAATGTTAAAGGAATGTTTTCTTTTAACCTATATAGAATGAAAACAAATTACTGAATTTATGAATAATAAATAATATAAATAATCCTTTATAATTTTATAAGTATATTTTAAAATAAAGTTATTTTCATAATATTTTTGTGATTTTTTAGTTTTTGAAAAGATATTTTCAAAGTGGAAATAATATTTTCCTAAAAAATATTTTAATGATCTTGTAATAGAATTTCTTTTAATCAAAGATAGAAACCCTTTATTTCACATATTCATTTCCAGGTATATGATCCAAGGATACAAATATTATTATTTCTCTGGGTGGTTTATGATAATGATTACAAGATTTTTATGAAAATAATCTCTTTTACATGGGTTATGATATGATGAACTGGTGAAATGTTTATGAAATCCATTTTTTTCCATGAGTTATGCTATGATGAAATGTTTATGAAACCCATTTCTTTTCATAGGTTTTTATATGAATAATTTTTTATGATCTTGTGGCATACATATGTATGATTTTCATTATATGATAGGTGGTCCCGTAATTATATAGCTCTTTAATGCATTTAGTAGAAATTGATATCTCATGAGATAAATAAGACTATAATGGGGAGTGAACCCAGATCAATAAGGTATTTTATCCACTATTATATTCTTGGGAGTGAACCTTGGCTACTAAAATGGTTTGGAAACTGAGCCCAGTCTCGAGGATGAGCCTTTGATACTGAGGAAATGACTTTATATGCTTATATGTATACCACCAACTTATATCTTATTCCTATGTTATGCTATCATAGATCGTGGTCTTTGATTATTTTATGATTCACATCTTATGAGATGCCAAGATTTATGAAATGGATCATGATTATGATCTATGATAAGATGGGTATGATTTTCAAATGTTATGATCATGTCCTCGTAACCTTATGCTCAGTTTATGCTCAAGTGATCATTAGTATCTAACTTTTTTACCCTTACTGAGCATATGAGCTCACCCTTTCTTATATTTCTTTTCCCCAAGTTATGAAAAATAATTTTAAATATGATATTTCTAATAAGGGTTCTAGTTATGAAGATCTAATTTGGATATGGTGAAGTTCATTTAAAAAATATTTGGTTATGTATCCATGTTTCCAAAGGCACTAGACCTATATGATTATTGCATGGATCATTATGTTATATAATGAATATTTATCTATTAAGATGTGATTTCTATATATGAAAAGTATGGGTCTCTATAGGAGGATCCCTCCCCTTTGTCTCCTTTAATTTCCCATTCGAATTTGACATTTTTAGTGGTGTTCATCAGTGAATTTAGGTAGCATCCTATTTCTTCCTCTCTTTTTTTCCCTTTCCCTTAGATTTATCTAATTTTTTATTATCTCTGGTTAGGGTTCTTGGAAATTTCCAAAAAATCATGGTGGAAATCATCCCTCTTGTTGGAGTTTTTTTGTGCTGCTTGTAGAGGAGGTCTTGAGAGGATGTATTCATGATGTCATTCATCATTCACCTTGATGCATGTTGCACTGTGAATTTATTTAGGTTTTTTGAAAAAATAAATGTATTTGTGTGTTGATTTGGGATTATAAATTGGGGATTTTTCATAGCGTAGGTTCAGGTGTCTGTTAAGGGTAGATCGCACACCGTTTCTCATAGGTTTTATGATAGGATGTTGCTCAGTGATATTTTAGGCATTACTCCTACTTGAATTAGATTTTTTAAATTAATTATAAATGTTATAAGGAATTTTTATATGTATCTTTGTTTGATATAGGATCTTGGGGTGATTAAAGATCATGGAAATGATTAGATGTGCATGGGTAGAGTGATCAATCTTTACTTTTAAAAATAAATATCTTCTTTTGAGGTAGGTGGTCCCTTTAAAATGTCCCTTACCATTTATTAATTTTAATTTATAGATGTTATGTGTGATAATTTGGTCTCTCTACTTAGGAAAATCAATCATTTTATTTAAATATTTCATTACCTTAAATTCCATTGGAAAAATGGAAGCATCAAGGATGATGATAGATCCTTAGACATTAGTTGATGCCTCGACTATGGATAGTCGAGGACATGCTTATAAAATATGAGATTGGAAATACAAAGACCCTATAATAATGTACATTAAATTAATTTTTTAAATGTAGAGTACTTAGATAGGTTCCCTTGGATCCATTGGGTAGGAATGAGTGATATTTTTAGAATGATCAGTCGGGTAGGCCATGATACGATTATAAGGTACCTTATAGCCATTTTGATAGTAAAATAGAGAGTGGGGAAAGTATCCTTTTCACTATAGTGTGTTATCACTTAGGTGGGTTTTTTATGAGTTATATTATGAATGGGTTGGATGTTAGAGGATCAAATTAGTGTCCTGGTATGTGATATTAGCCTTATACCATCTCTTTAAGTGTGATTCCCACATGGTTCATTCTATGATTCCAAAAAGGTAATGATGTGATCATAATGATTTTTTGGGATGTTAATCACTTGGGTGATACTTGATTACCCAAGATATTAAATTAAGATTATAGAACCCAAGTAGGGTGTCATCATATTGATGAGACCCTGAGGACCTCGTCTGGTACCCTAGTTAACTGTTAACCCTTGGGAGGATTAGTATGAGGATGGGTATAGATTATTTCATGTGTAAACTTAGAACCTAAATCAATGTATTAGATTAATGATGCTATTGAGATATTGATTGGTTGGTAACATGAGAGTTTAGTATTTTTATATAGGATGGGTTGGGTGGATGGATTTTTTCCTTCAATATGTGTTAGGTCAAATAAAGTAGGGTGGGATGCATTTCCCACTGAGCGTTATATTATGAAATATTTTAGAAGGGACACACTAACCACTAAGGTGAAAAGTATATAATGGTGTTCATGGATTTTCTAGGATTACCACCAGTTAATCTACTGTTGTGCCTAATTCTACTAGATTTTCTGGGTGTTTACCTCAGAATCATAGTTATATCTAATGTGGTTATAGGATTCCTAGAATTGTAAGTGTATACCAAGAAATAACAAATCATATATTGATATGTATAGAAGACCAAAATTGAATAGGAAATAAACATAAAGAGATGAATTTATTATGTGAATCAAGCATTAAAATATGGTCAAACTAACAACTCCTAAGAAATTAGAGGTGAAATTTAATAATATATCTCTATAAGTAGAAGAAGGTTTTTTGTTAATAAAGGTCACCTCATGGACCATGATAATATGGCCATGAATATCAAACCAAAAGGGAGAATAATAGAAACAAAAAAATATTCAATCAAAGAAAGAAACAAAATTATTGGATTCATGGAAGAAATTCCTATAAAAGAATTAGTAAATTTTCTAAAGAAGAGAAACTCCAAGGATAATAAAGAAATTTGTATAAGGTGAAAATGTTAGGGAATATAGCTGTGAAGTGTTTGGTTGTTCTACCTAGACAAAATTTATTACCATGATACAAGGGAAAAAGTACCAATAGAATATAATATCAATAAAACTTTATTGAATATGGAGACCTTACTAAATATGAAGTATATCCATGTTAAAAACAAGTTCTTACCAATATGTCCAAATCAGTTTGAAATGACCAAGAAGATGGGTCAAGATGAAAATATTACAAGTGGAATATTTTAAAAAGTAAATAAGGTTATTTTATCTAATATAAATATTGTTAAAAAGAATAATTTCATGTTTTTAATATAGTTTTAAGATAAATATTTCAAGGGAGAAACTATCATGAAGAGTTATCAAACTTGTGGATCTATATATAAAAAAATTGGTTGAAAAAGAAGTCATATACCTACTGATCCAACTATAAAGTTTAAAAAGATATACCATATTCTTGTAAATATTTGGTCATGCTTATATGATGGGAATTTAAATTTCTACTTGATGAGAGAAGAACTGTCTCAAATATATAATTTTTAAATATCTTAAATAGTTATCCATCATTGAACATTTTAATTAATACTCATGGTAGTTGGCATCAGACTCAAAGTGGTATTACAAATACTTGAAGACTATATTGAAAAGGGTGATTCAACCATGATAAATAATATTTGATATAATCCCTTGAAGGGGAGATATTGAATAAGTGGAGTTTCTAGAGATTTATTAATTCCAATTAAATCAATAAATCTAGAAAACATTGAGTAAAACTGAATGTTGAGGTATTATTTTCACTCTCCTAACTCTATTTTGGTTTTTGATTATACTAATTATCAAGGGGGGTTATCTGGTAAGATGGGGGATTCATATTTCACATGATTGTTTTTAATATATTTATTGAGATGAGTTCAAGAATTAGATTTTTATGTAAAATTTGGAAGTATAAATCCCATGAGAGGAAATATAAATTAGTATCATGTTATGAATTGTATTTGGACAACTTTGTGGTATAAATTGAACACTCTTGTTTTCTACAGCCAATCCACCCACATATACTTATATTTTGTTTATTGATGGTACATTGCTAAGGTAATATGTTCCACCACCCTTCTCTCATATGGAATGGACATATCTTCTCAATAAAAGGTATATAAGGTGATTTTTTGAATCTAGGACATTAGAAAGATGAGAATTACTTACCTTAACCTTATCCTTTTTATTTATTATCAATAAGAGGGAGGAGAAGACGTTGACTTGAGAAGTGAGTTATTTATTGATAACAAATCCAAAGGGGTAGGTTGAAGAACCCATTGGAATATGATTATATTTATCAAAAATA
Source organism: Viscum album (assembly GCA_963277665.1). NCBI lineage: Eukaryota > Viridiplantae > Streptophyta > Magnoliopsida > Santalales > Viscaceae > Viscum > Viscum album. The sequence goes on along the minus strand of OY728129.1, from coordinate 1,844,047,663 downwards.
GGATTATATTGAGGAAAGTTAATGTATGTTAAAGTTAATTTGTGGACTAAGAATCCACCCAATTAATTTGAGTGAGTTATTTCCATGATGAATACATGGAAAATGATGTTAAATAAGGTTTTTACCACATATTTTGGTTAAAGGAAATATGTTGGTGTTGTCTTAAATAACTGGTGTTAAAGATTCCAGGTTGTAGTCTATGCATCATAAAATAGTGATTTTTTCTTCATATTAGTGACAATTATTTAAGTGTGTTTAAGTGTTTTCTAAAATAAGGATAACTCACTAAAGATGAAGGTGATCCATGTTAAAAATGAGTGCCTTCCAATACGTACAACTCAGTTAGAAATGACCAATAGGTAGAGCAAGATGAAAATAGTGAATGTGATCTATTTTAAAAAGTAAATAAGGTTAGTTTAGCTAATAGTAATGTTGTTAAAAATAATAATTTTATGCTTTCCGTGCAAGATTAAACAAAAAAAATCAAAGTTGAAACTATCGTGAAGAGTTATCAAACTTTGGGAGCTATAAATAAGATGTTTTTTTCATTGAAAAAGAATCCATATACCTAATACCCCAACTAAAATGGTTAAATAGATATACCTTATTATCATAACTATTTTTTTGTGCTTATATGATAGGAATTGAAGGTTATTCTTGATTATAGGAGAACTATATCAAATATGTAATTGTTAAATAGATTGAAGAGTTATCCATCATGGAACATTTTAATTAATACTCATGATAGTTTGTATCAGACTCAAATTGGTATCACAAATGCTTGAAAACTCCCTTGAAAAGAGTGATTCAACCATAATTAAGAATGTTGGATATAATCCCTTGAGGGGGATATATTAAATAAGGGAAGTTTCTAGAGATTTATTAATTATAATTAAATCTATAAATCTAGACAACATTGAGGAAAACTAAATACTAAGGTATGATTTTCACTCTCCTAACTCTATTTTGGTTTTTCATTATACTAATTATCAAGGGGAAGTGAGTATCTTATAAGAAGGGGGTTCAACGTTCACTTGAATTTTTTTAATTTATTTATTGACATGAGTTCATATATTATAACTTTTTGTAAAATTTGATAGTATAGCTCCTATGAGATGAAATACGGATTAGTATCACATTATAAATTTTATTTGGAAAATTTTGTTGTCTAAATTAAACAATCTTGTTATCTATAGTCAGTTCACCCGCATCGACTTAATGTTGGATGATTTATTGTACATTTATAAAGTAATATAATACACCACCCTTCTCCCATATTGAATTGATAGATATTTCCAAAAAAGTTATTGAAGGTGATTTTTTGAATTGAGGATATTAGAAGGATGATAAATCCTTCCCTTCACCTTATTCTTTGTATTTATTATCCGTAATAGGGAGGATAAGGAATTAACTTAAGAAGAGAATTATATATTAACAATAAATCCAAATGGGGATATTGAATCACCCATTGTGTTATGATTATATTTATCAATAATAGTATTATATTGAGGAATGTCATTGTATGTTTAAGTTGACTGATGGACTAAGAATCCACACACTTAATAGGACTGAGTTATTTCTATGATGAATACATAAAAAATGAAGTTAAAAAAGGTTTTCCCACATTTTTTGGTTAAAGAAAATATTTTTTTTGTCCTGAGTAACTATTTAAATAGATTCAAAGTTGTAGTCTATACATCAGACAATTGTGAGTTTTTACTCATGTTAATGACAAGCACTAAAGTGTGTTGAAGTGTTGTCTATAATATTTTGGTTTACTTGGATAAATAATCATATATAAATTGAGATTATTATTGCATAGTTTTTTATTCCAATGAATATTTCATTAAGGAATAGTTTTTAATCCCTAGATCTTTTGGATGATGGGGATTATTCTTGTTTCGTTAGCCAATGGAGGTCCATTACAGAAGAGATCCCTCACAAGTGGCTATGTGGGTTCATCCCCAAGGGATTCTCCTATTGTTTCATAACATTTATTTATTTCATGGGATTGGTGAATCCTTAGGCTCCTTCCTTTTTTCTAAAGAGAAAACTCTTTGGCTTGAAGAATAAACAATGGCCTAGATATATATCAACCTGGATCTTTCTTAGAACCTCCTATTAAGGTTACTTCTCCGAGTTGAGGTTCTAGAGGAATGGTCCCAGGCTCTTGTATTCCCTTCACCACCAATGTGATTTTTGAATTTTGGTCTCTAAGGAAACACATTACCCTCATGCCTTAGGAGTTTCCAGCTCCGTTCAAAGGGTTGTTAAATGGTAATACTGAATCCTGATGATGTATCATGATCAATGAGATATAGTGTCTCCCTGATTGTTAGAGATTATTTAGGAGATTGTTCGAAGGATTTAGAAGATATTTCCCCTTCACCCTCTTCGATTTCACCCATCTTGATTTCCATGTCTCTTATTCATCCTAATTTGGTGGGCCTTTCATGCGCTGATATGGTTATCTATAGGGTGGTTTCACTTGAACCTGGCTTCCCCTATTATCATGACTTGAGCCACCTAGTTTGTCTCTAATTTATTCTTCTTATAGACATAGTGTATTATCATATGCATGGAATGTCCACTTGTGCATGAAGATTTGTGATGATATATCTAGAATGTTATAAGTGAATACTCAGTTGACTGTACCTATCCCAATCTTTCTCACCAACACCTACTTCACTTCACCACTCTATATTGCTCTGAGTGGTTATCATGATTATGTGCAGTGTGATGTGTTGAAGATAAATGACGGTCAGGGTCTAATGTTATATCTAGGAATATCTTCACCTATATAGTAAGGAGTCTATACTAGATATAACTCTAAGTTAAAGAATTATTTTCCATCATCAAAGATCTTGTGTGCTCGAACTTATAGGGATAAATATAGGTGGATCGCAATTAAATGATTCCACTCTGCTTATGGAATTCCCATATACTAGGAACCTAGGTTAAAACTGGTTTTTATTTCCAATGAATTATATAATAGGTCTTTCTCTATTGTGGGAATGTTGGAACCAAAGAAAAGTACTTTTAAAATAGCATATTATGATTATAGAATACGGTTGTGTAGCTTACTAAAATCTATCCCTCAAAATAATTATATTTGGTTATTTTGGAAGATTGATATATTGATGGATCTTCTAGATGCCTTAGAGAAGTTTATAACCACAAAAATATCTTCAATATCTCACAACATCATTGTATCTTTTTTCCTTTTTAAATGTGATGCCCAGGCCCATGAGTCTCTTTGGAATGATCTTGGTGCCTTCTATCTGGGGGATTTATCACAGATCTTTGGTGGTGAATTCAACATTGTTTTGGATCCAAAGTAGAATAAATGTGGAAGGGGATTCCATTAGAAATCAAGTTGAGAATTAACCTCCATCATGGACAACAATTGGCTTATGGATATGGGTTCTTTTAGAGATCAGTACACATGTTGTAACAACCAATGAGGAAACCACCGAACCTAGTTCTTCCTCAATCATTGTCCCGAGAACTACCATGCCATATCCTATTTCCTTGATATTAATGTTTCTTATCAGGCTCGCATCTTGTTTGATGACTCCCCCTTACTCATTATTTTGTCCCTCCCAGAACGATATAGGTGTTTGTTTTCAGTTCTCTCATATATAGAAAAAGGATTTGGGGTTCCATCCCACTATTAGAGACTTGTAGAATAGCCCTTTCTTAGGGGAATTCTTAGACTACCCTATACAAAATAAACATAGATGTAACATAAGTGATCTACATGCATAGAGAAGGAACCAAACTCATATAGGTTAGAACTTGGATGAGATTAACAAGGATATTGAATGGCTTGAATCAAGTATAGAGAACTATTGGAATAAATCCCTATTTGGAGATCTTCTGAACAAAAATAATATTATGATAGATTTTCTCTTGAAATGGGAATGCCTGGACTATGAGTAATCATGAATCAAATGGATGAGGGAATTTGATCACAATTTGGGTTTCTTCCATGCATTTATTAAAGATAAACAACAGACTTACAGTCCCAATATTATCTTGGAGAATGGCACTTGCACCGATGATCGGGATGTGGTTGGACGCATGGTTGATGCCCACTTCAAGCTCCTTCTTGTTGGCCAAAACCATCTACTTCAAGGTGGTTATCTGATTGTGCATTATAAGAATTTTTATTTCATCCCTTCTGTGGTTTAGGATAGGGACAATGAGCTTCTAGAGTCCATTCCGAAGGAAAATTAGATTTGTTGGGAGGTTTGTGGATCGAGAAAGTTCAACTAGTCCATATGGTTTTCTTAGAACCTTTTATAGGGCCTCATGGGATTCGGTTAATGGTTATTTGGTGTAAGATATTCAATAATACTTATATGGGGGTAGTCTCCCTCATGTTACATGTGCCTCTATGCTTGTGCTGGTTCAAAATATGAAGGATCTGCATTCCCTACAACAATATAGGCCTATTTTTATGTTTAATTTTCCCTATAAGGTATTTTAGAGTATCATCAACTGAAGTCTATCCAAGTTTCTCCTTGTTTGGATATCTAAAGAGAAACGTGGGTTTATTAAAAATCATTCTATCCAGGGGGATATTGGCATGGACTAGGATATTATTAGTGATATCAACTAGAATAATATCAGATATCATAAATAAATAAAGATGCATATAAAAAATATTATGATTGGATTGAATGGAATTTATTCTCAAGGTATTAACTGGTATGAGATTCTATTTTTGGATGTCTAATCTCTTGTGTCATTGTTTTAGCTCTCCATGGTTATCCACCACCTTTATGGGGAAAAGGTTTGGTTTTTAAGCCTATTTGGGGTATAAGGAAAGGTTATCCACTCTCCCCCACTATCTTACTTCTCACCCAAGACTCAATTAGTTGATAAATTAATAAATGAATCATTCATGGAAGCATTCTCCAATATCACTCAAGTGTCATTTCTCAACTTATGTTCACATATGACACTGTCATTTTTTTCAATGCTATAAAAACAACCATTCATGGTATTAATGTAATTTTGTAGGACTATTGTAAGTGGAGAATACAACAAGTTAATCGTGCAAAGAGAAGCATATATATTTTGAACAAATATTCAGATTAGAGTGTGAGATCCATGGAGACCGGTCTTAACATGAACAGAGTTAATTTATCGATGGATTATCTTGGTTCCCCAATATCTCTGAGGAAACAGAGAATTTTCAACTTTCATAAAGTTGTTGACATAATTATGGGGCGCATAATGATTCGTAAAAACCAGTTCTTATATATTGGAGGGATAATTACTTTGGTGAACCATGTCCTTTCATCAATACTTATTCATGTTATTTCTTTAATTAAAGTGACTAAAGGATTCATATCTTGAATTGAGAATATTATGGTTTTTTCTTATGGGATTCTCAATTGGATGGTAAACATCACTAGGAATCCTCATTAAGGCTATCAAGAAATTTTTCTAATAGTGGTATCAATATTAGAAGTGTTTTAGGTACTATGCAGGCCTTTCATGGGCAGTTAGCATGGGAGGATCTTGAGGGGAAGAGTATCTTGGGTAATCACAAGTAGTATAAATTTGGGGCATATATGGTAATTAAGAGTGGGAAGGTTTCCTAGGTTCAGATCTTGATTCAACCCCATTTTGAGTTCCTCCAATGACACACTCATTGGATAGTGGGAAAGGGAGATTTTTCATTCTGGAAACACAATTGGGTAGGAACCAAACTCAGATTCCTTGGATTCCCTACTCTGAATATCTCGATCAGGAAATAAAGAGAACATATGAGGTTCATTCAAGAAGTTATGGATGAGGATCAGTGGGGATTTTTTGAGAACATTGTGTACAACTTGGGGTAGGAAAAATCTGTCTTCACGGGATCCTCCTCAACATATTTCTTAGTGAAAGACTACCATAAAATTATGGAAGCATCTAATCATCATGATTACTATGGTGAAGTTATTTTGAGCAAGTATATATCAATGAAGTTCAACCTCCTATCGTGGAAAGTCAGAAACCATGCACTTCCCACCAAGAATAACATCAAATACCTGGGCATTAGTCTCACCTCTATATGCAACTGTTATAGAGAACTATGGGTGGAAACCTCCGATCACATTTTTTTTAAGGATAATGGTACAAAACTATGTGAAAATATTTTTGGGTTTTCATGGGGTTATAATGTCATTAGTTTTTTATCATGTACTTCTTAAATCATTGGTTCCAGGGTTATGGGAATTTGGGACTATAGTATAAGGAAATATCTCTCGTACTAGCGGTGGGATACTGGTTCTTGTGGAAATAGAGGAATTAATATTGACACAGTGGATCCCGAGGTACAATACCATGACTTATTTTTAAAACCAAGACCATTTTATGTGATATAATCCTTATTTATAAGATATTTGATTGCGCCCATCTCTCTGACTTCTCTTGGAGTCCAATTCCACCTCTTACAATGCTCCCATTATTCTGTAGGGGTGACGGGTTCAATGGATTTCTCATCATTAAGGTCCCAAAATAAACACTGATGTTTCATGTAACATGGGATTCATAAGGGGTTTGGTTTTTTTCCATGATCCAAGGGGTTTAGTTATTTTGGAATTTACATCATTTTTTGGTAGAGTTGATTCCATCCATGATGAATCCCAAGAGATGCTTATAGGATTAATCTTATGTATCTAGTGGAACATTTTTCTAATGGTAGTTGAAACTAATTCTCTTACTATCCATAATTTTTTACATTCTCTTAGCCTGGTTCCCTGGAATATTGTTAACACTATTTGCAGGTGTAATAGGATTATGAATAATCACATGGATATTATCAATAAATGGAGTGAAGGTAATGTAGATGCTAATTTTATTTCATCTAATATGACTTATGGTCAATGTATTTAATGTATCATTGTTCTAGGGTCTCTTACTCCTAAGGGGGCAAAGAGTTTTAGGGAATATTCCCTTGGAATTCACTAATTCAGATCCTCGTGACTCTTTCATGACATATTTATGTGGTTTTCTCCCTCAATTGTACCTAGAAATTTATTTTATTAAAATAATATAAATTTTTTGTCTCTGAGTTACTTTTAGACATGGAACATGTCAATATAGTATAGGACAACTCATATTTTCTTGATTCTCTGAAAAGGGATGATGAATTCGATGAATACGTCACATGTCATTCATCTTATAGATGATTACATCACATGCCCCTTATCTCCATAACTGAAAACATCATATATGATACAACTAAGAATGGACATGCATTTCTTCAAAATAATTAAATCATGGTCGGGATATCTTTACTCATTATACAAGTGGAAAATTATCAGTTTGGTTATACTCCAAATGATGACATGATTAGCAATATACCCAACCATCCCATGATTATCTAAGTTACCTTTAACTTGATCAAGTAAGGTATCAAAGTATTAAGGTTATCATTCTAGGTCTCATTTTAATATTTAATAAGAAAGATTGATAATAATCATACATCCCTAAGTATAAATTGACTTTATGACATTCCATGAGATATACTTTGGCAGGTTATTCTAAGTAATAAGACTCTAATTATTACCTCATGAATCAATTATTTAAACTCATATACAACCCTTTCAAAAAATTATAAGATTTTATTCATGGAAACCATAACATATCACCATATCCCATTATACTTCTTGATGATCATAAATTAGGGACAAATCAAATTATTTCTAGGAAGGGATATTATAATTCTACCATTCATGTAATGTAAATTATAGCACTCATGAATGAATGATAAATAGAGAGTTCCTTTATTATAATAACATGGTAAATTTTAAACCATTACAACTAATCACTCATTCATCTAATACCCACATATTATACTTTACATTATTTTATAGATAAAATAATGGTTTCACTAATGGATATGATACATTATCCTTTGTAACCACCTAAAAGATATTTACATCACCTATCTTAATGATCTCTCAAATGATATGGACTTTTCATAAGATGTGTTTGGTCATTTAGTGAGACTAATGTTATTTATCTTGATCGATACCTTCATTATTATCAAGATAAATATCAATTACTATTTCAATGCTATGAACCAATATAAGTTTATTAATGAACTTCTTGATCCAAATAGCTTCCTCTACAGCATCTGATGTAGTGATGTACTCCACCTCAATTGTCAATTTTGTTATGGTGTCTTATTTGGAACTCTTCAAAATAATAGATCAACCATTTAAAAAACAATAATCCAAATAGAGATCTGAAATCATCTTATTCATATTAGAAACTATAATCTATGTAACCCTTTACACAGATCTCATCCTCTCCTCTAAATACTACGAATATATCCTTAGTCATTCTCAATTACTTAAGAATGTTCTTCATATCAATCTAATGACTCCCACTATGATTATATTGGTATCTTCTTTTTATGATACAAGTATAAGTGACATAAAGTCTAGTACACAACATGGAATACATGATATAACTTATGGTTTATGCATGTTTAACTTTATCCACACTTCCTAACTATTTAAAAGGGTAAAAATATTCCTATGATTTGTTCCATGAAACACTAGTAAAGACCCCTTCTTGGTGTTATCCATGCTAAATCACTTCATCACATTTCCAATATATGTGTCTTTAATCATTCCAAGAAACCTCTTATATTTTTATCAATAGATCTTCATCCCTATTATATAGGCTGCTTTATCCATTTTATTCATAGAAAAAAGATTTACCCAAATAAATCTTGACAGAATAAAGTGTTAGTATCACATTTCCAATAAGGATTATGTTATGTATATAAAATATCAAGAACACCATTATGATCCCACTAATACATTTTTATACACAATAATCATTTTTTTATTTATGTCACCAAACTATTTGATTGTATCATAAAACTGTATATTCTAACACCTAAAAGCTTTTTTCAGTCCATAAATGGATCATTGTAACTTTCATACCTTAATAGAATCATTGGGAACTTCAAAAAAAATTATATATATAATATACACATCCTTGAATAAATTACCATTAATTAAAGTGGTTTTAACATCCATTTGATATATCTCAAAATCATAATATGCTATTCTGGATAGAAAAAATGTGAGTATAATCTACTATCAGAATAGGTTAAAAGGATTCTTCATATTGAATGCTATGGATTTTTTTATAACCCTTTTATATTATGTATTCTTTATAGTTTAAAACTCTACTATCCATATCATTTTTATTTTGTAAAACACCTTTATTCCATATGGTTCTTACCCCTACAAGCATTGTCACCATGTTCCAAACTTAGTGTACAAAGAGTCTGTCTCAAATTCTATACCATTCAAAAATTTCTTAATATCAGAACTCTCAATTTCTTCTCGGTTTGATGTTTTTTTATCTCCTATGAGTGCTACTTCATCATCATTTTCCATAAAAAATACTTCTAGGGTTCCTAAAAAAATCCTACCAAACCTTTAAAGTTATTGTGTAACTTGAGTTAGTTCGTCTTCCAAAAATATTTTCAAAACTGGTTTAGCATCTATATTAGTAAAACATTTGTTTTTTAGTCTTAAACTTATCCAAGTTCAACTTTCCTCCCATTAACACCTTGACTTATGGTTTTTTCAATAAAATAATATGCCATCCAATAAACACTTTATATTCAGTAGGATTATAGAAATAATATCCCCTAGTTTTCTTGATATAACTAATAAATAAGAACATATTAGAATTGGGGTTAAGTTTATCTGAATTTAATCATCATATGAGTGATTCACAATACCAAATATTAATAAAAGTAAAAAATATGATGTTTCATACACAATATCTCATATATTTTCTTTATTAATTCTTTAAAAGGAATACAGTTTAGTAGAAATGAAAAATAAATCTAAACATAACCCCGGAATGAAATAGGAAATACACACAGACTCATCATCAATCGAACCATCTCTAAAAAGGTATGATTCCTCCCCTAAAACACATCATTCTATTATGGTGTTCTAAGAGGAGTGATTTGTGGAAAATTTTGGAAATATCATAAATGATCAGTAAATTCCTAACTCAAGTATTCACCACATCGATTTGAATTGAAAATCTTAACACTCTTTACAAATACATTTTTTACTTCACTCTTGAACTATTTTTAACTTTTCAAAAGTTTCATAATTTTGTTTCATCAAAAACACATAATCATGCTGACTAAATTCATTAGTAAATGTAATAAAGTACCTAAAAACACCACTTTCTTGTATAATCATTGTTCCAAAAATATCACTATGTATGATATCTAACAATCCACTATACCTTTCACCATGTATCCTTAATGATGTCTTAGTAATCTTTATTCATAAATAAGATTCAAATATATCAAAGAATTTATAATTGAATGAGTCTAATAATCCATATCAATATAGTCTTTGAATACACTACTCATTTATATGTATAAGGTGATAATTCCAAAGGTATGTCAGATTAGAATCAACCAAAACCATATTATTCTAAATGTAAAAGAAATTATTATCTATATCTTGAATAAATAAATAAATTTCTATATCCCCAATTCTATAAAACACTTCATTAATATATATAAAACAACTCTTGTTCTTAATAGTAGAAAACTCCTTTCTTTTCTAAAAAAGATATAGAAATTATATTCCTTTTTATGGTGGGAACATAATAACATTTATCTAATTATAAGACTAATCCACCAGGTATACTTAAATAATTAGTGTTATTTTCTAATTAAATAAATCTTGATCCAATAAAAACACAAATATTTATTTATCCCTTCATCAATTCACTTCTAAATCCAAGTCTTTGTTTATAAGAACAAATGTGTGATTTACACTCGGCATATAATACCCATGAGTCAATGATGGTGCAATTAATTTCTATACCATTTAAATTTTGATGCCTTTAATGATTCTACTTGATAATACTTATCAACCCAACAAGCCAATCTCTAACTATTTTATAGGTGTTACATATAAGTGATATTAATAAAATTATCATTAAGAAATATATAATTGAAAAAATACATATATGTGGGTGATTATCATGTTTTATATATTTTCCTCGTGGACTTTTAATGAAATTGATCCCACTAAAAAAGTGACCCCATATATCATACCCATTTAGTATTAAAAGAACCATATTCCATTAAGTCATGAGTATGCTAGGGTGTTCATATCACCACTTGGTTTTTTAGGTAGGTAATCATTCCAATAATAATATTTATGACTCTTAGATATTTTATTAGATACTTATTTATCCAAATCCATCATAATGATTCACTCAATCATATTCCTCTAGTATCATAACCATTCGGTTTTCCCAACTAAGTTTTTCTTAAAGAAAATTCCAAGGATAATTCTCTGACTATTATAGTAACCATATTTATTTCATTCCTTACATAAGATAATCTAGAGGCACCTTGCTATGGTATGAAACTACCCAATTATATTTTCAAGGTCTTAAAATGTTTTTTGTTGTTGTAAGTAATCTTACACTTAGTATTATAAAGGGTTTTCTTTTTAAATTATCACTAACATAATATAAATCACAAGAATATTAAATTCAAAACTATTGGACCCAACCTATGTTTGGTGTTGGATTTATTATCAATCAAAGTATAATCTAGTATTACTAGATTATTGGTAGATTATGAAGTTATATCTAGATATTATGTAGTCTATGAGGACTTTGTGTGATTAAATTCAAAGTGTAACCTTGGTAACTATATACATCAAGGACCTCAAGGACCTATTTTGGGATGTATAGAGATGATTTAATATCTAGATGCTAGTGTTGTGTAGTTTAGGAGAGGATTCTAAGAATATTTTTATAAATTTTTGGAAGAAGTATGGTAAATGATAAAGGTAATATGGTAATATTTGATGATCTAATTATGTTATGGGTAATATCTTGGAAATAAAGAAAATTTTTATTTGGATGATGTTAATGAAAAATAAGACCAAATATTACCTTGAATAATTTTTTATAATATAGTGATTTTTTCCAGTGCTTTCCAATTTTTTTGTCTTAAAATCGAGGGGAAAAGAAGAATTTTTCATAATTCCTTAAGGTTTATGTGTATCATGTAAGTTCAAAACCATCACATGAACAGGTTTAGGAAAAAATATGGATGAAGGAATCACTAAAACCACATGAGTTGAATATGTAATGGGGGTTTTTTCATGCGTGAAGAGTTATCATGAATCATACAAATAAAGTTACAATTAAATGATAGATACATTGTTTTAATACTTGATCTCGAGGCATGATTAGCTTGTGTGAAAAGAATCTTGTGATAATAGTTATGTGATGGAGGAGATCTATAGTGTAGTCTCATGATCGCATGAGTCAAAATCCATTATGTGATTGTAAGGAAGAGTGGCCTCAAAATTCATGAGAACCCAATTCATTCACTCATAAGGTGGTTTGGTTGGCTGAATCACACATCTATGCAGCACAGGTGTTATGTGGTCAACAAGAGACCGAGTCATAAGATCATAGTGATGAACGATGTTTTTTCCAGCTAATGAATATTAAATATGTGTTTAGAGGGTTTTTTGGAATTATATTTTTATAAATAATACACACTTTACATCGTTAAATGATGGATTGGGCATTAATGAAAATGTAGAGAATATTTAGTTGAGAGGATTTTAGAAGGAAAGGAGCTCCGTATAAACTCAATCAGGAATCTCATTTTCAAAATCAGTTACATGGTGGGTTTGAGTATATTGAAGATATACATAAGTCCATATGCTGATTAGTTAGTGGGAAGGATATATTCATAATAGATCATGCAAAGTATTCACACAGACACAATTTCATAGAGGACTCATGCAGTTGAGACTCGCATGGAGGTGTAAAGCCGAAGGATATGCATAAAGAGGATGTGTAGAAATATTCTCGTAGTGTAGTTAGGTGGAGGGTGTTATGTGAAAGAAGAAATTTGGTAAGTATTAAGATAATTAGTTCATGTACTTATGTAATGCAGAATAGGTTACTCAATTGGGATCTCATGATAGTGTTACACACCTAGGGTTAAATGATCGGGCTTATGTTGGGTATGGTGTTTCTAGGAAAACATATTCAAACTATCAAATGGTGTTTTATAAATATATTCAGAATATTAAGAATTATATTATATCATCTTAACTATATATATTATAGAGGAAGAAGGATCTTCAAAAGAATAATTTTAGTGTCAGAACCGGTTGATGAAGAAGAGGAATGAAGTAGGATAATTTTAGTCTCAAGTCATCATCATCTTGAGAAGAAGTGATACTATGATAAAGCTATTTAATAAAAATACATAACTCTATCATTGAGGATTTAATATCATCCATCGTATAATAATAAGGTCACGGTAGAAAATAAGAGCAACAAAGAATCAAAATAAGAGTTATAATGAAAGTAGTGCCTCATGTTAAAAACAATACTAGTCATCATATCCCTTATCTGTTAAAGAGACCTAAAATTATATAAACTATGGAAAATACATCATGAAATTATCATATGGGAAGTGAATAAGAGAAATTTCACCTTGGTTAAGGATTGATCAATCCCATAAAATTATAATGGTAGTGATCCTGGAATGGAGTGACTAAGACCAAAACATTGTATCCACTGAACTATTGGAGCTTAGTGGATTTTGGCGCATCGACACATCATGAGTGTGTTCTCCTTGGATATATCCTATTATGGTGAACCAAGTAAAATATGAGTATTTTTATAAATTCTTTACTTTTCTACATATTTTTGTTTGTTTCAGTGATTCTTATTAAAGGAGTAATAGGTTGACCATAGTTCTATCCAACGTGAAAGAAAGATCCTAAAAATAATATAAATTTCTTAAAGAAAAAGTTTAATTGGAACATCACCCTAATTTACCCCCTTCCCCCACCTCTCAGGATATACCTAGTTACAAAAAGTTGTATTATAGAAAATGTTTTATATTTGGGGTTCAACTATATTGAGGATATCTTGAAGAAGTGTTTTCACTTTCTATGGGTTATTCATCCTGATAGGTAAATATGGGAGATCAAGAGAAGAAATATTTCAAATATCAAGAGAAGAAGGAACCCAATAGAGTGGTTAATCTTCATGTAGAGATTTAAGGTTCACTTGAATAATTGGATATTCAAATATTATAGATTTTTATTATGGTTAGATTATCAAAGTAATCTACTAAATATATATATGAGCTTAAAACTGAGATGAAGAAACTTTAGAAGGAGTTAATAGATCAATAAACTAGTCAGGTGAACTTGAAAGAAATAATGGAGTTCCAAAAAAATATCTAATAATAAAATAAGGTGATTGAAAGTTTAAACCCTACTATTAAAGAACAAAATCAGAAGATTGAGAACCTTGGGGAATAAGGTATTATCTCTAATGGAATTCCATTTGTGGATCCATTTGATGATGACTCTATTAGATGGAAAATCTTTAGCGCCTTTAGTGGTGAAGATGAACCACATGGGTATGATGATAACTCTAATAAAGAAGAAGTGCCTATGATTTATGGTCTTAAATTTAGATATAGTGTGTGCCAAGATAAATAAGAAACCCAACCCTTAAAACAAAAGGTGGATTAGTGAGAGACCAATTATAAAGTGGACTATGATATCATCAAATATCTATACATATGGAATAAGGGGGTAAAATAGTATAGCCCTAAATTTTGACATAAATAATATGATTTTAAAAATAAAATAACAAATTGATATTCTTGAAGAAATTTCCAATGAGATAAAAAAGAAAAGGTTATGGAAAAATGATTGGAAGTGAGTGTCATCCCTCTCAAGACACGTCCTGAATATAGGTGGAATTAGGAAATGAATCTAGATCTAGTTTGAAAAATATGACTTCATAGATGAAAGAAAAATGATGATTATATTATGGATCTTGAGATAGTTATTAGTTCCTTAAATGGAAAAGAGAAGGTGTATATTCCCTCTAAAGTGGCATCAACAATAATTCTATGAATAAAATTTAATATGGATTCAATATATTAATAGAATAGTCATTATGATTATGTAAGAAGATATTCTTTGAAAAAAATATCCATAAGATATTACTATTGTGAAAAATTATACACTTAATTTCTGTGTTTCTATAATCCCAATGGCTTAATTATAGAAGAAGAAAAACTACTACATAAACATAACAACCAAAAAATTATGACACAAGGAATGCTTTTATTAGGATATCTTTAGTATGTGATAATCATGGGAATTAAGAAAGATATTGTAGCTGGAAGAAATTGGGGAAGGAAAAATGAAGTCATAAGGAGTTCTTTAACTCCTCTAGTATGTGAGGAAAGAGTAACTCCTGGAAATAGACATGTTAAGCTAGAAAAAAGGCTTTTTGTGTTAGAGGAAAAACATGGATCTCAAATAAGGGTTTACCAAACACCTCCCCTACTACACTCACAACATCTCTCATAGAAATAACATAAACAAATCAATAAGAAAAAGGAAGAATCTACTCCAATTGTGATTAAGAATCATATATTCTCAATTAATGACTCACCTCAAGTGAGAAAAGGTGAGGTTACTCACATGGATGATGAAAGGAAAAAGTATAAATAATACCTTAGTGGACTCACATGATAAGACACAAGGTGAGAAATAAAGAAAATAGAAAGATCCCTCGATTAGATTAGTGAGAAAGAGAATATGACCAGGGGGAATTATAAGGGCCCAGATCTAAATTGATTGACCCTTTATGTGTTCCAAAGACTAGGGTGCTTAGAGGAGGCTCAGAATAATTCTATAAGAGTTCGGTAGCTGGATGCTGGAAGTAGGGGAGGAATTCACATCGTGAAAAGTTAAATGACATGAAATAGGGTTTCATGATGTGTAACACATCTAGCTTTGTAAAATAAAATAATGGGAAGAGGTGTTGTGTTTTAAGGTGAAAAATGAACCCTGACAATTACATGACATGAAAGGGAATTACACATCATGTAATTCTCCAATGTTGTATGGTTTAAAACATTTACATCCACTTGGGTTTTCAAACCCTGTGGTTTCAATGTCTATCTCGTAACTCTAGGTGACCCAACAACCCCCTCTTCAACATTTTTTGAATTCCTTCATCAAGGATCAATTCCTAGATTCTATCTTTGATTTGTGGTGACCCAGGTTGATCAAAGGTTTGTTTTTGCTTTTTTTTCTAGTGGTTTATCTTGGTTTGATCTCTTTTTCCTCTCATTATTCTCACTATTCTATGGTGTTTTATTACCCATGGTTATAAAGGGATTTATCTTGGTTTTTTTTGGTGCATTTGTGCCATGACATCCTCATAAGGATGTATTTCTTATAGAAGTATTGATCGGAGATTTGTTGCATGGTCCATTCGCTTGCAAAGAACATCAATGAACTTTTGAAGTAACGAATTCATTTTTATTCTCTATTTATTTATGTGAAATAATAGAGTTATCATGATTTATCCCCTTATATTATAATGAAATTTATATAATAATTAATTTAACCAGATTAAAGAATTGATATCAATCACATAGTGATGTTGTTGTTTTGTACTGTGATAACATTTTGCCTCTTGATTTTATAGATAGTGTGATATCAATTCCATTCTTATATTATCATGTTTTTCTTGATAGAAATTGGTAGATAATGTAAATCCAAAATCAATTGATAATTAATTGGCTACAAAATAAAGAGAAATGTTTAATGAATCTGGTTATTGTTGTGATGTGATGATAATCAAATTGATACAGGTGTGCATATTTAATTAAATTGGTTGATGAACCTGAAGTATCATGATTATTTTTTATAAAAGAAAATGAATGTTAAATTAATTGTTTAATTTATTTTTTGATAGATTTCGAAATATTATTTGTTATTTTTCTCGTAATTGGAACTTATGAATAACGAATCAGTTAATTCAAGATTCAATAAGAACTGATTGTATGATAAAAGATAATTCCTTTATAGGTCCTAAGTTTCCCACTTTCTTGTGAAGGCCAAGTTTCTTATGCTTGGGATCCATAATATTTCATTATGTATGAAGGTTGGATTCTGTACTTTAGGTCTAAGATCCTAGTTTCTATATTCTTTTCCTGTATATTGTAATGTGTTGTGATCCTAGGATGGCTGAGCCTGAAGGGATATTGTGGTTTGTCGAGCATGGAGGCCCGAATGTGTTTTGATCCTGGGATGGATAATCCTAGAGGTATATTGTGGTATGAGGGGTAGAGAGTCCTAGTTTCTGAGTCATAATTTGACTCCTAGAGTAGAGAGATGCATCAGGATATAAATGTGGTGTTCGGGAGGACATCAGAGATGAAAGAATGGATTGAAGATGGGTTTACCCATTGATATGGAAGCTAGACACTTATTTAAATCAGTTTCTTGGTTGATGGTCATGTTTTTGTTTATCTAATTTCCTTTCCCCACTACTTTTGGTAGATGGGTTTTTCTACTCTCCTTCCAAGAGCGGTGAAGACGCATAGGGTATTCCACATGCAATCCATGTTTAGCCTCTCATGGTTGGATGTGTCTATGATCATACTATAGGTTGTGAAGAATCGATGGGTAGTTCACCTAATCACCATGTTGATCCCCTTGGGTTTGGTATATTAGAATTTTTTCCTAGAATAGCTGGTAATATGGAAAGTAATTTTGTTAATAAATGAATAAATTTTTAACCCATGGGGTTGGAGCTTGCTGGGAAGCAATGCTGTGGTTATAATTTTGAGAAGTCATGGACTCAATTTTCTTATGTCTGGGGGCATGTGATGTAGAATTTATAATTTTTAATTAATTGTTAAATAATTAATTATCATAAAGTGAAACTGATGAAAAAGTAAAAAAGTAACTTAATGTAACTCTTTAAAAGATTGCGTTCTTATAGGATATATGGTCTTAGCTGTGGCAGCCAGGAGTTCTAGAGATGTTAGATTTAGTCAAGTCTAAGACTAGTATATTTAAATAGTGTGGATGTGAAATATATTATATCATGTATATGTTTTTTTCTATAATATACTCCACACTTTCAGTTAGGGAAACTGACACCCCAGGGATTCTGAGCCCTGGGGGTGTTTTCCCCATCATCCTAATAGGAGGATGGATAACTGACTACCCCATTTTCCCCTCTCTCTTATCTTGGTAGTTACTTGTGTTAGTATGCATGATGGTTAGTTTTATTCATATATGTGTATAGATAGATGTAATGTCTTGTGGTTATTTCACACACATGTATTCTGGATATAGTTTCCTAAGGACTACTATAGATAAAACGTGTATAGATTGTGATGTCTTTAGGATTCCTTAGTTGGTGAATGGGTTATGATGGATTAAGGTATAATACCCAATTTATGATACACATTATGTGGGTTTTGGTGTATTTGGGAAATATCTGGTTATTTTTTGTTATGTGGATGAGGTGGTATGTTTCACTTGGTGCATGTTGTGGTGCTTTATCGAGGTTTCTGTGGGATAGCCTTTTTGGAGAGAGATTCCCAGGATGTATGATGTTGGGGAAGAGTGTAAAACCACTGGGGAAGTTTTCGTGGGATACCCTAGATATTATTAATTATATTATATGCTCTTAAATGTGGTACTTGGTGTGATTATTCATGGTGAGTCTAGGAACATAGTATACCTATTTAGGTGATGAGTTAGTTTCACTTGTTGTTCATTATGCTTTATTCTGATTTATTTACCTTTTTCATGAGAGGATATAGGGAGGATTATATTTATTATACTATTATACTCACCCAACATATATATAAACTATATTTTGGGTCATTTGGAGTAGTTTGGAGAACAAGCTGGTTAATAGTAGCTTGGGATTTAGCAGGACCCATTTGGGATTCCTGGTCACTGTCTTCCTTAATTTTCTTTTGGTACTTGAACTTTTCTCTTTCAGTTGTAGTGGTTCTTACATGAAATTACATTTTTGTTCTTGGGTTTCCTTTTATATTTTAGTTTTATGCATATTTTTTTGGTGTTCGTCATATATCTATCTTTCGCTTGTGTTCTCTTATAGGGTAATGCCTCATATCTGTGTGTTTTCTATACCCTCGATGCTAGTCATCATCTCGGGGCCTACTCGAGGTGGGAATCTGGTGTCACTATCTATTTTATCTTATTAATAGCCTACAAGGGGTACATTATTTGGGGAGGGGGTCATGAAAGATTGGTATTATAGATGTTGTGGAGTGGGTCATGTTCAACATCACAATTTAGCATTGTCATTTCCAGTTGAGCCAGATGTCGTTCGAGGTACCCTTTTCTTTTTTTCTACTTTGGTGCATGCCTTGTTTGATGCAGGAGTGGAACACTCCTTCATATCACCTTCCATTTTCTATGCTTTGGGACTTGAGGTAGTGAGTCTTCCAGTACCCTTGATGTTGACTATACCAGTTGGAGGTCGAGATGACTTGTTTGAATTATGTAGAGACTATGAGCTAGTGTTAGGGAAGCAACGATCTTGGGGAGATTCCCTATGTTTATGGATACAACCATATGACATCAGCCTCGGTATGGATTGGTTGTATTCAGTATAGGCTATCATGGATTAATTTTGGAGGAAGGTTTTGTTCTTCAATGCTGATAGAGATCTGTCAGGGTTGGTTCGTGAGCGAGACCCTCAGATGGGTCAGAGGCATGTTCTGTCCTTATCATCCTTGATAGCTCAGTTGATGTTGAGTTCATTATAGGTTCAGTAGTCGGCGTTTCCCAGGGTCTTAGAAGAGTACCCTAATGTCTTTCTAGAGGAGGTTTTAGTGTTACCCCCTCGAAGAGAGATCGAGTTTTGGATCGAGCTATAGATAGGTGTGTGTACTATCTCGGTGTATCCATAAAGGATAGAACCTTCTGAGTTGCGCGGGATTTGTATATAGATCAACGATCTGTTATAGTGTGGTTCTTTTTTACTTTGTTTGTCACCATGGGGTGCTCTAGTTTTGTTCTTGAAGAATTCTAATGACAGTTTTTGGTTTTTTATTGATTATCATCTCTTGAACCAAGTGACAGTGATAAACAACTATCCTATTATATGGATTGATGAATTATTCAATCAACTTAAGGGTTCAAGTTGGTTATTGAAGATCGATTTGTGTTCAGGATATCATCAGATGCATGTAAAGGATGATGATATTCTGAAGACTAATTTTTGTTCCCATCATGGGCATTACAAGTTTTTTTATGCCTTTCAGTGTAACGGATTCTCCAGCCATATTCATGGGGTTAATGAACATTGTGTTCTGTGAGTTCCTAGATAAGTTTGTTATGGATTTTATCAATGACATCCTTGTGTACTCCGCATATGAGGAGGAGCATGCAGAGCATCTATGTGCCATTTTGGGAGTTCTTCACAAATAAAATTTGTTTGTTATGTTTCCAATGTTTTATTTTTGGGCTCAAGAAGTCCATTTCTTGGGGATATTGTATCCAAACATGGAGTAACTATATATCCATAAAAGATATAAGCAGTTGTGTCTTGGGTATCTCCCAAGACAGTGGCTTAGGTTTGAAGTTTCCTTGGTCTTGCAGGCTATTACAGGTGGTTCATAGCCGATTTATCTCAGGTTTCAACTCCTCTAATAGTGTTTACAAGAAAGATTAGAATTTTCTATGGACTAATCAGTTCCAAACATCTTTTGAGTATCTGAAGGAGAATTTGGTCAGTGATTCAGTTCTTTGTCTTCCAATAGAAGGAGTTCAATTTGATGTTTTCTATGATTCTTCACATCTTGGATTGGGTTTTGTTCTTATGAAATAGAGATCGGTCATTTCATATGGGTCTCGTATGTTATGTCCCCATGAATGTAACTATTCCACCCATGATCTTGAGTTGGAAGTGGTGGTTCTTTCCCTAAATGTGTAGAGACATTACCTCATCAGTAAGCATTTTTTGGTTTTCACTGATCATAAGATCCTAAGATATGTTTTCTCCCAACGTGACTTGAACGTGTGAGAGTGTCGGTGGGTGGAGTTATTATAGGATTATGACTTTGAGATTTATTATACACATGGAAAGGGGAATTTTGTAGCTGATGGACTAAGCATGAAGTTGTGTAGTGATGCAGTGTGGAATCAGGTGATTCCTAGACAGTGATGGAAGAATATTCAGAATTACACCTAAATATAAGAGAATTTGGTGGTAGAGGTTTTCTTTTTCATATGACGGTGCAGACATACCTGGTGGGGAAAGTAGACTAATCCCAGTTTGGGGATCTTGAGGTAGAGGTCTGGAGAGACCAAGTTATTTGTGGTGAGGAGCCTGATAGTTGGTATGAGGATGAAAAATATTGAGTGTTGTTTGAGGGAAAGATTTTCATTCCTTTAGCGATGAATGATATGTTTCTTAGAGAGTTCTATATTTCTCCTTTGGCAGTACATCCTTGCATGAAAAGATGTAATGAGATTTGAGTGGTCATTTTTGGTGGTCTGGGTCGAAGCGATCAGTTTCAGAGTTAGTGCCTCGATGTATGGTCTTCCATAAGGTGAAGTCTAAGCACTATGTTCCCAGTGGTTTTCTCCATCCGTTAGATGTTCCTAATTAGAATTGGGAGGAAATATTAATGTACTTTGTTACCATTTTCCCCCAAGATAAAGGAGGTTGTTACACTATATGGAAGGTATTATATCATTGGACCAAATCAAACCACTTTATAGTGATCAATGAGTCGATATCAGTGGAGGTTTTGTTGAGGTAGTATCTGGAGGAGGTGGTGAGACTCCATGGAGTCCCAAGGATGATCATTTCTGATTGAGATCCTCATTTCACTTTTATGGTGTGGAGATGTCTCCAGTATGCTTTTGGTTCTCAGCAATTCCTTAACACTTCTTTTCATCCGAAAACGGACAGTCAGACAAAGTGGACCATCCAGAATCTTGAAGGCATGTTGTGTCTTGGGTCTTGGATTTTGGAGGCTCATGGATGAGGAATTTTCCATTGGAAGAGTTCTTGTAAAAAATAGTTTTCACTCCACCATCGGTATGGTGTCATTTGAAGCCTTGTATGGACAGCCTTTCTGTTCTCCATTATGGTGCACTAGGGTTAGAGAGTTAGTAATTATCGGGAAAAAACTGGTACAGAATACGATAAAGATGGTTCAGGTGATTCGTGAGAGGATTAAGTCAGTGTAGGATCATCAACAATCCTTTGATGATCATAGGACGAGACCTCTGGAGTTCAACATTGGGGATCATATGTTTTTGAAGGTGATTCCCCATCATGGGAAGTGAAGGTTTGGTCATGGTATAAGATTTCTCCCAAGTTTTTTGAGCCTTTCAAGGTGTTGGCTCATGTTGGAGTCATGGACTATCATATAGTGATTCTCCCATAGATGAGCTAGATACATGATTTTTTTCACTTGTCGCAACTATGTCGTTATCTTCATGATGACTCTCACTTCATCAATTAGTGCGAGATCGATGGTGATGATGATGTGACCTTTGAGGAGTGGCCTGTAGAGATCCAAGATTGCCATGAGAAGGTGTTTCATGGGCATGTTATCCCCTTGGTTCATGTATTGTGGAATCGCAGTGGCATGGAGGAGAGTACCTATGAACATGATTCACAAATACATGCTCAATACCCTAATTTGTTTTATTTTTAGCTCTTCTCTTATAATGTTGTTCATTTTGTGATTATAGACCTTTTCTAGTTTGTATGATGGATTTACCTTGTTTCTTTTTGCAGGTTGTTATATTTTGAGAGGTATCTCTCCCATGAGAGTGTTTCTGATCTTGTTATAGTTTTTTTGGGTTTTGTGTTGTTCCCCTAGTGTAGTGGTTGAGCTCATGTGGTGACAAGAGCCTTGAGAGGTATCTCACGGGGTGGTTGTTCGGATAACACCTTTCTGTTCCTCTCTAGGTTGGTTTTGGATTCTTGAGGATGAGAATGTTTTGATAGGTATCTTATTTAAGGGATTAGATCTATGTAGATCAACCATTTTTTTATTTTCAAATAGCAGGGTGCTCATAGGAGGTTCGAAAGAATTCTGGAGGATTTTGTGAGATAGATGCTAGAAGTAGGGGAGGATTTCACATCGTGAAAACTTACACAATGTAAAATAGGGTTTCATGACATGTAACATATCAGGGTTTAAAAAATAATATAAAGTGAATAGGTGAAGTGTTTTTCAGTGAGAACCGAACCCTAATAATTACACAATGTGAAAGGGGATTACACATTATGTAATTCCTCAGTGTTGTATGTTTTAAAACATTTCCAGTCACTCTGGTTGTCAAACCCTATGGATGCAGCATCTCTCTCTCAAATCTAGGATACCCTTCAACCCCATATTTAACATTTTGAGTAATCTTTCATCAATGATTGATTCCAAGCTTCCATCTCTGATTCATGGTGACCCAAGTTGATCCAAGGTGTGTTTTTTCCTTCATTTTCCAGCAGTTTCTCCCAATGTGATCTATTTTTTATACCATTCTTCTCGGCATGCTATGGCGTTTTATTATCCATGGTTATAATGGGGTTTCTCTTTATTTTTGTTGATGAATTTGTGCCATAGCATCCTCAGATGGATGTAGTTCTTGTGGAATGAGCGATCAGAGATCTGTTACATGGTTCGTTCTTGCGCGAAGAACGTTGATGGCCTTTTGAAGTAGAGGATTCATTTATTCTCTATTTATTCACATGAAATCATATAGTTAGAATGATTTATCTCATTTTATAGTAATTAAATTTACCTAATAATTAATTGAACCGTATTAAATAATTGGTATCGATCACATAGCGATGTTGTTGCTTTGTACCATGATAATGGTTTGCCTCTTGATTTTCTAGATAGTGTGATATTTAAACGTTGATTGGATTATTATGTTGGTTTTGAAGAAGGTGACATGGATTGGTTTCCCAATCCATACCGGAAGGAATTTATTAAATGAAAAGTGTATAATGAGGTCTCGAGGTGCAATGACCTTACACCATCTGAAAACTAGAAAACAACAAAATAGAATTTCATCTTTAAAGAACCCGGTATACAACATTGGAAGACTCTAGGAAATTAAAACTGTAGATTCAGCCAGCAGCTTCCAGGTGCATGCAAACACAGAGGTTCCAGATCAGCAATATCAGAGAGGAAGCAGAGATAAAAGTAGCATGTTGTGGCAGAGAAGCAGATCATTCCAAGTAGCCAAAGAGAATCATCATTCCAAATTGTAGCAAAGCTCTATATAATAGGAAAAAACGGACATGTAGCAGCAAGAGCAAGCTAAAAGGATCCATTAAAACTGACCCAACATCAAGCAGAAGAAGAAATTCAAAAATCCAACAACCAATATCAGTTTCAGACCAGCATTGTAAAAAAGATCAAAGCAGAGAGAAAGTAACACTTAAACCAAGAAACAAGCTTGAGAAAACCTCCTTGTGAAATCAGCAACAAATCACAATAAGAAAGACTGATAAACAGAAAGTAAGAAGAGAAATCCTGCAATATAGGAAGCAGAACACCATCCAAGAGTCATTAAGGAGGTTTTTGAAACTCTTTCCTGATCCTCTCATTAAAAATGTCTTACTTGATAGATAAATAGGTGTTCCTTTAAATCTCCCCTTTTCTAAAGTATTTATATAAAATTTCATCTCTAATTTTCTCTGAAGAATCAACGTCTTCACAATCATGCACATTCTGATTTTCTACTCCTTCCTCATGTTTCTTTCTATATAATTGTTGAGCTGTTTCAAGAGTATAAACTTCCCTTCTTGAAGTATCCAATGATCATGTGACTATAGTTCTTTCCAATTGGGATGAATTGTGATGTTTCCTCGTTTTTTTGGATTAGGGGTGATAAATCCATCAGCATCCACTATTGGTTTTTTTCCTTTTCTCGCTCTAGTTCTCAAATAATCTTCCTCCATATGTGCAGATTTATCTTCCTCTTCCTTAGAAGTGTCACTACTTTCAGATCTATCACATTCCTCATTAGCAACATCCTCCTGAGAATTATCATGATTTTCCTCATTATTATGTTGGTATTGATGGAAATTGTTAAATAATGTAAATCTAAAATTAATTGTTAATTAATTTTTAAAAGATAAAGAGGTATGTTTAATGAATCTGGTTTTTATTATAATTTTATGATAATAAAATTGATGCAAGTGCACATGTTTAATTGAATTGGTTAATAAATCTAAATCATGATGATGCTAGTTGATAAAATAATTAAAGTCATGTTAAATTAATTTTTTATAGCTTGATATGTATTTTTTCTTAGGTTTACAGTAGTTGGAACCTTTGAATAATTAATAGGTTAATTCAAGACGGAATAAGAACTAGTTGTGTGATAAAAGACAATGCCTTTGTAAGACCTGAGTTTCCCACTTACTTGTGAAGTAAAAGTGCTTTATTCTTGTTAGTGATGAGATATCATTTTGTGTAAAGTATTGATACCTTTCTTTAGGGACAATATCCTAATTTCCATGTTAGTTTCATACTTCTTATAATGTGTTGTGATCCTGGGATGGCTGGGCCTGGGGGGGCTGTTGTGGTATGTGGGGCGGGGAGGCCCAGATGTGTTGCGATCCTGGAGTGGATGATCATGGAGGGATACAGTGGTATGAGGGGAGGTGAGGTCTATTTTTTGAGGTAAAAGTTGAATCCTGGAGTGGTAAGATGAATCAGGATATGCATATGGTGTTAGAGAGGACACCAGAGATGATGGAACGAGTTGAAGCCAGGCTTTCCCATTGATATGGAAGCTGGATATTTTTTTGAATCAATTTCTTGGACATGGACCATATTGTCATTTATTTTATTTTTCCACAATTCTTGAGGTAGATGGTTTTGGTTACTCTCTTTCCAAGAGAGGCGAAGATGTGTGGGGTATACCACATGATTTCTAGGTTTAACTTCTCGTGGTTGGATGATTCTTCATTCCAGCTATATGTGGTGAAGACTCAATGTGTAGTTAACCTACTCACCATGTTGATCCCCTTGTGTTTTGTAGATTAGATTGTTTTTCTATAATACCTAGTAATATGGAAAGTAATTTTGATAATAAATGATTAAATGTTTACCCCATGGGGTTATAACTTATTGGGATGCAATGTTGAGGTTATAATTCTAAGAAGTCGTGGAATCGATTTTCTTATTTCTAGAGGGTATGGAACATTGTAGCAATGTAATGTGAAATTGATAATGGTTAATTGATGTTTAGATAATCAATTATATAAAGTGAAACTTATAAAAAAGGAATATAAGTAACTTAATATAGTTCTTTAAATGGTTGTGTGCTTATAAGATATTTAATCTTAGTAGTGGCAGTTGGGAGTCTGAGAGATATTAGCTATAGTTGAGTCTGAGACTAGTATATTCCAATAGTGTGGTTGTGATCTATATTATATCATGTACATTTTGTGTTTCTATATGATACTCCACCCTATCGGTTAGGTAAATTGAAACTCTGAGGATTTTGATCCATGGGGAGGTATTTCCCCCATTATCCCGATGGGAGGATGGATAGCTGACTACCCCATGGACTCTCTCTCTTATCTTGTTAGTTACTTGTGCTGGAATGAATGGTGTTTGGTTTTCCCCATATATTTTTGTAGAGGTCTGTAATGTATTATGGTTATTTCACACACATGTACTCTGGATATTTTTTCCTGAGGACTACAATATGTATAACGTGTAAAGGTTGTGATAGCTTGAGGATTCATTACTCGGTGTATGGGTTGTGATGGCTTGAGGTATAATACCAGATGTTTTCTACACTTTATGTGGATTGATGTCACTCCCAAAAACTACCTGGTTACTTTTGGTTATATGGATGTGGTGGTATATTTCAAAATGTACATGTTGTGGTGCTTCACCTAGGTGTTTTTTGTCTAGACTATTGGAGAGAGATTCTTAAGATGTGTGATGTTGGGGTAGAGAAAAAAAACCAGTGGGGAAGCGGTAGCAGGGTATCATGGATATTATTTATTATATTATATTATCTTGTATGTGATACTTTGTGAGATTATCCATAGTGAGGTTGGGAACTTAGTATACCTATTTAGGTGAACAGTTAGTTTCACTTGATGTTCATTATACTTTAGCATACTTTCTATACCTTTTCCATGAGAGGATCTGGGGAGGATCCTACTGAGTATACTATTATACTCACCCTAAGTATATATAAACTTTTTTTAAGGTCAGTTGGAGTAGTTTGTAGATCATTCTGGTTACTACTTTCTTAGGGTTTAACATGAGCTATTTGGGCTACATGGTCACTATCGTCCTTAATTTTCTTTTATTACTTGCAGTTTTCCCTTTCAGTTGTAGTAGTTCTTTCCTGACATTACATTTTTGTACTTGGGTTTCCTTTCATATTATAGTATGAGCATGAGTTTTTTGGTGTCTATATTATCTCTATCTTTAGTATGTGTTCTCTTAAAGTGAAATGCCTCCCATATGTGTGTTTTCTATACCCTCGGTGCTATTCA
Organism: Viscum album; assembly: GCA_963277665.1. Lineage (NCBI taxonomy): Eukaryota > Viridiplantae > Streptophyta > Magnoliopsida > Santalales > Viscaceae > Viscum > Viscum album. The sequence continues at coordinate 1,844,020,237 of OY728129.1, read as the reverse complement.
CCTACCCGAGGCCTACTATAGGTGGGACTCGTGTTTCACTATCTCTCCTCTCCCATTACTGGTAGAGGAGGTGTAAACTATGTGGGGAGTGGGTCATGATAGGAATATTCCCACACTGATAAAGGAGTATGAAAAGAATAAAGGTGCTACATTAATGAAGAAAACTTCTATATGTGGGTCTAATCACACAACCGTGAAAAAGAATAATCATATTGAACATGTAAACAAAAATAAGGATGAGAATGTGCGGAAAGAATTTTTAATCGTATGGCTATATAATCAATAATTGGCTAGGAAGATATAAGAGGCATAGAAAAATGAATGTTCTTTACTTATAAATGAGAAGAAGCCTAAGACAATAGAGGGAAATTTATAAGCAAAGGGTTGTTACATCATCACCAACCATAATCCTCTATTTTATGATTCTAGAGGTTCCCCTCTCCTTGTGTATGAAATATTTCAAATATTTTTTAGGAGGTGTGCAGAACTAAGGTAGATATATGGCCTATGGGGTGATTTTTTTGAAAAAGTAATATAATTTTATGCATAAAAAGAATATATGTTTAATCTAAAATATGTTCTAGACAAAATAGATGGAGTTGGATATATAGAAAAATTTATAATTAGTATTTTCAAGTAACCACTCTAATTTCCATATCTGAATCTGGATGTTTCATTATGAATTAAAGAAGTAAAAATGATTAAGATGTTGACATGAAGTAGAATAGATTTCAAGTATGTAGTTAGAAACAATATTTTTTGGAAATAAGAAATAAAGGGTATCAAAAAATTTGTGTCATTACAAATCCAAGTGGTATTAGACCACTTTAAGAAAAAGATGAAATATCAAGTTAAGAAGTAGTATCATTTTTTAATATTAATTTTTTTATGATCTAAACATGTAGTATCAATTAACTATTTATAGGATACAAATAAGCTACTAAAATAAAATGATACCACCAACACAAGTGGTTCCCCATACAGATGATTAGTTCAAAAATTAGTTTCATAAGATTAATTATATATATGTTTTCATATCAAAATTTAGTATCAATTATTTGTGTTAAGAGTCAAAGACACTCAAGTGGGGTTGGTGATGAGTACTAAAAGGCTATCTAGATTTATCTAAAAAATATTACCTTGTGAAAATTTAAAGATCATGAATTTTGATCATTATCACTATTTTGTCAAGAAAAGGTGGAATATGTTGTATTTTTAGATGTACGTCTCACACACTCTATGCCTTGATGGTTATATGTTGATTTTCTTTGGTGTAAGTGTGATTAAGATCATAGGATGAATTTAAAATAAAATAAAAAATATCATCATTATTAAAGTAATTGAGTAACATATACATCTTTGATGTTGTTGACTTAAACTCTCGTTTCCTATAATGAGTTACGATTCAATAAGATTTGAGTATTTATTGATGACTCAAATTCAAAGTAGTAAATACATAACAATGTTCTGGAATAAAATTATCATTTTTTTTAAAAAAAAAGTCAAGAGGTATTTAATTTTAAACTTTCTATATCAACTGAGATAATAAGAAAATTCATATCAAAGAGGGATAATGATCACTCCATGTTAGTTTTTATGAAGTTGGGGGAGAACTGTGTTCCCAAAATTGTTTTTGAAGAATAATGATACTTTTGATGTGGGGTATTGTTGATTAAGGGGTAGTAGATCTATAGATTAAGAAATCCCCTATGGAGTTCTATGAGAATGAGGGAGTTAAAATAAATGATAGATCATATGATTACTTAAGGGGGAGAGAGTGTGAAGTTAAAATTAGGATTCTCATGGACCTATACATTTCAATTCCAATGGGGTACAAAAATAAGGAATCATAAATGAATAACCTTGAAATATTTAGAGTATCAGAAATAAGATAGATTTCTGATAGTATTGAAAACAAAATCTAAAGGGGTAGCATGTTAGAACAAAACCCATGTTTGGTGTTATATTTATTATTAATTATAGTATCATATAGTATGACTGAAATATTGGTAGATGGTAAACTCATAGTCAAAGGTTGTGCAGTCCATGAGGACTTTGTGTGAAGAAATGAAAAGAGATGCATTGATATGTCAACACATAAAGGATATCAAGAACCTATTTTCGAATGTACAGTGAAGATTTCATATCTAGATGTTGGAGTTATATAATTTATGACTATATTATTATTGGAGTCATATAAATATTTTGGGATAAGGATGGTAAAAGTGAAATGGAATCTAGTCATCTTTGATGACCAAGTATTGTTATGGGTAGTAGTTTGGAAATAAAGAAAAAAAATTCAGTATTATTTTTATAAATAATATGTGACCATAAAGAATGTTCAAGAACATGGTGATGTTTCCTAGTGTTTTCCAAATTTTTGGGATGAATAACTAGGGGAAATAAATGTTTTTTAAGTACTTAAGGATTAGGTAGAGTGTATAATTGCAAAAGAATCATGTGATCAGGTTTAGGTGAATTGTGTATGGATAAAGGAATCATGTTAACCACATGAGTTTAATGAATAAGGAGAGTTATGTTTTCATAGGAGAATAGATCTCATTTATCAAATAAATAAAGTTACATTGTAAATGTTGGAGACTTCATGTGATCTCTTAATTCTGAGGAATGAATGATTTATCCGACATGAGACTTTCGATAAGAGTTATATGATGGAGGAGATCTATGATTTAGTATTTTGATTTTGTGATTCATAATCCTTTAATTGGTTTTAAGGTAGATCGGTCTTATGATCTGTGAGAACCTAAGTCATATACTCATAGGTTGGTATAGCTAGTGAAATGTCACATCCATGTGATACATGTATTATGTGATATGCAAGAGCCTGATTCATGTGATCATAATGATGCACTACGATTTTTCTAACCAATGAACATTAAACACATATTTAGAAGGTTTTGTGAAGTGTTTTTTCTATAAATACTACATGGTTTATGCCATTAGAAATATGGATCAATCATTAATGAAAATATAGAAAAGATATAATTAAGATGATTTTGAAAGAAGGAAAAGAGATCCATATAAACTTCATCATGAATCTCATTCATGAAATCAATCATGTGGTGAGTTTGATAATGTTAAAGATACCTAAAAGGACTCATTCTGAGGAGTTTGTAAAAGGATATATATATAATTGGTCACACGAAGTAGGCATGTAGATGTTATGTGGAGGATTCACATGGTTGAGACTCACATTGAGGCATAACACAGAAGGTTATATGTGAAGCAGACCGGTAGAAGCAGTCTTATGAAGAAGTTGGGAAGATGGTGTTATGAAAAAGGAGACATGTGGTATGTATTATTTGAAGTAGATAAAACAGGTATGTCACATGGAATAGGTAATTTGATTGGGGTCATGTGAAAGAGTTACACACTTAGAGTCATGTGATTAGGGTAACACTGTGTATAGTGTTTCAAGGAAAACTAGTTTAAATTATAAAGTGGTGTTTTTTGAAACTATTTAGAAGATCAAGAAGTAAATTAGAGAGTTTTTAATATATCATTTCTAGAGGACAGAGAATCAGAAGTATAATTTCAATGTCACATTCAGTTTATGAATAAGATGAATGGAACAGGATAATTTTGGAGTGAAATCATGCTCATCCTAAGAAGAAGTGTTATTATCATATAGTTTTGAGAGAGAAATATTCACTCACTCATTGATGATTTAATCTCATTTTTCATATAATAATAATATCATAGTGGAAAATAATAACATCATTTCATAAAATCATAAGTTACTGTAACACCCCAAGATTTCATAGTATGTTATCTCTTCAAAGTATTTCAATAACTTGCGCTACACACAACACCGAGTTCGAGCGCACCACGACTTACCAAACTAGCCATTCAAAAAGGATGTTAGGAATATAATTAACCAAGTTTTAAATTTTATATATCCTATATAATTTTAACATTCATATTTTGTGTTTCTTATACATAATATAAGAAAAATTCAATTTTAAAGATAAAAGAGATATTTATCAAAAAATGTTGTTTTATCCCTTTTAATGGAGAACCCTTTTTAAATTCAAAATTTGACACTTTTATATACTCAATTTAGTGAAATTAAATTCATATTTATAATAGGGACATAAAAATTTAGTTTGGTTAAATTTTTTGTACTTTTCTAATAACTTTCAAATTTAGATGAATAGTGAAAAAATACTAAATTTTAATTAAAAACAAATTTTTTAATAGAAATCATTTATAGTGTTAAATTATATATTTGAATGGTTTTTAAGTATCATTAGATTATATTTTTATCATTTAGGCCATTGTATGTAATTTAATATTTAAATTGGACATAAACAAGTGTCAGTCTTTTGATAGTTATTATTTCTTAAAAACACGCTTTTTGTTTTGACAACGGGAATTAATTTTAAATTAAATTCTGACACTTCTATGTTTTTAATTTTTAAAAATGGATTCCATATTTGGAATCAGGAGGTCCAAATTTTTTAATTAGGTAACTTTTATTTTTAGACCTTATGAATAATTACTTCGGTAAATATTTTATTTATCATGGTTAAAGTGTAAATCCAGTAAATATGGGTAAAGAAATAATATTAAAATAATATTAAATTACCCTAAAACATGTTCTAACCCTATTTGATGGTACATTTATGACCATGGGCATCCTTGGATCGATTTTAGGACCCTATTTTTCCACTTGGGTGTGATAATGACATTTTATATTAATCAATCTAAAGTAAAGACAAAAATAACAAAAACATGTATCTTTTAGTAAAATATTTTTATATCAGGTTATATAATTTATCTCTTCAACTATAAATATTTATATTAAAGCTAAAATTATTTCCTACATTATTATATTTTCTTTATAATTTTTAGATATAAAATAAATATATTTATTTATGACACAATAATGTTGCAGTATTTTCCTTATTAATAAAAGAATAAAATAAATGATATTGTAAATATTAAAATAAATATAATTTGAAATTTTTGATTCCATAAAAGAATTTTTTATGTGAGTATGAAATGTTAGTAATGACTCAATGTATTTTTTCTAAGTAATAAAGTTTTTATGACTTTCACAAAAACCAAATACTAAATAGTGTCAAAATTGACATAAATTAGTTTTTAAAACAAATAGTATATTTTTGGTTGATATAATATTCCAAAAAAATATAAGGTTCGTCCAAATGGATTAAATAATATTATATATTTTATTAATGAACCACTTTAGGTTCTATTAATGGTTTAGAGTAATTTTATTAACCATATAGTGTAAGAATGCCAGAAGACACGGTAAAAGTTAAATTAGTTAACTAAGAGTTAAATCTAAAAGATAAGGTTAAATTGGGGACCTAAACTTGTCTAAAACGTATTTTTTGAGAGTATTTCGATCCATAAACACATAATTCTAGAAATAAATTCATTAGGATCCATTATAAACCAAATATTATGGTATAATAAATTAATATTTTAATATTTTCCTAAAGTGACCCTCACCCCCCATATAAAAGGGCACTTCCCCTTCTCTTAATTCCACACCTACAAAGCCATTTGGCTCGGCCAAAATCTGCCCAAATACCTTCTAAACTATCCTCTATTTAACCTAGAGGAATTACTTTGATCATAAATCCAACCTAAGGAGCCCTTTAGATCAACTTGAAAGGAAACACCCGGAGAAGAGGTAATAATTTCACCACCCTCTTTCAAGTTCTTTTCTTCTTCCACTTCCTCTTTCTTTGTTGTTTCCATACTAAAATAATAAATACAGTACCTTATATATAATTTTATGTTATTATAAATATGTCACAACCGTATTCATTATTCTATCCATCCTATAATTACAAATTCACCATACGTGTGAACGTACGGCTTACCGTCTCCACGTCGTGGTGTAGTTTTTTATTCAAACACTTCATTATTTGGATGGGTATAATAATGAGTATAAATGATGTAAATAATAAATATAACATGTTAATGATTTTTTATATATGATATACCATCCAATTACATACGATTTCACCATCAATATAATGATATTGTCGCTCATGCGTACATACGAATTATCGTCTCCATGACACGATGAGATTCATTTCCAAGTTCACCATTCAACGATGATTATAAAAATATATATTATTAATAAGTATGTAATATATGACATAATAATGTTACTAGATATATATATATATATAAATATATATATTTATGTATGTATGTATGTATATGTATATACTTATATATATCTTATTCACTTACTTCTGTTCAATACGATATGAAAACAGAAACAATGTTTATGCGTACGTACGGCCTAGTGTCTCCATAAACAGTGCCTCCCATTTTATATATATATCTATTATAAATATTTATATTCTAAATATCTATGATATATAAATCAAAGTTTTTATTCTGGAAGTATTTAAATCATGATCTAAATGATATGATCAAGAATAACAAGTTAAAACTGGTACGATAAAGAAAGCAATTATTACCTATAATGTTTATTTAACATGGAAATCATTATTAAATGGGTATTATAAAGTCATAAATGAATAATTTATGATATAATAAATATTACTATGGTTTTGGTATAATTTAATAATATACTATGGTCATTATACTAGAGGTTAAATGTACTCTCGGCCAAAAGAAAGTGTAAGGTAAGGGTTAATTCTACAATCTCTTCATTATCTGAGGTTGTTTTTACATGAGTATCTATTGGGACCTTTTTATCATCTACATCTGTGTTTCATAAAAATATTTTCAAAAGGAATATTTTAAGGTTTTATGTAAGGGAATCTTTAACTAGATCATCATTTTAAATGGTTTAAATATTTATTCTTCTAAATCATTCTCATTAATGTCCATGTTTTCAAAATAGGTTTTAAGGATTTATTTATATAGACATGAATGTTTTTAAAATGTTAATTCATTTAAAAAGTTTCAAAGTGGTATGGGAAACATTTATAAAAAAAATTATTTAAATATATTCCTTTCTATATTGTGTGAATTTTAAATACTTTTATGAAAAACGGATATTTCTCTCAAAGAGTTTTACAAATCATTTTCATCTATTTCAACATCCTTTGATGGATTTTAAACTTGTTTGAAGATGATTTATTATGATACAAATATTCCATATTGTATTGAAAGTTTTGTGATATGTTTGACTATGGATGTGTTATATTTATACCATTCATGGTTTATGGATAATGTATTTACATTTCGTATGCTAGTTTTAATATGAATGTTTATGTTATGTTTAAACCTTTTCATATGAGGAATGAATTGGACTTAGTAAGTGACGGGTGGAGCTTGCTATAGCTCCTCAATACATTGGTAGGTCTCATGATACAAACTAGTGTCTTGGCACAAGGCCTTGAAAAAATATTATTTGTAGTCTGGGAATAATGCCTTGACTTTGTGGTTATGAAGTCTGGAATTATGCATTCCAACATTATGAAATTGAATATTGATATTACATGTGATTATTCAACTAGTAGAATATCCATGTGAATAATTAAATGTAATTATTTGATTTATATTTTTAATATTATTCTGAAGTTTTAAGTTTAAAAGGCTTTTGTTTTAGTCTTATACATTTCCTTAAATGTTTATGTTTATTTATAAAATTTTTCACTATATTGTTATCCTTACTGAGCATCAGAGATCACCCCTTTCTATGTTTTATTTTTTCCAGGATTTTAAGAAGTGTATTATGATTGATAAGGAGGGTTAATCTATGGGATTAATGGAGTTCTCAAAGTATCATTTATGTTTTGTTTTGTTTTTTAATGTGTAATGTAACGTTCATGTATGTAATCTATTTTCCAAGACTGCTAAACTGATCGGTCTTTCGGGACTTGATTCCTTGTAATCATGCCAATGTATTAAAATAATGCACCGATGCTAGGTAACTAGGGTCAGGGCGTTACAATTGGTATCAGGGGAAGTTTAGTACAAACCTTGGAAACTAGATTTAGAAAAACTCTTATTAGAAAACATTACCCTAATATAGACTTTGAGGATTAGTTTAGAAGAACTTACTAAAATTTTAGTACTGTAGAGATTTTGTGAGTTTTCCAAGAAATGCATCCCTGTCTGGATACGAGCAGGTAGAGGCGGCTCTGGAACCGGTATACCTAGGGGTAAAACCAGAAAACACCGCTTTTAGCTAGACTCAAATGGGAACTGGTGCATGACAATGGGTCTTCCTGCACTCTTGGTTACGAAACTCCTAGGGGATATGCTTAGGATAATTCTCATTTTCTTTAAAAACCATTATAAAGGATTTATGAGTATATACCTCCTCAAAGAAAACATTTTTATGATTATGGATTATATACAAAAACTGTTCAATTTATGTTAATTATTTTACAAGTTTGGAATTATGTATTTCGATTCATAAACTAATCTACTATATGCCATTGTTTAGAAATGACGCCTAGTAGAAGGAATGAGAATTCCAGCAATACGCATGATCGAAAGATTAAGAGGGATCATATCTTTCATGGTATTAAGCCAACATTTAAAAGGGAAATAGTCTCCCACGTATTCTCATCATATGAATAAATAGTATCATGTGTTAATAAGATAAGTAAATAATTCTCTGAGTCCTATGACTTTGAAGGGAAGCAAGAGAAGAAAAGGATGGAAGAGAGAAAATGGATAAAGGGAAGAGGGAAAAGAAGGATTTTCCCATATATGATAACTGTGGAAAGAATCACCTTGGTAAATGATTGAAGGGAATGGGAGTTTTTTATAAGTGTGGAGAAAAAAGACACAGAGTACGTGATTTCAAGGGTAAGAAAAAGGTTTCAAATGTACAATGCTTCATCTCCAAGGAGTTGGGACACTATGCGAAGCAATGTCCAAATCATCAGAGTATACCCCAAATGTTGATATTGGATAATAATCAAGTTATGATACTACCAAAGATGAAGAGGAATTATTATATTTCTTATGTTTTTATTAAAGTATTGTGTCATTTGAGTATTGTATTAATGATTTACATGTTATAAGAATTATAGAGTATAAAAGGATTGTACTGTTGTACTATTTCATTAAGGACTTGAGATTGTATATAACCAAGAAAAGTGACTCAATATGAGGTTAATTTTTTTTGGAAAATATATGGTTGAGAGAAAGATAAACCATAATATGGTTCTGATACTGAGGTAGTGATTTTGGAATAATATATGATTAATTTGGATAAATTATATTGGATATTCTTGACAACCTTGAAACTGATTAATGATTTGTATATTCCATCATTGTTGGAGTTTACAACATTTTTGGATATAAGGAGTATATCCAGTATTCAATAAGGAATAAGGCAGCATGAATGTAATAAATATTATTTTATGGTAATTCAGGGTGTTATCGTGTTTTAAAAGAATACATGATAAAGTTATTCACATGTTATTACGTGGAAAAAAGAATGTTCATTGTGATTACCTTCCATATAAATTTTGGACTTTGAATTTGGATAGAAGTATTTTGGGTAAGTCTAAAGGTTTTAATGGATTAAGTTTGACATTAAAAACTATTATTAAGGTTAAATCATTTCTAAATATTATTTTTGGACAACCCGGAGGTCGGGCGACAACCTGTCGCGTCCGATAAGGCCACGATACTTGAACTCATAACCGAATGGTGATAGGGGTGGATCACCTAACACTAGCATACGTGATGTCCTGGTTTGTATAATGTAGTTTATTTAAATATTCTGAAAAATGGATTATAAATTCATTATTTTTGGAACCCTATACGATTAGGATGAATAGAATAATTTTGAATTCTATTATATTTTGGAGTGAAAGATGAGTTTGTGGAAGGAATTAGTTAAAGGATGAAAATATACTTTTCAAGTATATTTTTTCCTCTTATTCTATGAATAAATTAATTCTTAAATTCTAGGAAAGTGATCTTAAAACCAAACATGTGTTATCCTAATACCTTATGGTTTGTTGAACCAACGATATTTTAAATCATCATAGATTGATGGCTTTGAGACCCTCAATTTTACACTTGTTTGTGATTGATGGCCTCAATCACTCCCTATAAATATTTACGTTTTTCATACAATTATGTGTCTCTAATTGCAACCAATGTTCTCCTAATAGATATCATAATTTGGTTGTGACTTTTTCATTTCCCTTTCCCTCTTATTAAGAATAAATTTTATTAACCCAATTTCTGATGTGGGTTTTCCACAAAGGTATTTTTTTATTTTAACATTTTATTTTCAAAAAACAATTTCAAATTTTGAGGATGAAATTTATTGAAGTAGTGGATAATGTAACACCCCAAGATTTCATAGTATGTTATCTCTTCAAAGTATTTCAATAACTTGTGCTACACGCAACACCGAGTTCGAGCACAACACGACTTACCAAACTAGCCATTCAAAAAAGAGGTTATGAATAGTATTAACCACATTTTAAATTTTATATATCCTATATAATTTTAACATTAATACTTTGTGTTTATTAGACATAATATAGGAAAAATTCAAATTTTAAGATAAAAGAGGTTTTTTTCAAAAAAAATGCATTTTTATGCCTTTTAATGGAGAACCCTTTTTAAATCCGATATTTGACACTTTTATATATTAAATTTAGTGAAATTAAATTCATATTTAGAATAGGGACATAAAAAATTCAGTTTGGATAAATTTTTTGTTCTTTTCTGATAACTTTCATATTTTGATGAATAGTGAAAAAATACTAAATTTTAATTAAAAAAACTTTTTTAATCAAAATAATTTACAGTGTTAAATTATAAATTTGAATGGTTTTTAAGTATAATTATATTATATTTTTATCATTTAGGTAATTGGATGTAATTTCTTATTTAAATTTCACATAAACAAGTGTCAATCTTTTGATATTTATTATTTCTTAAAAATACACTTTTTGTTTTGACAACAGGAATTAATTTTAAATTAATTTCTGCCACTTCTGTGTTTTGTATTTGGAAAAATGGATTCCATATTTGGAATCAGGAGGTCCAAATTTTGTAAATAGGTAACTTTTATTTTTAGACATTATGAATAATTACTTCGGAAAATATTTTATTTACTATGATTAAAGGGTAAATCCAATATATATGGGTAAATAAATAATATTAAAATAATATTAAATTACCCTAACATGTGTCCTAACCCTATTTTATGATACATGTCCGACCATGCGCATCCTTGGGACGATTTTAAGACCCCATGGAGCCACTTGGGAGTGATAATGACATTTTATATTAATTAATCTAAAGTAAAGACAAAAATAACAAAACCATGTATCTTTTAGTAAAACATTTTTATATGGTGTTATATAATTGATATTTTAGACTATAAATATTAATTTAAAATATAAAAATATTTAATACCTGATGATATTTTATTTTTAATTTTTAGACATAAAATAAATATATTTATTTATGACACAATAATGATGCAGTATTTTCCTTATTAATTAAAGAATCAAATAAATGATATTGTAAATATTAAAATAAATATACTTTGAAGGTTTTGTTGCCATACATGAATTTTCTAGGATAATATGACATGTTAGTATTGAATCAATGTATTTTTTTATGTAATAAATTTTTGACGACTTTCACAAAAACCAAATACTAAATAGTGTCAAAATTGACATAAATTAGTTTTAAAAAAAATACAATATTATTGGTTGATATAATATTCGTAAAAATATAAGGTTCATCCAAAGGGCTTAAATAATATTATATATGTAATTAATGAACAACTTGAGGTTCTCTTGAAAGTTTTGAGTAAGTTTATTAACCATATAGTGTAAGAATACAAGAAGACACGGTAAAAGTTAAACTATTTAACTAAGAGTCAAATCTAAAAGTGAAGGTTAAATGGTAAGATAAACTTTTCTAAAACCTATTGGTTGAGATGATTTATACCCATAACCACCTAAGGCTTTAAATAAATTTATTTGGAGCCATTATAAACCAAATATTATTGTATAATAAATTAATATTTTAATCTTTTCCTAAAGTGACCCCCACCCCCTTTATAAAAGGGCACTTCTCCTTATCTTAATTTCACACCTCAGAAGCCATTTGGATTAGAAAAACCCTAAAAAATACCTTCTAAACTATTCTAACTTCAACATAGAGGCCTTACTTTGATCAGAAAGCCAACCTAAGGATCCATTTTGATCAACTCAAAAGGAAACAACTGAAGAAGAGGTAATAATTTCACCACCCTCTTTCAAGTTCTTTTCTTCTTCCACTTACAATTTCTTTGTTGTTTCCATAATAAAATAATAACTCCAGTAAATTCAATATACTTGGATTTTATTATAAATATGTTACAACCATATCCGTTATTTTATCCATCTTATAATGGCAAAGTCATCATACGTGCGTACGTACGGCTTACTATCTCCACGTCGTGGTGTAGTTTGTTATTCAAACACTTCATTATTTGGATTGGTATAATAATGAGTATAAGTGATCTAAATAATAAATATAACATGTTAGTTATTCTTTATATATGATATACCACCCAATTACATACGATTTCACCATCAATATAAGGATATTGTCGCTCGTGCGTACGTACGGATTACCGTCTCCACGACGCGATGAGATTCATTTCCACGTTCACCAATCAACAATGATTATAAAAATATATATTATTAATAAGTGTGTAATATATGACATAATAATTCTACTAGAGATATATATATAAATATATGTATGTATGTATGTATGTATGTATGTATGTATGTATGTATGTATGTATGTATGTATGTATGTATGTATGTATGTATGTATGTATGTATGTATGTATGTATGTATGTATGTATGTATGTATGTATGTATGTATGTATGTATGTATGTATGTATGTATGTATGTATGTATGTATGTATATATGTATGTATGTATGTACTTACTTATATCTTATTCACTTACTTCCATTCAATATGATATGAAAACGGAAACAACGTTTATGTGTACGTACGGCCTACCGTCTCCATAAACGGTGCCTCCTATTTCATATATCTATCTATTATAAATATTTATATTATAAATATATATGATATATTAATCAATGTTTTTATTCTAGAAGTATTTAAATCATGATCTAAATGATATGATCAATAATAACAAGTTAAAACACATACGATAAAGAAAGTGATTATTAGACAAAATGTTAATTTAACATGGAAATCATTATTAAATGGGTAGTATAAAGTCATAAATGAATCATGTATGATATAATAAATATGAATATGGTTCTGGTATAATTTAATAACATACTATCATCATTATACAGAAGGTTAAACGTACCCTCAACCAAAGGAAAGCGCAAGGTAAGGGATAATTCTAAAATCTCTCCATTATTCGAGGTTGTTTTTACATGAGTATCTACTGGGACCTCTTTATCATCCACATCTATGTTTCATAAAAATATTTCCAAAAGTAATATTTTAAGATTTTATGCAAGGTAATCTTTAACTAGATCATCTTTTTAAATGGTTTAAATATTTATTCCTCTAAATCATTCTCATTAATGTCAATGTTTTCAAAATAGTTTTTAAGGATTTATTTATATGGACATGAATGTTTTTAAAATTTTAATTCCTTTCAAAAGTTTCAAAGTGGTTTGGGAAACTTTTATTAAAAAAATTCTTTAAATATATTCCTTTATATATTGTGTGAATTTTAAATGTTTTTATGAAAAAGGGATATTTCTCTCAAAGAGTTTTACAAATAATTTTCATCTATGTCAACATCCTTTGATGGATTTTAAACTTGTTTGAAGTTGATTTATTATAATACAAATCTTCTATATTGTATTGAAGGTTTTGTGATATGTTTGATTTTGGATGTTTTATTTTTATACCCTTCATGGTTTATGGAAAAAGTATTGACATTTCGTATGCTAGTTTTAATATAAATGTTTATGTCATGTTTAAACCTTTTCATATAAGGAATTCATTGGACTTAGTAAGTGATGGGTGGATCCCGCTATATCTCCTCGATGCATTGGGAGGTATTATGAGACAAATTAGTGTCTTGTCACAAGGCCTTGACAAAATATTATTTGTGTCTTGGCACAAGGCCTTGACTATGTGGTTATGAAGTCTGGCATTATGCATTCCAACATTATGAAATTGGATATTGATATTATATGTGATTATTCGACTATTAGAATATCCATGTGAATAAGTAAATAGAATTATTTGATTTATCTTTTCCATATTATGCTAATGTTTAAGTTTAAAAGGCTTTTGTTTTAGTCTTATACAATTCCTTAAACATTTATGTTTATTTATTAAAGTTTCCTCTATATTGTTATCCTTAATGAGCATCTGAGATCACCCCTTTCTATGTTTTATTTTTCCTAGGATTCTAAAAAAGTGTATTATGATTGATAAGCAGGGTTAATATATGGGATTAATGGAGTTCTAAAAGGATTGTTTATGTTCTGTTTTATTTTCTAATGTGTAATGTAACGTTCATGTATGTAATCTATTTTCTAAGACTGCTAAACTGATTGGTATTTCAGGACTTGATTCCTTTTAATCATGACAATGTATTAAAATAATGCACTAAAACTGGTTAACTGGGGTTGGGGCATTACTGTTATGATGAAAAAAGAGTCTCATGTTGAACATAGGTAGACCATCATGCCCCTTATCTGTTGTAGAGACCTATAGGTCTCTAAAATTTAGAAGAACCTTTATAAAAGTAGTGAATGGAAGTGAAGAATAGGAAGTAACCCTTGGGTAAGGAGTGACCAATCTCATTAAATTATAAAGGTAGTAATATTGGAATGGAGTGACCATAACTGAAACTTTTTATCCACCAAATTAGTAAGGATTATTAGATTTTGGAACATTGAAACATCATCGGTGTGTTCTCCTTGGACATAGACATTAGTGGTGAACCAAGTAAAATATATGTGTCTTTGTGTTTTTTTTACATTCTTACATATTATTATTTGTTTCAGTAATTGTGATTAAAATATTGATAGTTTTAATATAGTTCCTACCAATGTAAAAAAAAGATTCTAAAAGTTGGGAAAATGGATTAAATAAAAAGTTTAATTGGACCATCACCCTAATTCACCCCCACCCCCACTCTCAGGGTGTTTATGGTTGCAAAAATAACTATTTAATATCATACAATATTTTTATTCCCATTCATTATTATTTATTATATGTGTGATTATAATGATTTAGTTTTGGAGTCCCTATTTTATCCATTAAATTAATTTATCCATGTCACATTAATGTGTGACTCTTTAAAAAATATATATCTTATGTTACTCACCCAGATATAGAACCCAAACATATTCATACATATCCATATACATATTATAAATAAGGTATATGAACTCTTCGTGTAATTTTTTATAACTATATGTGATTGAAAATCTCCACATGAGTAAGCTCAGAGGTAGCCAACCTCCACCTTTCTATAATAAGTCATAAGGCTCAAGGATAGTGGGAATTAAAACCTAAATTCCCTCAATCTAGGGATACTTTACTCAAAAGAGAATCCAATTCATAGTAATTATAAAACCTAATATGAACAAACAATTACCAACTACTAACATCAAGATAATAAATTCAACTACCAACCAAGGTTAAGGATTATGTAAACTAAATTTTTTGGAGCTATACCTATCATGTAATTTAGGGTTCTATCTCCTAGAATTAATTTATCATGTTAATTTATATAAAAAAAATATTCACATTTCATAAAAAAAATTACTAAACATGGATATTATATGAATTAACAAATAAATAAGCAATTTATTTATTTTCCCAAACATTAGATAAAATTATAAACATTTCATATTAATTTTAGTCTTGAAAATCCCATTTTATAAATTCATCCACTTTATCATTTATGAACAATTTATAAAAAAAAATCAAAGAAAATATTTTTATTAGCATTCCATTATCCTTATGCGTGATTCCTTCTATGTAAGGGTAGTTATAAGAATCCAGGCCTTCTTTTCAGCTTCTTCGACTGAGAGAGAGGGTACGGCTGTGGATCTTCTCCGAGCCACCGATCTGTCACCTTCTATCTGAATCAAACATCGTCGGTTGCAATAGAATCGCAGCAATCTACTCCGTTCTAAGCCAATTCACAAGCTAAGGTTCAAGTATATCGATCTCCTAGGATAGTGGTAGGTGGTTTGTTTCCCTACGTTGAATGTCTTTGAGTTTTTGTGAAAAAGTGTCGGATTCCCATGTTTTGGGTATCTCAGGTTTGGGTTTTGATCCTGTATTATTATCTGCCTTAGTTTGCTTGTGTGCATGAGGCTATTAGATGAATAATGATTGCTTGTTGACATGTTTGAGGATCACCCCATGGGTTTTTCCCTTGTTTTGGCTATTTATCGCCGTTTGGCTTAGGTCTCCTGTGAGGAAGACCTTTTTGCATTGATTTCCTTCCTTGATATAATTGATTTCATGTATTTCCTATTGTTTATATGCTTTTGATGCTTGGTAGCTATTATCCAAGTAGTTGTTGAACTTACTTAGGGCTACTAACAGTCGATTACGCACGACTTGTAACACCCTAAGATTTTATGAGAAATATATATATTTTTTATGTCTTATGTTATATGCAACACCAAAGGTAATCTTTCATTACACACAACACTGGCTTGGCTTGCGTTACACGCAATCGCGACCTTCCTTGATAGCGTGTGTAGTATGCAATACCGGGTTTCAATAAACAATGATATATTGTAATAATATTATTATAGATTAGCTGTTATGAATAGTATTAACTACATTTTTAATTTTATAACATTATAATTCATCATACACATTTTATAGAATGAGATAGGAAAACAAAATCAATTTTTAGATAAAAGAATTATTTTTCAAAAAAATGCAGTTTTACCGCCTTTTGATGGCACACCCATTTTAAATATAATTTTTGACAATTTTATAAATTCAATTTTACAAAATAAACTTCTTCTTTTTAATCAAGATATAAAAATTTACATTTGATAAATTTTTTATACTTTTCTGATAACTTTCATATTTTGATGAATAGTAAAAATACGCTAAATTTTAATTGAAAACAACTTTTTTCATCAAAAGAATTTATATAGTTAAAATATATTATTGAATGTTTTTAAAGTATAAATAGAATATATATTTACCATTTAATATAATTTATATCATTAACATTAATTTTACATTGAATTCATATGTAAAAACATTTCAATCTTTGGCAATGTTTTAACTTTTATAACCCATTTTCTAAACAAAAGGATTAATTTTAAATTAATTACTGCAAATTATATGTTTTGAATTTTGAAAAATGGATTCCATATTTGAATTCAGTGGGTAAAAATTATTTTAATAGTTTACATTTATTTTTATGATATTATGGATAGTAACTATGGTAATTTTTATTTAGTGCAGTAAAAGGTAAATCGGGTAATTAAGGGTAAAAATAAGATTATAAAATTACCCTAACACCTGAAAAAATTCTATTGGATGAATAAAAGTCGACCCATATCACTTAAGAGTCAGAATAGATTCATTTCATGGATTATTGACCATGAAAATGATATAAATATAATTAAAACCAAAGAAAGTTACAACATGTCACTCTCTTATATCCTATAAGTGTAATAATTTTAATATAGTGATAAACATCATGAAACTTCAAAAATGAATAGTCTCCAGAAATATAATAAAATTATCTACATCAAGTGAATTTATTTAGAATTTTTAAGGATTAAATAATTATCATTAAAGGTGACACAATAGTGATGTTGAAATTATTTTATTGATTGAAATATCAAATAAATGGTTTTAAAAATATTAAACTAAATATTATATGAACTATTTAATGTTCTCCAATAATTTTCTAGATAAATATGACATGTTATGAATCTATTAAATCTTTTATTTTTAACATATATTCTGTGTGTATTTTATTTAAATTCTAATAAATGAATAGTGTCAAAATTGACACTATTGTTATTTTATAAAAATAACATAATATAAAATTGATTAAAAATCACAAAAATATTTACAATTTATAAATTAAAATTTATATGGTCGAAAATGTCATAAATTATCTAATTATGAACACTTCACAACATATAAGTAATTATTTATAACAATTTAAAATTTAGAATCATATTGCCACAAATAAAATTAAAAAGATTAAATAAGGATAAATCAAGTTGATAATGTTTAAAATAAATTCCCAATATGTCTAAATTTTATTGGTTGATGTTATTACAACCCTATCTCATTTAATATTTGGATTTGAGTCATTTTTTAAGTTTTTAAGTGGGGTTTTAATTTATTATAAATTAATTTTTCTTATGTTTCCAAAGGTGCCCCTCTCCTCCCTTATAAAAGGGAACCTCCTCCCTCTCCTCTTTACACAAATTTGAGCATTCAAGCTCAAAAAAACCCTGCCCATTACTCTTCTCAACTTTCATAGTAATATTCTGGAGGTTTTGGTCTTCTCTAAAGACCAACTCTAGTCCCTTAAGAAGAAGTTTAAAGGAGACACGTCGAGGAAGAGGTAATCTCTTCTACCGATTCTTTCAAGCCTCTTCCTTCTTATAATTCATCTTATTTAGTTGTTTCATTATAAATTAATAACATAAGTATCACTCATATAGTTATATATTATTATAAATATGAAACAACCCTATTTAATCTTCTATCCATCCTACGGAAAATGAAATCACCGCGCGTGTGTACGTACGGAATACCATCTCCACATCGTGGTGTAATCTATATTCCAACACCACCTTACTTGGATGGGTATAATGGTGTAAATAAATAACTATATATGATTATTTTAAAGTTATATTGATTCTGAAATATTATACATACACTTCAATACAATTCCACGATCATGGGAATGATATCATCTCTTGTGTGTACGTACGACCTACCGTCTCCACGATGTGATGTGGATCGTTCGACATGATCTTCATTGAATAATGATTATATAAATGAAATGAATGAATAAATATGATATATATAATAGTAAAACCATTCTGTAAATGATATATCTATAACCTAAAAATAATAATAATAACTTATTCGTCAAAACACGCATAAGAACATAAAGCAGTGAACACCCGAATAACGAGTAACAATGAAATATTACCAATAAGAAGATAAGAATATGACCATATATGATATCATAACAATGAATATGATTCTGTAATAAGTCAATGAAATTATTTAAATTATTATACCGTAGGTTCGGATACGTACGAAGCATATCGGACCTAAGGTAAGGAAAAATCTCACAATCTCATTTTTATCCGAGACTGTTTATACTTCAGAATTTACAGGGGCATATTTGTCATCCACATCCATGTTTCCTCAATATGTAATATTATTTATATACTCATACGATTTATTAAATCCAATTTTAACTATTGGTGAATTTTTAGTAAAAGATATGAAAGGAATCTTTTGTCGTTTTCAGTACGAGGTACTTTTTGACTTTTCCGGCCAAAGTACAAGAAGAATGTTTATTTTTAACTAATATGGAGTGAATGGATTTTTATGATTTAATAGAACATTATTTCCATGAATCTTCCTTTAAAATCTTTCACGTTTATTTTTAATTAACTTCTTTTAGTTTAAAATTGTATGACATGTTAAGAAAGGAAAAAATGTTTTTGAAGTAGAAAGGATATTTTCCTCAAAAATGGAGTTCAAGTGTTTTATCAAAATTATTTTCCATCTAAGATAATATAGGGGTCTGTTTCTATTCCTATTTTTACATTGATTTGATTATTTTATGATGGAATTATATTTATTAAGTCCTTTCATCTTATATGGTTTATGTTATGATGGCATGATGTTTAAGAATCCCATTTTTATTACATGGGTTATGCTATGATGTATGATTTATAATTTTGTAGCACACATAAGAATGGTTTCATTATGAGATGGGTGGGACCTATATCTACCTATAATTCATTGGGTAAAGATTTATATCTCATGATATAGGCATGGCTGGAATGGCAAGTTAATCCAGTTCAGTGATACAGGACTGGAACGAGGAGTGAACTCGGTTCAGAAATGGACTTTGTCCACTATGATAGTCTTGGCATTGTGTCTTGACTAATAAGAAATTATTTTCTATGATTATGTGTGTATGCCACAAAGTTTCATCTTTTTTTTGTTATGATTATTGGGATTACATTTCACTACTATGATTTATCCCATGTTATGATATTATGATCTCTTTTGCAGGTTAAGATTTTAAAAATGTAATGTTCTTATGAATATGATATTTCTTTTGTTTACCCTTACTGATCATTTTACATCTCCCTTTTGTATGTTTTATTTTACCCATGTCAGGAAGAAGGGTATTAAGTAGGATATGCCAAAAGGGACTCTAGATATGATGAAATAAACAGGAGACAATGTAGATGATTTGTGAACCAGTTGTTTATGTTTCCCAGTTTCTACAGACACTATACCTATACGGTCCTATCATGGTTTTGTTATATTTTGTAATAAATATTCTTCAATTATGAAGTAATAAAAATGTATGTAAAGTATGGGTTGTTATAGTTGGTATCAGAGGGAGGTTATAGTCAACCTTTGGAAACTAGGATGTGAAAGCCTTAGTAAAAACCCTAAGGATATGTCTAAGAATAGAACACAATGTTAGTATTTTAGAAATGTCCATGAATAACCTATGATAAGACCTTAAGTGTAAAATTTTATTCTTGATTATGTTATTGTCCTATTATTATTAGTGTTTCTCACACAATTATTATTGGTTTTAGTCAATGGTTAGAACCCAAAGGAACCGTGTTAATGCTGAATGTGACAGGAAATGCAATGATTGTCCCCTTGAGCAACCAAACGTTATGGGAGATGGAATGAAAAATCTTGTAGCCATGCTCACCAAATTTCTCAAGTTATGAATCATGAAGGACTTCAAAACGAGCAAAGGAAGGAGCAACATTCTGTTGAATCCTTCATGAGGCAGTGTCCTCCTTCATTCAGTGGGTCTTCTGATCCATTAGTGGTTGAACAATGGATTAGTACCACTGAAAAGAAATTTTCAGATATACAATGTTCTGAACATGATAAAGTCATCTTAGCAGTATATCATTTGGAAGGTGAAGCTAATCAATGGTGTAATATTATCAAGAATACGAGGAAAAGAGATGAAATTGAGTCCATGGAATGGGACGAGTTTAAGAATTTATTTTTCAATAAGTACTTCCATAGTATTCTTCGAAAATAGATGGAGAAGGAGTTTCTTGAACTAAAGAAAAAGGATGATGAATATATTGGTACCAAAGAAGAAAATTTTACAAGACCTGCAAGGTATTCTTCTGGAATTATTATCCAACCTGAGAGTAAGATTGATCGATTCTTTAGTGGCTTAAAACCAAGTCTTCGAAGGACATTAGCCACAATGGAATTCAATAGCTATGAGGAAATTGTTCGATGTGCTCTCAAGGTTGAGATGGAGATTGGAGTAACCCATCAGTCATATGGGTTTGATAAGAAGAGGAAAATGGAATTCAAAGGGAAATCTAAAGACCACACTGAAAAGAAGATGAGTTTTCCCTTATGCTCAAAGTGTGGAAAGAAACATGGAGGGAATTGTCTTAAAGGGACAAGTAAATGTTTCAAATGTGAAAAAGATAGTCATCAGGTATTTGAATGCTGAAATGATGAGAAAACGATGTCTAGTGATGCGAACAAAGAAAAGGCTACACAGAACGCACCTCCTACACTTAAATGTTACAAGTGCAAGAAAATGGGGCATTATGCTAACCAGTGCCCTAATCCAAGGGTTGTTGATGATGATCGACGTCAACAAACTTTTAAGGCCAAAGAAAAAGGAAATTCACATGCAATTTCTATTGACGATTTGGAGTATGATAACAAAGTTGTGAAAGGTACACTTACCATCCACTCTAAAGTAGAAAATGTTTTATTTGATGTTGGATCCACCCACTCTTTTATTTCTGAATAATTTTCTAAGGGTATCGCCATATTACCTCAGCAATTAGATATTGAGTTAGCTGTGACAACCCTTAATGGAACAACAGTCGCATCAAAAGTTTACAATTCTTCTCCGATTGAAGTTTGTGGGAAAGTGCTTCCTGAAAATCTTGTGATCCTTCCTATAGTGAAATTTGATGTGATTCTTAGCATGGATAGGCTTTCTTTATATAGATCTCAAATCAATTTCCAAATAAGGGAAGTCACATTTAATATTCCTGATCAATCTACGATCATATATCGATGAAATATTGAAAATAACCTTCCAGTTGAAATTTCTTCCATCTTATGGGTCTTGATTCCAATAAATGAAATTTATTTATCTCAAATGGTTGGAGAGAATCTCACGATTAAGAATATGCCCATTGTAGGGGAGTTTGATGATTTCTTTCCAGATGAATTTCTAGGTCTTCCACCAAATCGTGAAGTTGAGTTTTCAATAGAACTAATACCGAGTGTTATTCCCATTTCAAAGACACCATATAGAATGGCCCCAATTGTGTTGCAGGAATTGAAGAAGAAACTCCAAGAGAATCTTGATAAGGGATTCATACTCCCTAGTGCATCACCTTGGGGGGAACCTGTTCTGTTTGTTAAGAAGAAAGATTGATCAATGAGACTCTGAATTGATTATCGAGAACTTAACAAGATCACTATCAAGAACAAATATCCTCTCTCGCGCATTGATGACTTATTTGACCAACTACGCTGAGCTCAATACATTTCCAAGATTTATCTTCTTTCAGGGTATCATCAATTGAGGGTCAGAAGGGAGGATATACCAAAGACGGCTTTTCGTACAAGGTATGGACACTATGAATTTATAGTGATGTCATTTGGTCTTACTAATTCCCCTGCTATCTTCATGGATCTAATTAATATAGTCTTTAGATACTATCTTGATCATTTTGTGGTAGTCTTTATAGACGATATTCTTGTCTATTCAAAGAGCAAGGAAGAACATGAAGAACACTTAAGAATTGTATTGAAGAACCTGAGAAAGGATAATCTTTATGCCAAATTTACCAAGTGTGAATTTTGGCTTCAAAAAGTTTCATTTTTGGGTCACATAATCTCAAAAGAGGGTATATCTCTCGATCCAGCAAAAACAGAGGTTATCGAAAGATGTTCGAGACCAACAACAGTAACTGAGATCCGAAGTTTTCTTGGTTTGGCTGGATATTATCGACGTTTTGTGAAAGATTTTTCATGATTATCTAATCCACTCACTAGGTTGACTTGAAAATGAGTTAAGTTCGCGTGGATAGAGGAGTGTGAAGAGAATTTCAAGGAGTTAAAAAGAAAATTATCTGGTGCACCTTTGCTCACACTGCCTTGTAGTGGAGAAAGGTTTGTGATCTACAGTGATGCATCCAAGAAGGGACTAGGGTGTGTTCTCATGAAAAAAAAAATGGTGATAGCTTATGCCTCATGACAGTTGAAAATCCATGAGAAAAATTACCAAACTCATGATTTGGAGTTAGCTGCAGTAATCTTTGCATTAAAGATTTGGAGGAATTATCTTTATGGTGAAAGGTGTGATATTTATAATGATCATAAAAGTTTAAAATATATTTTTCACACAAAAGGAGTTGAATATGCGCAAAATAAGATAGTTGGAGCTGATTAAGGATTACGACTGCTCAATTCATTACCACCCTGGGAAAGAAAACAAGGTGGAGGATGCATTAAGTAGACAAGACCATGCTAGCTTATCCCTAATGAGGATCACAAAAGATCTAATCTTTATGGATTTACAAAGGATGGATCTTGTAATTATAATGTAAGGGTAAAAATATTTTCTTTCTCAAATGAATGTTCAACCATCTATACATGTGAAGATTAAAGAGGCACAGAAAGAAGATGTAGAGTTACAAAAGAAAGTGAGAAATGTTCCTGAATTCCACTTTGATTGTGATGAAATAATAAGGTTTAGGAATCGGGTTTGTGTTCCTCCCATCCTAGAATTAAAGAAGGAAATATTGGATGAAGCTCATAGTTCTTTATTCTCTATTCACCCTAGAAGCACGAAGATGTATAGGGACCTGAAGGAGTTCTTCTGGTGGGATGGCATGAAAAGAGATGTTGCTGAATATATCTCTCGATGCTTGGTTTGTCAGCAAGTTAAAGCTGAGAGATAGAAGTCTAAGGGGATGTTACAACCATTACCCATACCAGAATGGAAATGGGAAAACATCATTATGGACTTTGTCACTGGACTTCCTAAAACGTCCAAAGGAAATAATGTATCTGGGTTATAGTTGATCATCTTATGAAGTCGGCACACTTCATTGCTATTAGAGAAGATTTATCTCTTGATCAGCTTGCCAGGATATATGTGAAGGAAGTGGTAAGATTTCATGGAGTACCACTTTCCATTATATCTGATCGAGATCTGAGGTTTACCTCAAAGTTCTGGCGAAGTCTTCAGTATACTCTAGATATAGAGTTGAGTTTCAGCACTACTTATCATCCTCAGACTGACGGTTAGTCTGAGAGGAAAATTCAATCTCTAGAAGATATGTTAATAGATTTATCTATGGATTTCAAAGGTGGTTGGGATCAACACCTAACTTTGGTGGAATTTTCTTATAATAATAGCTTTCACTCTAGTATTCAGATGACTCCTTATGAAGATCTCTATAGAAAGAAATGCGGAACTCCAACTTGTTGGGATGAAGTTGGGGAAAGAAAGCTATTGGAACCTGATCTTGTTGATGAGATGGCAGAAAAGGTCAGATCTATTCAAAAACACATAAGAGAAGCTCAGAGTCGACAAAAATTTATGCCAACAACCGAAGAAAATACTTAGAGTTTGAAGTGGGTGATAAAGTGTTCTAACAAATATCTCCTTAGAAGAGAGTAATGAGATTTGGAAAGAAGGGCAAGCTAAGCCCTAGGTATATCGGTCCTTTCAAAATACTGGATTGTGTTGGGAAGGTAGATTACCGATTGGTGCTTCCACCAAATCTCTCTCAAGTTCATGATGTATTCCATGTATCTCTCCTGAGAAAGTACATACCTGATCCTTCATATGTACTAAGCTCAGAAGTTGTACCACTAGAGCAAGATCTTTCTTATGAAGAACGGTCGATAGATATTCTGGATCGTAGCGAAAAAGTTCTACGAAACAATACAACTCTCTTGGTTAAAGTTTTATGGAGGAACCACCAATTATAAGAAGCTACATGGGAGCTTGAGAATATGATGAGGGAGAGGTATCCTCATCTGTTTGTTAAGAAGTGACGAATTTTGAGGGTGAAATTCATTTTAAGGGGGGTAGAATGTAACACCCTGAGATTTTATGAGAAATATTTTTTTATGTCTTATGTTATACTCAACACCAAAGGTAATCTTTCATTACACCCAACACTGGTTTGGCTTGCGTTACACACAATCGCGACCTTCCTCGATAGCGTGTGTAGTACGCAATATCGGGTTTCACTAAACAACGATATATTGTTATAATATTATTATGGACTAGCCATTATGAATAGTATTAACTAAATTTTGAATTTTATAACATTATAATTCATCATACACATTTTCTAGAATGAGATATGAAAACAAAATCAATTTCTCGGATAAAAGAAGTATTTTTCAAAAAATGCAGTTTTATCACCTTTTGATGGCGCACCCATTTTAAATCTAATTTTTGATAATTTGATAAGTTAAATTTAAAAAAAAAATTATTTTGAATCAGGATATAAAAAATTACATTGGATAAATTTTTGATACTTTTCTGATAACTTTCATATTTTGATGAATAGTAAAAATATGTTAATTTTTAATTGAAAACAAATTTTTTCATCAAAATAATTTATATGGTTAAAATATATTATTGAATGATTTTAAAGTATAAATAGAATAAATTTTACCATTTAATATAATTTATGTCATTACCATTAATTTTACATTGAATTCATAGGTAAAAACATTTCAATCTTTGGCAATGTTTTAACTTTTAAAACCCATTTTCTTAACAAAAGGATTAATTTTAAATTAATTACTGCAAATTCTAAATTTTCAATTTTGAAAAATGGATTCCATATTTTAATTCAGTGGGTCCAAATTATGTTAATAGGTTACTTTTATTTTTTTGATATTATGAATAGTAACTATGGTAATTTTTATTTAGTGTAATTAAAGGTAAATTGGGTAATTAAGGGTAAAAATAAGATTCTAAAATTACCCTAACACCTGCCAAAACTATATCGGATGAATAAAAGTCGACCAATATCACCTAAGAGTCAGAATAGATTCGTTTCATGGATTATTGACCATGAAAATGATATAAATATAATTAAAACCAAAGAAAGTGACAACATGTCACTCTCTTATATCTTATAAGTGTAATAATTTTAATTTGGTGATAAACTTCATGAAACATCGAACATAAATAGTCTTCAGAAATATAATAAAATTATATACATCATGTGAATTTATTTATAATTTTTAGGGATTAAATAAATATCATTAAATGTGACACAATAGTGATGTTGAAATTATTTTATTGATTGAAATATCAAATAAATGGTTTTAAAAATATTAAAATAAATATTAAATAAACTATTTAATGTGATCCACTAATTTTATAGATAAATATGACATGTTATTAATCTATTAAATCTTTTAGTTCTAACTTATATTCTGTGTGGATTTTATTTAAATTAAAATAAATTAATAGTGTCAAAATTGACACTATTGTTATTTTATAAAAATAACATAATATAAAATAGTTTAAAAATCACAAAAATATTTAAAAATTATAAATTAAAATTTATATGGTATAAAATGTCATAAATTATCTAATTATGAACAATTCACAACACATAAGTAATTATTTATAACAATTTAAAATTTAGAATCATATTGCCACAAATAAAATTAAATAGATTAAATAAGGATAAATCAAGTTGATAATGTTTAAAATAAATTCCCAACATGTCTAAATTTTATTGGTTGATGGTATTACAACCCTATCTAATTTAATATTTTTATTTGAGTCATTGTTTAAGTTTTTATGTGGGTTTTTAATTTATTATAAATTAATATTTCTTATGTTTCCAAAGGTGCCCCTCTCCTCCCTTATAAAAGGGCACCTCCTCCCTCTCCTCTTTACACAACTTTGAGCCTTCAATCTCGTCCAAACCCTGAACATTACTCTTCTCAACTTTCCTAGTAATATTCTTGAGGTTTTGGTCTTCTCAAAAGACCAACTCTAGTCCCTTAAGAGGAAGTTTAAAGGAGGCACATCGAGGAAGAGGTAATCTCTTCTACCGATTATTTCAAGTCTCTTCCTTATTCTAATTCCTCTTATTTAGTTTTATCATTATAAATTAATAACATCAGTATCACTCATATAGTGATATGTTAATATAAATATGAAACAACCCTATTTGATCTTCTATCCATCCTACGGAAAATAAAATCACCGCGCGTGCGTACGTATGGAATACCATCTCCATGTCGTGGTGTAATTTGTCTTCCACCACCACCTTACTTGGATGGGTATAATGGTGTAAATAAATAACTATATATGATTATTGTAAATTTATATTGATTCTTAAATAATATACATACACTTCAATACAATTCCACGATCATGGGAATGATATCATCGCTCGTGCGTACGTACGACCTACCGTCTCCACGATGTGATGCGACTCGTTCGACATGATCTTCATTGAATAATGATTATATAAATGAATTGAATGAATAAATATGATATATATAATAATAAAACCATTCTGTAAATGATATATCGATAACCTAAAAATAAGAATAAGAACTTATTCGACAAAACACGCATAAGAACATAAAGCAGTGAACACCCGAATAACGGGTAACAATGAAATATTACAAATAAGAAGATAAGAATATGACCATATATGATATAATAACAATGAATATGATTCTGTAATAAGTCAATGACATTATTTAAACCATTATAAAGGAGGTTCGGATACGTACGAATCATATCAAACCTAAGGTAAGGGAAAATCTCACAATCTCATTTTTATCTGAGACTGTCTATACTTTCGAATTTACTAGGGCATATTTATCATCCACATCCATGTTTCCTCAATATGTAATATTATTTATATCCTCCTACAATTTATTAAATCAAATTTTAACTATTTTTGACTTTTTAGTAAAATATATGGAAAGAATCTTTTGTCGTTTTCAGTATGAGGTACTTTTTGTCTTTTCCGGCCAAAGTACGAGAAGAATGTTTATTTTTAACTTATACGGAGTGAATGGATTTTTATGATTTCATAGAATGTTATTTCCATTAATCTTCCTTTACAAGCTTTCAAGTTTATTTTTAATTAACTTCCTTTAGTTTAAAATTGTATGACATGTTAAGAAAGGAAAAATGTTTTTGAAGTAGAAAGGATATTTTCCTCAAGAATGGAGTTCAAGTGTTTGATAAAAATCATTTTCCATCTAAGATAATATAGGGTTCTGTTTCTATTCCTATTTTTAATTTGATTTGATTATGTTATGATGGAATCATTTTTATGAAGTCCTTTCATCTTATATGGTTTATGTTATGATGGAATGATGTTTAAGAATCCCATTTTTATTACATGGGTTATGCTATGATGTATGATTTATAATTTTGTGGCACACATAAGAATGGTTTTATTATGATATGGGTGGTACTTATATCTCCCTCCAATTCATTGGGTAAATATTTATATCTCATGAGATAGACATGGCTGGAACGAAAAGTTAATCCGGTTCAGTGATACAGGACTGGGACGAGGAGTGAACTCGGTTCAGAAATGGACTTTGTCCACTATGATAGTCTTGGAAATGAGTCTTGACTAATAAGAAATGATTTTCTATGATTATTTGTGTATGCCACAAAGTTTCATGTTTTTTTATGATTATTGGGATTACATTTCACTACTATGATTTATCCCATGTTATGATATTATGATCTCTTTTGCAGGTTAATATTTTAAAAATGTTATGTTCTTATGAATATGATATTTCCTTTGTTTAACCTTACTGATCATTTGAGCTCACCCTTTTGTATGTTTTCTTTTCCCCATGTCAGGAAGAAGGGTATTAAGTAGGATATGCCCAAAGGGACTCTAGATATGATGGAATAAATGAGAGACAATGTAGATTCTTTGTGAACCAGTTGTTTATGTTTCCCAGTTTCTAAAGACACTATACCTATATGGTCCTATCATGGTTTTGTTATATTTTGTAATAAATATGCTTCAATTCTGAATTAATAAAAATATATGTAAATTATTGGTCATTATACGACTAAACTGCTCAGGGATGTGTGAACCTGGTGCGGTAGACTAAAGAGGGAATTAACGATTAAGGGCTTCCCTAGAGAGTCTGTTATAAATTAGTATCATTCGCAGGACCTACGGGAATTGGACTTTGTGCTTCCTCAGGGTTTCCATTGTTACGTATCGAGAATATAGGGGGGAATTAGACGTAATGATGGTGAGAGCTTCCCAGAGTGTCTTTTCCCTTGTATGATTACTTTACTAGATGGGTCTACTAGTGTGAGCCACCCATAGAGTCAGTGTGAATATTGTTTGTTTGGTTGTGATGGGTTCACCAAGCCAAAGAACAAGCTTGGGTTTTGTACTACTTGATGTTTAGGTAGTCTACTGAGATACCTGTTGTGTTACTTGCTATGCCTTGGGAATATAGATGTGTTGCTAGGTTCCTTGGTTGATAATTAAATGATTGAATTAAATTAATAAATTAATGTAAATGGAGATTTGTATGATTTTTTACTTTAGTGTATTCTTGTTTCTCTACTGTATTTATTTCCATTACTTTTGCTATATTGCTCACTGAAAGTAGGGCACAGATCATGTGGTGGTTGCCTACTGGGATTAGTCTCACACCCTATTTGGGTACTTCTTTTCAACCCAAATAGATTATATGGTTGCAGGTGTGGATAGAGATTGTGGCCCTTCTACTTCGGGTACTTGATTGCTAGTTGGAGCTGGAGAGCATGGGACCGAGCTTAGGCTTGTGATGCTGCTGGAGTTTACTGTTTACTTTTAGTACTTTGGTTTCAGTTGTATTTCAGCACGCTGCTTTTTTTACTGCTTTCCATAGATACATGTACCATGTTGCATCATTATTATATTATACATTGCTTCCATTGTTTATTTTAGTTTTTGTATGTTGTTTATTGCTTCTGCTATTGTTTATGTTTATCCTTTCGTTGTATACTTTACCAAATGAGGGCATAGTTTCCCCAATGACTCACCAAGGCCCTCGCTGCTAGTCAGCAGCCTCTGGCGTTTGGGGAAACGCACTTGAGGTCATGTGGAGAACCGGGTACAAGACACCAGTTGAGTGGCTCCGGATTCAGGTCGTTACAAAGTGGTATCAAAGGTAGGTTCTTTTCTTTTATTTTCTATTGACTTGTTGTTTGGTGACATTAGACAGGGATAGGATGGAATAGTTAGATGGTAAATAGATATGCATGGGTGTTCTAGAACCTGTGTACAAAGAAAAAGCCAGGTTACCTCAAATATTTCAATTTTCAAGTTTTGTAAATGTTACAGTTTACTTGATTTCACCGTGGGGTGGTGTACTTGTTTTGTGATATTACTGTTTATGTGATTGTGGTTCTATTTTGTTGTAACCCGATGAGATGAGGGTATTCCATCTCATGCATCATATAGGCACTTTTTAGAAAATCACTTGTCATGCATTTTCCATGGCATCTAGATTGCATTAGATATTGCATGCTGTTGTGATAGAATTTGTGATAGACTATGCATGTTGTTGTGCTAGCTACTGTGATAAAATACCTTCTATGTTGATAGGGTATCGTTTGTTTAGAACTTCTTTATCATGGATTCCAAACTTTGGTCTTAGAGGTGTTATGGGCCCTCGGGGATCGTAATTTGGTGGATCGTGAGTTTGTTATACTGTTTTCTTGTTATATGCATTGTTTTGATGCCAAGCTTTGATTTGCAGGGAGTATGAGCCCCCACAGATCGGAATTTGGCACCTTTACCTATTTTTTCTATGTTTTCTAGGTTCTGGTGCAGTTCTGAGGCTACTTTCCGGAAAAACCCATAATACACGGCGTGTACTTTAGGCATACACTCTGTGTAGTTTTTACCCGTGTCACTGGCTATGTGGGCAGGGACACGGGGTTGTGAAAGTTCTTTTAGGAACACGTTGTGTACTAGTTTACACGCCGTGTAGTATGACTTGGGTATCCGGCCATGTCACAAACAACACAGGCTGGATATTTCCTTCAAGTACACGTCGTGTCTGTATGGAACACGACGTGTAGGGTCGGCCGTGTGCTGGCCGTGTCGCTAACAACACGGGACAGGTAAGGCATTTCTAGTACACGATTTGTCTCCTTTGAACACGCCATTTAGTTTTGTCTTAGAGGAGTCATGTGACATAGTCGTGTAGTTGAATACATGGGTTGGGAAATCCACAGGACAACACGCCATGTACCATGTTGACATGCCGTGTAGTAGTGGTCTGGGTACCAGTCCGTGTGACTAACGACGCGGATAGGGGAAGAATCTTAAGGACACACCGTGTAGTTTCCTGTTGGGACAGTCCATGTTCCTAGCCATGTAGGAGTAACCGGGGCAGGGAGAAAAAGGGTTAGTACACGTCGTGTAGTTTTAGAACATGCTGTGTAGCCGGGTGGTTTACACAGCCATGTATGGCCAAGGTACACACCTAGGGTAAAATTTCAGGAAAACACGACATTTAGGGGAACTACACACCATTTAGTCATGTTTTTTCCCAAGTTTTAGAGTTATTATATCCTGTTCAATTTTACTCTCTTATGTTACAACTGTGTTCTTCTTTAATAAAGGAGTTCTTGTGATCTTGCAGACTCATGGCACCAAGACATCCTCCTGTTGCACATCAGGAACCAGGCAGTGATCGTACGCCTGATACGACAGATTAGGGACTACCTATAGTTTCGCCTATTGTTCCAGATATGGAACCTGCAGTGATCCCAGACACTGGTGTTGATGCTCAGTTCAGAGAGGGTTTCATGAGATTCATGAAGACCTTCCAGAGAGCTCAGCATCCTATCCCGTCTATGGTAGAGCTGACATGGGTTTTTCAGTAGCAGCTGCCTTCCACGTTCACAGGGGATAGAGGACCACAGGCTGTGGATTCATGGCTAGAAGCCATGCTATCCATCTTCGAGCACATGGAGACGCCTTCGGAGAAGAGAGTGAAGCTCGGGACTTATATGTTGCAAGATTCTTCCAAGAGATGGTGGGATGTGGTTTCTCGGGCAGGGCGCCAACAGGCTATGGCTTGGGATGAGTTTCAGCATACGTTTTATGATTAATTCTACCTAGAAACGCTGAGGGCTGACAGATCCAGAGAGTTCATGAACCTGCAGCAGGGTACTCTCACAGTTATGGAGTATTCCTCTCGCTTCACAGAGTTACGGCGTTTCACTCTCGTTCTAGGGAATGACGAGCTGTTTTTAGCGAGGAAGTTTGAAGAAGGCCTCAGACCGGGCATCAGATCTCAGGTGAACATCTTTCATTTGACTTCTATCACTCTGATAGTCAACCAGGCGCTTATCACGGAGAGAAACCTGAGGGAGACTGGAGCTGTGGACCAGTGCGGTTCAGCTTTCAGGGAAGATTCTTTTCAGGTAGACAACAGGAAGCGCCACCGAGAGTCTACCTGAGGTGACTCGAGGAAGTGATGTATTACTTATGGTAGATAAGATCTTCCTTCTGGAAACCAGGTGGTGTGCTATTAGTGTGAGAAAACAGGCATAAGAAGCCTCAGTGCCCGAGAGATCCAGTGGAGTGCCGATCATGCTGCAAGATGGGTCATCTACAGCGTTTCTGCAAGGTTCTTCTTCCAGCGGCTAGTGAAGGAGGATAAGTTTCAGCTCCACGCACAGGAGAAGGAATAACAGTTCTGCAGAAGACTGGGGGATGGAGTTCTTTAGGTCATTCAGGCTAGGGTAGAGGTCATGGATGTAGTGGTCAGGCTCAAGGAGGGTCAGCTCAGGGATCTCAGGCCACTACACAGGGCCGCGGGGCAGACCAGACTTTTGCAGTAGAGCAGATTCATCAAGAGCAGAACCCTAGACCTTCTACAGTTTGAGGTACGATTCTAGTATCCTCAGTTTTATCCTCTGCACTTTTCAATACAGTAGCTTCTCATAGCTTTATTTCTATTCATACTGTGGAAATCTTTAGACTTACTGTTTATAATTCTGAGGATATGATGACGTTAAGCACTCCCTTGGGAATTAGAACTGCTAGCGTGCGTCAGTGCTTAGACTGCCCCCTTGAGGCTGGTGGGTGTCATTTTTTGTGGAGTTTCTATGTTTTGAAGATGACAGACTATGATGTCATTCTTGGGATGGACTAGTTAGTTCCCTTCCAGGCCTTTGTTAATTGTTATCGTCGTAGGGTGAGTTTCACATCACCAGAGGGAAGATCATTTCTTCACAAGGGCGAATGGGATGTCCAGGTGAGCAGAGCTAGACCAGAGCATCATGGGTTGGGTGGTGTTACGGCCCATATTTCTAGCTTATATCTGGATGACCAGGGGACTTCTCAGTTATATTTTCTTCCAGTAATTGATTGCTTCCCAGATGTCTTTCCAGAAGACTTTTCAGGTTTGCCTCCATAGAGAGAGGTAGACTTCTCTATTGATCTTGTTCCAGGAGCGGCGCAGGTGTCCATTCCTCCTTATAGGATGGCTACACCTAAATTTCAGGAGCTCAAGAAGTAGTTGTAGGAGCTTCAGGAAAAGGGTTTTATCCGACCCAGTACTTCTCCTTGGGGTTTGCCTGTCCTGTGTGCAAAGAAGGCAGACGACACCCTTAGGCTTTGTGTGGATTATCGGAAGCTAAACCAGTTGATGGTCAATAACTGATATCTGTTTCCATGGATAGATGATCTCTTTGATCAGTTTTGAGGAGCCAGAGTGTTCTCAAAGATCAACTTGGGATCCATCTATCATCAGTTGCATGTCAGACAATCTGATATACCTATTACAGCCTTCCGGAGCAGGTATGGTCAGTATGAGTACTTTTTTATGTCATTCAGTCTCACTAACGCGCCAATAGTTTTCATCGAATTGATGAATAGAGTTTTCCATCCTTATTTGGATTCCTTTTTGGTGGTTTTCGTGGATGATATCTTGGTGTACTCTCACACTCGACACGACCATGATACCCATCTTGAGATCATTTTGAGTACACTGAGGGAGCATCAGTTATATGCTAAGCTCTCAAAGTGCCACTTTTGGATGGACGATATTCATTTCATGGGTCATGTCATCTTAGAGACAGGAGTTTCAGTAGACCCAGAGAAGGTGAGAGAAGTACTCACCTGGGAGCAGTTGAGGAATGTCTTCGAGGTATGAAGTTTCTTAGGGATGGATGTTTACTACAGGCAGTTTATACAGGACTTCTCATGCTTAGAAGCGCTGTTGAAGAGCCTGACTAAGAAGGGAGTGAAGTATGTTTGGTTAGAAGCCTGCGATTCATCCTTTAAAGAGATGAAGGGGAGACTGACTTCTGCACAGATTCTAGTTTTTCTAGAGTCGGGCAAGAGTTATAAATTTTTCTGTAATGCATCTGGCATCGGGCATGGAGCAGTGCTTATGCAGGAGGATCGTGTTGTTACATATAGATCTCGGCAGTTGAGGCCACATGAGAGGAACTATCCTACGCATGACCTGGAGTTGGCTGCAGTTGTTTATTCCTTGCATTGTTGGAGACATTATCTTCTGGGAGAGCATTTTATGGTATATACTGACCACAAGATCCTCAATTATATCTTCACGCAGCGTGACTTGAATCTGAGACAGCAGAGGTGGGTTGAGTACCTACAGTCTTTTGATTTTGAGCTTGCTTATACATCTGAGAAAGGCAACGCTGTGGAAGACACACTGAGTTGGAGGATATAGATACAGGCAGTTCAGGAGGCCAGCAGTGAGTGGAAGCTTATGGATCTGTTCTCTGAAATTCATTTGGAGGTTCACAACAGACAGGATCAGACTTTTCTTTCATATGTAGTTGTTACCTCTACCCTTCTTGACCGATTTTGAATGAGGCATCTATCAGATTCTGAAGGCCTAGTCCTACGGGAAAGCGTGTTAGGAGAGGAACCTCTTCCCAGATGGACCGTAGGCGGGGATGATATCTTGCATTTATAGGGACACGTA
This sequence comes from Viscum album, assembly GCA_963277665.1. Classification (NCBI taxonomy): domain Eukaryota; kingdom Viridiplantae; phylum Streptophyta; class Magnoliopsida; order Santalales; family Viscaceae; genus Viscum; species Viscum album. The sequence continues at coordinate 1,843,985,008 of OY728129.1, read as the reverse complement.
TGGGTGCCAGTAGATATATGCGAGGAGATGATGCAAGACTTTCATTCCTCAGTTTGGGTAGTTCATCCTAGCATCACCAAGATGTATCATGATCTACACCACCAGTATTGGTGGCCAGGTATGAAGAGAGATGTTGCTGGTTTTTTCATGAGGTGTTCCACCTATTAGCAAGTGAAGGCAGAGAACCAGCGACCAGCAGGGCTTTTAAAGTAGCTACCCATTCCTGAGTGGAAGTGGAATGATGTCGCGATAGACTTCGTGATAGGGTTACCGAGATCACCTCGAGGGAATGACGCTGTATAGGTTTTCATTGACAGGCTCACAAAGGTTACTCACTTATTTCCGATTAAGGAGACCTTCGGTGTTGATGATCTTGGATGGTTGTACATCTGTGAGATTGTACGCTTACATGGGGTTTTGGGTACTATCATTTCAGATAGGGACACCCGCTTCACGTCACATTTCTGGAAAGGACTACTAAGGGCTTTGGGTATACAGGTACTTCTGAGTACAGCTTACCATCCCCAGATAGATGGCCAGTTAGAGTGCACGATTCAGGTGCTTGAGGACATGCTACGAGCATGTGTCCTCGATTTTGGAGGTTCTTGGGAGAGACATATACCTCTAGTGGAGTTTTCCTACAATAATAGTTTTCAAGAAACAATTCAGATGGCACCTTACGAGGCTTTGTGCAGTAGGCTGTGCTGATCACTCTTGTTCTGGTTGGAGGAAGGAGAGGTAGCTATGTTGGGACCTTGTCTTGTTCATGAGACCGCAGAACAGGTGGAGTTGATTCGGAAAAGGATGGATACTACATAGTCTCGGCAGAAATCTTATGTTGATCAACGGAAACGACCTTTGGAGTTCAAGGTTGGAGATCAGGTTTTCCTACGTGTTACCCCGAGGTTGGGATACAAGATGATCAGGAGAGAGGGAAAGATTTCAACGAGATACGTCGGGCCATTTGAGGTTCTGGAGAGATTTGGTCTGGTTTCTTATAGGTTTCAGTTACCTCAGAGGTACCAGGCTATGCATGACGTCTTCTATGTTTCTCAGCTTCGATGCAATTTCTCAGACTCGTCTCATGTTTTTCAACCCGAGGAGGTTGAGTTGGAGTAGGATGCATCGTTCGAGAATCATCCTATTAGGATTTTTAATCATAGTGCAAAGGTACTTCGTGGCCGGTCTGTTCCTTTGGTACGGGTGATATGGCAGCCTGGTCGTGTACAGGACGAGACTTGGGAGAGGGAGGCCGATATGCGATCACAGTGGCCAGAGTTGTTCGAGGTTTCTTCTTCGCCACCTTACTAGGGAAATTTGGGGATGAATTTCTTTAAGGGGGAGTTTGTAAGAACCTAGACCTTCTTTTCATCTTCTTCGACTGAGAGTGAGGTTACGGCCGCAGATCTTCTCTGAGCCACCGATCCGTCACCTGCTATCTGAATCGAACGTTGTTGATTTCAATAGAATCTCTGCGATCTACTCCGTTCTAGGCTGATTCACGAGCCAAGGTTCAATTATATCGATCTCCTAGGATCGAGGTAGGTGGTTTGTTTCCCTACGTTGAATTTATTTTAGTTTTTGTGCAAAAGTGCCAGATTCCCATGTTTCCGGTATCTCGGGTTAGGGTTTTGATCCTGTATTATTATCTACCTTAGTTTTCTTGTGTTTTTGAGGCTATTAAATGAATAATTATTGCTTGTTAGCATGTTTGAGGATCATCCCATGGGTGTTTCCCTTGTTTTGGTTGTTTATCGCCATTTGGCTTCGGTTGCCTGTGAGGCAGACCTTGTTGCATTGATTGTCTGCCTTGATATAATTGATTGCATGTATTGCCTATTGTTTATATGATTTTGATTCTTTGTAGCTATTATCCAAGTAGTTGTTAAACTTACTTAGGGCTACTGACATTCAATTATGCATGACTAAACTGCCCAGGGCTGTGTGAACCTGGTGCGGTAGACTAAAGAGGGAATTGACGATTAAGGGCTCCCCTAGAGAGTCTGTTATAAATTAGTATCGTTCTTAGGACCTACGATAATTAAACTTTGTGCTTCCTCAAGGTTTCCTTAGTTACATATCGATACTATAGGGGGAATTAGATGCAAGTCCTTTCTTATAGAGTCTATAGCTATCATTACCAGACCACATGGGAATTGATAGTGAGAGCTTCCCAGAGTGTCTGTGCCCTTGTATGATTACTTGACTAGATGGGTCTGCTAGTGTGAGCCACCTAGAGAGTCAGTGTGAATATTTTTTGGTTGTTTGTAATGAGTTCACCAAGCCAATGAACAAGATTCAGTTTTGTATTGCTTGCTATTTAGGTAGTCTGCTGAGATACCTGTTGTGTTACTTGCTATGCCTTGGGAATATAGAGTTGTTTCTAGGTTCCTTGGTTGATAATTAAATGATTTAATTAAATTAATAAATGAATGTAAATGGGGATTTGTAGGATTTTTTACTTTAGTGTATTCATGTTTCTCTACTGCATTTATTTCCATTACTTTTTCTATATTGCTCACTGACAGTAGGGCACAGATCGCGTGGTGGTTGCCTACTGCGATTAGTCTCACACCCAGTTTGGGTCCTTCTTTTCGACCCAAACAGATTATATGGTTTCAGGTGTGGATAGAGATTGTGTCCCTTCTACTTCAGGTACTTGATTGCTGGTTGGAGCTGGAGAGCATGAGACTGAGCTTAGGCTTGCGATGCTGCTGGAGTTTACTGTTTACTTTTAGTACTTTGGTTTCAGTTGAATTTCAGCACACTGTTTTGTTTACTGGTTTCCATATATACTTATACCATGCTGCATCATTATTATATTATGCATTGCTTCTGTTGTTTAGTTTTTTTGTTGTATTTTGTTTACTACTTCAGCTATTGTTTATGTTTATCCTTCCGTTGTATACTTTACCAAATGAGGACATAGTTTCCCCAATGACTCACCAAGGCCCTCGCTACTAGTGGGAAGCCTCTAGAATTTGGGGAAACACGCTTGAGGTCATGTGGCGAACCAAGTATGAGACACCAGTTGATTGGCTCCAGATTCGGGTCGTTACAATAGTTTAGGATGGATCTTACATAGAACCCTTTTGTGTAAGGATAGTCTATGATAATTTATACATAAGAGTAGTTTAAAAAAACCCTTACATAGAACCCTCTACATAAGGGAAGTCTTTGATGACCCATTGCAGAACCCTTCTATGTAAAGGTAGTCTATGTTAACCCTTACATTGAGCCCTTCTTCATAAAGGTAGTATTTAATGACCCTTATACATAACTATAAGTATAAGGTTAATTTAGTGATGACCCTAACTCAAACCCCTTAGCATAAGGGTGGTTTGGGTTGATCTTTATGTGATCTACGAGTTTGTGTAAGGGTAAAAAATAACCCTTATATCTAGGAAGAGGAAATAGATGCTCTATTTTCATAACATACACCACCACCAGTGTTATCTATTGGTTTGAGTAGGACACTCAATAGGGGGTGAATTGAGTTCTTTCAAAAATTTATGTCTAAAATTCTTATTTAAAAATACCCATTTAAAAAAAATATAGACCAGTTAACCAAGGTAGCAGATTTATAAAATCTCTCATGTTTTGAAATATTTATCAAAGATTGATTAATTCTTAGTTAAAAAAATATGGATTATTATTTCAACTTTTGAAATCAATCTACCAAATCAAATTCTAATATTAACACTATCTAATATTAACTATCAAAGTAAAGGAAATGTTTTTTGATTTAAATTAAATATTGAAAACAGAACTTTGAATCACACAATTGATTTTAAAACAAGTGTTTCAGTATCAAGATGAGACCTAATCCTCTCCACTTGGTGATCACCTGCCACCAAGAAATTTATATAAATAAATTTGATCCACACACTGTATTAGGGTAAACAACAACATACACTGGTGTCTAGGTCAGCATACCTCTACCACAGTTCTTGTGGGAGTGAAAAAAAAACATACCACATGGGGACCTCTTCCATAGTTATCCATGGTAGTGTAAGGTTTAAAAAGATAAGTTTGTTAATATCAATGTATCTTTCAGTTTTTCATAGGAGACAGTGTGTGTTAATATAATAGAGACACACACACTACTTAAAATGTAAATAATGTAAACCGGCAAAGCAATATGGTGAGAATATAGTTTAGAAGGCTTTGTGTGATGTTATTCATGGATTTTGAACTCCTTATATACATCATAAGTGGAGCTGGATTCAACTTCTAGAAACAGGCAGCAAAATAGAGTGTTGTGAGTGCTTTTGTCTTCTTTTCTTAGTGAGCTAGAGATTTAATCGAAGTATTCTTCTCCACTCATGGAATATTTATACAGAATTTATTCAATTTTTTTTTCTTAATAACATCTTTATATTTCTTTAGATTTAATTTCTTGAGTTTTTATAGGTGCACGAGCTCTCTACTGGACTGGAAGGGGCTCTACCAGTTTTTCATTAGGTATAAACTTTATACAATGCAGTAGACAAGGAGCATGTTCTCTGGTACCTCGCACCTTGTACTGATCTTTGACATCCTTAAATGTTGTCTACAAAAGACATACAAGTTAATTAATAAAATAATTAGTAGTAAGTTTCATAAATATGACTGTTAGTAATAATTTTGAACTTAAGAGACAGATCATCGGTGTCTCGTTCTGTTAGTATCTCAGACTGTCGGTAGGTCGGTCTATTGATAGATTATTCTATCGGTAAGTGACGTTTTAGTGACTCATCCATTGGTATCTTATACTTAAAAAAATTATGAGTGTTATTTAGTCTCTCTGTCAGTAGTTCGGGTGTTGGTAGGTCAGGCATATGTAGGTCAGGCATTAATGACTCACACTTATCCAATTTTTTCTAACATGTCTTATGCAGTAACACACTAATAGAATAGATCAAGGTTATATATAATCATAATTTAACATAATTTAACTTCATAAATAATGATAAAACAAGATAAAACATTATTAAACACAATGTCACTTGACTCATAAATAAGCATGATTTATGAGCATGATTTGTCAGCATGATTTGTGAGCATGGTTTGTGAGCATGATTTATGATAATGATTTATGAGCATGATTTAGGAGCATGATTTATGAGAATTTTTTATGAGCATGATTTATGAGAATAATTTATCAGCATTAAAATAAAAGGATACCAACAATCTCCCCCTTTTGGATAACAAAAATCATGGCATTATATAGAATAATAGTTGACTTATAATGATCACAGTAAGGTCTTCTCATCGTTTTATAAATTTTAAGATAAAAAAAATATTATATAGATTACTTATTAAGATTTATTTTAATGATAGGATACCCCTAAAATATATTTCATACATTTATCCCCCTTTTGGGATTATCAAAAAGGAAACAAAGAATTAAAATAAAGAACAGATAATGAGATGAAAAACATAGAATATATTTCATTAGACAATTAGTGCAAGAGGTTACAAAAAATATTACAATATATCCCTATCAAAGAGTTATCCAATCACTTATTCTCAAAGTAATCCACTTATTTTTCCTTAGTAGACACAGAAGAGATAGGAGTAGGATTTTTAGAAGTAGAGGTCAGAGGTATAGAGTGGATACTGAGCGAAGGAAGTGGAACTCTTATGAAGACAGAATGAGCTAGGCTCAGTCTAGAAGAGGAAGGAGGTCCTGTAAGATCACGATTAATTAAAGGTATGATTTTTCTTAGATCTTGATCAGGGGTCATGGAAAAAAGGTTAAAAAGGGTAGAAGAAGAAGTATAAGGATACAGGACAGACCTGATAGGAGAAGCAGCTAGAGCAACAATGTTAGTACTATCATGATGCAGGTAAGGTTGCAGTATATTGATAAAGTCCGTGATGATCTGACCACCATAATCCATAGAATTTTAAAAATCTTCCATATTCTCTATAAACTTCTCAAGGGTAGGAGTGAATTCCTTAAGTTTCTATACTTGATCTTTGAAATCTTTAGTAACAGGAGGTAGTCTCAAATTCTCAACCAAAAACTTGAAATGACTATCCAGCTGATGTTTGGTATAAACCCTCTTAAAGTAGAAGTCAAATTTCTTGTTTATTTATTCCTAAGAATTAGTAGAAAATTTGGTGTAAAATAAAACCATGTCATGGAAGTGGTCACAATTTTACTTGATCTTATTGAGGCTTTCATGATCCATTCCACCCATCATGGTGTGAAGTTCCACTCTTATCACATTTATAATCATCTCAACATCAGGAGGATGAACAACAGAAGTAGCTTTAGTGGAGGTAACTTGTAAGATATCTAGAATATATGATCTCAATTGATTCAAATAAAGAGTTGGAGGTTGAGGAGAAGCTAAATTTGAAGCATCATCCACTGCATCTTCAACAACTGACTTCAAAATGGATATATCAAGATTCTAAGGAGGAGGAGAATCATCTTCAGAAGTATCAGAAGATACACCTCCAAGACCTTTTAAAAACTTTTCCAAAGACTCTTTATATTCAATTTTCAACTTTTTAATAGATGATACCATATAAATAAGATCATTTATCATATTTTGATTGTCTATTACAATGACTTCCAATACTGAGATCAATCAAGGTTCAACCTGAGAAACTACCCTCTCTGTGAGCATGGTTGTGTCACTTTCACTAAGACTTGAAACTAGAGATGGTTGATGTGGATGGATAGATCTAACAACGGCTAACAATTCTTCCTTAAATGCTTTGAAATTAGCCTTAGACACATAGTTTTTAGGAATTTGTAGAGCCACTGATTCTAGAGTATCTACAGAAATATAAGAAGTTGTCATATCCTTTGAATCAGAGTACTCCAAACCTAGAGTCAAATATTCTGGATATTTTCTCCACACATAAATATGTCATCAAGAAGAGAAATTATATCAACTTTCACTCTCTTTTCCTGTCTCTCCCCCCTTAACAGATTCTCTATTATAAACATAAGTTTTCTTCCTAACATAAAAAAGTGCTTGTACTAGAGTCACTAGAAATTCTTTTTTCAGATGAACTTCTTCATGCATATGACCATCAAGAACTCTTTCCTCAATCATAGGTGCTTTAGGAGCTTCATTGGATTACACAGCTGGTTCCTATTCTTATTCCACTATAAGATTATAAATAGGATTTTTATGCTCAGTAGGCTCTAATGTAAGATCAATAGGTTTAGCATCAGGACGTTGATCGTCATCAGGGTGATCTGATCCACCATCAGATTAATCACTTCCTTTTCCTTCCCCATCACTTGCATATTCTTCATTTTATTCCTCATCTTTATCACCATCATATTCTTATTCTTCTTCATTGCCACTTTCTCCTTATTCACTATTGTATTCCTCATTACTACCAAATCTACTTTCGTACTCAGCATCCTATGACTCATCTATCTCATCATCTTCTTCTTCAGTTAGAAGTGTTTTCTTTGCAAGAATAGGCCTAGGAGGGATATCTAGACCATAGATCATTCTTTTAGGATTTCATCTATATCATGTTCACTTCTATCATCAGTTGGTGACTCATTTCCTTGATCATCCTCAGCTATATCTTCTTCATCTGAATACTCACCAGCTTTATATATTCTTAGACTAGGATCAACCATGTTTCTTGTCCTTGAGGGGTGATCAACATGATTAAAATACTCATATAGTTTTTCACTATCCTCAACCCACATATTATCCCAGGGATTCCAATTTATTCTCATCCTCTTACATATAGCTTTAGTCAGACAATACCCATCACATTCTAAAACTGTTTCCTAACCTTCACTTACTAAACCTTATTCTTTCAACATAACAGAGATAATCTTGGGATAAAACAAATAATTTGTCTTGAAAAAGGGTTTTATCATCTCACTTATATTCACCATCAAATATATACATAGGTTAACCTTATATCCCTTCTTCAATAAATAATTAAAATAGACATATTGGTATTTGAGGTAGGAAAATTCCCCTTTCCTTGGAAATAATTGGTGTTGAATGAACTTGAACAACATCCTGTACTCATCATTCATATTTGTTTTTATAGGCCTTCTATGATCTCTATTTATATTCAGCTCATCCAATGCTTCCTCAAAACTGAATATATCACTGGGTGGAGGTGAACTTCCCTGATGATCATCACATACACCCTCATGGGGTACCTCCAATCATTCTACCCAATGCTTGGATGAAAAATAGATTCTTTTTCCATCTACTATAGATTTGATCCAAAATACCTCTTACTCTTCAAGAAGAAACTATGTATATAGGTATAACTCATGAAACAGCCTCAGATAAAATTGTTTTTCATTGTTGGATAACCACTCCAACAAACCTTGGGTTTGCAACACATTCAAAAGAAGAGACTTGCTTTTCAACATCCATTCTGAATGTTCATCCTTCTCAGGGGTTAAGATATGGTTTTCAAGTTTAGGATGGATAGGTTTCAGTTTATATTGACTAGATTCACCTCTTTGGATCTTATAAGGATGTGAATCGGCCTCATATCTCTCATAAAAATTTTTATGTTGAGTCATTGGTGAGATTCAAAGGATTTGCATCGAGGAAGAAGGGTATCAGTTTGGGAGAGAAGGGTTCAAAGGAAATAGTGAAAAATAAAATGTGTGAGAGTGAGTAAAATTGTTGGATCGGCCCTTAATTTTATCATTTAGGGATTTAAATTAATAAAAAACTAAATATAGATTAAAATAAAATGAAATAATTAAAACATCAATGTTTTATATTCTAGAAAAAAACACTAAGTATTGACTGGTAAGAAAAATTGGTGAGACCTATCGGTAAGTCACCATCAGTGAGTCTTGATGGTGAGTCATGTTGGTGAGACAACATTAGTGAGTTACATTAGTGAGACATCATCGGTGAGTCAAATTAGTGATACATCATCAGTGAGTCACCATCAGTGAGACATCATCAGTGACACATATGATAGTTAGTCACTCAAAGTTGATCATTCCTAACTCATGTATGATGTAACTCATTCTCTCATAATTTAATGTCTTAGTAAAAATATTAGAAAGATGATGTTCAGTACCAATGAATTCAAGAGTTATATAACCTTTTTTATAATGATCTCTCCAAAAGTGATGTCTTAAATAAATATTCTTTGTTCTTAAATAAGAAACTATATTCTTAGAAATATTAATAGCACTCTTGTTTTCATATTTTATAGTGGCTTGCCTAAATTGATATCCATAATCTATTAATGTGTGTTTCATCTACAAAACATGAGCACAACAACTACCAAAAGTTGTTTATTCATATTCGGCAGTAGATAATAAAACATAGTTTTGATTTTTATTACACCATGAAATTAGAGACTTTCCCAAAAAGTGACATGTTCCATAGATACTTTTTATATCTTACTTTAAACCACCAAAATCATCATCAAAATAGCCAACTAAGTAAAAAGGTTTTCCTCTAGGATAGAACAGCCCTAAGTTGGAAGTATATTTGAGGTATTTGAAAAACAAATCAATATAAAGTAGATGTGACTCTTTAAGATTTTCTTTAAAATGAGCACATATACTAACACTAAACATAATATCAGGTTAACTAATAGTTAAGGAGATAATACTTCCAATTATACCTCTATAATTGGTTTGATCAACAGATTTTCCATTTTCATCAAGATCCAATTTATAGGTGGTACTCATATGAATATTTTTACTTTTTTTCTATAAAATCCAAAACATTTTAAAATATCTTTAGTGTATTTAATTTGATTTAAAATAATAATTTCTTTATATTGATATATTTTAAATCCAATAAATAATTTTATTTCACCCATTAAACACATCTCAAATTAATTTTGCATCATTTTTTAAAAATCTATACATAAATAATTGTTAGAAGATCCAAAAAATAATTTCATCAGCATATATTTTAACAACTAATACATCTTTAGAAATTATTTTTATGAAAATATTAGGATTAGAAATTTCGTTTATAAAACCTTTGTAAATAATAAAAGTGTTGAGCCTATCATACCAAGCTCTTGGAGCCTATTTTAAACCATACACAACTTTTGTTAATATGAAAAAATGATTTGGAAAATGGGGATTTGTAAAAATGGGGGGGGGTTGCAACAAAAACATACTCAACTATATACCCATTTAGGAATTCACTTTTTGACATCCATTTGATAAAGTTTGAAATTAATATGTGCTTTATAAGCTAGTAGTATACTAATGGAATCAAGTCCATAAATAGCTAAAAAGGTTTCTTCATATTCAATTCCTTCTTCTTGATTATAACCATGTGCAACTAATCTATCATTATTCCTTACTATAGTTCCATATTCATATACTTTATTTCTAAACACCCACTTAGTGCTTATTTTCAAGGTCTATTTGGGTCTATCAATAAGTTTCCAAACTTTGTGTATTTCAAAATGATCTAATTCTTCTTGCATAGACATTACCCAAAATTATCAATGATTGCACCATTTAAGTTCTTAGGTTCAAGTTGTGACAAAAATTCTTGATATTCAACTTGGTTTCTTAGAGAATCTCTAGTCGATGTCCCTTTATCTAAGTCCCAAACTAACACATCTAAGGTATGGTTCTTAAGGGTTCCAAAAAATCTAGAAAAATATGGGATAGTTATTTCAAGTTCTTTTGTATGTTTGGGTTCACTATAATCAGAATCTGGAAATTTTACAAAACTGGAAGATTTTGTAGCTTACTTAATAGTAGATTCAGAAGGTTTAGAATTCAGTTCAATAATTGAAAAATCATCCTCAATATTTTCTAAGGAAGTCTTGGGTTCATGTGGATCTGTTTCATCAAATTTGACATGCATAGATTCTTCCACACATTTGGTTCTTTTATTAAATACTATGTAGGTTTTTCTAGAGGTTGAATAACCTAAGAAAATTACTTCATCAATTTTGAAGAAAATATTTTCAATATTAAATTTTTTAATAAGGATATATACTTTTAAACCAACAACTTTGAAGTAATTAACCTTGGGTTTCCTATTGTTTGACAACTCATAGGGAGTTTTTTTAAGGATAAGTCTAATTAAAACTCTATTGATTATGTAACAAGATGCATTCACAGCTTCTACCCAAAAATAAATAGGTAAATCATATTCATTAAGCATAGTTAGGTCTATTTATAATAAGGTTTTATTTCTTCTTTCTACAACTCCATTCTACTGGGGTGGCCTAGGAGCAGAGAAGTTATGACTATAGCCATTTTGTGAGGAAAAAGATTCAAATTCTTGATTTTCAAACTCACAACCAAAATCGCTTCTTAAGGTTTTGATCCTAAGTCCACTTAATTTTTCTACTGACCTAGCATACATGGTGAAATAAGAACATGATTCACTTTTTTGAGCTAAAAATAAAGTCTAAGTATACCTAGAAGTCATTTACAAAAACATAGACATAGCACTACCCATTTAAACTTGAAACTCTAGATGGTCCAAAAACCCCATGTGAACCAACTCAAGAGGTTGAGAAGTTGAAACTTATTTTTTTGGTTTGAAATATATTTTATGTTTTTTCCCTTTTGATAAGGATTTCATATTTTATCATTTAGAAACTCAATTTATGTAAATCCTTGACTAGTCTTTTCTGAGTTAGATTTATAAGGGTGTGAGTGTTTCAATGGCCTTGTATCCTATTCTAGATCCAAGACTCTTTATGAAAGTCACTCAAGAAATAAAAATTTTGAGAAACTAAAAAATCTAAATTAACAGCATAAATATTTTTCATTTATAAAATCAATGAATACTAAATAATTCTTAGAATTGAAAATATTAAAAGCACCATTTCCAATTTAACATGAAATTCATCATCACATAACTATTAGATGCTAATAAGATTATACTTAAGACCATCAAAAAAAAGAACTTTAGAAATTAAAATTGAATCAGTGTTACCGATTTGGCCAAGGACAATAATTTTACCTTTTTCCTTATCACAAAAGGTGACATGTCAACCATTAATATTTATAAGATTCTTGAATCAAGAGTAGTCCCCTATCATATTTCTTAAACATCCATTGTCCAAGTACCATAAGATCTTACAGGAACTCTTCAAACAGATTTCCTACAAAAATAATTCAAACAAGGAAATAATTTGGTACCCAGATTTTCTTGGGTCCAATAATATTAGTAATTAAAGCTTTTAGAATCCATATTTTCTTCATGGGTTTACTATTAGTAGTTTGTAAGGTCTTAAAAAATAAAGTTTATTTGGTCCAGAAAATCATGAACTAGTAGAAGATGTTCTAGTGCTGGAACTTGTAGAATATTTTCTAGAACTAGGTATAAAACTAGATTTTCCAGATTTGGATACAAAATTAGTCTTAACAAAATTTATTTTTATAGGATGAAAACCAATACCAGTAGTGTATTTTGGTGAACCTTTTTTTTCAAGCATTTGAACTAAGGTATCTTTACCATTTGTGAATTTCTCTAAATATTTCTTTAATTGTTCATTACATAGTTTAAGTTATATATTATCATTGAGAAATTGAGAATTATTTTCGTTTTCAATAGTAAGATTAGACTTAATAGAGACTGAAAGAGCATATTTCTTATTGAGAGATTTATATTTATCTTTCAGTTCATTTCATGTGTCCTCGAGAATTTTACAATATTCAAACATTTATTCATTTTTCATATTTTCATAATAAAATTCATCTCATAAATAATAAGAATTCTGTACAGGAAATTCTAGGGTTACTTCGAATGTTTTTTTCATGAAACACATGTTGGATTTTTCAACCTTTTCATCATGTGATGATTCTGAGTCACTGGAGTTGTCCTTAGAATCACTCTAGGTGGCCTTATTTACATTTTTATATTTTCGATCTTTGTCCTCATATTTTCTTTTGAAATTTCATTTTTGATGGTTATTTTTACATTTACCCTTCTCTTTCACTCATAGAAGACTGTTTCAGTAGTAGGATCACTTCTATTCCAGTCCTTTTTCAATTTTCCCTTGTTTTCATACTTCCCTTTATAACTAGGATTTCTAAATAATTTCTTCTTTCTATAGAAATTTTTGAATCTACTGCCTAGATGATCCATTTCCTCATCACTGTCACTTGATGATTCTTCATTGTTGTAACTTTCAGTATGAACTTGAATTTTATCATTTTTCTTGGATGCAGTGGTTTTGAAATCCCCTGAATTTTTCTTTGGTTCATCATCTTCCTATCTGTTGACCTTAATTTATTCCTAGTACATAATTAACTTAGATATAAGATCCTTTACAAGTATTTAATCAATGTCACAAGATTCTCTTATTGATATGGATATCCCTATCCATCTTTCTGGAAGACATCTCAAGATCCTCAGGATCTGTTCCTTTGTAGTGATTATCTTTCCCAATGAGATCATTGTATTCACAATATCATTGAACCTGAGATACATGTCATATATAGGTTCATCTGGATTCATTTTTAAATTATAATATTTAATAGTATATGTATTAAGCCTCATTTCTTTGACATTAGTGTTTCCTTCATGTGAAACAGCCAGTGTATCCTATATTTAAAATGTTGTTTTACATGAATAAATCCTATTAAATTCTTCATCTCCTAAATATCAATATAATACATTCATATATTTATAGTTATTATTGTAGGATACCTTAGTAGCATCATCCCAAGTGTTCCTAACAGTAGTAGGAATTTTATAGTCATCAACTATAGTAGACCAGATTTGAAAACCCATGCTTTTCAAATGCATTTTCATTTTCATTTTCCACTGAGCATAATTTTTTCCATTAAAGTATGGAGGTCTGTTGGTATCATCACCTTTCTGTATATTGTCCATTTAAAACATATTTTAAAGATTTTAGAGAATAATAAATTTTGAACTGACATAAATTTAGAGATCATTAAATCACAACTAAAATCATTGTTGGAAAGTGTTAAAAACATTGAAAACATTGAGAGTAATAAAAACCTATGATACCAAATTTTGGTCAGAGTGTGACACTCAAGAGGGGGCTTAATTGAGTTTCTATAAAAAATTCTATTGAAAATTATTATTTAAAAATCCCCAATTTAAAAAACAAGTACATCCCAGTTAACCAAAGTATCATATTTATAGAAGTTTTGATCATTTGAAATATTTCTCAAATATTGATTAATTATCAGTTAAAACAATATGGATTATTATTTCAACTTCTTCAATCAATCTACTAAATAAAATTCTAATATAAACATTATCCAAGATTAACTATCAAATTAAAGTAATGTTTTCTGATTTAAATAAAATAGTGAAAACATAACTTTTAAAGACACAGTGGATTTTAAAACAAGAAGTTCAGTCTCAAGCTGAGACCTAATCCTCTCCCATTTGTGATCACCTGCCACCAAGAAATTTATATAAATAAATTTGACCCACCGTTGGGTCGGGGTAAACAATAGCAGACACTATTGTCTAGGTCAGCAGACCTCTACCACAGTTCTCGTGGGAGTGAAAACTACAACAGACCACATAGGGACCTCTTTAGCAATTATCCATGGGAGTTTAATGTGTCAAAAAGATAATTTTGTGAAGATATCAATGTATCTTCCAGTTATGCTCATGAGATAGTGTGTGTTAATATAACAAAGACACACACACTACTCTAAATGTAAATAGTGTACATTGGCTGAGCAATATGATGAGAATAGGGTTTAGAAGGCTCTATGTGATGTTCTTTGTAGATTATAAACTCCTTAGAGATGGAAGAAGTGGAGTTGGAGTCAACTTCTAGAAACAGGTAGCAAAAAAGAGTGTTGTAAGTGATTCTGTCTTCTGTTCTCAATGAGGTAGAGATTTTCTCAAAATGTTCTTCCCCACTCGTGGAATGTTTCTGTAGAAGTTATTCGATTACTTTTCTCAGTAATATCTTCATGTTTCTTCAGTTTGAAGTTCTTGAGTTTTTATAGATGCATGATCTCTCTACTGGACTTCATGGGGCTTGGCTACTTTTTGATCAGGTATACACTTTATAAAATGCAGTAGACAAGCAGCATGTTCTATGGTACCTCATACCTCGTACTGGTCTCTAACATCATTAAATGTTGTCTACAAAATACATACATGGTCATTAATATAATAATTAGTACTAAGTTTCATAAATATGACCTTTAGTAATAATTTTGAACTTAATAGATGGATCATCGGTGTCTCAGAATGTCGGTATCTTAGACTGTCGGTAGGTCGGCCTATCGGTAGATCATTCTGTCAGAAGGTAATGCATCGGTGACTCATCCATCGCTAGATTATACTTAGAAAAATTTTGAGTGTCATTCAGTTGCTCTGTCGGTAGGTCGGGCATCGATATGTCAGGCATCAGTAGGTCAGGCATTGGTAGGTCAGGTGTCGGTAGATCAGGTGTCGGTAGGTCAGGTGTCGGTAGGTCAGGTGTCGGTGACTCATACTTATCTAATTTTTTCTAACCTATCTTATGTAGTAACACACTAACAGAATAGATCAAGGTTATATGTAATCATAATTTAACATAATTTAACTTTATAAATCATGATAAAAAAGATAAAAAATGATTAAATACAATTTAACTTGAATCATAAATAATCATGATTTATGAGCATGATTTGTGACCATGATTTGTGAGCATGATTTGTGGCCATGATTTATAAGCCTAATTTATGAGCATAATTTATGATCATGATTTATGAGCATGATTTATGAACATGATTTATGAGCATGATTTAGGGGCATGATTTTTTAGCATTAAAACTAGAGGTGGACAACATTATCCAACAATGCTTGTTTCATTTAACACTCCCAATCATGTTAATGTCTTAACAAAATGTCATTGATGGAGCAGAATCATCCATCATTACGTTATCACATAATGCAACATCGAGATCATGAATCAAAATTATAATTATTATAATATATTCTTCATTTAATGTTGAAATAAATATATTAATATATAAAAGAAGCTAGATTTGATACTAATAATGAGTTTTGTGTGCTCATCATATGAATTATAAATGGAATTTTACCCATATATTCTTTATCTATCCTTGATAGAATCAACATATAGAAATGAATATCATAAAGCTTTTTTTACCTAAAGTGATGTATAATCCATATTTTACTCTTCATTTTAAACTTGATAAATACCACATTAGCAGTAGATAAAATCCTCTCATCTTCAAGGTGATAACACCATCCAAAGGATCCTATAAGATTTCTTAAGGATACCAAAACACATAAGGGGTTTTATAACCTTCACCTAGTGATAATTTTTGTTTTAGGAGTACAATATTTTCAATCAGATTGTATGTTTATAGTTTTCATACATGAAATAGGAGAGTATCACATCCTCTTATGTTTCCTTCCTTGATTATCTTCATTGATAAAGACTGTCAGCCATATGAAATAGTTAGGGTTTCTTCACATGACACCATATCATTACACTCTATTGGAGTGATATTTTAATAATTCAATAAAGGTGTTTTGATGGCCTTAAATGATTCATTATATATATTTGTAACTAAAAAACCATGTCATGGATATAGTAAACTCATTAATATGTTTTTCATAACTTTCATCTCATGAAAGTCTTTAAAATTAATATGGACTATATCAATATACCCATTTTAAATGCACATCCAGAATAGTGGTGCTTTTATGTGATCAAGAATTCTTAAAGTGGATTTTAAGTAGCTCTAAGTTGAATTTTAATAAGTTTAAAATTTAATGTTTGAGTAGAAATTTTGAAAAAGGCATGAACTCTATGTGGGATTTCATAGAGTTTATCTCACAAATGTTATGTTCACAGAGTTTAAAATGGACTAAAAATTGAAAAATGAATAAATCTCATAAAGTTGATATTTAATAGAGTTTATATAGTACATAAGTTGGGTAATTCATAATCCCTAAGAATAATTTTTTAGAGAATGATTATTCTCATAGAGTTTAAGACCTTGGATTTCAAAATGGAAGGAACCCTATACATAATTTCATAGAGTATATTTCAGAGAGTTCACCCTATGAAAGTTAAAAAACTGGAAAAGAGAGGAACCCTATACATCATTTCATAGGTTATATTCTTATAGAGTTTATAGATTCATTGAGATGAATTCCATGGATTTTAAAAAGGAAAGAACTCTATGTATATTTTCATAGAGTACATATTTACTTTATAGAGTTGATCACATAGAATTTAACTTCATAGAGTTGATATCATAGATGTTTACTTCTTAGAGTTTGAATTATAATAGAGTATATTTCATAGAGTTAAACTACAGTGAATAATTTTTTAGAGTTCACAACATAAAAGAAATTTGAGATTTCTAGAATCAAATATTTTAAAGAATGAAAGTTAATTCAATTGATGATTTTTATGTTCCAAAGTGTTCCGAACATCATTATATTTTTTCAATCCATGTTTCAAGAGGTATTTTAAGGAATATTTAATGTGAAGAGGATGAGGAGGTCATTGTTCCATTGATCAATGATCTTTAAATGAGGATACTTATGATCAATTTTCAACAATAATTTTGATATAAATTTAATGATTCCTAATTTTTTAATTAATGTATTAAACATAATAAATGAATTAATATTCAAGATATTAATGTATACATGAGGTGGTGATTTAGTAATTGATGAATTTATAATCTATTCTTAATTCCTACCGACTTACATGTTGTAATGAGAAGAGTCACAATTTAATATAATATTTATTGTATAATTTCCATATAGAAATAAAGAATGGGTTAAATGCACATGTTATGGAAATATTTCTATATGAGTCTTAAGACTTATGAAAGAAAAAAGTGGAAAACCAATTTTTATGTGAGAAAATTGGAAGAAAAAATATAAAGTGTACTTTTAGAACTTGTCATGGAGATATGGTTTACATATGGGATCTTTTTGAGTAGTCAATGTATATACAAGGGGAAACCAAAAATAGTTATTTTATAATCATGATTTTGTATGAAGGTTAATTTTTTCCAAGAAATTCACTTTATTATAGTGAAAGTGATAAAATAAATTTAATTATCTCATCTAGAAGATATTACAATTATCGACACTGATAGAAAATGTGTTGATTGGGAAGAATAAAACTAGTAAAATACACTAATCCTAAAATATATCTCAAATAAGAAGAAGATAAGGAAAACCTGATACAATACTGAAGAAGACGAAGAAAAACTTCTCATATAAATGAAAAATAAGTAGATTAAGAAACCTTCCTAGTTTTAATAAATAAATCAAGTGTTTTAAATATATTTAGTGAGAAGTGCGTTGAAGAAGAAGCTGAGTTTGAATTTTTATTTTTTTATAGATTTGAGAAATATATTCTCTCAACATTCTGTAATATTGAGATGTATATTTACAAGAGTCTATGTGAATTTAGAAAAAAACAATAAAAGATTTAATCATTTACTCATAAATAAAATTTCCCAAGTTGTGGTTCTTTAAGAACTATAGAAGGATTATGTGATTGAAATCCTATAAAATATTTATTAGTTTTCTAAGACCTTGTGTTTGAGTTGTGAGAATCCTTTGAATACATTTTATACAATATCTAGAAGTTTATATGAAAGTAATGACTAAGTTTCACAATATTTATCTTAAGTATAACTAGGTAGTCAAAGAATCTATGTTAAGGAAGGGGTTATAATGATGTTTATATAGTGACATCTACTGTTTAGTGTAGATATACTTCAATGAGTTAGAATAACTGAAAATTGTGTGATTCCAGCATAAATAATCTATAGAAGTAGAATTTGTTTACATGTGTAATATTTTAAACACCCGCCCATGAAATATGGTGAAAGGGTACAGGATGATACCTTATTAAACCCACTTATATTTGAGGATAAAATTGTTATTTGAGAATTTTTTACTTAGTGAGACCTGATTATAGCAAGGATTAGGTTCACCACATCGAGGTTGAACCTTGTAAAAACACCATGTGTTTCCCTTTTACTTTAATTCCATCCTTACATGTGGTGTATGTGATTAGAAAAATGAAAATAGATTCATTTACATCCCAATAGTTTGTATAGGTTCAAATACCAAAAGGATTAAAAAACTTATAAGATTAATTCGGTATTTTAGTAAGAATTTAACCACCTAGGATTCACCCCCTCTCAGGTGTGTCTACACCGATCCTAATGGGACTATCATAATTCCCTAATTATGATACTATATTAATAATACAAGTGGGTAAATTTTAAAACTTAAATAATAATAAAAAATTAAATTCCAAAAATTGTTCTTTAAGTATATAACCAAGGTTATTGAAACCTGATATTTTCTTGGAAGGACTTTAAGAAACTCCATGCAATTTCCATCTTAGGTATCAGTGTTGTAAAAATAAATTGTTATGTTTTAAAGTGTATATGATAAAATATATATATATTACAATTTTTATAAATATACAAGAGTTAAAAATCAAATGAAGAAATGTTAAAGTTTGTAATTTTCATTGATGTGATGAAACAAAAAAGGATCTTCTACAAAATTGATTTTAATGTAAAGGAATTTATTATTATCATTTGAATCTTAATAAAGGGTGTGTATAGTTATCTCATCCCTATTATATGATAAGAATATTTTTTTTAACAAAGTATTATTATAAGAAATATGATACAATGAATTAAACACATGGTTTATGAATCATTAGATTCTATAACAAGTTTTAAAATAGAGATGATGATAAACATATTTTATCCATGAGAAATTATTTATCCATATATTTGTTAAAATACTAGGTAGGGTGTTCTTTCCACTCATCATTAGTATATTTTAAAAAGATAATATTCCTTTCAATAAAATTCTCTAAAAAAATAGAATGTCATATAAGATATGGGAATAATATTTTGTTTATAAATATTTTTAAAAATGGAAATAAGTGTTATTTCCTAATACAAATGAGTTTTTGTGTGTTAAAATGATATTATGAGAATAATGTAATGTTGATGAGTATATTGAGAGTATATTTGAACTTAGATAAGTTAAATATTAATAAATAAATATTATTCTAGTTAAAATTCAAAGTGAATTTCCCTAAATATCATAAATAGAGTTCAAGGTATGTCAATAAAGATACATGTAAAGGGTTATATTAAGTTATTGTAACAAATTGAATTTCACTTTTTCTTAAAAGTGTTTAAAATTTTTTGGTAGGTGATAATGTAAATAGTTACATTAGCTACCAAAATATTTCAAGGAAAATATTTTATGGAATGGGTTCCAATAATGATAATGATTTACATAGAAAGAGTTATAAGTAGATAATAAAAGATATTAACATTATAAATTTTATGTTGTGAGGATAAGGAGATATAATATGTTTAAGGAGTTAAACATTAGGAATATTATTCCTAAATCTAACCATTATTTAAAAAGATTATTCAAAGATGTTACTTGCTAAAGATCTTAGTGGGAGTATTTTATCACATCGTCATAAAGAGATGTGGCAAGAATGGTATATAAATGTAATGAGTTAACAAAACCTTTGAAATTGAAATAGACATGAGGTTTATATGATATTATATCATATATTATATGATAGATATGTGATTATGTATGGTTTTTTAATTATTCATGAAGAGTTTAATATTATAAAATATATCATAAAAATGTAATCTCTACCTTTTCATTCTTTTATATTGGTCGCATATGTGTATATATAGATATATATTTTGTGAAGTTTAATGGTAATTCACTTCTCAAAGTATGACTTTGAGTTAAAATTAATTAATTTTCATCCCAATTTATTATAGGTTATGAAGAAATATTAATGTTATAATGAGAATGATTCTTGTATTTATATACAAAATATGTTCATGAGGCGCAAAAAATAGGTTGTTTGCATTGGATAACCCACTATGTATACCATATGGAGTATCATGAACTACATATTTAGTATAATAGGGGTGAATGGATCATATTTAGGTCCCCAATACCTGATATTTGTGATATTCCTATCATGTGAACCTTCACACTTTGATACCTTTCATATGCAAACCTTGAGGATTGGCTAATTTGGGGGTGGTTGGGTATGTTGTTGATAATTTCATTAGTTAAAACTCAACTAAGGTGGGATTTTTTTATCTTATATTATGAGTATGACATATATTTCCTTTATTTAGAGAGAATTGGAAAGTGTAAGGTTACCCCTAGATAGTATGTATAATGTGATTATTGATCGCGTTGTTCAACGCGTCAAATTAGTTGTTGTTTTCATAACTAGAATTTCTAATGTATAGTAGGAACCCTAGGTTGTCTCTCAATATATAATTAGGTCATTAATTTAAAAATAATATTACCATTATGAAAGTATTAATGGTATTTTTTGAAATTTTGGTTTTTTTATTTAATAAGAAAGTATATAAAAGAAATAAATACAAGAAAGAAGAAATTGATAGATTTGATTAAGTGTGATCTACCCGGGTAAATCTCATGATACTCATCCTTCATTACTTCAAGATATAGGATTTATATATTTTAATACTTGGTTTTTAACACATATAAAAATATTTTTACTTATTTTATACAAGGATACCTCCTAGGTTTATGTCGGAAATATAAAATGATTCATCAACTACCGTAGATGATAGGATGATTTGTGTTCAACTTCATAACCGAAACTCTCCATGGAAACATGTGAAGAACTAAAAATATTTTCCTAGTTTTTTTACTATTTCATGATGATACCATGTCATGAAATTACATGTCCATGATAGTTTTTATGTAAATTCAATTGAAAAAAATGAACTAAACAAACACCGTAATTGAAATGGGGAAGAAGAAGTGGTGAATAATGTGTGAAACATCACATGAATGGTTACCCCCAAACCTGATCATATGAGTTTAGTATGACATAATAGTATATAAATAAAATAAATAATAATATATGATTAATAAAAACAATACAAAAACCTTGAATTAAAAAATAATTTAAAATAATACAAACATGAAGCTTGGGATTTGCATCACGTTCCTCCTCGGGTGATCACAAGGAGTTTAGAACACCATAGAAGGGGAGGAATCCATAGATGTGAATGAGATAATCCCAAGAGATAAATTACTACCTTATGGTCTAAAAAATCTATATAATTAGAGTCAGGGGTGATTTTATGGGAAAATACTTCAAAAATTTTACAAAATAAGTTAATTTCCTAAGGGACTATGTTACTATTCATTCTAGACTTTTTACTCCTTTATATATATGGTTCATTGGACAAAACGTGTGAAAATATCTTCAAAATAGTTGGAGATGTGGAGATTTGAGTTATATGTCCAATAAAGGTAGAATCGATCAAATTTGATGTTCGAGGCTTGAGTTATGTCCCAAATATAAAAGAGTGATCCAATATGGCCTAACCAGAATGTATTCACTTGTGGGAAAATTTTGGGCCCCTTGTACTCACATTCATCCTTTGGTCTAGTTATATGAATTGAATCCCAATGACCATATAATCCTAAAAAATTAATTTTAACATTTG
Source organism: Viscum album (assembly GCA_963277665.1). Taxonomy (NCBI): domain Eukaryota; kingdom Viridiplantae; phylum Streptophyta; class Magnoliopsida; order Santalales; family Viscaceae; genus Viscum; species Viscum album. The sequence continues at coordinate 1,843,962,552 of OY728129.1, read as the reverse complement.
GATCACTATAGTGAATTTGATGATAGAAACAGTGAATTGCTATCAAATTGGTCCACTGTGCAATTGCATCTTTTTAATAATTTTTTTAACAAATGAATTAAAAATAAATAATGAGTGAAAAATGATTTAATAATGGGGTACTAAAACCGAAGAGAAATTAATACAAAAGTATAAGGGTGATAAAATATGTTATACTGATGTGCGATCAAACCCTGACACTTAAACCTTTATACTCTTAGGAAAAGTCTTATATCCTAATCAAGTCTCATTCAAAAATTAAAGGTGAGAAACTAGTGTGATACTCGAGAGGACTTCCAATAGGATATTCTGAGGTTCAAGGGTTCATAGGATTTAATGTTTAAAAATTTGAGGCAGAAGAGAAGTGTTTAATCTCTTCAGTACAAAACAAGTAAAAATTCTGAAACTGTTAAAAACTAATGTACACACTAAAACCCAAAAAAAGTGTATCAATTTGAACTCTCAATACCCATTGTCCATTTTTTGTGAATCATAGCTGATCAGTGAATAATAATGAGTAAACTTTCTCTTTTCTCCATTTCTTTTTCTTTTCTTCTATTTCTATTTTCAATGTAAAAAACTATATGTTTTTTACAATATTCACTGGAGATAAATAAGAAAACATGTGTAAAATAATGATACAATATGGATTGTGAACCCACTACCCAGAAATAATGTAGGCACCCTTTCTATCAACCCATAACAGTAATTCTTTCCTGATAATTTTCATGGAAACACCATCTCCCCCACACTTGCTAAAAATAAAACAAGAATGTACACAAGAGATTGGTAGGTAGGGATAGATTATCTTGTAATGTGGCTACCAAAGATGAATTTCATGGTCTCTAAGGATTAATAAGGGTAAATTTTAAAGGTCTCTTAAAATAGAGGTTAATTGTACGAAGGTCTTTTTAACGAATGATGTCCTCAATCATGAATGGAGCACACTTGGTTATAATGGATTCTAACATAATAAAGGAAAGTTATAGTTTCTATACATGACCTGATACTCTCAAGAAAGTGATTAAAATGAATAATATGCAATAAAAGGTTTATAATATCTCTCAGGTAAGGGATTTAAAATATTAGGCAGTGCTAATGAGGAATGGGTTTCAAAAATCCATTAAACATGTATGAATTTTTTGAAAAAAAAATCTTGAAAAATATTCCATATAAACATTCATTTGAAAAACATTTTTATAAAAATAAATGAATTTTCCACACAATTGACTCAAGTATGAAAAATTATTTTGGATATTCTCTTTAAGATAAATGTTTTTTAAACAAAATTAATAACAAGAAAAGAAAAAATGGAAACCCAATGATATTTTTTTTTTAATTTAAATACTAAATATCCAATGTCACCCTCCCCCATACCTAAAAATTACATTTTTCTCAATGTTAGTAGTTTAAATAAATAGACAAATAAATAATGGTAGGGAGAAGGGAAAACCTACTAAGTAGTGTCATATACGACATCCATCAGCTGGATTTCCTCCACCGTATGCTTTGGAAAATATTTATAGAATTGTTTGAGCCTCTTCCCATTGACAGTAAACCTCGTTCCACTTTTCTCAGGAAAAAACTGTATAAAACCAAAAGGGTACACATTGGTAACAATATAAAGACCGATCCATTGGGAATAAATATTACTCAAGTAGATCATTAGCCTAGAATTATACATGAGGACCTTATAACCAATATGAACTTACACTAATGAATCACCCCTTAATGGATGTCCTTTGACTTATCTTAATATATTAGAGATTTATCATATGAATCACATAAAATTTCTTCCAACTCTTGAATCTACAGCTTCCAATGCTCACCTGTATTTGAAATATTCATATTACATTGTTTAACAGCCCAATATGTACGGTGTTCTACCTCCACCGGAAGGTGAAAATACTTTCCAAAGACAATCTTATATGGTGACATTATGATCAGAGTTTTAAAAGTTTTACGGTACACCCAAAGTGCATCATCCATGTGAAAAATAAAATCTTTCCTATTGGTTTATACTATTTTTTCAAATATTCACTTAACATCCAGATTTTAGATTTCAACTTTTCCATTAATGTTGGGGTGATATACAGTGGAGACTTTATGAAAAACCACAAACATATAGAGAAATTTTTTCATGTTACGAAGGTAAAAATGTGAACCATGATCACTAATGATGAATATTGGAAAACCAAACCTACTGAAAATCTAGGACCTCACAAAAATCAATAACCACTCAAGAGTCATCAGTCCTCATGGTCTTTTCTTCCACCCATTTGGAAATGTAGTAAATAGATAGTATGATGTAAAAAAACCAAATCAATTTTGAAAAGGCCCCATGAAGTCAATACCCCATGAATTGAAGATCTCACAAATTAATATGGGTTGTTGGGATATTTCATTCCGCTTAGATACATTCCCTATTCTTTGACAATGAGGAAAATCGTTACATAAATCAAGGTCATCCTAAAATGATGTTGTCCAAAAGAGACCAAAATTGAGGACCTTGAGAGAAGTCCTTTGGGGACCAAAGTTCTCCCCATAATAAAGAGTGTGTAAGAACCTGTGGACGGACTAAATATCACTATCAGAGATAGAATTCCTGAGGACTTGATCACTAAATGTGTGCCAAAGGTAGGGGTCATCCCAAATGTACCAACGATACTCAGGTTTTAGATAGTCATCTTGGTTCTTGTTGAAATTAGTGGGAATTCAAGATGCTTCCAAATAATTTACAATTTCGGTATACCAAAGAATATAATCTTTCACTTGGGGAAATTGTTCATTAAGAAATATGTCATTTATGGGAATACAGGGGGATGATTCAATGTCTGTGGATGGAAGGTTCCTACTAATATGGTCATCCACAAAATTCTATGCTATTTTTTACCCTTATTTTATAGATTAAATTCCAGAAGTAGAAGCATCCATCAAATGGGACATGGTTTAGATTCTGGTTTCATAAGGAGATACCAAAGGGTTACATAGTCTGATAACACTATCACATGGGACCCTAAAAGTTATAACCAAGATTTATCCAAGACAAACACAATGGAAAGGGATTATTTTTCAGTTGTGGTGTAGTTTCCTTGGGAAAGATCCAGTTTTCATGAGGCATAGGCTATTACATGTGGATCTTGATCGACCCTTTATGATAAGACTACCCCAAATAGATAGTTAGAGGCACCACACATGATAACAAATGGTAAATCCCAACAAGGTGGTTGTATTATCGGGGGTGACGTGAGACACTATTTCAATTTGTTAAATGATTCCTCACATTATTTATCAAAAAAATCCATTTCTTTTTGGAGTAATCATGAGAGGGGGAGTGAAATATTACAAAAATTTTTGAATGAAACAATGGTAAAATCTAAGATGAACTAAAAATTACTACACATACCACACATTTTTGGGGAAAGGTAGGGAAGAAATGATATCCACTTTTGATTTATATACTTGGATACCATCCCCAGAAATGAAAATCCCAAGTATTATAACTTGTCGCACCATGGAATGGAATTTCTCATAATTTAATATGAGATTATTTTCAATACAGTGATATAGGGAAGATCCAAGACTACTCAAACACTGATCAAAATAGGAGTCTTAAATAGTGAAATCATGACATGTGCCTATCATGGGGTGTGACAAAGACAATTATTTACAATATTAAAAATGAATTAAAGTGGATAACCAATGTTTTTTTCAGAGAGGAGTGCACAAAAATCAATTTGATGCCTTTATTTAGAGTTAAAATGGGGTGTTTTTGAAATTTTTTGATTTTGAAAAGAAAAGAAAACAACTAAACAAAGGAAAGAAATTGAGAAAAAATATTGAGAAAAATTTGAAAAAATAAGTGATTAAAAAACATTACATGGAATGTTGATCAGGTTGGGGTTGGTTTTCTAATTATAATTCTATCTTAGTTCCAATTTATCCAATTATCTTCTACTAAGTTGATAAAAGTGAGATTCAACAATCGCTTCATCTCACTCCCTAGGTAAAATGGAAATGGTGAGAATAAACTATACCGAAATTTCATCTTGGTCCACACTCCTTCTAATGTGTTATAGAGTTATAGAAAATACCCCCAATTAACTTAGGAAATTCCCAATATGTTCTTTTTATCCCAAAAAATCAATGATTTTCACTACCACTCCCACACGTACTGGAGAACTCTATGTACTTCACTACTAATCCTTGGTCTATTCCATCGTATATAAACTAAAACCTAGTGGAGGGAGATATTGATCATTTACCAAAGAAATAATAACAATACAATATAAAATAAAATATAATCATACATGATAATGAAAACAACTATTAAAAATTAAAACCATACTTATAGAGGAAAGAAAAGGATCTTAAACCATTAAGTTAAAAAACTCAAAAATTACAAAATAGAAAACCTTTCCTTCCCCAATCACACATAACTTTACCCATCTATGTGAAGGTTTTCTATAGAACACATGTTTTGAGGTATGTAACCCTTTAATTATTCTTTTTTATGTATAAAAGTTCTTATATAATGTTTGGTAGAGTTTGGAAGGTTTTTTTGGGAAGGTTTTGTGGCTTTTCTAAGGGTGCACGGTATGAGCACAGTTAGTGAAAACTATACAGAATCTTCAGGAAATCATGCATCATGGGAGAGTGGGATTTGGCATGGTTTGTTAATGGTTTTTATAACTATGTAATCCAACCATGAGATGTACCTCTTGATGCAGTATCAGGTGTATGGTTAGCTCACAATTTTTCTAACCAGATTGCTAAACAGTGCAAGGCATAAAAAGTGGGTTTTTAAAAATGGAGCTTGGTCAGGATTTAACATAAACACCCTATTCTTGCTTCCATGTGACCCTAACTCTATAAATTCTCTTATCCAAGGTTAGGGATCCTTTCCCCCTCATTATATAAGTGATTTGAAGGTTTTTCTTGGTGCTTTGAAGGCATATTTCCCTTGGTAAGTCTCCCCTCTTGGTAGTTTCTTAGTTTTTCTTAGATCTATTCTTCTCTATCTTTTTTTTTCTTAGCTCTAGTTCCATTTTAGATATATCTAGGATTTATTTTTCCAATCATGGTGAGATTTTTATTTTTTTTATGTTAGGGTAAGGGTTCTAAGGAAGATTTGTGGAGTTTTCACTTGAATTTGGTTAGAGTTTGTGTCGTTGGTCATTTTCTCCAATACTCTAAATGTAGGTGGATTCACTCTCGACTGTTATTTCTAGAACTAAAAGGATTAATTTCAAATTAATTTCTTTTCTTAATATTTATTTTAAAATTTATTTTTGAAGCTTGTGTGAAAACCCTTTGGTGTTGATATGTGGTTTTTTTGGGAGATATGATATTATTGTGCAATATGCCTTATTGTTGAATTTTAAAATGATGATTTTAAAATTGGTTGATTGGTCTGATTTATAGAAATTTTTTGAAAATGTTTTTCCATAAAAAAAATATTTTATTTAAATGTTTTTTATCTTAAAGGGTTTATTTGGTTTGGCTATTGTTGGTTGATATGATTTTGGTATATGTTAATTGACATGATTGTTTGACTTAAATGGTTAAGTATGAGTTAGAATGGGTATGGTTAGTGGTCGTGAATTACCACCATCAAATAATTGGAATGTGGTTGTGAAGTACCAAAATAAAAAGGGGATGAGTTTGGACGTTAAGTTCCACCATCAATAGTCGCACCAAACTTGGGTGGTTGCGTTGTATCAATGATCATTTGTATGTTTAAGGTCACATGAAATGAAGTGGATTAGTCCAAAATGAAATTGGAAAAGTGGTTAATGACTTATTTGGTTTCTTTCCACGGAAATTTTTTTCACTTGGGTAAACTATGTTGGTATAGATGTGTTTGGTTTGTTTGAAATTGTTGGAATTTTGTAATGGTTTAATATAAATTATTTTATTTTAATGTGCTAACTTGTTATATCCTAGTGGCGTGTGTATGGAAGTCATTTGGGTAAAGCCTACTAAGTACTATTACTCACCCCCTACTTTGGTACTTGGGTGCTTCTAAAGATGTTGTATTCCGAGACACAGGTAAAAGTAAAACATCTCATTTTTTAGTGGTTTATTATGATTATTGGAAAATTATGGAGTTGGAGCATTGATCTTTGCATGGGGTTGTGGAGTCTTGTCGTGATGTCTTGAGTTTTATTATTTTATTCTTCTACTTGGTACTCTGATTTGGTATTTGAATGGTTTTGTATTATTGTCGTTAAAAATTGGTTTATTTGTAGTACATTTTTGACATGCATCATGTAGTTGTTTTAGTAATTCCATGTTTGGTTGGTTGTTTTCATTCCAAAATGAAAATCATCCCCTTCTGTTCATGAAGCCCTCGACATTTATTTCCATCTTTTAGAACTGTGGGTATGTCACTTAAGCAAAATTAGTAATTCCACCTTAACTCAATCCAATGAAGAGGGATGGGATGTTACAAGTGGTTTCATTTTTCTTGGTCCTTTAGTATTGGTCATTGGTCTTGGAGTTGGAATTCATTCTCGGATTATTCATTGAGTTGGGATGGTAGAAAGGAGTTGGATTGTTTGAACTTGAAATGTATAGATAAAAAGACATATATGGCCTATTTATGTTGAACTTCAAGTAACTAGGGAGTTGGGTATATAAGTGTTTTAGAGACAATTATAGGTATTGGAATCTCATTTTCATGGGTTTATCCAATGTAATGAACATGACATGCATTTGAGTAATGAATTACCACTAGTGTTTCATATGTCATTTAGAGTAATGATTTATGTTTTGCTATAAATGCATTGATTTTTGAAAATTTTGGAAACTGTTTTCAGGTGTGCGGTTTTGAAAAGAGAATGGTTGTAATATTTTGAAAATGTGTCAATTTTCAAAACATAGTGGATTTTTCAAAAATGGTTGAACATGGGAAATTTTGAACTTTGGAAAGCATGGTTGTGATAGTTTTAATGTGATAGAATTTTAATTTGTAAGCCTTTAGTTTCTATAGAGTGAGACTTATGGTAGTTGTTGTATTGATAAAAATGGCACTGAGTAGGCATCCTAGAGACCAACTAGAGGAAGCTGTTGAAAACATGGATTCACCTGAGCCCCAGGTGTACAAGAAGCTAGTTCAGAGCATAGTGAAATCTTTATAAGATGTGTATATTGGGAATAAAATGGGTGATCCGAGAAAAGTAAACAATTCAGTTCAGTTTCAGAAGCATAATCCACCCATCTTTCAGGGTGATCTGGAGCTAGAAAAAGTAGAGGTGTGGATAAATAGGATGAATTGAGTCTTTTATTTCCTAGTAACATGGGTGGAGTTGAAAGTAAAGTTATATATGTACATGTTGGAAGATCCTGTACATCATTGGTGGGAGTTAGAAATCCAAGCTAGAGAAGATCAAGGTATGACATTGGAGGATTTTGAGGAATTTTTTAACAATTCTACCCTCACACATTCAGAATTGAGAAAAAATAGATTTATTTAGTTTGAAATAAGAGAAACATTCAGTGATGGAGTATGAGGCTAAATTTGTGAACTTAGTTTGGTTTTCACCTGAGGTTGCAGCTAGTGCATCCTGGAAGGCATGCATTTTTTACTCGGTTCTGAGGTAGAAAATCCGTTGAAAGATCACGGTGCTCGGTAAAATAGATTATAAAAATATGGTAAATAGAGCTGTAGTGGATGAAAGATGTATCTTGGGGATACAAATGGAGGAGTTATGTTGATACCCATTGTAAATGGTGGGAACTCTAATGTGGGGAGAAAGCACAAGAGGGAAACTTATTTCCAAAGTGGGAGTATGGCTCAGAATCAGTTGACAGGGTCAGTGAATCTTAATCCAAAGCCTAAGAGTAAGTTGGGATGTTTCCAATTTGTATCTCTAATACATATGAAGTGAGAGTGTATGGAAAACCCTAGATCATGTCATAATTATAATCAAATGGGGAATCTTCAGTGTTAATATCATAATGATTCAAGGTCAGTTGTTCATGACACTTCTTAGGGGTTATAGGCCTCTTATGATTCTATAGGAAGAGGGCAGCGGTATACCCCTCATCATCATAACAAAGTTTTCCAAGGTGATTCTAGAAACATCATGACTCCTAAATAAGGATCATTTCAGTAGAGTAATAAAAAGAAAAGTGTTGCCAGTAAATAGGTTTTTGGAGACGAGAAATTTGTGATTGATGATCAACCAGAACCATCAATGGTGAGAGGTATTATTCTTTTGAATTTTACCCTTATGAAAGCATTGTTTGATATGGGTGCATCACATTCTTTCATTGTTTCATGTGGTATTTATTTTTTGGGTTTAAATGTGGAAATGATAAATTCTGTTTTAAAAATTAAAACTATTCTAGGTCAAAGAGAGTGTCGAGCCTTTCTATGTAGAGTGTGTCATATAACTATTGATGGGGTCGAGTTGATATGGGACTTATCAGTGCTTGAGATGGATGTGTATGATATAATCCTATGTATGTATTAGTTGATGATTTTTATGACCCATGTAAACTATTATGCATGAACAGTTAGTTTCATGATTGAAGACTGTTTTCAACATCTCTTTAGAGGGGAGAATAATGAAAAGGTGGGTGAAATACGCATGTTGGAACCAGTTTTTGGGATGATCTCGTCTTAGTTAATGGCTCTGTCTTTGGAATAAATGGAAGAGATTGGGAGAAGTATTATTCTTCTAGTTGTTGATCAGATTATGGATATCTTTCCAAAAAAATTCTCATGGTTTCCACCTATAAGAGAAGTGGAGGTTATGATTAATCTCCTCCCAGGGACTAGTCTGTCTCACTTTTTTCTTACCGAATGGAACCATCAGAATTGAGGGAATTAAAAGTGCAGTTCTAAGACTCAGAATATAAAGGTTTTATTCAACCTATCATGTCCTCATGGGCAGTACTTGTGTTGTTCATTAAAAAGGTGTATGGAACTCTTAATATATGTGTTTATTATTGTAATCTTAATCAAGTTAGGATAAATAAACGATATCCACTCCCACACATTGATGATCAGTTTGATCAGCTTAGGGGAGATCAGTGGTTCTCCAAAATTGACATATGGTCAGGATATCATCAATTGTGGGTGCGGAAGGAGGATATTCCAAAAACATATTTAAAGAGTATATATATCCATTATGAATATGTGGTTATGCCCTTTGGACAAAAAAATCATAGGTAGTCTTTATGGAATTATTGAATCATATATTTCAAACATATTTGGATTCTTTTATGGTGGTGTATGTTGAAGATATATTGGTGTATTTCATGATAAGGGATGAGCATGAGCAACATTTGGTGAAAGTGTTGGGGATCTTGAGAGATCATCAGTTTTATACCAAACTATAAAAGTGTGATTTTTGAATATAAGAGGTATGTTTCCTTGTCTATGTTATTTATAAGAAAGGTGTTTTAGTGGATCTAAAAAAGATATATGTAGTTATCTCTTGGAAACTTATGAAGAATGTTTTTGAGATATGAAACTTTTTTTGTCTCTTTGGTTATATCGATGATTTATTCATGTATTATCATGATTATCTTCACTGATGATAGCTTTGACAAGAAATAATGTTCCATTTAAATGGAATGAGTAGTGTCATAAATCTTTTGAAGATCTTAAGGGTCACCTTACATCAACACCAATTTTAGTTTTTCCAAAACCAGGGAAAGGTTACATGGTGTATTTTGATGCATTGAGATCAGTTTTGGGTTGTTTTCTCATGAAATGATATCATGTGGTTGTATATGGATCATTCTGATTGAGGTTTCATGATAAGAACTACCCAAAACATATTTTGGAGTTATCGGCTATGGAGCATGATTTGAAAACATGGTGTCATTATTTCTTTGGTGAGAAATTCATAGTGTTTACCAACAATAACTTATTGAATCATATTTTCTCATAGATATATTTCAATTTTAGACAAAGGATATAGATTGGGTATCTTTAGATGTTTATATTTGACTTGATGTACGCACTAGATAAGGGTAATTTGGTAGTGGATGCATTAAGTATAAAGTCATATGTTTAGGTTAAAAAAGAAGCTTCAGATCAGTGGAAGTAGATTTCATTAATAGGTAAAATGTAGTTGGAATGTGAAGACTGAGTTGACATAGCAGTTTTCTTTCTGGTTTCATTAGTTCCTAATTTAGTGGGATCAGTTAAAGAGGCACAGATTTATGATTCAGAATGTGTGGCTATGAGGTCGAAACTCAATGGTGGGGATACCATTGAGGGATGGAAACTAGATGGTAATTCATCTTTTAGTTTTCGGAATCATATTCTTGTACTAGTGGATTGTTAGGAACAAATTCTTTGTGGATATCATCATCTAATTGTGGTTTCCCATCCTAGAATTTAGAAAATGTATTATTTGTTGAAAGCACAGTTTTGGTGGGAAGACATGAAAAATAAAGTGGATGAGTTTGTATCAAGATGCTCAGTGATCTGTAGGTATTTTGGAGTCTTTACCTATCCCTGTATGGAAATGGGACCAGATAGCTATGGATTTTTTTACAGGTCTCCCAATAAAAATCAGGAAGGATGATTCCATATGGGTTATTGTGGATCGACTCACAAATTCGGCTCATTTCATCCCTATTAATGAATCTAATATGGTGAAGTGTTTTTCCAAAATCTATATATATGAGGTTTTAAAGAGGCATGGTGTGTCAGTTTTAATTGTATCAGATAGATATCTAAGATTCACATCTCATTTCTAGAAATCCTTGCAACAATCCCTTCGGACTTAGTTGAATATGAGTACATCATATCTTCCCCATAAGTATGGGAAATCCAAGATTACAATAAAAATGTTCAAAAACATGTTGTGGGTTTGTGTGATGGATTTTAGAGGATCATGGGAGGAGTGTTTACTATTAGTGGAGTTCTTTTATAATAACAGTTATCAGGACTCGATACATATGGCTCTATTTGAAACATTGTATGGGTGTCCATGTCATTCTCTAATTTTTTTGGGTGGAAACATGTGCGAATTTGATCGTTGGGTTGATCCTTGTCCAATATACTATAGAGAATATTAATTTGATTAGGAAGATAATGGATTTGGGTTAGTGTTTTCATAAATCGTATGCAGATCGTGGTCGATGGCCATTGTTGTTCGAGATGGGTAATCTTGTGATCTTGAGATTCTCTCCTAGGATTGTACATCTTTGTTTTGGAAATCAGGTCAAGATATCTTCAAGATATATTAGTCCTTTTTAGATACTTTAATGGGTTGGAGAGGTGGAATATCAGTTGGAATTTTTCCATGGTTTAGTGTGGTGCACAATGTGTTTCATGTATCTCAGTTGAAGAAATATTAGCCAGATCTTAACCCTATGATTCGATGGGATCATGTTTAGCTAGATTCATATGCTTCATTAGTGCACGTGCCAAAGTGGATTATCAATATGAAAGATAAATTATTTTATAGGAAAATAATCAGTCTAGTGTGGGTTTTTTTGAATCATGTTCAGATTTAAGAGGAGACTTGGGAATGGGAGAAAGAAATGGTCAAGCAATGGCTCGAGCTCTTTTGGTAAAGTGATGGTTTTCAACTTTATGGGGATGGAAAGGCCAATGTTTGGGATAATTTATCACCTCTGGTTTGAGGAATATAACCCTTTAATTATGATTTTTATGCATATAAATTGGTTTGGTAATTTTTGGGAGATTTTGGAAGGACTTCGGTAAGGTTTTGGGGATTTTCTAAGGGTGCATGATTTGAGCATGGTTAGTGAAAACTGTGTAAAATCTCTAGGAAACCATGAAACATGGGATAGTAATATTTGGCATGGTTGGAGTAATGTTTCTCTAACTATGTGTTCCAATTATTCAAGGTCCACCTTGAAGAAGTTTCAGGCACACAGTTAGTGTGATGTTTGTCAAATTGTGTGGTTAAACCATGTGCAGCTTAAAAAGTGGGTTTTTAAAAAAGGGTCTTAGTCAAGATTTGCCCTAAATATCCCATTCTTTCTCCCATGTGGCCCTAACTTGGGATACCCTATTCTCCAAGGTTAGGGAACCTTTCCCCATCATTCTGGAAGTGATTTGAAGGGTTTTCTTGGTGCTTTGAAGGTAGATCTCCCTTGGTAAGTCTCTTTTCTTGGTAGTTTCTTGGTTTTTCTTATATCCACTCTTCTCACTCTCCCGGTTTCTTAGATCTAGTTTTTTTATAGATAGATATATATTTTTTGTTTCCAATCATGGTGATATTTGGATTTTTTTTATGTTAGGGGAAGGATTCTAAGGCGTATATATGGAGTCTTCACAAGGATTTGGTGAGTGTTTGTGATGTTGGTCATTTTCACCAAAATCCTAAAGGTAAGTGGCTTCACTCTTGACTCATCTTTCTTGAACTATAAGTAATAATTTCAAATTAATTTATTTTATTAATATTGGTTGTGAAATTTATGTGTGAACCTTGTGTGGACACACATTGGTGTTGATTTGTGGGTTTTGGGGGAGATATGATATTATTGTGAAATATTCCTTGTTGTTGTATTTTAAAATGATTTTTTTAAAATTGGTTGGTTGGTTTGATTTATGGAAAAAATTGAAAATGGTTATCAATAAAAAATTTCTTTTATTCAAATATTACTCTGAATAATGGGTTGATTTGGTTTGGAAATTTTTGGTTGATATGATTTTGGTATATGTTAATTGGAATGATTTTTTGGCTTAAATGGTTAAGTATGAGTTATAATGGGGATGGTTAGTGGTCTTTAAGTACCACCATCAAAGAATTATAATTTGTTCATGAAGTACCGCAATAAAAAGGGGATGAGGTTGTACATGAATTTCCACTATTAATAGTCACACCAAGCTTGGGCAGTTGCATCATGTATGTGATGATTTGTATGTTTTGGGTCATGTGAAATGATGTGGATTATGCTAAAATGAAATGGGAAATGGTTAATGACTTGTTTGGTTTCTTTCCTTGGAAATATGTTTCACATGGGTAAACTATGTTGGTATAGATGTGTTTGGTTTGTTTGAAATTGTTGTAATGTTGTAATGGTTTAATATATATTGTTTTATATTAATTTCCTAACTTGTTCTATCCTAGTGGCATGAGTAGGGAAGTCATTTAGGGAAAGCCTATTGAGTATTATTACTCATCCCCTGCTTTGGAACTTGGGTGATTTTTTAGATGTTATATTATGAGACATAGGTAAAATAAAAGCATCTCATTTATATAGTGGTACATCATGATTATTGGGAAATTGTGGAGTTTGAGCATGGATCTTGTCATGGGGATGTGGAGTCTTGTCATGGTGTCATGAATTTTATTATTTTAGTCTTATTCTTGGTACTCAAATTTGGTATTGGTATGGTTTTGTATTGTTATCATTGTAATTTTCTTTATTTTTAGTAAATTGTTGACATGAATCATGTAGTTGTTTTAGTAATGGAACATTTGGTTGGTTGTTTTCATTACAAAGGGAAAATCATCCCCCACTATTCCTGAAGCCCTCAGCATTTATTGCCAGCCTTTGGTACCTTGGGGATGTCACTTAAGGCCGAGTAGAAATTCTGGATCAACTCAAGCCAATTGAAAGGGGAAGGAAGTTACAATTTATATAAATAAGGGGGAAGAATAATCCATTACAAAACTAATAATAACAAAATAGATAAAGGAAAGAATAGAAAATTTCTCCTATAGAATCTGTTGTTCAGAATTTTACTTTGGTTCTTCCCACTAGATGGAAAAAAAATAACCGAGGTCTCTTCTTAAAAGATGTTTGGAATTGGGTTGGCTATCGATCATCCATATTTAAAAGCCTTAGGATATGTTTAAAAGATGCTATGATCACATTAATAAAGCTGACATTTTATTTTATGGCCTAAAAATATTATTCCACCTACTCCACTTTGACTTGTGCAAAGGCCGCCTTAATGCATGCATTGATTTATGAAATGTAATTTTAACCAGACCCTTCAAGTCCTCTATAAAACCTAGTCTAAATCACTTCATTTGGAGGTCATTATCCCAATATATGACTCATTTAATAAGGTAAGGTCCATTCTTCTGTCTAGAATAATTTTTCAACATCATCGACTTTTTTGGGCTTGTGGGAGTTTGAATGGGCTTTGGGTCCAGCAGAAGAAGTTAAAGACCGTGAATAAAGGAATCCTAAAAAAAATCCAATTAGATATAAATTTTAAAAGTTATGTCCAAATTACATAAGTGAAATAAAACTATTAAATTTTCATAATTAATCAATTTTCACATTTTAGCTCAAAATTCACCAAGAATCCTAAAATGATGAAAATTAGCTCAATTTTATTAATTTAAAGGGATTAAATCATTGAATTTTTTTTGAATAATTATGAAAATATTATCTCTATAAATTCCACCATATTTATCAATTGGACTCCTAGATAGGTAAACATCAAAATCAAATCAAAACACATATCAATGATATCCACTAATTTAACACCAAGAAACAAAAGATAGCATGCTTCATCAAAAACAATTATTTCAAGTTTTCTATTCATATCTTTCAATATATTTCCTATTCATTTCTCCTTCTATTCACATAAAAAACTTACCTCACTTTCATTTTCTCACATCACACAAATGTTAATTCTCAATAATGTTTTTCTCATCCAAAATCAAGAAAGGGTCGCCATAGGATTGATAAATTACTACATCTCTACCCGATATGAGTCAAGGAAATATGGTTATCATGAATAATTTTGGGTTTTTTCTGTTCCTTTTGGTTTGTAGGATTTATATGTAGAAAATTATGAGGTCGAATGAGGAGGGTTTGGCTCTTTTTGAAGAAAAATTAAATAATTCCGATTTTCACTCAAGTATGGTCTCCACCTCATCTCCCATTGTAGAAAATATAATCTAAGAATCTTGAAAACAAAAGGAAAGTGAACACCATTCAGAATTTCCATAGAAAAAATTCAATCTTATTTAACATAATTTTTCTTGAAAGCTCTAGATAATCCCAACTTTCTTTTTTTCCTTTAGAATCTTCAGAAAGGCACAACTTCTTTACCATGAAAGCTTTAGAAAGGAACAATTTCCAATAGAATGATTTTTTTAGTAGAAAAAACATCTATTTTTCATTTTATTTTCCATCCAAATTATCACCAAATGAGGTAACACTATACAAGATATTTTCCCCCACACTTAAGCTTAACTAGATCATTTAATTTCACTTTAAGAGCATGTTGAATATGGAAAATTGTCTTGTAATGTGGATAACCTAATAGGATGTTCATGGATTATAAGGGATGCAAGGATTAAATGTAAAAGGAAGGCCATGGTGAAAAATATTCTCTTGAAAATGTGGAATTAAAACCAAAGAAATTCCTTAATCATTTAAAACATAAGTACCTCAAAGCATTGAGTTTTGAAAGGAATAAATCAAATTTTGGTTAAAATAAGAAAGGTTTCGTTATCTCAAGAACTGAGGTGAATGTAACGAATATGAAAAAATGGTTTATAAGCCTCATGGGAAATTGATTTCAAATATAAAGATAGTGAAATGTGGCATGGGATTCAAAAATCAGAGTATTTTTCATAAAATTATCAAATATTTGAACTTAAAACAATGTCATTTTTAATATTCATTTAATCTTAGTTTCATGGGATAAATCGGTTTACTCATTGATATGGGTTTCAAAAATGTAAAATATAATCATTTGATCTCACAAGTTTCAAAAAACACAAAAATTGAAAAAGAAACACACAAAAAATCGAAAAACACGCAATATTTTTTTTGAAATAGGAAGACAAAAAAAATCCTAAACTACAAAGGTTACCTCCCCCACACTTAAATGATTTAGTGTCCTTAATAAATTCAATTGGATTTAAAATTTAATAATATTTGGAATTAAATCACAGAAAGAAAGAAACTGTAAAGGATAGGAATGACCTGATGGGTTTTATTGATAAACAGGTTAGAGGAGTGTGATCTCCTCTACAAGATCTGATGGCATCGTCCCATGGAATTTCTTAATTATATGTAAATTAATGGTAAGTGGATCCAAATATATATCCTTCAAAATCCACACAACACTTAAAGGATATACATGAGAACTATAAATGGACCTTCCTATCTGGAACAAATTTTACCTGGAATCAGCTTGATTCTTGAGTTAAATAACAGTATGGTGTCTCTAGGATGAAAGTATTTTTATTAGATCATCTTGTCAGGATCTACTCTTGTTCTATATTTGTAAATCCTAGAATTTTAAAATTATTCCCTTATAATTTCATCCAAATCCTACAACTTAAATATTATCTCTTTCCCAATGATTTCAAGATCCAGATTCATCTTTTTCACAGCCCAATATTCTATATGTTCCAATTCCATAGGTAGGTGACAAATTTTCCCATAAATAAACCTATATATACTCATTATAATTGGGGTTCTTAGGCTTTCCTGTATGCCCATAATTTATCTTCCAACCTTTTTCTCCAATCCTTCCTATTTGGTTTAACATTATTTTCCAAATTTTCTTTGATTTATCTATTTGATACTTCAACATGACCATTAGTCTGTGGATGATGGGGAGTTGATGTTTTATGATGAACCACAAACTATTTTATAAATAAATATATTCTCCTATTGTAAAATTTAGTCCCTTGATTAATGATGATGGCTCCGGGCACTCCAAACCTACAAAATATGTTATCCCTAACAAAATCACAAAAAAATCATCGTCAGTCCTGGTGGCTTTTTCTTCCACCCATTTTGAAACATACCCAACTTGTAAGAAAGATATAATAATTTAAAAATTATATTAGGAAATGACTCATAAAATCTATCCCCAATACTTCAAAAATCTCACAAAAATTATGTGTCTTCTGGGAAATTTCTTATCTCTTTGAAATATATCCATAAAACTGACATTTTTTACACATTTTTCAAAATTCATGAGCATATTTAAAAAGGTTAGGCCAATAAATTCCATATTATAAAATATTAATTTCAATCCTTTTAATTCCAAAGTGTTCTCCACAAGATAAAGAGTTAAAAACTCAAAGTTGGAGTCAATTTCACATTCATGAAAACATATTCTTATCAATTTTTCATTGAAAATATTTTAATAAAATGGATCATCCCAGATGTAATATGTAAATTCATATTTAGGTTTTTGAATTTTGTGGGAATTTAAATGATATGGGACCAGAGATGTTACCAAATAATTGATCATTTAATCATACCAAGGCACATGTCATTTGACCATGTATAAATTCTATACTAGAAGGTGATTATTCAATGGTTCTTTATCTGGAATTTCAGCTTCAGCAGTGTTGGGAATTCTGGTTAAATAATAAGCTACTTGGTTCTCATCTCCATTTTTTTCTTGGATTTATATGTTGAACTCTTTCAGAAGTAACATCCATATCACTAGCCTTGGTTTAGTTTCAGCCTTCATCATCAAGTACCTAAGACTTGTATGATTAGAAAACGCAATGACTTTAATTCCAAGAAGATATGATCTAAATGTTTCTAAAGCAAATAAAACTACTAAAAACTTTTTTTTATGGTTTTATAATTGAATTGGGATTAATCTAAGGTTCTAAAGGAATAGTAAATGACTTGTGGCCTTCCCTCAATTCACTAAGAAAGGACTGTTACAAATTCTTCGTTGGAATCATCACAAAGTAGCTCAAATGGTTTTTCCCAATTTGGTGGTTGCATCACTAGTGGTGTAATAAATATATTCCTCATCTCATAAAAGTTTCACCTATAAACATTATTAAAATAAAAATCATCATCTTTCAAAATTAATATAGAGAGAAGAAGAGTAATCTTACTGAAATATTTGATAAACCTTCTATAGAATCCTACATGTCCTAAAAATGATCTAACATGTCTCACACAAGTTAGGAAAGGAAATGAATTTATCACTTCAATTTTTGATTTATCCACTTAAATTCCTTTATATGAAATGAAATTTCCAAGTAAAATTCCTCTCCCAACCATGAATAACACTTTTTAAATTTTAAAATAATTTTATTTTAAATGTAGGTTTTCAAAACATTTTCCATATTTTTCAAACAATGGTAAAAAGAATTTCCAAAAACAATGAATTCATCCAAGAAAACCTCCAATAAATATTTATTGTGATTAGAAAATACACTTAATATACACCTCTAAAATGTACCAGGACCATTAAATAATCCAAATGGAATCCCTCTGTGGGAAAACTTTCTGAAGGGACAAGTAATGATAGTCTTCTCTTGATCCTCAGGAGAAATAGGTACATGAAAATAATCTAAAAATATATCCAAAAAGTAATAATGAGTTATAACTACCAATATATCAAACATATAGTCAATGAAGGGGATGGGGAAATGATTTTTGCAAGTGACTTAATTCAAATTACTAAAATATATGCACACTCTCTAGCTATTCTAAATTTTTATAAGGATTAATTCATTATTCTCATTACTCATAGTGGTTAGGACGGTTTTTTTGGAACTACATGGACGGGGATAACCCATTGTGAATCTGAAATGGGATAGATGATCTCAGCTTCCAAGTTCTTCTTGATATCTTTCTTCACAACCTCTATCAAGGTGGGATTTAGCCTCCTTTAGGGATGTCTGATAGGTTTGGAATCTCCCTCAAGAATAATTATATGTGAACATATTTTTGGGTTTATTCCTCAGATATCACCTAAGATCCACACTATTTCTTTGAAATTATCTCTCAGAATCTCATTCAATGGTTTTTATTGGGTTTTAGATAGATTATTTGCAATTATCGCTGGTAATTTCTCTCCCTCTTTGAGGTACACATATTTCATTTCAATGGGGAATGGTTTTAATTCCATATATGGGGGATACTCAAGGTATGAGATTAAATTTAGGTTCCCCACTTCCAATTTTTGTACCTCTTATATAAAATAAATCATATCATCTTCTTTATCGTTTAATAAATCAATAAATAAATCATATTTTACCTCTTATTCCCATATGGAATCAAAATCTCCTATGTTTTGGGAATTCACTTGTTCAGTGATATTTTCAATGGAAAAATTATCTTCTAATGTTGAGAATTCATGGTACATACCTAATTCTTAAATTGGTTTAGTACCAACTTCATTTGAGAGTGAAAAGAGTGAGTGATCATCTGATGGGAGCCTCATGGATTCAAAAATATTAAAGTGGATAGTTCTATCTCCAAACTCCATGGTGAGTGTCCCTTAATGGACATTGATGATGGTTTTGGATGTATTTAAGAAATTTCTCCCCAAAATTATGGTTGAGTGTGATGGGATCCTATCTTCTCCCATATTCATCACATAGAAGTTAGTTAGGAATTAGAGATCTTTGACTTTCACAATATATATCTGCCAAAACTCCTACTAAGAAAAATGTGGTTCTTTTTACAATCTAGACCACCAATCGATTGGGATTCAAGTCTATGATCTACAAATAAGTGTATAATAAGTGAGGCAATACATTAATTTAAGCACCTAGATCACATAAATCATTAGATAAATTTAAATAGCCAATGGTGCATGGAATGGAAAACATCCCTGAATCATGACATTTTTTGGAAACTGTGGTGTGATGAGGGTTGAGACACTTCTTCCTAAGTCGATCCTCTAATTCTATTTAATTATACTCTCCTTAGTGCAATGATCCTTCACAAAATTAGCATAACTTGGAATTTTTTTGAGTGATTCAAGTAGGGGGGTATTAATTTACTTTTTTTGTGTCCAGAATTTCTTTTTGAAGTGAATCTTCTTAAATTCTCTTTGATTATGTCATTCCTGATAGAAATAATGTTGGTAAGTATTTATTATCCCTTTGTTTAATTTTAAATGGTATTTATTATCTATTACTCCTTGTACTATCCTTCTCCTAATCCTCTTTATTTTCATCTTCTCTATTCATTTTAAAGGAATATTTAGAATTCCCAACATCATTCTCCCATTTTACAGGTGGTCTTGTTTCAGTTTCATGGGTGTCTAATGGTTGGGTTTCTTTTCTATTTATTGTTGTTATTATATTGAAATTCTTATTTGGGTTTGTAACTATTTAATTTGGTAGTTTTCTTGGGTTTTTTATAGGATTTCCACAAGAATTCCCATCATGTTTTCCATATTATCAAACTTATCTTCTAATCCCTCAACATTGGATTATAGTTGTTGTGTGTGAGGTTGTGTAATGGTGTGTGGTTTCTTATAGGGTATCTAGAAATTGGGTGGTTTTTGGTAAGTTGGATGGTTATAGGATTTATTTTGTTGAAATGGTGGGGTTTTAAATGGGTGTTGGAATGGGGGTTGGTTTTGAAATACGTTTTGGTATGGGGTCTAGCTTGATTTTGATAATTTAAAATCCATATTGGAATTTTTTAGGCTCTCTCCATCCTTGATTTTTCTGGAACTGCCTTAGATGAAAGGTTGATACAAAACTTTTTACTCCTGTTATTTCAACACATTGGCCAGTGAAATGATCAGGTGATGAGTATAAACCACATAAATTATTTGGTACTTATTGTTCACCCACTTGTTTCAAGGACATATGTCTCACCAAACTGGTTATCTCTTTAATATTAGTTTCTAATAAGGTTTATGGATGATAATTTCTTACCTCATGTATACCATTTGTGACAGTACCACTTCTACCAAATTGTTGCGAGTTCTGTGAAATCTTTTCAATCAATCCCTTTTATTCTTCTGGGAATGTCAATAAATTAACCTCCATGTGATGAATCCATAAGGTTATATCATTTTCCAGTATGCCTTGATAAAAGAAAACAAGTGATTCTACTCAATTTCCTGACATGGCCAACTGGCACATAGCTTCTTAAATCTCTCCCAGTACTCCTAAAGGGTTTTCCTGGATGATTGCCTGATGGCATAGATTTACTTTTTGATGGTTTTTCTCATGGAGGTGGGGAGTAATATTTATATGAATAATCTAATTAATTCATTCCACTCATACAAATCTCTTTATTATAGGTTGTACAACCATTATTTGGAAGCTCCTACTAATGAAAATGATAATGCCTTCTACTATACCTACTCCCCAGCCAATTCTTGGGGTCTGAAAGTAGAGCAGACATATGTGAACTCTTTAATATGTTTGTTTGGGGTTTCTCCTACCAAGCCATGAAATTTTGGAAGCAATTGGATCATGTTAGGTTTCTTCTCAAAATAATTTTGTAACTCTAGCATGGAAAGATGATTTTTTTTATTAAGTAATTGTGGTGCATGGAGATCTCTAAGGGTTTGGTTATGATTTCTAGACATGATTACAGGCTCAAAGTGAACACTTGAAGTTTCACTCAAGTCTTCAAGAGAAATTTCCCCAAACTCAGATTTCAAATTAAGGTTTCTAAGTATATTCAAAAAAGTTCGTTCAATTTTAGGATATAGATGGAAAGGTTCAGTGTTTTTTGTTCTAATGATGCCATTTTAAAGAGAGAAGAAAAGATTATTGGAACTAACACCCTATCAATGGTGCCAAGTTTTAACACATGCCTATCATGGTGTGTGACAAAAAACAATTATTTACTAAGTTAAAAATTTATTAAAGTGGTTATCCTAGTTTTTCTATAGGGAATAGTGCACAAAAATCAAGTTTTTAACTTTAATTAGAGGGGAAATGGGGGTTTTTTTTAATTATTTTATTTTTAAAAGAAAATAAAACATCTAAACAAAGGAAAAAAATTAATAAAAATATTGAGAAAAAATTGACAAAAAAAATTGATTGAAAACTATTATATGAGAAGGGTGATCTGGTCAGGGTAGTTTTTCAAATTAAAAATCTATCCTTGTTCTAATTTATCCAATTCTCTTCTAATAAGTTGATAAAAGTGAGATTGTGGAATCACTTCATCCTACTCCCTTTGTAAAATGGTAACGATGAGAACAAACCTTACCAAAATCTTATATTGTTCTACAATACTTCCAATGTGTGATAGAGTTGTAGAAAATACCCCCAATTGACTTAGGAAAATCCCAATTGGGTCTTGTTTATCCCAAAAAATCAAGAATGTCCACTACCCCTCCCACGCATACTGGTGATCGTTACATACTTCACCACTAAGACCTGGTCTATTCCACTATATATAAACCAAAAACTAGTGGAGAGAGATATTTATAATTTTGAAAAGCAATAATAGCAACAAAATCTAAAATCAAATACAATCGTACATGATAATGAAAACCGCTATTAAAAATTGAAAGCAGCTTCGTAGAGGAGAGAAAGAGATCTTAAACCATTAAGTACAAGAACTCAAGAATTAAAAAAATGGAAAACATCTCCTTCCCAAATCACACATAATTTTACCCCTATATGTGAATGTTATCCATAAAGAACGGGGAAGAAAAATCCATTACAAAAACTAATAATAACAAAATAGAGAAAAGAAAGAACATAAAAGTTTCTCCTCCAGAATATATCTGCCAAAACTTTTCTTTGGTTCTACCCACAATATGACTAAAAATAGCCAAGGTACCTTCTTAAAATATGTTATAAATTGGGTTGGATTTCAACCCCCAAAATTTAAAATCCGTATGATACTTGTAAAATAATTTATGGCAACATTAATGAAGATGACTTTTTATGGCCGAAAAATAATTTTCCACCTACTTTATGTTGACTCGTGCAATGAATGTCTTAATGAGTGCGTTGATTCATGAACTTTAATTTGAACTTTACCCTTATAGTCATTTGTAAAAACCATATAGAATAACCTCATTTGGAGGTCAGTACCTCGATACATGCCTCATTTAATGAGGTAGGGTCTATTCTTCCATCCCGAATAATTTTTCAACATCATTGATTTTTTTTAGATTGTGGAGGTTTGAATGGGATCTGGTTCCAGAAGAAGAAGTTGAATCCCAAGAAAAAAGAATCCTAAAAAAAGGAATCACTCTAATTATATATAAATTTTAAAGGTTATTCTCAAATATCAAAAGTGATGGAAAATTGTAAAACTTCAAAAATTAACTAATTTTCACATTTTAGATCAACACTCACCAAGAATCCTAAAATGATGAAAATCAACTCAATATGATTAATTATATGGGGTTCGACCGAATCGTTTTTTTTTAATTATAGAAAGAAAGTTTAAGGGTGTCTGGTACCCAACATACAATGAAAATCCAGTTCAGGAAAATCAAAACAACAAACAGCACAAAAACACATAATTAAACATCATAATAACCATAATCATCCCCATATCCCATACAGGATTCATCTTCTCTAGTAGCTAATTCCCATTCTGGGTTTCTCCAAAAAATTTCACTTTGAACCCTATTGCTGAGCAGATCCAGAATAGTCGTAACTGATGATGTCTTCTTAACCCCACTGCCCTTTTTGACAGTAAGGACCACTTGGATATTCTTTTTAAAAGAAGATATTGTCCACATTGGACTCGGGAGATATTAATAGTCTTTACTAGGCCTCCTTGTTGGGATTACAGATGAAGGTCTATCACCTGGAGATCCCTTTTGATTCCCATTTTTAACTATATCACTAAAAGAGCGGTCGTCCGGAGTACTCCAGTTCTCTTTTCCACCCCTATATCTCTCCTTCCCCACCACGGACTGTTTCTTCACCCCAGCCTCCTGACCTCCAGTAGAGTCACCGAGACTCTGATCTAACGGATTAATTTCCATCAAGGGTTGACTCCCTTCCTGCAGAGGAAATTCCTCCCCAGCCATGTCATCTGCCTCCTTCCCCTTACCCTCAAATAGGAGGCCCTCATGAGTCTTATCTGTAGAGACCCAAAGCTTAACATACATTGAAAATACATTACTTTTGTGGAATACTTAATACATAACAAAAAACCAAAACTCAAGGATCATAATAGTTTAGTGTCTTTGGAAACTCGAAACATAATCTTCTAATCATGGTGAAAGATCTTCAACATCTCCCATAAAGATCTTCCCCTTTTGTTTCCTTACCTAAAACCTTTCTTTATATCCTGGGGAAAAGAAAACATAAAAAGGGTGAGATCAAATGCTCAGTAAGGGTAAGCATGGAAAAAATAAAACAAACCATACACATTTGAACTTAAAAACATGAACATAATGTTTAAACATCAAATTCTTGAGAAATGACATAAAACATGGCAGTACATAAGGCATAGATCATAAAGAAACATTAATCATGATAAAATAGCATGGGAATAAAACATGTAATTGTAGAAACCATTAAGCACATGTTATGATTTCCATAGTATCCAAGGCATTTCTTCCAAGACCATCTTAGTGGACAAAGTCCTTTTTTGAATCGAGTTCACTCCTCGTTCCATTCCTGTATTACTGAACCGGTTTAACTTGCTGTTCCAGCCATGTCTATCTCATGAGATATAAATCTTCACCCAATGAATTGGATGGAGATATAGGTCCCACCCATCTCATAATGAAATCATTCTTACGTGTTCCAACACATAAACATAAATCATTTATCGTAATCCAAAGAATAAAATGGGTTTCATAAACATCATCCCATCATAACATAATCCATATAAAACAAATGGATATCATTTCATCATAAGAGAAGTGAAACCATGTAAATCATAGAAACATTATACTTGAAACATACACATATGAAGTAATTTCATCTTATATGGAAAATGGTTTTGATAAAATACTTGAAATTAATTCTTGAGGAAAATATCCTTTCTTTTTTAAAATCATTTTCTTTTCACGAAATGCCATGAAATTTTAAATAAAAAGGATTTTGTTGAAAATAGTAATGAAATCTTGTAGTGTAAGATTCATGAAAATAAGGTGTTTTTAAACCTTAAAAATCTGTTCATTCTGTATAATTTAAAAAAACATTCTTCTCGTACTTTGGCCAGAAAAGTCAAAAAGTACCTCGTACGAAAAACGACAAAAGATTCCCTTCATATCTTTTACTAAAAACTCTCTGAAGGGTAAAATTGGATTTAAACAATTGTAGGAGGATATATATAATATTAAATATTGAGGAAACATGGATTTGGATGATAAATATTCCTCAGTAATTACCGAATTATAAACAATCTTGGATAAAAATGAGATTGTGAGATTTTCCCTTACCTTATGTCTGATATGCTTCGTATGTTTCCGAACCTCCTCTTCTTCGATGCACCTCCTTTAAACTTCTTCTTAGGGCACTGGGTTGGTCTTTTGAGAAGACCAGAACCTCTATGAGATAACTAGATAGGTTTATAAGAGGAATTGGCAGGGGTTGGCCGAGCTTTAAGGCTCAAATGGGTGTAAAGATGAGAGGGAGGAGGTGCCCTTTTATAAGGGAGGAGAGGGGCACCTTTGGAATCCTCAAAAAATATTAGTTTAATATAAATACAAACCCCACATAAAACCTCCAAAAATGACTCAATTCGAAGAATAGATGAGATAGGGTTGTAATCTCATCAACCAAGAAAATTTAGACATGTTTTGATCTTATTTTAAACCTTATCATTTTGATTTATCCTTATTTAATCTATTTAATTTTATTTGTGGAAATAAAATTCTAAATTTTAAATGGTTATAAATAATCACTTATGTGTTCTTAATTTTCCATAATTGGATACTTTATGACATTCTAGACTAGATAAATTTCAATTTATAATTTTTAAATATTTTTTTGATTTTTAAACAATTTAATAATATTCTATTTTTATAAAATAACAATAGTGTAAATTTTGACACTATTCATTTATTTGAATTTAAATAAAATTAACAGAGAGGATATATTCAGAATAAAATATGTAATAGGTTCCTAACATGTCATATTCATCTATAAAATTAGTGGATCTCATTAAATAGTTCATAAAATATTAATTTTACTATTTGTAAAACCATTTACTTGATACTTCTCTTAATAAAATAATTTCTACAACATTTTTGTATAATTATTAAATATACTTATTTTTTCTATAAAAATTAAAAATAAAATACTAGGATGAAGATAAATCTTATAGATTTCATAATAATACTTTTAGTCGGATTTATATTCTAAAAACCCACCTTTTAAAATGTTATATTTATTAAATTATGAAGGTGACAACTTTGACATCATTTAAAATAAAATAATATAAGTGTCACAATCACTTTTATAAGACTCCAAACGGTCATATATTCGGTCATTGGATGATTATGGTGTATATATACACTACCCATAATTTTTGGTCAGGTTTGTGAGCCTTTTAATGGGTATTATTATTTCAATAAAAACTATATTACTTATTTTTCACTAAATAAATAATTTCTGCATCATTAATTTATAATCTATTAAGGTAATTAAATATCTCTTAAAAATTATAAATAAATTACCATGATAAAAAAAACAATTTATCTTTCAAATGATTAATTATAACCGAATTTATATTATGTATAAACTTATATTAAAAATACTTTAATTATTAAAGTTGAGTGAGACATATTTCACTTACCTTTAAATAAAATAAACTAAAGGTTTTAATCACCTCCAAGTGGGTTCCAATGGATTCTATTTCGACCCAAAAATGCCTTAGGACGAAATATGAGCATCCAATTATATTAAGACAAGTGTTATGGTAATTTTATAATATTATATTTACCCTTAATTACCTGATTTACCTTTTACTATGGTAAATAAAATTTACCATAGTTACTATTCATAATGCCCAAAAATAAAAAGTAGCTTATTAACATAACTTGGACCCAATTATTCCAAATGTAGAATTATCTAAATTCAATACACAAAAGTTGCAGAAATTAATTTAAAATTAATCTCGTTGCTAAGAAAACGAGTTTTAAAAGTTAAAACATTGCAAAAGATTGAAATGATTTTACCTATGAATTCAATGTAAAATCAATGCTAATGACATACATTATATTAAATGGTAAAAATATATTTTATTTATAATTTAAAACCATTAAATATTATAATTTAACCATATAAATTATTACGATGAAAAAAATTTGTTTTTAATTAAAATATAGCATGCTTTTACTATTCATTAAAATATGAAAGTTATCCGAAAAATATAAAAACATTATCCAATGAAAATTTCTATATCATGATTCAAAAGAATAAGTTTATTTTGTAAAATTTAACTTATAAACTTGTCAAAAATTATATTTAAAATGGGTGCGCCATCAAAAGGCGGCAAAACTGCTTTTTTTTTAAAATACTTATTTTACCCGAAAAAATTATTTTGTTCTCATACCATGTTCTATAAAATGTGTAAGATGAATTATTATGTCATAAAATTCAAAATGTATTTACTAATATTCATAACGGCTAGTTTATAATAATATTATAACCATATATCGTTGTTTAGTGAAACCCGGTATTGCGTACAACACACGCTATCGAGGAAGGTTTCGATTGCGTGTAATGCATGCCAAGTCAAGGTTGCGTGTAGTGCAAGACTCTTTTGTTGTTGCGTATAACAAAATCCAACCATATTTCATTTATACATTGAATATATATATATATATACACTCAATGTTGCGTAGAATAACTACTATCAAACAAACTTGAAATTGTGTGTACCACGATCCAAGATTAGTGTTGCGTATACTGCAAGCTAATACAGTGTTGCGTATAGCGCAAGATAATCTTGGTGTAGCGTACAAAAGAAGATATGAAATAAATTAAAAAGAATATATCTTATAAAATCTTGGGTTGTTACATTATCCCCCCCAATCAATTCCACAGAAAAAACCTGCTTAGCATTCTCCTCCACAGAACCTGCAAACAGTTCATGCCCTGTGCCATCCACCTACCTATCCTCCATAATCACAGCATTACCCTCTCCCCCTATAATGGCCTCATCCTCCAGACCCTCAGTTGAAAAAATCTCTGTAAGGGATTCAAACCTATTATTCAAATCCATAAAAGGTTTGGCCCGAGGGTCCAGACCTTTAGCATCCCTCAGGCTGGCTGTATTAACCACCTCCACAAAACTGCAACTGGGATCCTTTCTAACTAGTTCTGGACCTGCAGTATTAGAAGGGAAAACATCCCTCTCCTTATCCAGAGCCATGCCAATGCTGGTATTTCCAACGGTTTGATCTTCCTCAATAACAATAACACAAGATCCAAAGGCGAGGTCCTCCCCAGCATTAGAAGGTCCTCCCATAGTCGCTCGATGTATTGGAAAAAATAATACATGAGAAAACATGTTTGAATATGATTAAGTTGGTGAAAATAAGTATAGAGAAACACGTGGTTCATTTATATCACACAAAATCCCTTTATATCACTGATGTTTTAATATAATACACCCTTTTATTACATTTATGGATCTAAATATTCATATTTTTTGGAAGATATAAAGGCTTATGAGGTCCCAATTTGTGGCTAGTTAAATGGGGATTGAGTTTGACATAGAGAGATACTCTAAATGTTTTTAAAATTTAATCCATAAGATTTTTTATGGGTATTCATAGCATATTTTATATGATGTAATACATGGTGAAATTGATGATAGCCTTCCAAAATTGTTTTGGAATATATCCAAAAGAAGTTTTTGATATAGTTTCACAACTTATTAAATATAATATAGTATAGGTGAAATGGAAAAAGTATATGATGCTTTAGATAAATTGGGAGATTGAAGGAGATATTCCCTAAATCCATAGTACATATGATGAACTTTTTCCATATCATAAGTGATGATATAGGTATAGAATAAGGCATGGTTTATAGAAACCATGTCACTACCTTATCAATTACATTATATGATTGAAAAATATATTATTGGAATTGGATAGTAATATTATACAAATAGGTGAATCATAATTCCAATGGATCATATGATATAATTCATCTTGTACTTTTATGATTCATAAAAGTAAATGGAGTGTTAAAGAGTTTAAAACTCTATTCTCTTACATGTTAGTTATAATAAATAAACCTTCGTATAATATGAAATAATTGGTAGTTTTATGTGTTTATGTAATGGTTACATGAACTAATTGAGTTGTATTTACTCATGAATTATGATTCATGAGTAAATTTATGGACCCTATAGGAGAATCCTTAAGGGACATATATAAATACTACTACCATGTGATGGTGTTGTGCATTACTTGTACATACCTAGCCAAAAATCCCTCTAAAATTAATCTCTATTAATTTTTTATCTTTTTTCTAGAGAGGTACTAACATATCAATTTTGACCTGAGGTGACGCATGTATGGGTGGATAAATTGGTCTGACAAGAATCATCACTCATCTATTATGGTAGATAGTTTCACGTCGGTATCTTTATTGTGTCTCAACCCGTGTCATTATCCTTTAGGGGTAATTGGATTGACCCCATGGGGACTGGGCAG
Organism: Viscum album; assembly: GCA_963277665.1. Lineage (NCBI taxonomy): Eukaryota > Viridiplantae > Streptophyta > Magnoliopsida > Santalales > Viscaceae > Viscum > Viscum album. The sequence goes on along the minus strand of OY728129.1, from coordinate 1,843,933,271 downwards.
TTTATCCCTTCTGCATTATGAAGGAGGTTCCATAGTCAAATGGTATCAACGAGTGATTGCATGGGGTTAAGTATTTATGAAATCGATCCTCTTAGGATATGACTTCCTTGGATGGTCTCCAACAAGTTTATTCATGGAGCCAAAAACACCTAATACCCCCGGTATCCATGATTCATGGACCTACTTTCCAAAGGTTGGTGCTCATTGGATGATGATTTGGCCAACAACACTTAAGGAATCCATTGGTCGAGAGGATGAGAGGTTGGGCACATCACACCCTTTTGGGGGGGAATTATTGTCTATTTTGGGACTCTGCTATAGATTTCAGTCATGTTCATATGTTCGTGAATCCTCAGTTCATTCCTGAAGAGTGTATTTGTGGGCTACCCCTAGGTTTTCGGGTCATCATGGGTATACATAGATTTGATGCTACGGAGGCAATGCTAACTTAAGCCATGCAATAAGGTGCTCTGGAGTTTATTGTCATCCAGTAGAGACGGAATATGGTTTGATGTTGGGGTTGGACCCATAAGATGGGCTTCCTATGTATCCTCATGAGAGGAATCAAAGCCCATGTAGTTCGGTTATCTTGAGGCTTGGACCCGCAAGGGGGCCTATTTTTTGGGGCATAATTGGGTGGACCCTTTTGGAAGGGAACCCCTTTGAGCTCGGGCCTTCAAGCAGGAGTCCTGTGTATCCAGATTTGAATTGGAATTAGAGTTCTCATAGTTCATTTTGGGTGTGAATTACACATGGAAGTAGCCCATTTAGGGGGTACATGATTGGATGGATCCTTTTACAAGGGCACCCCTTTGATCTCAAGCCTTCAAGCAAGCATCCTATGTATCCTGATTTGAACAGGAATCAAAGTTCTCATAGTTAAAGATATGAGGTTGATTTTTTGGATTTCATAATCATCACAAATATCTAAGACCTTGTGAGTCATCCTTGGTGTGAGAAACAAGAGGATATGATATATTCAACCAACCACACACCTTCTCTCCCGCTAATGTAAGAGGTCGGGACTACAGAGGAAGAAGCTGAGGCGATGGTGGGTGAGGGTGCAGAGTGATAAACCCTTCAATGTTGGATGACATTGGAGGTCATGTGGCTTGGCTCTCAGACGGTTAGGGACTTACCTTAGTGGGAGTTCCCCAGAATGTGTTCTGGGAAAGGGGAGGAATGTCGCTTCTCATTAAAGGGAAAAGCAAGCATGATCCCTTTGACTGATCATCGTTCCACATTGAATGGAAAAGAAAGTGATGATCCTTAATCCCTAGAACAGGGAGGTTCACATCAGTATCCCAAGGTTGGACTTTGATTTTCTATTGGAACGTAGACTTAGGGATATTCTGGGGGTCTTAACTATTGTGGGGACAGCCTTCGTGACTCCACTTACCTTGGGTATGTAGACTTAAAGAGGTGCACTAATGCACACAGTGATCTGATCATATGGGTTCAGTGTATTTGGAGGATTCTTTGTCCTGATGCTGATAGAATGGTTCACAGAGGAGATATGGAGGACTAGACGGTAATGAAAGGGTGAGATTGGAGCCGGATGGAATGATACCTGAAGATGCCCCAATCCCCATACTGTTTTCTCAAGTGGGATGGGGGGAGCCCCGCATACCATAGTGTTATATGAGTAGAGGGGTCATCTACATATTGAATTACTATATGGACTTAGGTGTATACCACTATATACCAAAGTGGTACCTGGTCCTAGAAATGGTTGTCCATGCCGCTTAGGGTTCCACCCACGTACTGATTCAATATGCAGCATAGGTTTCAATCTGCATAGCGATGTAGTATACAAAACACCATATTGAAGAAGGGTCTTGGAACCTGTGGTTCACATGGAGTTCATCTCAAAGGAATTTATGGTTTCTGATGGCTCCAATTAGGTTCTTGATTCCCCAATTATTATTAAGTTACTTCTTTTTATGGTTTGTGACTAGTCATACCTGCGGAAACATGATTTTTGGTTTTCACTTTGTTGATGGTTTGAAACCAAAGTTGGAATCCCCTCTGAATTATTCCTTCCAACCTCTTGGGTATCCTCTGTGCTTTCTTCATTCATCATCTTTTTTCACTTCCTCATATTATCCTTTTATAGAGAATTGGGGAAATCATATTTGTGGGCATGCACCACCATTTGTGGAAGTAACCGAAGATATATATCAACCCACGGAAGACCCGGTCAACTAGGGTTTGCGGAGGTTGTGGGTCGTGATTCGTGGTTCGTGGAACCCTAACATCTTACTTCATTCGGGAACTGCTAATTTTTCAGGATGGTATGTGGATGGTATTCCCACACTTGATTTTTCTAACGATGTGGTTCACAAATTCTTGGGTTGGTTGACCATTATCCTATGTTCTAGCACCTCATGATTCCTTTAGCATACTAGTGGTTCACAGTTCATGTCCCCGTGAACCTTTCCCAGTGATTGTATGTGGTTCACTTAAAACTCTTCAAAAAAATTATTTATTTAAGTTTCTTCTCAAATTTTCAATTCAATTTGCATCTATTTTCCTTAATGGACCTATGGGAATATTTACTTACTTCTTTAAAGTTCTTGTGGGTGTATTTACTTCTCTTGGAGAAGTTTTTAGGACCCTGCAAATGACCCTCATCAGAATGGGGAATGTTCGGAATGAAGAGGAATCTATTCTGATGTAGAAGTAGTCCTAAAATGTGGTGGTTTGTGGTAGAACAGATAGATCTGGTAAGAGGGGATAACACCTATTTATAGGGGCCTAGGTTATTTTTATTTTACCATTTCTCGTGGAGAAAAGTGATCTCAACCTTCCCTTGGCTTCCCCTACGTTTGCGTACCGACTCTTTGGAGAAATCTATATTCGCGAACCACTTTGTAAGTTTCATAAACCGAACTCTTCACAATTGATTATGCTCATGAACCGCATTTTTAGTTTCATGAACTACACCGTGTAATTTAGAAATTAGGTTTGGACGTCCGCGTAGGAGAACACTACGTGATTTACATGTTCCGCACACCAATATTAAACCAGAAAACTGAACATTAAACCTTATTAAACCGAACTTAAAAATCTAAATCAATGCACTTTGAATATCAATATGGTGAGGCCTTGGTTCATGGTTTCTTTCTTCTGTGAACCCCTCAGTTTTTTGGCCAATGCTCTATGGGCCAGCGCCTCACGGGCCTTCCACATAACGAGGTCGTACGCAGGATATATCTTCCACGTACAGATGTAGTATGTAGGAAATGGCTCTCGTGTACCATCAATACGTGGGAAATGGATTCTACATACCATCAATATGTGGGAAATGGATTCTACGTACCGTCTTCAGAAGAAGTACATGAAGCCCCATATAGACCATCTTTTTAAGTCCCTTGGACTTTTTTGTGGCCCTTATCCAATAACATCTGCATTGGACTGACTTTTTGTGGCCTTTTGGATCTTTTTGTGTAGACTGTAATGGATCTTCTAAATACCTTGATGTAATTGAACCAGAAAGGGGCAGACATGATTGAGGACACTAAGGACCATCTTCTGTCTTAAATTTTCCCTCATGATATTTTCTTAAATGATCTTCTTACGATAGATCTTCTAGCTAACCCATTATCCGTACAACTACTGTTATATGGCTTCGGTCTCTCTGATAACGTCCCTCTGCCATTGGATAACTATAATACTCCCTTCATTCTCTAAGAAGCACCCCAAGGGTGTAATCGAGCCAATATTTCCTCAATAGAAGAAATCATAGCTACCCCCATTCAAGAGAATGTGTTCATACTAGAAGTCTTGGTATAGAGTCAGAGAAATCATAGTTGTCGTAACACTTCCTTGAGACTAATCGCCAAGGAGTGACCCTCCATTGTCAACATTTCCCGAGAAAACCCTAATGGTGGGTGGAGAACCAAATGGGACCTACGAGCTGGGAGATTCTCTTCCGATGAATGGTCTTGGACATTATGGTTACATCATATCTATTTGTGGTCCCTCGATCAGTTGGAAGTGGTGAACTTGTATCAGGAAGCTTGGGTCTCCTATTTCGGATTTTTCTCTCTAGGAGAAATCCTACTTGAATTGTTGATCCACTTATGTTCAAGTACCAATAATTTCCATTTATCACATGGAGAGGTGGGGATCAACTTATGGGACATCTACTAGATCATTGGACTCCCCGTTCTTGGAAACATGTATGATAAATTTCTTCCAACAGCCACTACTTGGGACAATACCAACCCTATGTCCCCATTGAAAAGGATCCTACTGGTCATGGAAGAGGGACTGCCTGATCACCCTCTTCAAGCTCTCTCTCTTATCCCATTTGAGGATTGGATAGGGTCATTTTTGCAGGTGAACGGGCCTAGGACAAGAGCCCACCATAGTTAAACTCATCCAACCCATCAGTCTCGACAAATTCTAGGGTCATATTATGCCACCCTCGAAGAGGGATGATATGCTACCTAGGGATATGAGATTCGACTGGACGTGTCACCTGATCTTAGACTAGAAGGTTTATTTTCCATGTTTCTAAGTGGATGGTTCTTCCCATATGATGTATATATCGGGGTCAAAGTTAGTACTCTGATGATAGCAGCTACACTAGTGGAGGGTCAACCAATTAATCTAGCCACTCCTACTCTTTCCCGACTTTATGAGTTGTTTGGGAAGATTCAAGAAGGTAAACCCCTACATCATCTTATCAGACCATTTCAATTTTCTTATGGGTAGATAAAAGACCATTTCCCCTACTATGAATATCAATACACTATAAGGGTTCCTCATTCTGAATTTCTCCTGGCCCTCCTTAACATTTCCATTGTTCTTCCTATGAATTTAAGCATTAATGATGTGGTAAGGCTTCTGAATGATGCTTCTTGATTTTTTTTTCACTTTACCCTACCTTTCATGGGTCAATAAGGGGTGATGGAGGTTGTTCTTAAAAGGATCACTCATATATCATCATGCTTCGGGATGGGATTCTAACTTCATGCATATATCGAGTGGCTATCTATGAGCTATACCTCCCCTACCAGTTTTCCAAGCAATTTGGGTGCCTTCAACAGACTGCACTTCTTCCTGCCATTCAGTTAAGGGGAGAATCACATCCTACAATTCTTCTCTAGTTATGGCTTATAATGATGCAATAAGGTGCCACCATGGAAGTTGTCATCTCTAATATGATAGGATCCACTTTTCTATCACTGAAATATGACCAAATATGGGTGGACTATTACCCTGACGGGGTACTGGGAAGGCCAATTCGATGGGAACAAAAGCCATTAACCATACTTCACCCCACATTGACCTCGATTTCCATTCCATATATAGCTCTTCCTATGGTAACCACGATGGCTACGCCATCTATTCTTGTCCCTATGGTGAGAAGATGCTCGATCTTTCGTTAGATGTGTCAAGAAGGGCATTCATCTGTGTGGCCTATCTCGGTAGGGAGTGATTAAAACTGATCCCCTAATGTGGATACCGTTCATGGACCTAATGAGGCTGGCCCTAGGAGATTTTCATAGGATATCTCAGAAGTCGCAACCAATACCCCGTGTTTGGCTCTAGGGGGTCGAACCATCAGTGGGGAGAGAGATATCCCATGCCTAGGTAACTTATCATAGGTCCCTTCCCACTACCATAATGATGCTTCCTACCAATATACCCATTGTAGTGGGGGAGGACCAAGGCTCGAGTGTTAGGAGGAGGCATCAAGAAGTGTGAAAACAGGCATGGCGCCAGTTATTCTCCCTTGCTATGGAAACCCCTCTGGATAATTTCACTGATGAAATGAAAAACTCCCAAATATTATATTCCTAATTGGGTTTGGGTGTATTTGATTACTGGATTATACACTTTCTTATTTACCATATTTTCATATCCCAGGAAGACCTTGCTTCTTGTAAGGAAAAAATTGCTAGATTCAATTCTTCACATCATCAGGAAACGACCATCTAAGACATTTTTAAGGAGCTCGATCATCTGATGACCGAGGAGGTGAAGGATCACGACTCAGTAGTCACCCGAATAGAAGAGTTATGGGAATTTGAGGCTCACATGGAAAGTTTTAAGGCTCAATTGGCCTCCTTGTGTGCCAATTATGATGCTATTAAGAATAAAGGGAGGGACCTTAAAGCAATTATGGAATGCATATGTCCAATAGTCTAAGTCAAGGTAGAAGAGAGAGCTACTTTAGAACATACCCTTGATGGCCCATAGTAGTCCCTTTCCATTTTTCTGAAAAGGGTGAAACGAGCCTCATTGTAACTTACCCAAAACATGATATACTCATTTTATTTTGATACTATGGAGAGGCTCCAAACTGGGGATGTTCCTCCAATTTTCTTTGTTTTTGGGACTAATGGAACGATTTTTCCCTCCAATTATTTTCCTTTTATTTCTTTTTTTGTTTTATTTTTTTGCAATGTTAATCAATCACAATCAACCATATAAGAATAATTTTGATCAGGTACTAATTTTACACTGTGATTCGAAATTGATAAACTAAAATCATTGAATCGGGCTCTAATTTTTTCCTCAGTCATGGGACTTAGTGAGTGTTGTTTGAATCTTACTCGGGTCATATGGAAGACCTCATGAACTTTTGTGAATTTTTCATTATTGCCCTAAATTTTTCCTAAGCCTGTTTAGTATGGGATTAGAGGGTATAACTTGAATTTTCTTAGGCCGCCATTTGAAGGTTTTTGACCTAACAATATTTATGTCTCTTTTGAGTATTTGACAGCTCAACTTTTTCCCTAAACCATACATAGTATAGGTTCAATGAGCTGGTACTCTACTTTTATCCATGGGTTCCCTTTACAGTTTTTCACTCTGGTGAGTATTGCGTCTTTTTTGTTGATGATTTATAGTCTTGACAATTAGACTTATTACTAATGTTATAGGTCGAATATATTTGACCAAACTTGATGGGATCGGGTCCCCAATTTGAGATTCATTTGTCGAAAATGTCCTAATAACTCTCAGACATGAATGAGGGATTTTTCTTGACCCTGAATTCAAGAGTTTTGAATGTATATGGGGCTTGGGAGCCACTTTAAGAGTACAGAGGTAGGAAAGGGATCTCCTGAGGATGAACTTTCCTTTTATTAATGGTTTTTTTGTAGGCTACATATGGAGATCCATCGGTTCATGATGTGAATATTCAAACAAATGTGTTTGTAGGACATTTTCCATTCATTTCTGATGGCCTGGGGGGTTTATAACACTTTGGATTTGTTTTGAGGTTGGGGACCATAGTGGGTAGCCTATATAAGAGATGGTTTCCAAAAGTATTAGGGGAATTTTTTTTTTGGCTTTTAATGGAAAACCACTCCCATATGAATTTCTCTTTTGTAAGGGAGAGCTGGTGAATGGTAAAGTTTAACATCATACAACTAGGACACTTGACACCTATTATGGGAGATAATTTTTCTCTAACTAAGGGATAGTAAATGATTCCTCAGTACAATTAAAAATTATTTTCATCTTTGGGAATTTGAAAAGGGAAAGATATGTAAGTCATAATCCCTGAGGTTTCTGAATCCGGGGAGTGAGATGGGACATAAATTTCATGTGAGAGTATGGAAACTAGAAACAACTCTACTGGGGAAGGATTTTTATTTGATTGATGGATTTTTTTTAGGTGACATATGTAGAGCCACTGGGTAATGATATGCATAGTCAAACAAAGTTGTTCTCAAGACACTAACCTTCCATCCCTGATGGATGTGAATGTTTATAGAGATTGGGACCTTTTTGGACATGGTGTATGGCTTATGAAAGGGCGTGAACCTAAACATGAAAGGGGGAATCTCTTTGGATGAACTTTACTGGGAAAACAGGAAATATGTGGGGGAATTTTATTGTTTTTTTTTTGTGAGAATGGGTTAACTTCATGCATAGGGATGGGGAACCTTTATTTTGCAGAAGCCTTAAGAGAGACCATAGGTGAATTGGGCAAGGATGTTCTGATATATCTAGGACGTGGGTAGGGAGGAGAATGTAAAACATGACCTTGAGTTTTTTTTGAATCAAGAGTGATGTTATGGGGCTTGGGATCTATTAAGTATACCGTGGTAGGAGAGGACTCTCCTAAGGAAGAATTTTCCTTTGGTTGACGGTTGTTTTGTAGGCAACATATGTAGAGCCACTAGGGCATGATGTTCATATGTAGGACACTGGCCTTCCATCTCTGATGTCCATGGAAGGTTATGGGGATCCAAGATTACTTAAAGCGCAGAGTTTGATGAATGGAATAAGTGTATCTGGATACATTAGAAATTTTTAGGCTATGATTCACCCATGGGATCAAGTAATCCCCTACATAAATCTGGATCATACGTAGGATAAGGCATCTATCCCATATTTTGAGTACCCTGTAGATTAATATCGCACATCCAGGACCCGAGGTTCCTTATGGGGGAGGGAACCATAACATTATTTTTAGGGTCGTGCTTCTAGGACCAAACACTTAGACTGATTTTCCATTATGTCATGGTGGATCTCCCACTGAGGTCCCTAAGATCACGTGAGCGATGCTCGGTGTGAGAAACAAGGTATTACGAGGATTCCGGGTCACCACTTAAGAATATCATAATAAATCATTTGGATCATTTTATTCTTAGACAAATTATATGGAGTTTAATTTCATGCATCAAGGATGAAATTTGACACAATTTATCATCATTTGGGGTGGACTTAGGGTAATCCCGACGTGAAAGAAGGGATATATGATTACCCTTAAGCATACCTATAGATAGGACTTGTCTAGGGATTCTCTTCTTTGATTTAATTTGTGTGTAGAAAAGGGGACATTTCAATACCTTCTGTGGGTGAGTTCAGATCATAGAATTCAGGTCCACTGCACATCTTCTTAAGGGGAAACCAAGTTATGAAAGATTTTCAATGAACATTCATTGCGTAGGTATTTCCCATATGCAATAAGGGAATGAATTTTTTTTGAGGCAGACAAACCAAGATAAGAATCTAATCGTTTTCATTGAGTGGTTTAGTTTAATTTCATGCAGCGAGGACACTTCTGGCCTTGCAATTTAGTATCGTGCGGTAAGGACGTCATCAAAACAATTTACCATCATGTTGTGGAGATAACTTGTCACAAAGACCATATATAGATTTGAGTTAATTATAGTTGGGATATTTTGGTATTCCTTAGACATGAATGATGATAGAAAGTGTAAACCACAGTCCCAGGGGTTCCTTGGATTGGGAGGAATGACATGGTTCTTGAAATCTATTGGGCGTACAAAAATAGGAAAGGACTATCGTGGGGACAAATTTTCCTTTTATTGACGGTCGTTTTGTAGGAAACATATGCAGATCCACAGAGGCATGATATGCATAGTCAGACAAAGGTGTCCGCAAGACACTAGCCTTCCATCCCCAATGTTCATGAATGTATATGGGGACACAAGATTTCCCGGAGTATGGAGTTTGAAAAATGGGAAAGATGTGTCTGGGAACGTAAGAAATATCCAGACTGTGATTAGTCATGAACTAATGAAGCTTATACATAGATCTAACTCATATGTAAATGAATTATGATCTATTGACTCCTTCTGAGTGTCGGAATTCAGACTTGGAATTTCCGGCATCTCTTTGAATTTATTATGCGGGAAATTAGGGGCATGTTTGGGATCTCGTAATGCTGAGAATTGGTCTGCACATGAATCTTGAGGAACATTGTAGTTTAATGTCATACAGTTAAGGCCTTGAATGGATTTCCATGTGCAAGTTTGAACTATACACAGAGGAAGGGGAATTTTTTTTATTTTGGGTGGTTAGATCGAGATAGAGGATCTAGGCATCACTACGTATCTTGGAAGGATAGGAATCAATCCATACGTAGTTCTAAATGTTCCCTATAGTGGTCTGGACCATGTGTAGGGAAATGAGAGGTAATTTTTCTTTAATTAGTGGTTGGGCCTGAATGTTAAATCTGGGTGTCACAACGTATCCTACAAGGGTATAAATCAAGCCATTCGTAGTTCTAAATGTTCCCTATACCAATCTGACTTGGGCGTAGGAGTTGGGGCATTTTGGTTTCATCCTCTACGGGTGTCGGGTCTATCGTATTCCACTATGGTTTGTTTACATAAGGGAACCCTTACCACCAATCCTAATCTCACATGAGTCATACTCGATGTGAGAAATAAGGAACGAAGAGTATTTTCCTCGTTTTATGGGGTGATAGAGGATACAATAGAGGTATTTTGTTTCATGTGATGGTCGGGCCAAGATCTAGGGTTGAGGAATCACTACGTATCCCACTAATGAATGGGAATAAAGTCATACTTAGTTCTTTGGAAACCATATAGTTTAACATCTTGAGGTAAGGAAAAAATCCATACAGTTTAATGTCATGTGGTTAGGAAAATTTTGATTCTACAGTTTATCGTTGTGCGATTAGGACGATTTATGTTATGTGGTTTAACATCTTGCAGCTAGGATGTTTTTTCTTCAATTATGTGAATTATTTCTTTAGAAACCTTGCATTGGTGGGAGCTGTGAGGAGATTTCCATCTATTGATATCAAGGAATATGCTCCATTGGGGTAGACCTTGTGTGTGACATATGGTTCATCCCATTTTAGCTTAAGATTTTGGGGTTTCTTCCAAAGTAGCATTGGGGTTTTGAGGACCAACACCATCTCCCCTTCAAGAAAATACTGAAGGTGAACCTTTTTTTTTGAAGGCTTGTGCGATCTGATTTTGGTAGACTTCCAAATGGTGAAAAGTTTTCAACCTTTTCTCATCATGATGCTCCAACTCATCAAATCGTTTCTGGGATTTCTCATCCACGGACAGTTGATCAAAAGTGGCAATGCAGAGTGATGGAACTTGAACTTTGAAGGGTAGAACCACCTCTGTCCCATATACAAATCAGTACAAGGTTTCTCAGGTGGAAGTGTGGGTCATGGTTTGGTAATAAAATAAGCATGAAGGATCTTTTTTGTCCATGATTTCTTATACCTTATCACCATCTTCTAGAGTATATTGGACAAAGTATTGTTGAAAGACTATATCTTCCCATTGGATAATATTTGGTAGTGGTTTGAAATATTGGATTTGATTCCATACTCTTGGTATAACTCATCCAACTCAGTAGAGTGGAAGTTGGTTCCATTGTCCGTCAATATTGTATGAGGGACACCAAATTTGTTAATGATGTTGGATTTCACAAATCTAACAATGTTTTTTTCCTTGACCTATTTAAGGGGTATGGATTTATACCATTTGGAGAAGAAGTCGGTTGATGTGAGAATGAACTTGAATTTTATAGCTTTGGTGGGAGGATATGTTCCCACAACATTCATCCCCCATACAAAAAATGGTCAGGAGTACTTAGCTATGTGAAGTAGCTATGGGGGTTAGTTAATAAAATTAGCATGAACTTGGTAGGAATGAAACTTATTTGTGAATGTGGAATAATCCTATATCATAGTGGGACAATATTTGTAACACCCCAAGCTTCTACGGTACGCTTCTCTTTGAATAATGTGATAGCGTGTGTTGTACGCAACTTCGAGTTCTAACACACACCACAACCAATCAAACTAGCTGTTATGAATAGTAATACCTACTTTTTGAAATTATATATATTTTATATTTCAAAATGGAATTCATTTTTGGATTCGGAATATCGAATTTAACCTAAGGTGAAATTTTGGTACTTTTCGGATAACTTTAATATTTTGATGAATAGTGAAAATTACTAAATTTTAATTAAAAACAACTTTTTTAATAGAAATAATTTATATTGATAAATTATGAATTTGAGTTGTTTTAAAGTATATTTAGAATATATTTTTACCATTTAATACAATTTTGGTCATTGGACATAATTTCACAATTAAACCGAACATAAACAAGTATCAATCTTTTTATAGTTATTATATCTTAAAAACACGCTTTTTGTTTTGACAGCGGGAATTAATTTTAAATTAATTTCTGCCACTTCTTTGTTTTGAATTTGGAAAAATGGATTCCATATTTGGAATCAGTATGTTCAAATTGTGTAAATAGGTAACTTTTATTTTTAGACATTTTGAATAATTACTTCGGTAAATATTTTATTTACCATGGTTAAAGGGTAAATCCGGTAAATAAGGGTTAAAAAATAATAATATAATAATAAAAAATTACCCTAAAACGTGTCCTAACCTTATTTGTTGATACAAGTTCGACCATAGGCATCTTTGGGTCGATTTTGGGACCCCATGGTGCCACTTGTAAGTGATAGGGACACTATTTTAATTAAGTTAAAATGAATACAAAAATGACACAAGCATATAGCTTTTAGAAAAACAATTTTTACATAGGGTTATTTACGTTGTATTTTAGACTATAAATATTCATTATAAAGATAAAAAGATTTCCTACATAATTATATTTTATTTACAATTTTTAGACAGTAAATAATTTAATTTATTTATGACACAATGATGATGAAGTAATTACCATAATAGTGAAAAATTAAAATAGGTGATATTATAAATACCAAAATAAATATAATTGGAGACTTTAATTGAATTAAACTAATTTTATAGGTTAATATGACATATTATTATTTATTTAATTGGCTTTTTTCTAATTAATCATTCTCATATGAGTTTCAAAAAAATAAATTATTGAATAGTGTCAAAATTGACATAAAAGAGTTTTTAAAACAAATATTATATTATTAATTGATATTAAATTATTAAAAATACAAGGCTCGGCAAAGAGACTTATATCATGATAGGTGTATCATTAATGGACCATTTTGGGGTATCTTGGATGTATATAGTAAGTTTATTAACCATATAATATAAAAATACAAAGAGACATTGTAAAAGTGAAACTAATTAACTAAGAGTTAAAACTAAAAGATAAGGTTAATATAGTAACTAAAACCTGTATAAATTCTATTGGTTGAATGGTTTTCGACCTATACCCACCTTAACCTTTGAATAATAAACTTTTTAGCCATTATAAACCGAATATGAATTTATTATAAATTAATATTTCTAGCTTTTCCAAAGGTGCCCCTCACCCCTCTTATAAAAGGGCACTCCCCCTTCTCATTACTTCACACCATCAAAGCCTTTTGGTTCGGCCAAACTCTACCCAAATACTCTCTAAAATTCCCTCAATTCATCCTAGAGGCATTCCTTTAGTCAGAAAGCCAACCTAAGAGCCCTTTTGATCAAATCAAAAGGAAGAACCCGAAGAAGAGGTAATGTTTTCACCACCCTTTTTCAAATTCATTTCTTCTTCCACTTATTCCTTCTTTGTTATTTCCATTCTAAAATAATAACTCCAGTATCTTATATATACTGTGATGTTATTATAAATATGGTACAACCATATTCAGTATTCTATCCACCCTTTGAATAACATGTCACCATACGTGCGTACGTACGGCTTACCGTCTCCACGTCGTGGTGTAATTGTTATTCAGTATATTATTATTTGGATGGGTATAATAATGATGTGTAACTCATGTAAATAATAAATATAACATGATAATGATTCTGTATATATGATATATTATCCAATTATATAATATTTTAATATCAAAATAATGATATTGTCACTCATGCGTACGTACGGACTACCGTCTCCACGAACGCGATGAGATTCATTCTCCATTGTATCCATTCAAGTATAATTATTATTTGATGATTTAAAAATAATGTTTAAGGACTTGATATAATTCTGGATATTAATAAGATACAACCTATCCATGACAAACATGGATTACGTAACAAAACATATAAAATAAAACAAGTAAGTTAACACCCGAAACGACGATAATACTAAGATATTATTAACAAAGCAATGTTAAAAAGATCATATATGATATCATATTAATATATATGATTCTTGTATAATTTAATAACAATTATTTCACCATTATACAGGAGGTTAACCTACCCTCAACCAAGGAAAAGTACAAGGTAAGGGTTTATTTCACAATCTCTTCATTATCCGAGGTTGTTTATACGTAATAATCTACTAGGATCTCTTTATCATCCACATCCATGTTTCTTAAAAATGTATTTCAAAACATTTTTACTATTTACAATAATATGGGTTAAAGTCATTTATACCCTTGTTTGATTTTTTATAAGAGGTTTATAAAGGAATCTTTCCGTCATTTTCCAAAAAAGGTGCTTTTTAACCTTTTCGATAGAATTAAGGTAAGAATGTTTTTTTTAACTTATATGGCGGGTGTGGCTATTTTCTGCCATTATAAAATCGTCGAAGCTTCCCTTACAAGCTTATAAGAATATTTTAAAAGAAAATGTTTTATTTTATAAATATATTACTCTTTAATGATTTCAAAATAGAAAGAGATATTTCTCTAAAAAGAGTTTTGATTTCATCTATGTCAACATCCATTGATGGATTTTACGCTTTTTTGAAGTTGATTTATTATGATACAAAAATTCTATATTTTATTGAAGGTTTTGTGATATGTTTGACTGTGGATGTGCTATTTTTATACCATTAATAGTTTATGGTGAAAGTATTGACATTTCGTATGCTAGTTTTAATACGAATGTTTATGTTATGTTTAAACCTTTTCATATGGGAATGCATTGGACTTAATATGTGACAGGTGGATCCCGCTATAGATCCTCGATGCATTGGTAGGTCTCATGAGAAAAACTAGTGTCTTGGCACAAGGCCTTGGCAAAATCTTATTTGTAGTCTTGGCACAAGGCCTTGGCTATGTGGTTATGATAGTCTGGCATTATGCATTCCATCATTATGAAAGTGGTTATTGATATTGTATGTGATTATTCGATTAGTAGAATATCCATGTGAATAAGTAAATGGAATTATTTCATTTTACTTTTTCCATACTAGGTTGAAGTTCAAGTTTAAAAGGCTTTTGTTTTAGTTATACATTGCCTTAAATGTTTATGCTTATTTATGAAAGTTTCCACTGTATTGCTTACCCTTACGAAGCGTTTGAGCTCACCCCTTTCTATGTTTTATTTTTCCCAGGATGTGAAGAAGTAAAATATGAATGACCTGCAGGGATATTATGAGGGGATAATAGTGTGGAATAGGGAGAAAATATGTTGTTGTAGTAGTTTTTCACTTTATGATGTAATGTAAAACTTTATGAATATATCTAGTGTTTCCAAGGCTACTAAACCAATCGGTCTTTCGAGATTTGATCTTTCTTGTGATCATGCCAATGTTATGTAATAATGCACCGACTCTGGGTAACTGGGGTCAGGGCGTTACTATTGGTATCATAGGAAGTTTAGTAAAAACCTTGGAAGCTAGATTTAGATAAACTCTGATTAGAGCACATAGATTTAAGATGGACTTTGAGGATTAGTATAGAAGAACTTCCTAGAATTTTGGTATTGTAGAGATTTTGTGAGTTTTCCGAGCAATACATCCATGTCTGGATACGAGCAGGTAGAGGCGGCTCTGGCACAGATGTACCTAGGGGTAAAACCTGAAAACACCACTTTGAGCTAGACTCGAACGGGAACTGGTGCACGACAACGGGCCTTGCTGCACTCTTGGTTACGACACTCTCGGGGGATATTCTTAGGATAATTCTCATTTTCTTTACAAACCATTATTAAGGGTTTATGAGTATATACTTCCTCAAAGAAAAAATTCTTATGATTATGGATTATATCCATAAATAGTTCAATTTATTTTAAGTGTTTTGTAAGTATGGGATTATGTATTTTGATTCATAAACTGATCTAGTTTATACCATTGTTTAGAAATGGTGCCTAGTGGAAGAAATGGAAACTGTATCAATGCACGCACTCCATGTTGGGATTTCCCTCCTGCTCAAGATAATTATAGTGGAGCTGGTGATGTAACTGGCGTCGATCAGCTAATCACCATACTGGGACAACTCACTTAGGTTATGAATAATAACCTTACCTGTATGGAGCACCCTGATCCACAACGTGGAGGATCAATGTTAGATCGCTTCATGAGGCAACAACCACCAACGTTCAATGGGAGTATAAATACCTTAGTAGCTGAGCAATGGATAAATTCCCTAGAAAAATATTTCAGGCTTTGGGGAGTAGTGAAAGGGAAAAAGTTATCATGGCAGTTTACCGACTCACTGGAGATGCTGATCAATGGTGGTCATTGATTCAAAATATGAAGGAATATGATAAGTATCAAATATGGAATGGAGGGAGTTCATAGATCTGTTTTTATAAAAATACTTTCCTCGCGATCATCGAGCAGATATGGAAAGGCAATTTCTGAGTCTGAGACAAAAGGAGGATGAGAATGTCATAAAGTATGAGGCTAACTTTACAAGGTTAGTAAGGTATGCTGGATATTATATATGTAACCCAAGAAGTAAGATTGATCATTTCTTTGATGGGTTAAAACCATTTCTCCGTTGAGCATTAGTCTCACAATCCTTCTCATCGTACGAAGATATTGTCTCATGTGCTATCAAGACCGAAAAGGAATTCTCCAAGTCTTATGACTTTAAAGCAAAGCAAGAGAAGAAGAGATCTGTTTATCAATCTGGGAATGGAAATAATGGGAAGAAGGGAAAGGTTGAATATCCATCCTGTGGTAAATGTGGTAAGAAACACCCCGGTACTTGCTTGAAGGGAATGGGTGTCTGTTACAAGTGTGGTGAAAAATGCCACCAAGCTCATGAATGCAAAGGGAAGAAGGAAGCTACCACTGTTCAATGCTACAATTGTAGGGAGATGGGACATTATGCAAATTAATGTCCTAATCGTTAGGGGAACTTACCTCAGAAAAGGCCATGGGATGAAGGCCAAGCTTTTGCTATCACTACTGCTGAGGTAGAAGCTCCAAAGGACATGGTGGCAGGTAATTTAATGGTTTCCTCAAGTTTAGAAAATGCATTATTTGATTTTGGATCATCACATTGTTTCATATCTTCCCAGTTTTCTAAGAAAATTAGATATTTCTAATTTGATTTAACAAGGGAGTTGTTAGTTAAAACTCCTAATGGAAGTATCACTGCAACAAAGTTTTGTGAGTCAGTCCCCATTAGAGCACATAAATGTTCTTTATCTGCTGATCTCATCGGCATACCTATGATTGAGTTTGATATAATCCTCGGTATGGACTGGCTTTCGGACTATGATGCGAAGATTTATTGTAATAACAAAGAGGTTATGATTCTTGATGATGATGATAAGGAACACCTTATCTTTAGAGCAGAATCGTCACCGCCTAATTCTTATCTAGATCCACCCCCAGTAGCTCAACTAAATTCAATTATTGAGGAGTAAGAGAATGAAATAAATGTGGGTGAGGAAAGGAATGTTCAAATAGAGGATGTACCTATTGTGAAAGAATATGTAGATGTGTTTCCGGACGATTTACCTGGACATCCTCCAGAACGGGAAGTTGAGTTTTCCATTGATTTAATTCCTGGATCAAGGCCTATATCAAAGACCCCTTATAGAATGTCCACTGTAGAATTAGTCGAACTAAAGAAACAACTAGATGAATTGGGTAATAAAGGATTTATTCGCCCTAGTGTTTCTCCATGGGGAGCCCCTGTTCTTTTTGTTAAAAAGAAAGATGGATCCATGAGGTTATGTATCGACTATAGGGAGATCAATGCTATAACAATAAAGAACAAGTATCCCCTACCTGTCATTGGTGATTTATTTGACCAACTGCATGGAGCTCAATACTTTTCAAAGATTTACCTTCGATCTGGATACCATCAGTTGTGTGTGAAGAATGAAGACATTCCAAAGACAGCATTTCGAACCAGGTACGGGCATTATGAGTTTACAGTAATGCCTTTTGGATTGACTAATGCACCCTCTGTATTCATGGATCTGATGAATATAGTTTTCAAGGAATATCTCGATGAAGAGGCTTTGTGTTCCCGATATACCTGATCTAAAAAGGGAATTGTTGGATGATGCTCATAGTTCCAATTTCTCTATACACTCTGGGAGCACCAAAATGTATAGATATTTGAAGGAACATTTTTGGTGGGACAACATGAAGAGGGAGATTGCCAATTTTGTTTCAAGATGTATGGTTTTTCAACAAGTGAAAACTGGAAGGCAACAGCCTGGTGGAGTATTGCAACCTCTTCCCATACCTAAGTGGAAATGGGACAATATTACGATGGACTTTGTCATGGGACTACCAAAGACTCCTAGAAGGAACGATGCAATATGGGTTATTGTTGATCGTCTTACCAAGTCAGCACATTTTCTTGCTATAAGAGAAGATCTACCACTGGAACGTCTAGCAAGACTATATATTAATGAGGTTTTGAGACTTCATGGAGTACCCCTATCGATTATTTCTGATCGTGATCCCCGTTTTACTTCAAGATTCTGGAAGAGTCTTCAGAAATCCCTGGATACTGAACTTCATTTGAGCACTGCCTACCACCCTCAGACGGACGTACAATCATAACAGACTATTCAAACCTTAGAAGACATGCTGAGATCTTGTTCACTTGACTTTCAGGGTATGTGGGATCAATATTTACCTTTGGTAGAATTTTCCTATAACAATAGCTTCCATTCGAGTATTCAGATGGAACCATATGAAGCGTTATACGGAAAGAGATGTCGCACACCAACCTGTTGGGATGATATTGGTGAAAGAAAACTTGTAGGTCCAGAACTGGTGGAGGAAACGATGGAAAGGGTGAAGGTAATCCAAAATCACATCAAAGCAGCTCAAAGTAGGCAAAAGAGCTATGCTGATAATCGAAGGAAGGATTTGGAATTTCAATTCAGTGATCATGCTTTCCTGAAGGTATCTCCATGGAAGGGAGTCATACATTTTGGTAAGAAAGGTAAATTGAGTCCCAGGTACATCAGACCTTTCGAAATTCTAGAACGAATTGGGGTTGTAGCTTACCGATTGGCAATGCCGCCAAGTCTCTCCAAAGTTCACGATGTGTTCCATGTATCTTTGTTGAGGAAATACATGCCTGACCCAACACATGTACTCACCTATGAAGAATTAAAACTGGAACCCGATCTGTCTTATTATGAAGAGCCTGTCAGGATTCTTGATACGAGAGAACAAGTACTGAGAAACCGGACGACTCGTCTGGTAAAAGTCTTGTGGAGAAACCATAAGATGGAAGAGGCAACGTGGGAACCCGAGGAACTTATGATGAAGAACCACTCGAGTCTTTTCATGCGGTAGTATTCTGGAAATTTCGAGGATGAAATTATTTGAAGGAGGGGAGAATTTAACACCCCAAGCTTCTACGGTATGCTTCTCTTTGAATAATGTGATAGCGTGTGTTGTACGCAACTTCGAGTTCTAACACACACCACAACCAATCAAACTAGCCGTTATGAATAGTAATACCTACTTTTTGAAATTATATATATTTTATATTTCAAAATGGACTTCATTTTTGGATTCGGAATATCGAATTTAACCTAAGGTGAAATTTTGGTACTTTTCGGATAACTTTAATATTTTGATGAATAGTGAAAATTACTAAATTTTAATTAAAAACAACTTTTTTAATCAAAATAATTTATATTGATAAATTATGAATTTGAGTGGTTTAAAAGTATATTTATAATATATTTTTACCATTTAATAAAATTTTGGTCATTGGACATAATTTCACAATTAAACCGAACATAAACAAGTATCAATTTTTTGATAGTTATTATATCTTAAAAACACACTTTTTGTTTTGACAGCGGGAATTAATTTTAAATTAATTTCTGCCACTTCTATGTTTTGAATTTGGAAAAATAGATTCCATATTTGGAATCAGGATGTTCAAATTTTGTAAATAGGTAACTTTTATTTTTAGACATTTTGAATAATTTCTTCGGTAAATATTTTATTTACCATGGTTAAAGGGTAAAT
This sequence comes from Viscum album, assembly GCA_963277665.1. NCBI lineage: Eukaryota > Viridiplantae > Streptophyta > Magnoliopsida > Santalales > Viscaceae > Viscum > Viscum album. The sequence goes on along the minus strand of OY728129.1, from coordinate 1,843,913,403 downwards.
CCGGTAAATAAGGGTTAAAAAATAATAATATAATAATAAAAAATTACCCTAAAATGTGTCCTAACCTTATTGGTTGATACAAGTTCGACCATAGGCATCTTTGGGTCTATTTTGGGACCCCATGGTGCCACTTGTAAGTGATAGGGACACTTTATTTTAATTAAGTTAAAATGAATACAAAAATGACACAAGCATATATCTTTTAGAAAAACAATTTTTAAATAGGGTTATATATTTTGGATTTTCGACTATAGATATTCATTAGAAAGATAAAACGATTACCTACATAATGATATTTTATTTAAAAATTTTAGACAATAAATAATTTAATTTATTTATGACACAATGATGATGCAGTAATTACCATAATAGTGAAAAATTAAAATAATTGATATTATAAATACCCAAATAAATATAATTGGAGACTTTTATTGAATTAAACTAATTTTCTAAGTTAATATGACATATTATTATTGATTTAATTGGATTTTTTCTAAGTAATAATTATGATATGAGTTTCACAAAAATCAATTATTGAATAGTGTCAAAATTGACATAAAAGAGTTTTTAAAACAAATATTATATTATTAATTGATATTAATTCCTAAAAATCTAATGTTCTGCAAAGAGAATTATATCATGATAGTTGTATCATTAATGGACCATTTGGGGGTCTCTTGGATGTATATATTATGTTTATTAACCATATAATATAAAAATACAAAGAGACATTGTAAAAGTGAAACTAATTAAATAAGAGTTAAAACTAAAAGATAAGGTTAATATAGTAACCCAAACCTGTCTAAATTATATTGGTTGAATGTTTTTCGACCTATACCCACCTTAAACTTTTAATAATAAACTTTTGAGCCATTATAAACCGAATATGAATTTATTATAAATTAATATTTCTAGCTTTTCCAAAGGTGCCCCTCACCCCTCTTATAAAAGGGCACTCCCCCTTCTCATTACTTCACACCTTAAAAGCCTTTTTGTTCAGACAACCTCTACCCAAATACTCTCTAAAATTACCTCACTTCATCCTAGAGGCCTTACTTTAGTCAGAAAGCCAACCTAACAGCCCTTTTGATCAAATCAAAAGGAAGAACCCGAAGAAGAGGTAATGTTTTCACCACCCTTTTTCAAATTCATTTCTTCTTCCACTTCTTCCTTATTTGTTATTACCATTCTAAAATAATAACTCCAGTATCTTATATATACTGTGATTTTATTATAAATATGGTACAACCATATTCAGTATTCTATCCACCCTTTGAATAACATGTCACCATACGTGCGTACGTACGGCTTACCGTCTCCACGTCGTGGTGTAATTGTTACTCAATATATTATTATTTGGATGGGTATAATAATGATGTGTAACTCATGTAAATAATAAATATAACATTATAATGATTATGTATATATGATATACTATCCAATTATATATTATTTTAATATCAAAATAATGATATTGTCGCTCGTGCGTACGTACGGACTACCGTCTCCACGAACGCGATGAGATTCATTCTCCATCGTATCCATTCAAGTATAATTATCATTTGATGATTTAAAAATAATGATTAAGGACTTGATATAATTCTGGATATGAATAAGATACAACCTATCCATGACAAACATGGCTTACGTAACAAAACATATAAAAGAAAACAAGTAAGTTAACACCCGAAAAGACGATAATACTAAGATATTATTAACAAAGAAATGTTAAAAGATCATATATGATATCATATTAGTATATATGATTCTTGTATAATTTAATAACAATTATTTCACCATTATACAGGAGGTTAACCTACCCTCAACCAAGGAAAAGTACAAGTTAAGGGTTTATTTCACAATCTCTTCATTATCTGAGGTTGTTTATACGTAATAATCTACTAGGATCTCTTTATCATCCACATCCATGTTTCTTAAAAATGTATTTCAAAACATTTTTACTATTTACAAGAATATGGGTTAAAGTCATTTATACCCTTGTTTGATTATTTATAAGAGGTTTATAAAGTAATCTTTCCGTCGTTTTCCAAACAAGGTGCTTTTTAACCTTTTCGACAGAATTAAGGTAAGAATGTTTTTTTTAACTTATACGGCAGGTGTGGCTATTTTCTACCGTTATAAAATCGTCGAAGCTTCCCTTACAAGCTTATAAGAATATTTTCAACGAAAATGTTTTATTTTATAAATATATGACTCTTAAATGATTTCAAAATAGAAAGAGATATTTCTCTAAAAAGAGTTTTGATTTCATCTATGTCAACATCCTTTGATGGATTTTACGCTTATTTGAAGTTGATTTATTATGATACAAAACTTCTATATTTTATTAAAATTTTTGTGATATTTTTGACTGTGGATGTGCTATTTTTATACCATTCATAGTTTATGGTGAAATTATTGACATTTCGTATGCTAGTTTTAATACGAATGTTTATGTTATGTTTAAACCTTTTCATATGGGAATGCATTGGACTTAATATGTGACGGGTGGAGCCCGCTATAGCTCCTCGATGCATCGGTAGGTCTCATGAGACAAACTAGTGTCTTGGCATAAGGCCTTGGCAAATTCTTATTTGTAGTCTTGGCACGAGGCCTTGGCTATGTGGTTATGATATTCTGGCATTATGCATTCCATCATTATGAAAGTGGTTATTGATATTGCATGTGATTATTCGATTAGTAGAATATCCATGTGAATAAGTAAATGGCATTATTTAATTTTACTTTTTTCATACTAGGTTGAAGTTCAAGTTTAAAAGTCTTTTGTTTTAGTTATACATTGCCTTAAATGTTTATGCTTATTTATGAAAGTTTCTGTTGTATTGCTTACCCTTACGGAGCGTTTGAGCTCACCCCTTTCTATGTTTTATTTTTCCCAGGATGTGAAGAAGTAAATTATGAATGACCTGTAGGGATATTATGAGGGGATAATAGTGTGGACTATGGAGACAATATGTTGTTATAGTAGTTTTTCACTTTATGATGTAATGTAAAACTTTATGAATATATCTAGTGTTTCCAAGGCTACTAAACCAATCGGTCTTTCGATATTTGATCTTTCTTGTGATAATGAAAATGTTATGTAATAATACACCGACTCTGGGTAACTGGGGTCGGGGCGTTACAATAGTATCCAAGCCTTTGAATTTAATGGGAGAGTTTTCCCACTAATTGGTGTGCTCCACAAGCTCCAGCGTTCACTTCTTTCATGATGGCAACAGTCACTTCTCCATCGATGAACCTGATAAGGACTCCATTAAGGACTCGTTTAGAGGAATTTTACTTGGTTTGTTCCATTGTACAAAACAAAATTGACTGCCCACCTTCAGATTTGTTCTCTTTCATCCCTATCGGGTGGGAGTTCCCCCCATTGTATGTAATCTGTAATGGGATTCATCCAACTGGTGGTGTGACCATAAGGCTCAGAAATGGGGCTAATCTCTTTAATTTCCTCTGTATTGTTCTAAATGAATTAAAAGACCATCTGACGGTAGGAAATGCTGATGAATATTTCATCCTAGTCTGGATCAACCAGGTTTGTGGCTGCATTTTACAATGCATCAACATGATAATTTTGTGACTGGGGGACATAAGTCAGTGTTGGTTCTGATGGGAATTTTTCCATTAGCTCTCATACATAGTTCATCAAAGGTGCCAATACTTATTTCTTAATGGAATAGTCATCATTTACCTTCTTGATGACTAGATCTGAATCAACTTTTATCTTTAGGCTTTTGGCTCATGCATGAAGTGTGAGCTCTAGGCCTACAATGAGGGCCTGGTTTTCTAATTCATTATTTGTGAACCCCTCTAAAAGTAGGAATAATTAATGCAAGACGGCCTTTTCTAGGGATATGAGTATAACTCCAAACCCTGCTTTGTTGATCTTGGGATCCTCCATTATTTTCCGAATCGAGCTTCTGCAGGCACCATCAAAGTACATTTCCCATGCTTGGTGGCCTTCTTGGGTAGAGAATACTTCTTCATCAGGAAGTTCTGTATCCAATGGATTTTTTTCTTCTTAGGGGTGATTCTCCAAGAAGTATGCTAATGTCTAGCCTTTGATGGATTTCTGGGGAATGTACCATATGTCAAACTGTTGTAGGATGACTTCCCACCATGATAGGCATCCAGTTAGCATAGTACAGCTGAGGATATACTTGAGTGGGTTGCAGCGAAAGACCATATGGATATCATGGTGCTACAGGCAGTGCCTGATTTTTTTAATCACAAATATTAGGGCTAGGAAGTTCTTTTTAATTCTTGAATATTGATTCTCGGCATTGATCATTGTTCGGATGAGGTAATATATATTGTTCTCGTTGTCGTCATCATTCTTCTGCGTGAGGAAGGCACCTAATGACTGTTCTAAGATAGTTATATACAAAATGAGTGGTATTCCCTCAAATGGAAGAATTAGAACTGGTGGGCTTAGGAGATATATTTTCAAATTGTTGAATGCTTCTTAAAAATCATTGTCCCACTCATATGCGACCCCTTTTATCATCAACCTGGTGAAAGGAAAACATTGACCCATAAGTATGGATATAAAGCATCGAATGTAATCCAGGTTCCCTTGGAGACCCCTCAACTCAGTGAGGTTGAAATTTGGAGTCATTGCAAGGATGGATTTTGTCTTATCAGGGTTGAATTCGATGTCACAATGGCGTACGATGAAGCTGAGGAATTTTCCGGAGGTGACACTGAAGGCACAATTTAGGGGATTCATCTTTAAAATTTTTTGTTGCGGTTTATTGAAGAAAATTTCAAGATCAATCAGGTGGTTTGAGCACCATCAAGATTTAACCACCAGGTCTTCAATGTATCACTCGACGAAATTTCCCAAGAAGGTCTTGAATATGTGATTTATAGTGCGCTGATATGTAGCACTGACATTTTTCAAATCAAAGGGAATCACCTTATAGAAGAACACTCCGTGGGGGCCCTGAAAGCAGTGGATTTTTCATCTTATTGGGAAATTAAGATCAGGTTGTATCCATAATATCCATCCATGAAATATAGGGCATCATATCTAATTGTCTCATTGATCATAAATTCTATGATTGGGACTGGGAAGTCATCTTTCAGGCAGTGCCGATTGAGGTCCTTGAAGTCAATGTAGACTCTAATCTATCCATTCTTCTTTTTGAAAGAGACTATGTTATCCATCTACATTGAATATTGTACTTCCCATATAAAGTTATCTTTGATTAGTTTGTCAATTTAAGCCTCTATTTTGGCAGCATGTGTTGGTTGGGTCCTTCTGGCAGCCTACTTATAGCCATGATGGTCTTCGGCAGGCCCAAGTGATGAGTGGTGACCTCAGGATAGAGGTCTAGAATTTCTATATAATTATAAGAAAAAACATCTTGATTATCCTCTAGGAAGGTGATATATTCTTCTTTCTCCTCAAAGGGCATAGCCACACTAATCAGAGTGGGTTGAGGGTTGTCTTTGGTGCCCAGGTTTATCTCCCTAAGTTCATCGATTGTAGTGGAGACACCCTCTTCGAATGAGGGAGGGGAATCTTTGAGGTCTTATTCTTCTTCTTCTTCTTCACCCTCTTCATCATCTTCTTCCTCTTATAATGGAGAGATAATTCTTGAAATTAACTCTTTGGCATTAGGAGAGGAATCACAACTCTAATTTATGGATACTGAAATAGATCATTTTTTCCCAACTGACTACGGGGAATTCCTTGAAGAGGATATAATTTCCTTGATTTATTTTAGTGATAGGACATCATCTTCAACCTTAGTGAGTAAGTTGATAATTTTCTAGGGTCCTAATGATGGGCTAGGTGAATCTTTTTTTGGGCCTTCCCCATCATCATAGGGGTCATTTCACTTTTCAGTGTCTTTGGACTTTGCATCCATAACATAAATCATGTAGACGTCTAATTCTATATATGAGCATGAACTTATGCACTCAAAATAGTTGATGGGTAATACATACTCTTCCCCAAGCTGTTTGAGGGGATCAGCGGGAGCCATTTCCAATCCATTTGGGGTGGTGACCCAATCAACGTTGTCAGCCAAAGACTGCTTCTTTTTCGGTTCTTAGAACCCTACATCGATGTAATGTGAATCAAAGGATTTGAATAGGGATTTATCATCATGTAATGTCCTTTTTACCATTAGTGAAATATTTGATGTACTGATGATATGATGAGATAATCATAGCATTCTGATCACTTTTTTAATATCCCAGCAGAGTTTTGGTGTAGGGTGTCAAACTGTCCTCATCATAGCCTAACTGATGAAGTGTTCACAGTGGGAGGAGGTTCAATCCAGGTCCATTGTCGATGAAATTTCTCTAAACATAAATTTCATTTATCTTACTAGACACATATAAGGGTTTGATGTTTCCTTTCATGATGGTGTCTTCATCTTGATCTGTGTAGGAGATGACAACATGGCATTCTTCAGGATTGTTCTATGTCCGATAGACTTATGTCGCTACTACTTCAACCTCAAATTCCTAGGGACTTAGTAAGGCTTTAATGAGTTCCTCCCTATGGTCTATTAATAGACCCAGGGCATCCAAGATTGATAGATTTTCTGGTACTGAGGCTAACTATTTTAGAATATCATATTTTTTTCACTAAAGGTTATCACTTCCCGAATTGAGGATACTATTCCATGGGAACTTTAGGGTCTTGAGATTTGGACATAGATGGTTTTTCCTCTATGACAGGGGATGATGGTGTTGTTGTTCTTTCTAACTTCAGGCAAACTGATCTATTTACATGCCATGTGCAATTAGACATCTTCTCTTCCTCCGATGAATACTTCAAGATGATTGGTCTTGAATTTCTTCTCGCAGGGGCAGAGGAACATTCTGGTTCCCATTATGTCTTCCGGAGGGTTCTTCCATGCGTTTTCTCAATTTTAACTATTTGAGTTAAGGTGTGGATGGGGATCTGAATCTTTCCACGATCACACCTATCTGGAAACCCTCATCCCATTGGGCCCCTTTCTCTAGCTCTCTAGTCGAATGCGGGGGATTTGAGTTCAAGTACATAGTCTCCATTAGAGAAGTGGTCCATCAAGTGAATGACATTAATGGATCCAAAGATCAATCATTGATCTAACAATGATTCTGTCTGACTTACTTCTTCTAATGGTCTCGTTTTGTAGGGCGTTTTTTGTTGTTCCATTTAGAGAGGCAGTTCCCATTGTGTCATTTGGATGAGTGGTGCTCGTTGTGTCATTTGGTGAGGTAGTGCCTGTATTTTCAAGATTTCTGACATGAATTCTGAAAGTTTAAAGATCATTTTTGGATTTGTTGTAGGATCATATTCTTACTCCTTCATTCTACCCTTCTGGACTTTGGAGGATTTTTGGAATGAGGATGATGGGTATGTTGCATCCAGACCTATTGGGGGCATGATTGGGTGCTTCAATTGTGCTTGGGGGATTCCATGGGCTCAGTTGACTGTTTTCTAAGTTGTCCTACTGCCAAATTTTTTCTCCTTTTTTCTAGTGATAGTTTTCCATTCCTCTTCCTCTCTTGGGTATAAGGTGGACACATACATTTCTTGTGCTAGTGGAGGACATAACTAGACTTGTCTAAAATCCACCATCTTTTGTAGGAGGTCCATGAAGACGAAGCACTCCTGGATGGTGTGCCCCAGTATCTGGTGATAAGGACAATAATTTGGATGGTCATTGAGACCCACTTCATCAAATCTCTTTAGCTCTAGTATATAGAGAAAGTTGCAATTCATAGAGGCTATGAAGTAGCCACAAACTTGGTTACTCAGAGTGAGTAGACCTTATTTCTTCATTCCTTGAACTAATTTCTTTTTTCACCCCGTCACTCATCTTTTCGAGTTGGGGGGTGGTTGTTGGTGTCCATGGGGGTCCTACACGGTTTGGTGGAGGACTAGAAACTAGATCTGGTGTTGGGGTGGCTTAATCATGACAAAATCCTCTTTAGCTTTTCCCATTCTTTTCCCTGGGGCTGATGGGGCCACCCTGGACTTGAGATTGGTCCGCTGTAAGGGGTCTTCTTTCCTTTGGGTAATAGCAGAAAAATATAGGAACACACTTGTGTACTTCACTTGGATGAGTGGTGTCTGCAATTTATCACGGAGATTATTTATGCACATAGTGAGCATTTTATCCTAGGGGAGTGGTTTCTTTAGGGAGTAAGTCAGGCCCTTCCATCTGGAAATGAAGTCTAAAACTCTTTCAGTCTCTCATTGCTTGCAGTTCATGATATCATTGACTATTGTCTTAGGTAATTTAAAATTGAACTATAAAAGAAACCATCACATAAGGTCCTCCCATCCTATTATTGAGTTAACTAGCAAGCTATTATACCACACGATGGATGAACCCTGCAGAGTTCGCATGAAGCACCTAAGTTTTACTACTTCTTGTTGCTCTGGGTGCCCATAATGGGATCATAGTAAGATGCATAGTTCATTAGGTGTTGTTATAGGTCTCCCAAACCATTGAACACCAGAACTACTGGGTTCCCAAAGTTTGATGGTGGTGGAACTTTTCTCACCCAATAAGGGTAAGGTTTACGTTCTAGTTTTATCGGAACACGCCACCCTTTCATGGCTTCTAGTCGAACTGTTAGTTGCTCAACGGTATTCAAGATCCCTTGATGCATATTCTTAGGGCTTGAGCTTGGGTGGGTGCAGTAGGGGGAAAATATGGACGTGTCATCACTGCTGGAATTTGGGGTGGATACCCATCTGGGTGTATCCTTTATGGGTTCTCCTTAATATACTATGGATTCTTTCTTAGTGGCAGGAAGCCTTGACACCCTTCTAGGGACAGATTCAAGTAGTTTGATAGTCCCAATGCTGGATTAGATGGGCATCCAAGCTTAATTTCATTTATCGGGATGAGTGAATATGGAAAGGGCACCACTTCTAGGACTGCCTGTTGACATTCTGCTTAAGGAACACATCCGGAAAGATAGTTCCCTCAACACATCTTGACATTTATTCGCCTGAGATCTTTCATTTCTTCCTCCTTATTGGAGAATATTTCCTCAAGTGTGAGGGACACATTCTTATGGGGAGGAAGAGGTGGGTCATATATGACCTGTAATTTATTCTTTGCCTTGTTAGGGATTCGCAAGGGAGGTAGTGATGGGTTTTCTAAGGGTGCGCCCAAATTTAGGGAAGCTCTTTGGTTCTGGGTATGCACACCATTAGGCTTAGTGTAGGCCACCTATGGGAGGGAACCATCTTATCTTGTATCCTCTCAATTTGTATCATTTCTTGTAAAATTCATGGTACTAACGTTCACCATGTTCACTAATGCATACCACATTAGGGGCAGTGTACCTGGTGCTGAATGGTAGGTGATCTTTTTGCGTCCTTTGTTGGAATTTCTCCTTTCATTCTGTAGTATTCTTCGAGTTTCTTGGTGAAGATTGACCCTAAGGGAGCCCTGATATGACCTCACAATATTCCCTTGTTCCGTAGGGTATGAAACATGAGACGATGTTGAATGGGTGATCTCTTTGCTCATTGTCCTACCCACACAGGAGGAGACAGAAATCCATTATGTGGGAATTTGAGGTAAAAATGACCTTAAGCATGTGGGTTGGGGTTTCTCTCATTCTCTCATTGATGTGCTATGGCCTGATTTTGTTGGTCTTATGGGGGAATTTTGAGTTAAAATTTCCCCCAGCCTTGTAGACTGGGGTTGTTCCTATATTGCAGTGATAGTTGCAGCTATTGACACCTTCTTTATTTCATGCACTTCTGTGTGGGTGTAAGCTGGGTATGACGCTAGATTTTCATGGGATTTATTTTCTTTTTAATACATGATCACTTCTTTTTGGTTGGATTAACTAAGGTAGTAAGCCTACTGTATGTTCTCAGTTGCCTAGCTCAAGATCTTCTTGATGGATTGATCTCATCGGGTCTGACATTTTTTAAACTTACTCAAGGCCAGTTCTTGTTGAGCGTTCCACTTTTCCGGAGCAGGGGTTTCATTTTATTGCTGCCTTTGGGTAATAACATTTCAAGATGTAATGAGGTCTACTGGACGGGATGTGGGGTGAGGTGTAGAGCTCCATGTTCTCCCCACCCCTGAATATGAACTCCAGACAGGGCGTCGCCGATGTGGCAATGCAACTTGTGCAGTGCGTGGAGGTAGGTCATTTCGAGGTTTTTCTTTCGTCTTTCTGATTGTGTCCACCATGCAGACATGAGCTATTATAGTTCGATTATATGGTGGAGCTCTCCTAATATGTTGACATCGTTTACATACCCTTCATAGGTAAATAACTTCTCTTTTAGCTCACAAAGATTCGTCCAAATATTGAGGCAAATGTTATGCATACATTCCTCAGACAACTCCCTTGGTATGTCGAAGTGAGAAGAGGTCGTGGGCTGATACATAACTGGTATATTATCCTTATATAGTTTTATTCTCACAAGAAACATGTCATGTTGTTTCTCTTCTGTGGAATCTTCTACTTGATATTCCCTTCTTGAATACTTCTTAATGATTCTATTCCAAGGAGCAATTCTGGTTGGAGCCTCATTGATATGTGAGCGGTGTGGGGGTGGCTCAGAAGATAAGCGTGGCCCCGGGCCATCCTCTAGTTGAGAAAAGATATTACTCCTCATTAACAGAGTGTCTGGTAGGTCTGAATCCATCTTTCAGAGTGCCTCAGCATAGGAGGTATTTCTCACATTTGTCCTGGAAAGGGGATGACCTTCTTGCCAATGTGAATTTTCATTGTGGGGATGACCTTCAAAATTGGTGCTACAATGGTGGGAACTACCATTGCAACTTGATTCCCAAACCCATGGAGTTTCCCTATGGCGTATACCCTGGGGAGGATCTTCAGGGTGATCTACAATGAGGAGAAGACATTCTTGCTACTTGATGTCACTGAGGGGAGGTCCTTCTCAATGAATGTTATGATGGCGAGGATTACTATCACAACTTGATATCTAGCTATAGGGAAAATATATACAGTGTACATCTAGAGGAGGGCCTTCGAGATGTACTACAATGAGGGGAGGACCTTCTCATTGCTTGATATTTCTATGGGGAGGTCCTTAACAGAAACTACCATTGCAGGGAGGGCCTTCACAGTGGTTGTTATCATGGAGAGGACTTCCATTATGACTTGACGTCTGACTGCAAAGAGAAGCATATCTATAGCGTATACCCTAGGGAGGAAAATTGGGGTGGACGATAGTAAGGTGGACCTTTTTTCTGTTTGATATTTAGGTCAAGGGGAGGGATTCCCTAACAAGTATAAAGAGATATGCTCTCGTGATTGATCATTCTTGGACCACGAAGTAAGCCCATGTGGGTGGTTTGGGGAGGATCGTCATAGCATCTAGTAGAAATATTGTGGGGAGGGTCTTCACAACTGCTACTTCCACTTCCATAATTTGGTAATGGACTGATATGGTCTTGAGCCTTAATTGATATATACTCAAAGGAATCAAGAACTCCAGCTTCTAGTAGAGTGGTATCATGTATATGCTCTTCATTTTTTGGTTTCCTTTGGAGCATTTCATTTTTAGGCACTCTCTTTCGGGTAACCAGGGTCGTCTACTGTTGGTAATGACCTTCATATACAGGTCCCTATTTTTTTCGTTCCCATGATGCCGCCGGGATGCGCCGATGGACATCTTGAGTTCTAGTAGGGATATATGCCCGCCCTGGAGTATCCACCACATTGTACCAGCTTCCCCTAATTAGAATGGGTATTTTTTCCTTATCTGGTTATCCGTGTATCATGGGATATTGTCTTCAACCCTCCTGGACTGGAGTAGGGGTATATAACTACTTCAGAGTGACTAACCCATTTTTTGGGTAAGTCATCTTCTTCGAGGACGCTGGTTTTTGGGCTTGATTCCTCGCATTTGCTGCTGATGCAATGATATCTTGACATGTTTGGAGGATATGGTCTAGAATATACATCTGATATTCCATCATTGTTAGGATGTGTTGAGATACATCTTTGGCCGGAAAGGGTATGATGGTCCATTATGGTATCAGAGTTGTAGTTTGTGCCTGCTCTAGTCCTCCATAAGTTACCAGTAGATACTATCAATTCTTCTATATCGGGATAGAGGAACACGTACGTCACTAGTTGTCTTCTCTGGTTTCCACCTTATTTGATAGGTGGACTTCATATTTACGAGCTGGAATTTGCATCTTCTCTCTTGATGTTGTATTTATATCACGATCTTGATATGCATCTGTTGTAATTTTACTATAATCATATTTCTTATCCTCTATATTTGGATGTTGGGATTGATACACATCATTAGGTATTTGTTCATGTCTGTATCTAGTATCCATCCTATTTGGATGATGGGATCCTTGTGCATCAGTAGATATTTTCATCATCCTGTAATTATCTGCTCTATCTGCACGGCGGGACTGACGAGCACTAGCAGGGATGTGAACGTGATCATATTATGCCACCCTATTTCTATGGTGGGCTTGAGTGTAGGGGGGAGAGTTTTATGTCTTCTCATTGAATGTCACGATGTTTATACAATGTAGTTCCTCCTCGGGAATCAGGGTGATAGCCTATTCTTGATTGTATGTATTCCACCCTTAGTGGGAAGCCTAAGGCCCCCATGTCTTTTGGACTTAAGCAGGTGCCCTTAGCATAAGATCCTCTTCAAAATGAGGATACTTAGTTTCCCAGTGTTGAAAGTGATGCTCTCTGGTAGGTGCCCATGAGTAGGACCCCTATGTAGCTGGTATGAAGTCATCAGCATGGAATGCATCTGTCTCTTGGAGATAAGGGAGGTACTTATTGTTATGCTATGGGGACAGGATCCTGAAACAGTTCGAGACAACCACTAGGGTAGCCTTGTGTTGGGGTTCCAGTCGTGGATGAGGAGGAAGCTGCTGAGATTTTTTAGATTGGAGGGCTTGTCTTATGGCCTCCATTGTAGGCAGAGTACCATTTTGGTGGTACTCTTTAATCAGCATGTTGGATACCTAACTTTGAAGACGTTGCGTTGGTGAGGGGTCCATGCTCCTCATCAGGGCCTCGACCACTTGTAGGATCACAGAGGTGCATGTCTACATTGGTTTTCAAGATGTCATTTGGATTGAAGGTTGCTATACGGGAACCTACAATATATATATGACATATACAGACAAAAAAAACCCCACCAAAGTAGAATCTTCTGATCATATGCATATTTGACAATTCATCTTAGCCCCCTTTCCTTTATTTTTTTTCTTGAGTGGGGTAAACCACAACCTTGTTGAGGGTTCACATAAAGTTATCCATTTTTATTTCGACTCAAGGTGACGTGTATATGGGTGGAAAAAATGGTCTGACAATAATCATCACTCATATATTATGGTATAGAGTTTCACGTCGTTATCTTTGTTTTATCCCAATTTGTGTCGTTATCCTTTAGTGGGAATTGAATTGACCCCATGGGGACTGGGAAATTTATCCCTTCTGTATTATGAAAGAGGGTTCATAGTCAAATTGTCTTATTGGAAGATTTCATGGGGTTAAGTATTTGTACAATCGGTCCTCTTAGGATATGACTTCCTCAGATGGTCTCCAATGGGTTTATTCATGGAGCCAGAAACACCCAACGGCCCTAGTATCCATGATTCATGGGCCTTCTTTCCAAAGGAAGGTGCTCGTTGGAAGAGGATTTAGATAACGAAACTTAAGGACTCTATTAGTCGAGAGGATGGGAGGTCAGTCTCATTATACCCTTTTGGGGGGGATTATTTCCTATTCTGGGACTCTCTTATACATTTAAGTCGTGTTCATATGTTCTTGAATCCTATGTTCATTCCCGAAGAGTGTATATATGGGCTACCCCTGGGTTGTAGGTTTATCATGGATATACATAGATTTGATGCTATGGAGGAAATACTGATTTAAGAAATGAAACAAGGTTCAATGGACTTTATATTCATCCTTGAGAGACGGAAGATGGTTTGATGTTGGGATCATACCCATAAGATTGGATTCCTACATATCCTCATGAGAGGAATTAGAACCCAAGTATTTGGTTAGATTGGGTCTTGGACTTGGGAGGAGGCCCATTTTTTGGGGGCATAATTAGGTGGACCCTTTTGGAAAGGCACCCCTTTGAGTTCGGGCCTTCAAGTAGGCATCCTATGTATCCTAATTTTAATAGGAATCATAGTTATCATAGTTAATTTTGGGTGGATATTACTCATGGAATCTACCCATTTGGAGGACATGATTGGTTGGACCCTTTTGGAAGGGAACCCCTTTGATCTCAGGCCTTCAAGAAGGTGTCCTACGTATCCTGGTTTGAATAGGAATTATAGTTCTTGTAGTTAAATATTTGAGATTGATTGTGTGTGTATTTTGTAATCATCACAAATCTATAAGCCCACATGAGTCACACTCAGTGTTATAAACAAGATAATGTGATAGATTTAACAAACCACACACCCTATCTCCCGTTGATGGAAGAGGAGAATGATTACAGCAGAAGAGGCCATGGCTATAAGCCCAACTGGAGAGGGAAAGGGGATCTTTAAGCATGAAATCCTCACCTGTATTGATATCTAGGATGGTCATATCTTGGTGATCTATCTGGACATGTCTTGAGTTGAGGCGAAGAGGGTGAAGAGTGATACCTCTTGCAAAAGGCTATGATCTTACCTTATGAGGATTTCCCTTTTCATGTCATATGGGGTATACCACAATTTAAAGTCATATAGCTTGGATAATGAAATCACAGTTTAATGGCGTGTTATAGGGATGATCACTATACAGTTTAAAATAATGTGGATAGGACTATTTGGGGTCTTAAAGTTTAGGTTCATACAATGAGGACCACTTGTTATAGAAACCAGGATTAACTAAAGGAAAATCTTGTTTGGAATTTTTGACATGCATCGAACATGAGAGGGATGGAATGTGTAAACCATGATTAGGGAGGATCCCGGATCTGGAGAAATGATATGAGGCCTGGAATCCGTTGAGGCATATAGAGGTAGGAGAGGCCTCTCTTGAGGATGAATTTGTCTCTTGTTGACAGAAAATGTTTGTGGCCAACATATGTAGAACCAATGGGGAATGATATGCATAGTTAATCATAGGTGTCCTTAGAACATTGACCGTCCATTTATGATGTTCAAGGATGTTTATAAAGATCCAAAATTGCCTAGTATACTAAAATTTAACATCATATTTCTTGTATGATGGAATAACAGTTTAATGTTGTGTTGTAGGGACTAATACCATATAGTTTAATGGCATGTGGATAGGATGATAACTCATTGTTTAAGGTCATAGAGTTTGGACCATTTGTTATTGAATCCAAGATTAGCTGTAGGATAATTGGGTTGGGATGTTCTGAAATTCCTCAAACATGAGAGGGAAGGAAATTGTAAACCATGACTCTAGGTATTCTTGGATTGGGAGAAATTATATAGGGCATGGAATCCATTAGGTGTATAGAAGTCCGAAAATCATCTCCTGAGGATGAATTTTCCTTTGGTTGATCGACCCTTTTTTTAGGCTACATATGCAGAGCTGTCGAGTCATGATGTACATAGGCAAGAAAAGGTGTCCACAAGACACTAACTATCCATTTTCGATGACCATGGATGTTTAATAGGATCCATAATCATTAGAGACATAGTGTTTTATGGATGGAAAGGATGAGTCTGGTTATTTAAGAAACATTTAGGATATGATTGTCCATGGAGTTCTGGGTCAACCTATCATAGGAGGCAGGTGATAGAGTTTTAGGAATATCATGAAGAGTGGTTAGACTCATGGTATTTGAGGGCCAGATGCTGAGAAGACATAAGGGTGCAATGGAAAATGACCTCAACCCAAACCAAAAAATTTGCAGTGTGAATCTCTATTTTTCATGGGGTTCAGTGACGGTAGCCAAGGGACCGACCCAGAGATCCAAGACCGCAACCTAGAAATGATCTCGAGTAGGGGTGTAGGGGAGCATCCCCCATGGTATGGACTGGTGGGCATGAATAGTTTTCCACATAGGGTTGTCTGCGTAGGAGTTGGCCACGTAGAAGCATCCTCATAGGAGCTAGCCGCATAGGGTGGTGCATGAACTATTTTCATCATAGGAGCTTCCACAAACCATTGGCCAGATAAGAGCTGGTTGTGAACTATTTTCTATAAAGGTGTTTCCACATACTGGATTTCACATAGGGAGTCTGTGTACTGTCTTCATCATAGGGATTCTTCGAACTGTGTTTCTTACATAGGAGCATCCGCAAACCATTTTTATTATATTTTTTATTTTTTTGCTAGTTGGTTGTGGAGGTTCTTCCAAATATAGTTCATAGGGAGGAATTCCATGAAGTGACACCCGCATATGGTTTGTGGGATGGAGTCTACGAACTACTTATGGTTCATGGGATGGAATCTGTGAACTACTTTGGATGCAGGATGGAGTCTCGTAAACTGCTTCGGGTGCAGGAGAAATTTCTCCCGCACCCTCTACGTTCTTCGTCCCCTTTTCACCCATCCCAATGGTCTCTCTTCATTTTCATCAACCATCCTTTTTCAGTTCCCCTAGTGGTCCTTTTATAGAGTGACATGGGTGTTGTATCTATGATTCATGTGGTACCTTTTGTGGAAGCCCATGGAGGAAATTTGGCCTGCATATGACTTAGTCAACCATGATTTTTGGAGGTGTGGGATGTCGCCGGCTTCTCCTCATATGTGAATCACATTATTCACAGGGATTGTGTGTGGGGTGTATCTTTGTTAGATTCTTGCAAATGAAAATGGTTTGTGGCGGCTTCGGTTCCTGTGTGGAAACTCATTGTGAACTGTTTAGTTCACAGGCCAACACCTCATGGGCCATCACGTCGTAGGCCATCTGTGTACCGGTGGTTCAAGGTTTATACCTTCTACAAACCTTTCTTGGTAATCGGTGTGTGGATAGTCTTGGATCCTTTTCCAAACCTAATTTCTTCACCTTTTTCTTCAATTTTTCAATCCAATCATGTATTTCTTTGCTTCACCCAACTTGTGGGTGTATTTTCCTTCCCTTTTATATATTTTCAGGACCCTACAATATCATAGGTTATATAATGATCTCTCACAAACATCAGATGATTCATTTAACCTATGGATACACCTAAAATGAGGGATGCCTTCTAGTGGCCTCTTAAGTGATATTCATCAACCATAGATGATGAATATGAAGGATTAAATGATTATCATCAGTGAAAGGTACATTGGTTATTTATTTATAGTATGCAAGATTTTAGTTTTTATTATGGTAAATCTTATAATTTAGGTTTCAATATTTCATCTACTATAATTAAAACATGTTTTTATATCTTTTAAAACCTTGCGGGGTAAAACCGTAGAATCTAGGATGTCATAGATACAGATGACTGACTACCCCCACCTCTTTCTCTCTATTTTAGTTGTTGATGTGATCATAGTTATAGTAGTATTTGTTGTTATGTGGTTATAGTATGAGGTGGACTCAATGTGGTGGAGGTGTGATGAGGTTTTGGTTGTGGTGTGATATGTTATGTAGAATGATGAGGGATGATATAAGAAAGAAAAGTTTCATTAGGATATAAGAGTGATTAGTTTGGTGGGGATGTGGGTGTGAGGCACCTCTCTTTCTATATTTTTAATTAATATTATATGTATATTTTAGATAGATTTGGATTGTTTTGTTATGTTGAGATGAGATCATAGATGACTTGGGATGAGATAACATGCAGATCCCCACTATTTATTAATCGAAACATTAATATAAATCTTCCATGTTCACATAGGAAATACTAGTGAGGAACACACTAATTAAATTTATTACTAGGTTTTATATGGGTCAAATAACACTTATTAGAGGAATATGAATTGATTTTGAAATCAAAACCAAGATCTATATTCCATATTACATAACTCTTGTGTAAACTAAAAATAGAGAAGTCATAAACATATAAATATTAAAGGACTCCCACCACTGAAGGTATCCATGGGATAAAACCAAATCATCTAATGTTTATATGGGATACACCTTCTACCCATGAGGTTTTATCATCTAGCAATGAAAAGGGGTAATATGAAGAGATTCAAGGTAAGGGATTTTTTTCCAAGCATGAAGCATTTTCATCACACACCCTTCCATAAAATGGGATAGGTATTTATAAATATCTCAAGGATGATTATTAATAGATAATTCATTTACTCATGTTTTTTAAATCATGAGTAAATTCATTGGACACTTCATGCATCACATGCACAAATGAATGGACTCTGGATCTATTATAAATATTATAATGACCTCTTAATGATGAATGATGTGGATGAAATTATGTAATGATAATAGTTATCATTTAACCACCAATGATCAAGGATATAAATAGTATCTCATGCATACTATAAGCCCTACTATCTATTGATCCAATGTATTCTCACTATTGCATCTTTTTCCCCAAAACCAACTACATTGTTCCATGTACATTCAGTTTCCTATGTATATTAAAATATGGAAAAACCATAAAAATATATTCTCGTGAGGAATTATGACATGTTGGGTGTGTTACAAGTGAAATTCATTAATGAATAAGTTGAGAAATGATTTGTACCTTCTATTATTTAAAAGAAGTTGGTATCATGAGACCCTATATTGGGATGTAACTGTATGGTAAATTCCATGGACATGGTGTTTGATGAGTTCATTATAGATAGTTAAATAAAGATTAGTTGAGAACATATGTTTATGAGATGAATTATGTGGCCTTATTTATTAGAGATATCTAGTAAAAAGTGTTATATTACATACTAAACATTCGTATGTGGTTGTATGTCATTGTGTCATCACCTGTTTCTCTATGGGTTACTTGACCCATTTCTATATTGTAGTCTTGTACTTTAGGCAAGCCCATATAATTTCACTGAGAAAGTATCCTAGAGGGTCACATGAAAATTTTATCCAAGATCTTAGTTAAATTCTATTTGAATTTAATAGTTGGAATAAACAATATTCTCAATGCCATCAACTATTATTTTTCCAAGCTTGGTTGATCTAAAATAATTTTTATTAAATGAATAATATTTGTTTAAATATTTATTTGGGGTTTAATAAATATTAAGTAGGATGGAACAAGTCATAGGTTTTATGATAATTATTTATTCCTAAGATCAAGGATATTAATAATATTTATTTATGGTGTAAGGGTTACATGCCATAAGAAATAATATTATTGTTGTTGCTATTGTTATTACATGTCATGGAGTATTTTATTACATTAATATATAATTAAGGTTATTTTTTCAATTAATTAATATTAAATCTTTTCCTTGTGATTATAAATACCCTAATATGTCATTTGGAGAGAGACACATATCAGAAAATCTTATGCAAGGCATCATTGCGCACAGCCCTCTCCTCTCTAGAGATTTCTTCTCCACCAAGAGCATCTCCCAATTTTCTCAAGAATAAGAAAGGTGACATTATTCCTCATCCTTATCAATTCAGAGAGATCAAGATACAATAATTCAATGTTAAAGGGTTAGTGGTGGTGATAAAAAATGAATGACACAAGCTTATTGACATCTCCTTACTATAACGTAGAGACCCTATGGTGACATTCTGAGATCAATAAACATGTGTGGGTCACTACTAGAGGGGGTTTGCTTCTGGTCCTCATCACACACAGACAAGAAAACATGGATAATCTTTTAATGAGATCATCATATTCTTAAAATAAATAATTCAAGTCTAAAAGTATATTTCTTATTATAAATTAAATATAAATTTAATTTGAGAGATCCTCTCTCTTGGTTCCAGAATTCAATTCAAGTTTTATTGGGTATTTCTTTGTCATGTTGAATTATTTTATTCATTAGATTAGACAACCCCATCATTTGGTGTGGGTTTGAATAGTGCTTCCAATATTCCAAGAGCCTTCACTCACTTCTATAAAATGGCCTTTTCCATAAGCCAAATCCATGGCAATAGACCCTTGGACCATGGTTATAGCCTATGGCCACAGTACATGTAGACCATAGCCCCTATTTTAAATGGAATAGGGTGTGACTATGTCCATTGACCCACCTATGGTGGTAAGATATCTACATCCATGATATGGGGTTGTTTTTATATGAGATCTAAGTCTACAATCTTGACCATGCTCATAGGGTGTTTATGAACATAGTTGGATCATGGGTGTAACTTCAAAAAAAATATTTATGTGAGGGTTGATCTCTAAAACTCTTAGATATTTAATGTAAGACTTTACCACTAACCAGTGACATACTATGTGTATTCATGTATGGATAATTATATATAATTATATATAATTATATTTATTATAGTTTTATAAAATAAAAAACATGTTGGTTCAATGGATATATGGCCAAGATCTATGTGGTCCATGGTTGTATCCTATAAATAAGAAAATTATATTCCTTGACTATGTTTGTAAGATGTTCAAGGGCCATGGTGAATTTATATCATGGTTATAGCCTGGAAATAAGACCACAATCAATGTAAACCATGGTCATGGTATTTTAATGGACATGATCCATGTGGACCATGGCTGCAGGCCTTTCCCATGACCTTCCTAGTCATTTCTCAATATGTGGTGAATTTTCATACATCTTTTTATGGCCATAGACATCATTGAACATAGTTGCAGGACCCTCCTATATCCATGATCTTTATCAACCTTGGCTATAGGATGAGATGTGTTGACCAACTTCCACAGTCCATGTTAGTTCATGGTTGTAGTATTCCCTAGAACCATGGTTTTACCGACCGTGGACATAGGTTCATGGTCATGGAGAAATTTTCTAGTATTTTCTTATGACATATATCTCATTAATATCACAATAAATTGGTGAAAATGTACTCTTAATTCTTTTATTAAGGATATTTTGGTAGTAATGTGTTCTTGAGAAAGGCTTTAGGGCATATCATCTTCTTCAATCTCCCACCAATACTAAATCCTAATAGAATTTGTTCCATTACAACTTATATCATATCACATATGATTAATTGTGAAATAATATCCAAGAATCATTTTGTATATATTCCAAAACACTTTTTTAAAGGTATCATTTAATTTAACACGTGTCATGTCATATATAATAGCCTATGAATGGCCATCCAAAAAATTTTAGATTAACTCTAAAACACTTTTGGAGATACTCTCTAAGTAAAACCCAATCTATATTCAGTAAACCACAATGTGTGACCACACATATATTTGTATCATTGGAAGTAAATATAAATCATAGAATCCATAAATGTATGTAAAGAGTAGACTCTCACAAAGCATCAATGATACTCAATATACAAAGGGATCTAGCATGATCTCCATAAAACACATGTATCTCTATACCTCCATGAACAAGTTGTATAATATATAAACATGAACTTTCATATGTTCCCCTAATCCAATATATCTAGTGACCATAGGATAAATATTATTTCAATCCCATATAGCCAATTCATACGTTATTGATGATCTGGGTATAAACTAACCAAGTTGATGGATACATCACATTTCATTTATCTTTATGGATCCCTACATCACATGCACCTCATCCAAAAAAACTAGGACATCTTATTTACCATCTAGGTGTGTATAAACACTCCTTAGTATATCTTGATCAATGTCCTAGATATCATACTCATTATATGAGAGGAAAATCCCATCTTTGTTGGGTTATAACTGACGTCATGATCAACAATATACCCAACCACCCATGATTATCTATGACTCAAGGTTTTTATAAGAAATATATAAAGTTATAAAGTTTATCATGCTAGTTATCTCACCAACCTTGGGTCATGGGGACCCAAATATAATCCATTCACCCCTATTATTCCAAATACATAGTGTGTGACACTCCATGTGGTATATATAGTGGATCATCCAGTACAAAAAAGCTATTTTTTGCCTTATAAGCATATTATACATTATGATACAAAAATACTACCCATACTAAACTTAACATTTCATATTAACTTATAATACTCTATGAAAAAACATCAATTAAGGTTAACTCAAATTTTTTACTTTGAGAGGTCATTTATCATTTCACTTCCTAAAGTGTATAACTATATATACATTTATGCAGCCAATATGAATGAATGATGAAATGGTGTTTTCCTTTTTCATAAAATGATAAATTTTATAATCTTAAAATATATTAATAATTCTTAAAAAATCATACATAAGTATCTATCTATTATATTATATATGATATACTTACAGATAATCCATATATTTTCTACACTTTTAGGGTTTTTGTTAACTAAATACATCTTTATATAATTCCAACTAAATATTTATATGACCACAATATAAAACACTCCCACTAAACTCTTTTAGTGTGGAACATATATGAAATAAGATATATTTAATAATATTCAGATTTAGGAATCATATTCTAATTATCTAACTCTTTGAACATTTTCAAACACCTTAACTTCATAATATTGAATGTTACGATATCAACATTTTTTGTCTATGTAGAACTCTTTCTAAGTTCATCATCATCATTCTTGGAACATATTCCATAAATTTATTTCCTTAAAATCAGTGTAAATATTTACATTATTTCCAAATATTACATCCTAAACTCCTTTAGCATAAAGTGAAATTTACATTATTACAAAAACTAAATGTAACTCTATATATTTATCTTTACTGATACATCCTAAAACACTTTTCGGAAATTAAGTGTAATTAAATTTTTAAATTGGTTAGTATAATAATTTCTAAAATAGTGATATTAATTTTCTCATTGAAACTAAATGTAACTATTTAAATTTTTTTAACATCACAATAAAGGTTTCAAGCATGGAGGAGGCATCGGTCAGGCCCATTCCTAATGATGGTTTTTCCGGATCCAATGAATAATCCACAAGAACATGATGTAGAATCATTATGATTAATAAATATACCTGTTGATTCTTGAAAAGAGTCCTAAATCCAAGAAATGATGATCTTTTCACGTTAATTTATAATTAATTTATAACAAGAAAAATACCTTCGTTCTTGACGTATTAATTTGAAGAAGATGATGATCTCACCAACCTCGTTCAAGTTGTATCATGAGTACACAAAGAGGAACCAAAGTATATACCCTCTAGCAGTGATCCAAATAGAATGATCTCATAACATCATCATTGGGCCTCTAGGTTATAGCATCAAGGATCCAATCACTTTGTGTTGTTCATTATGATCAAAAACACAATCATTTAAGAATTGAAATTTTATATCTAATTATCTCAAAATTGAGAGGGATAAAGAAGTATGGTGGTCTCCCATGATACTGAGAGATTCTAGAGGCATTATTTATTATCCAATAAAATCTCTAGGTTAGAGAATGTTTTGCACAATACATATCATATATTTTCTTAACCCTGGAAAATGATGGAATTAATGTATATATAGGGTGAGGGTTATAATATTTTTTAATTGTATGCAATACATTAATAAAATATTAAACTTTATAAATACCCCATGTTAATAATATTATTATTATATTTCATAGTATATGTAATATTTCAAATAGTTAAATATAATTTTATTAGATAAATCATTTAATATTTATTTGATAATATTTAACTCTTATATTATTCTCACCATTGAACCCTTTTTGGCCTAGTCAAGCCCATATTTCCCCAACCATCCTCTTCTCTATTTAATGAACTTTTGAATAAATATTTATTTGAATAAATAAATATTATTTATTAAATAATTTAATTAATATTATATTTATCTGGATTATGAATAAATATTTATTTAATATTCAACTCACACATGTAAATGGTGATCAAATATAACTGATTAACAAATATTGAATGAATATTATTCTTTGATGTTGAGAATAAAAATTATTTTATCTGTTAAACTCATATAGAATTTAATTGATATCAAATATAAATTTTGTGTGTGACCCACTAACCACTTTCTCAATGGAATTAAGTATATTTTCCTAATGTTTGAGATTTTTTTATAATGAAGCATCAAGGAACCCATATAGAAAAACATTATATCACAATAAAAACAACCACATATGAATGATCATTGGGTAATATAATCTATTTCTCATGATATCTCAAATCAAGAAGGTTTTATATTTTATGAAATCAACCTATGTACTCGATTACTCTTTTTTTGACTAACTAGAATGAACTCCTAGAGCACTACAGACATGGAATTTATCAGAAAATTGCATTCTAATCAAAAGACTCAAGATATAAAATTTCATTAAATAAAATATGGGGAAAATACTTTCTCAACTTATTCATTAATTAATATCACTCATGATGCACCCAACATATCCTGCATCATTGAAAGCATATGTCATCATAGTTTTCCCCAATACAACATTACACATATTTGAAAACTAGAATATCCAATGATGTAAAAACATATAGAATTCCAATAGGTGGGTATGTCCTCATAATCTCTCATCTTAGATATTAGCAAGTGCTAAATTTATGAGATTAAGTCTTATCTTCTTATAAGTTTTAAGCACTTGATAGTCAACAGACTGTATGTCCCATTATTGAATGTTATCCTAACCATAGTAATAATATTTTGGAATATGTCATAGCACTTAAAAGATCTCATAATAGTGGGAAATTGTTTTGTCTTTTCAATTAAATAAATACCCCAAGGGAAATATCACATTAATTTAAGGTTTATGATTTAATCATCATGTGATAAAACATTCATAAAGAATATTATCATCTTAGAATACTCATATAATCAAAAGTAAAATATTAATTAGTTCTAGAGAACCAAATATAATAGACATATACTAAATTATTTAGGATATTAAGTTCAACCATACTTATACTATCCTCATAGACACCATATTATCTTCAGAATATCATGTTAAGAAATGAAAACTAATTTTTGTTAGGAAATAACATGTGTTTTATATTAGTAAGTTTTACACCTCTGTATCACTAAGGTTTTTATTCTATATCATTTTATTTTATCTTTTGAATAATTTAAATTTTTAAGAGTATTGATATTGAATTTGTATTTTTTTTTGGAGATGTTCTCTATTTCAAGGTTAGTACATAGTGTTATACAGAAAACCATTCATAATATTTAGTGTATGGAATTTTCAATTCATTTTGTTCTTGTATAGTTTAGGTGCACAGGTTGAACATGGTTTAGTGAAAACTGTGTAATTTTCAGTTAAAACCATGTGATTTTCAATGAAAACCGTGAAATTGTTATGGGTTTCTAGGTTTGGGTTTTGAACAGTTAGCAAATGGTTAATTCTAACCATTCCACCAAACCATATAAGTTCTGTAGGTTTTATCTAATGGGTCCTTCATGGTTGGAACATAATTTGGTAAATTGTGCATCCAAATCATGTGGCATGCTTATATTCATATAAAAAGAGAACTAACCATTTTTTCCACTTTTATGTTTAACCTCTTTCCCCCTTTCTCCTCCCTCTCATTCAGCTAGTGAAGGGCATACGAAGGGAGAGATTTTACTCCCTTACTCCATAAATTTTTAGCATCCATCCTTTGATTTCAAGTGATTTTTTTAATTTAATCCCAAAATTATTCCTAATTATTTATTATTTCATTCCCATACAACTATTTCCTTATGGTGTAGACCTCTCCCATAAACCCTAGGTCTATTATGGTCGAGATTGGGGTTCATGTTGGTTCTAACTTAGGGTTTTGGGTGTTTAGGGAATCGGTTGGGAGTTTTCTTTAAAAGGTAATGTAATACCACTTGATTACTTCTTAGAAAAAGTAGGATTTTTTGTTAAATTTCTTTAAATAGACTTCTATTTAATTATTAGTTCTTTTAAATGTATTTTATAATTAAATAATATATATAAGTGATATTCTTTACGGTTTCTATGGTTGTTTCAAATTCTTTTTATGCTTGGAATAATGTTTTTTCAATGTGTCCTTATATTTAAAATAGATTTAATGAATTACAAGCTATTTTGGAAGATTATTAAGAGTCATGTTTAAAATAGAAGTGTTTATAAAAGGTATTTGACCCTATTTGGGTGCATGGAGAGGGGAAAATGTGCGATTAAAGTGGTTGTTTGAATTTAAAAAAATGGTTGTGGGATGTGTGTGTGTGTGTGTGTGGTTTTGGATGAAAAAATTAATTCTTAAAATGATTTCAAGAGTGTACTTTTCCATGAATTGGTTTCAAAAATATGTTTTAAAGTGAAATTTTAAATGGCAGTAATGGAATTTTCATTCCAAATCAATTTTATTAAAGCCCTATTTGGAACCTTTAAAAGGTTCTTCTTAAATTAAAATATTTCCCCCTTATCTGATCCCCTTTTATTTGTGTCATTGGCCCCATAATGGAATGCTTGATATGTTATATAATTATTTTACTTGATGTGTAAATGAAAAAATGATGTTTTTTACAATGGTGAATGAGGTGAGATATGATCTATTGCTTGGTTTTATTATAAAAAAATGTAATGATCATTTGATATGTTGTTTACTCACTCCATATTGTTATATCATGGGACCATGGGTAGCTAAGTATAATGTTTATATGTGTGATATTCTAGTGCGGTGTGTGCTCACTAGCGAATGAACTAGGAGAGTGTCTCCCTATTAGGGGTATATATTGTTCTTGATGACCTAAGAGGATACTAAATAGATATTTTTAGGTTTCACTAGGGGTCCCTTAGAAAGATTTAATCAAGAAAACTAGGTCTAGTATCATTTAAATTAGAACCTAATGTGATTACCTTGATATTGTTTTATATTGAGGCTATTTATGGGAATTCTCTTGTACCATGTGTGTATTCTCTAGAAAATGATTATCTCATTAGGAAATTTATTTGGTTTTTGTAATTTCCTTTTATTTGTTCTTACTTGGCATTATGTTTCTTGCTTGATCATTAAATGGTTAGCCTTTGTTTATAATTTTTGAAATGTTCTTTTTCTTCTCAAATGTGATTTTTAAAAAAATCCCTCGAAGAATCAAATATATGTTTTTTGAATGAATTTATAGAAACATTTTAAATTAAATAATGGAGTCTGATTTAATGCATGTGTAGGTGTGTGTGAAATTCTAAATGGGTTGTGTGGAAGGGGGAAAAGGTTTGGATTTTTTTTTTATTAAATTTTAAGGACATAATTTCTAGTTTTCATGTTTTCATGTTTTCAAGTGTTTTATTTAAAACATCAGTTCCACCCCATGTTTCTATAAAAAGGGTGGATGATAACAACCCATAATTTTACCAATGTAATTTCCCTTTTGATTATATAATTATGTCATATTTAGTAATGTTGTTTTATAAAATTCACACGCACCATATGATATAACCAAAAAAAATTCTTAGATTAATTTAAACATTACATTTAGAGAATAAAAATGTCTATAAGAATTGAAAATATTATAGTGGGATAAAAAAAGAAAATAAGATAACTATAGTATGAAAATTTTGATCTACTCGATCCACCAGAATAATTGAACTCACAAATAATAATATAGAAATGAAACAAAATATTATAAATATAATATTTATCTTGAAAATAAAAATTTATATAACCTTATGATAAAATTAATTTGAATGAATAATGAATCAAATATGAGGTATTTATATAATGTATGGAACTCATGTGACCATTACAAATCTAACTATTAGAATAGAAATATGACCATTGGAATAGTAATCTGACATATTGGAATATTAGCCTAACCATTAGAATATTTTCATCACATATTGAATTGTAAATAATATTTATTTATCCTATAAAATTAAAATAGGTCATATTTATATCATGATACAAGTAAATAAATATTAAAAAAATGATAAAATAAGTGTTTGTATTTTTGTGAAACATATATGTTTTATTTTCATTTTTATAAAAAATATAATGACATAAAGGAAAGTTTATTTTAATAAAATGGGTTTATAAATAAATATTAATTTGTATTATATTTATAATATAATTTTATGATACCATAAGTAAATTTTCAATGGGTCTAAAAATTAATCATAATAAAAAAATATTTATTTAAGAAACAAATAAATAATTTAATTAAAATGTAAATTTATCATATTTAGAAAATTATTTTAATAAATTATATTTAATTTTTTGAATCTATACATCGGAAAATAGTTAGGGTGAATTTTTGGTATTTTTATAAAATAAATGATTTTTTTTGTGAACACTAACATATGGAAAAATACGATAATTTTCAAAATAAGAAAAATAAATGCATGAATGAGTCGTAGATGATGTAAGTGGCCATTTTTTTAAACTAAAATGAACTAATTAATTTATATAGTCATAATAATCAACACTATTCATAGTCTAGAGGCAAAATAATAAACTAATGAATATAATATTCAAAAACTCTCATCTCCTCCCCTTATAAATACCACCTCTCACAACCTCTTCTTCTCACACCTTCTAAGACATAAATCTTACCAAACTTCTACCCAAATATCTCATAATCTCTCCACCACATCCCTATAATAATTTTACTCATCAAAATACCAATTCAAGTTTCCTTAAGAGGAATCCAAGGAGGAGACATCCAAAGGATAAGGTAACGCTCTCAACCAGGTATTCTTTAATTATTTTATTCTTATACCACATCAAGCCCTTATTATCCTTGATGGTGTCATAATTTTATTATTTTTAATAAACTATGTTTTTATTTTATCTATGTAATATCCCCATTCCCTCTTCTAATTTTCTAAAAACAAAATTATCACTCATATTAGGGGAGGTTCAACACCTATGTGGATGATGAGTTTTATTTTCCATTAACACCTTCAGGAAAGGTTTATATTCACTTAATATGGTTAAAAATAATTTAAATATGTATATTATATTTTATTTCACATTTTCTTAATGGATATATATCCATAATATTAAATGAAACATAATAATTTCATCATGGTTGGAAAATCCACCTAAATGAACTAACTGTATAATGATAATTTTTATACTAAATGAACCATATTTATATTGGAGAAAATATGGTTATTTTTTACATTTCAATTTCTATAAGAAAATTAATATCATTTAAATTCACTTTTTTAGTTGTAGTCACATTTGATAATAACTTCCATAATTATCCACAAGTGATCTAACCTTAAAACCATGAAACAAACACCCTCAGAACAGTGAAATTAAACATTATATCTCAGTGAAATAGTTTTAAATGAATATAAATAAAATATATATGGAAAATTTTCTAAATTAAGTAATTAATTATTATAATTTGATTATTCAGGATGTTAATTGAAAGTACATAATTAATCTTGACACAAGGTAATGAAGCTTATGAACCACCCTCCTTTATTTTGGGTCATGATTTTCCCTTATCAAACTCACTTCATCACACTATTATAAATTTATTTCTTTAATATTATCTATATATGTTCCTCTCACATGTATATCTAGTTTTCAGAACCATTTTTTGTTCGGGATATACATGTTTTAAAAATTTCCCTTCTCAATTTCATTCGATAAGAAAACATGATTGAAGAGAACTTTTTTTGTTTCTTATCCCATTTCAAGTACCACCCCATAAAATGTTTTTAAAAAATCCATGATTTCCAAATTTCACCATTTTATTATGGAAAATCCATTTTAAGTTCATTTTTTGTTTAATATAAATTATTATTCCCTTAATATCTTTAATGATTATGTAATTGTTTTCTTAATACCCCTCTTAAAATGAATATTTCCAAAATTATTTCTCTGCTCTTTTTTATGCCTTAAATTATGTTAGACTTCATTTTCATGCCCTATGTTTCTTTACCTATATATAAATATACCAGTGTAATCTAATAAATTCTTACATGTAATTAATTATGATATTATATTTGGTTATGTTATAACACATGATTATGTAACCCATTTCCTTTCCATGGGATTTCCTAATGCTTATGCATTATGTATGATTTCATTATGTGGAACACATATGCATGGACATGTTTAGATGGGTGCACACATATAGAACTATAATGAATTGGGTAATGTTTGAGTCTCATGAGAATATATGTATGGGATTAGGGAGTAAACCTAATCCATTATGGGGCTTTGTCAACCATGTGATATTGTCTTGGTAGTTAACCTTGCCTTATGCTTATGTCATGTTTTATGTTGTTTCCACATTCCTATGTTTCTATAATCATATGATTCCATATTCTTTATATCATACTTTCATATTATTATTCATGATAATTTTCTTTTATGATATCATATTATGCCTTTTGACTCATATGTTATGATTCTCCATCATGTTTATTCACTTTATAGGGTTTATAGCTCACCCCTTTTTTGTGTATTCATAATGTAATCCTATAAAATTTTAGAACCTAAAATAAATTTAATATAAAATTGTGGAAATTAAAATAAATATATTTTATTTCAATTATATATTGTTTTATTATGTACCTAGTCTGTTAAATACACATGGTCTCTCAATCCTTTGGTTTTATATATTTGATATTTATATTAAAAATAATATAATAATATGTGTAAAAGGATTGGGTTACTATAGTTTGTATCAAATAAAGGTGTAGTTATTTTTGGGGATTGGGATATTAATTTATCAGTAAAAACTTAGGGATAAGTCTTAATTATAGGAAAATATCCTAAAATTTTGGTGAAGTATAGAGAGAGTCTTTTCCAAGAAATTACATCCATGTTTGGGTACTATAAGTGGATGTGGCTCTAGCATAGATATACCTAGGGGTAATAACCCCAAAAGGGATTTTTGGGTATTAATTAGACACATAACTAGTGCAGAACAAAGAGGCATTATTGCACACATGGTTTGACACTCATGGGGGGTATGATTTAGAAAATTCACAAACTCTTTACAAACAATTATGAAGGACTTAATAGATTGTTAGGTTAGAAAACTTAATAGTAATATTGTTATGGATAACCAAGATTGAAACCTAGAGACTTATAAGTTAGGATATATGTTTCATCTATAATTTATTCCTTCTAGGTTTATATTTTTCTTTTTATATTATTTTTAGTTTGAGTATTACAATCCATAATTTTATTTCATTTATTTTATTTAATGGAGGGAAATAGGAGGAATAGTGCTAACAACCAAAGTGATGGGCAATGTGATGATTTACCTAATGATGTGCCTAACATGATAGGGGAAATAGATGATATCTTTATGGTTGTACTGTCTAAAATGACTCAAGTTATTAATAATAACTTGAATTGTGTGGGAAACCCTCCTTCTTCTAAGAAAGGAAAAGTTGTGGTCAAGTCCTTTATGTGACAAAGACCTCTTGACATTATTGGATATGTTGATCCCTTTATTATGGAATAATGGATTAAATCTATTGATATGATATTATCTTCTCTCCAATTCTTAGATCTAGATAAATTTATACTAGCTATCTATTATCTTGAAGGAAAAGTCTATCAGTGGTGGAAATTGATCAAGAACATAAAACCCAATTAGGAAATAAATTCCATGGAATGGGAAGGAGTTAAGAAAATATTTTTTTTTTAAAAAAATCACTAAACTCTTCATATTAAAATGTATATGGAGTTCCTTAGACTAAATCAAATATAATATGATTCTATTAGGGAATATGAGGAAAACTTCACAAGGATTTCGCTATATAATTCCTTCTTTTTCATGAGAACCAAGAGTAATGTAAACTACTTATTTAGTGGATTAAAGTCACGTATATGAAACTATTTGGAGTTTTAAGACTTTTATAGCTATGAAGATATTTTATATTGTTTCATTAAGTTCAAGATAGATATTGGTGACTCTTGATGGTATCATGGGGATGGAGATAAAAACTGGAAATAGAGTTTAGTTTGGGAGGGTCAATAGATAAATCCCTTGAGGAAAGAAAACTAAACTACCCACATGTAAAAAATGTGGGAAGAAGCATCCTGGAAACTATCTCAAGGGAACATAGAGATTCTTAAAGTGTGTAAAATATGGGAATCCAGCTAATAAATGTCAAAGGGGGATAAAAAAACCAACTAATGTGATCAAAACTCACATTATAGTCCAATGTTTCAACTTTAAGGGACATTGTAATTATGCAATCCAATTCTATAAGCTAAGGGTATTCAAATAAAATCAACGACAAAAACCTTTAAGGAATATAGATAAAGCAATAAAATATGTAATCACTACTGATGAGGTGGATACCAAAAATGATGTGGTGAAAGGTATGAAGGTTATTCATTCAATAATATGGAATGTACTATTTGATTCTGGTTCTATGTACTCTTTAATATCTTGAAAGTTTATTAGAACTATTCAAACACCACCTAAAAACTTATAGATTTAGTTAACTATTAGAATAGAAAATGGATCAATTATTGAATCCCAAGTATAAAACACCTCCCCATTCAATGTTTTTGGACTGAATCTCCCAACAAATCTGGTCATACTTTAGTGAAATTTGATACTATATTTAACATATATTTCTTTCCCCTATATAAACCCAACATCAAATGTCAAGAGAGGGATGTCACTCTTCACATCCTGACTCATCCTATGATTATGTGCAAGCGTAAGGAGGAGAATGGATCTCCTTTTGAATCTTCTTCTCAAGCATGGATATTATTGACTTATAAGAAAACATATCTTGCTCAAATTATTGATACAAAGGAGAGAATAATGATCAAATACATACCCATTATGAGGGACTATACTTATGTATTCCTTAAAGAGTTCCCTATCATCCACCTGACCGAGAGGTTGAGTTCTCAATTGAACTAAAACCTAGACCTTTTCCCGTATCCAAGACTCCTTATATAATGGTAACTATTGAGTTGAAATAACTGAAGAAGTTGTTACAAGAGAATCTAGAAAAGGGTTTTATACACCTGAGTGCTTCATAATGGGTTGTGATGGTCATATTTATCAAAAATAATGATGGGTCAATGTTACCCTACATTGATTATCATGAACTCAACAAGATCACGATAAAGAATAAGTATCCCATACCATGGATTGATGAATTGTTTGATCATATGCATGGGGTCCAATACTTACTAAAGTATACCTTTAGCTGGAATATCATCAAATAAAAGTAAAGAGGGAGGATATAACTAAGACTACCTTTTGAACAAGGTATAAACACTATAAGTTCATAGTGATTTCCTTTAGACTCACCAATTCCCTGGTAATATTTATGGTCTTAATTAATAGAGTCTTTAGAGATTACCACAAAAAAATTGTGGTAGGATTTATAGATTATATTATAATATTCTCCAAAAGTAAGGATGAGAATGAGGAGTATTTTAATATTGTGTTAAAGACCTTGTGAAAGGAGAAACTATATGTGCAAAGCATAGTAAATATGAGTTTTATATGGGGGAAGTATCATTGTTGGGGATTGATACCACTAGTAAAGGGATATTTGTGGACACTTATAAGACAAATAAAATTGAAGAGTATACTAAATAAATATATGTAATGGATATTTGTAGCTTCCATGGAATAGCTGGGTATTACCAATGATTTATGAGAAACTTCTCATGATTTTCAAACCCACTAACCAAGCTAACATAGAATGGATTAATGTTTGTCTAGACTAATGAATATGAAGAAATATTCAAGGTGTTAAAAAAGGATTATTATCACTACACTAGTTTTTCTTGGTACTTTCAAGTGGAGAACTATTCATGGTATATAGTGATGCTTCAAAAAAAGGCTTTGTTTGTGTACTGATTCAAAATGATAAAGTGATTGCATTTTCCTTGAGGCAGTTGAAATTTTATGAGCAGAACTGTCCAACATGTGATACGGAGTTCGTTTCAGTGATCTTTGCATTGAATATTTGGAAGTATTATATCAATATAGATAAATGTAGAATATATATGGACCATAAGAGCCTTAAATATATATTAATGTAGGAGACTAATATGCACCAATAAATATGGTTAGATATGATAAAGAACTATAACTTTTTAATCCACTACCATATGGGGAAGGTGAATAAAGTGAAATATTCTCTAAGTATAATAGATCCTATAAATGTATCCATGATGAGAATTGATCAGGACCAAATCTTATTAAAGCTGCAAAAGATGAACATAGAATTCATAAAGGAAGGAACATAATCATTCCTTTCTCAAATTATTACTCAACCATTCCTTTTAGAGAAGATAAAGGATGATCAAAGGGATAATTTGAAAATACATTAGAAGGTAGAATATATAAGAAAAGGAAAATCCTTAGAGATAAAAATTGATAAGAAAGTATTTTAAATATTGGGGTTATGACTATGTGTGCCATCAAATCCTATGATAAATAACGAGTTATTGAATGATGCACATAGCATGAACTTCCCCATCCATCCAGGAAGAATGGAGATGTATCAAGATCACTAAGAGAACTATTGGTGAGAAAATATGAATAATGGGATTGTTGAATATACATCGAAGTGACTGGTATGTTAGAAAGTAAAGGATAAAAGGAAAAAATTTAAAAGGGATGATGTAACCATTAACCATACCGACATGGAAATGGGAAAACATCACCATGTAAATTTTCACCTGTCTTATGAATACATCCATATGAAATAATTCTATATGGATTTTTGTGGATCTTCTTAGAAATACTACTCACTTTATTATAATTTGATAGGATTCTTCACTCAATAAACTTGTAAGGATATACATCAACAATGTGATGAGTTTGTATAGAACGCCACTATTAATTATATCTGATCAATATCTAAGGTTTACCTCCAAGTTATAGAAAATTCTCTAACATTATCTAAACCTTGAGTTGAGATTCAGTAAGACTTATCACCCTCAAACTAATTTCCAATCTGATTAAACTATCCAAACAATTGAGGACATGTTGAGAGCATGCTCTACGTACTTCAAAGGAGGATGGGATCAACATATTCCTCTATTTGAGATCTTGTATAATAATAGCTTTCAATCAAGCATCCAAATTGCTCTATATGAAGACCTTTATGCGAAGATATGTGGAAAAAATGTGTGATGGGTTTAATTAGATTAATGTGAAATTATTTGACCTGAAATGTTCTAAGAAAAGGTAGAAAAGTTCATGACCATTTAGAAGCACATTATGGTTTCTCAGATTTGAAAAAAAAAACTATGCTAATAACCATCGATGAGAACTAGAGTTTGAGGTTAGAGATAGTGTTCCTTAGTTTATCTCCATGGAAGAGAGTAATGATATTTGGGAAGAATGTAAAGTTAAGTCCAATTTATATCACCCCCTTTGATATTCTTGATTCTATTAGAGTTGTGTCCTATCGACTCGCACTCTCTCAAAACATGTCTCAAGTAAATGACATGTTCCATGTATTCCCTTGAAAAATTATATACCAAATCCCTCATGTTTACTAAATTTAGAGGTGGTATAGATAGAAAATTCTCTATATTAAAAGGAGAAATTGGTGAAGATCTGGGACCATAGAGACAAAGTTCAATGTAGTAATACAACTCTCCTAGTCATAATACTATTACAGAACCATAAGTATGAGGAGGTAGTATGGGCGCACGAGGAAGTAATGAAATAGAATTACCCTCATCTATTTCCATATTAATGGTTAAAATGAAATTTTTAGGGTGAAATTTCTTAATGGTGGAATAAGTTAATGACCTGTAATTTTATCAATGGAATTTCCCTTCTAATTATATAATTATGTCATATTTAGTGATGTGGTTTTATAAAATGAACATGCACCACATGATATAACTAACAACATTTTATAAAAATAATTTAAACATTATATTTAGATAATAAATACAGCCATACGAATTGAAAATTTTATAATGGGATAAAAATAGAAAATAACATAACTATAACATGAAATTTTTCCTTTTCTCGATCTATCAAAATAACTGCACTTATGAACAATATTATAGAAATGAAACAAACATTAGTAATAAAATATTAATCTTGAAAATTAAAATATATATAAGATTAATATAAAATAGAATTTAATGAATAATGAATCAAACATGAGATTTTCATATAAATTAGGCAACCCATATAACCATTACAAATCTGACTGTTGGAATAGTAATCTGGTCATTGGGATAGTTATTTGACCATTTGAACACTAACCTAACTATTATAATAGCCTAACTGTTAGAATAGTATCATAACCTATGTAAGTGTAAAATAATATTTATGTGACTCATAAAGTGAAAATATGTCATATTTATATCATGATATAAGTAAATAAATGTTTTAAAAATGAAAAAATAAGTGTTCGTATTTTTGTAAAACATATGTATTTTATTTTCATTTTTATAACAAATATAATGATTTAAAATAAATTTTATTTTAATTAAATGGGTTTATAAATTAATATTAAGTTTTATTATAATGATAATATAATTTTATGAGACTATAGTTACTTTTTCCAAGGGTCTGAAAATAGATCATAATATTAAAATTAGTATTTTTCAAATAAAGAATAATTTAATTAAAAATAAATTTCTCATATTGAGAAAAATATTTTCATAAAATGGATTTAATTTTTTGTATCTACACATAAAAAAATTATTAGGGTGATTTTTTTTTTATTTTTCTAAAATGTATGAATTTTTTGTGAATAGTAAAATATGGAAAAATATGATAATTGTTAAAATAATAAAAATGCATATAGAAATGGTTCATGGATGATGTAAGTTACCACTAGTTTAAAATCAAATGTAAAAATTACTATATATATTCACAATAATAAACACTATTGGTAGTCTTAAGGGAAAATAATATACTAATGAATGTAATATTCAAAAACTATCCTCTTTTCCCCTTATTAATACAACCTCTCACAACTCCTTCTCCTCACACCTTCTAAGACTTAGAGATTACAAAAACTCAAAAAAACTCTCTCCTAATCTCTCCCTAGTTTACCTATATTCCTTGTTCTCATAAAAATACCAATTCAAGTTGCCTTATGTGGAATCTCAAGAGGATACATCTAATGGAGAAGGTAACACTCTCAACTGAGCATTCTTTAAATATTTTATTCACCTACCTAATCAAAACCTTTTTATCCATTATGTAATGATAAATTTATTATTTTTGATATAATTAATTTTAATTATATATATTTAATATCCCCTTTCTAAGTTCTAATTTTTTTTAAAAAGCCTCACCCATATTATGGTTGGTTCACTGCCTCAGTGGATGATGGGTTTTTGTTTTCCATTTCCACATTCATTGATGTTTTAAATTCAATTAATATGGTTATAAATGATATAAATATATATGTTATATTTTTTCACATTATATAATATATATATGTCCATAATATTAAAGTAAATGCAATAAGTTCATCATGGATGGAAAACCTTCCTAAATGAACTAATTGTATAACGATAATAGTTATACTGAATGAATCGTCACTATTTAAGAACACATATGTATATTTGAAACAATTTTAATTTATTTAATGAAATTAATATCATTTCAACTCAATTATATATTTATAATCTCATTTGAAAAGAACTTCCATAATTTTCTACAAGTGATCCGACCTTGGAACCAAGAAACAAACTTCCTCAATACAGTGAAATTAAACTTTATATCTCATTCAAATGGTTTTAAGTGAACATAATATAATTATATTAAATAAAATAAAATTTTAAAAGGTTATAACTTAAGTAATTAATTAATCTAATCTTATTATCCAGGATATTAATTGCAAGTGTGAAATGAATTCAAACATAAGGTAAGGAACTTCTGAACCACCCTCCTTTATTTTGGGACATATCTTTCCCATATCAAAATCACCTCATCACACTATTAAAACTTTATTTCTTTAATATTATGTATATATAAACCTCTCATGTAAATATATTTTTATCACGACCTTTCTTTGTTAGGGATATACATGTTTAGAAAGTTTCTTAATCAATTTCATTATATAAGAAAATCTAATTAATGGGAACTTTTCTGTTTCTTAACCAATTTCAGGTACCATCCTATAAAATTTTTTAAACCAGCCATGGTTTCAAAAATTTCCCATTTTTTATCTAAAACCCTTTTTTAGTTCATTTCTGATTTTATGGAAATTATTATGCCCTTAACCTCTTTAATGATTCTCTGCCCTTTTTCATATTACCCCACTTAAAAAGAATATTTTTGAAAATATTTCTCCACTAATTTTTATGTATTCAATTCACTTGGAATTAATTTTCATGACCTATGCTTATTTATCTATCTATTTACTTCCAAGGATTATTTAATCCCTTCTTTCATGGAATACATTATGACATGCCATTTGGTTATGTTATACGACAAGATTATGTTACTCATTTCCTTTCCATGGGTTTTCCTAATGCTTATGCCTTATGTGTGATTTCCTTAGACGGCACACATATGAATGAACATGTTATTAAGGGTGAATTCATATAGAAATCTGATGAATTGGGTAATATTTATGTCTTGATGATATGTATGAGATTATGGAATAAACCAACATTATGATGGGACTCTTTCCAAAATGTGATGTTGTCCTGAAAATTATTCTTGACTTATGCTTATGTCAAGTTTTATATTAATTATACATTACAATTTTACTTTAACCTTATTATGAAATCTTATTTAGGTCATGATTCTATATGATTATTCATTATCCTTGTATTTTATGATATAATTTTATTCATTTTGACTCATATTCTATGCTTCTTCTTCATTTTTATTCCCTTATTGGGTTTTATAACTCATCCATTTATTTTATATATTCCCCAAGTTATCCTATAAATTGTCAAAATCTCAAATGAATCTAAGAGAAAATTATGGAAATTAAAATAAAATATTTTATTTTGGTTCAATGTCAATGTAATGTGTACCCCGTATCTCAAAAACACTAGGCCTCTCGATCCTTTGGATGTATTTATTAGATATTGATGTTTAAAGTCATGTAATAATATGTATAAAAGGCTTGAGACTCTATGTGGATGATTTATAAAGACAACCTTTCAAGTTTTTGGTTTTACTTTCCTTTAAATTTGAAAATTATTTTTATAAATATTATGTTCAAACTAGTATTTATTAGATGTCTTTTAAATGAAGCTATAAAAATTTAGTGGTGGTATCCTATTAGGACCAGTTTTTCTCACACCCTACATATAGCATTGGTTGTGTATAAATATCATATTTTTTAGGTTACCAAGACCATCCTTATTGGTTGATTCTCATTATAGCCCAGTAGTTGTAGTTTGGGATATAGTGTGAAACTATGGGTCATAGGGGGTATAGGTTGTTGTTTGGTTTGTTTTATTTTATTTTGGGGAATAATTGTATCAGATCTATAAGCCTAGATATTTTTTTTATTATGTGTATGTGTTATTTATTCTATATTTAGTTTATGAGGTTTAATTTATGAATTGATTTACTCTTCCATTGTTATAGAATTTTTTTTGTTGGTTTATTTATTTATGGCTAGTTATTTTATATGCATGATCATACAACTTATGGATGGATCATTTATGTAATGAAACAAATCAATCTAACTCATTTCTTTGTAATTTTTTTGTGTTGGTGGTGTTCGAAGAAGTTTAAGGAAGATAAGGATTTCATTGGAGCTGAACCCAGCTACATAAGGTGGTCCACAATATGATTGTTTGGTTCATGTTATGAGTGTATTTCACAGTGTAGATTCATGGATTAGGAGAGAATTTATGGATAGAAGGCCTTGATATGAAAATCTATCTATGAGATAATTCTTGGTCTGAATATTAGTTTTTTTATAAGGAATCTGAGGGGTAATTTTAAAAGTACTTCCCAAGTATGATTCATGGTATGAATTTATCCATTCATTTTATGAATGGATCCAAGATTTGTAGGATCTGATGACATATTTTCTAGTGAAGTTTGACTTGACATATTCACAGTATGAAATATGGTTTTATGTCTTGATTGGATCATTTCCCCAAGATGCCTATAAATTTAATGATCCCTCTTATTTATCTCATAATTATTTCATTCAACTTTATATTTGGTTGATACCTAGGAAATTTTTAGTGCTCATATATCTATTCATCTATTATTTTTATGATTTATTTATTAGGTTGATTTATAGAAATTTTAAGTGGGTTCCTACTCCCTTATTCTTGTTTTCCTTCCCATTATTCATCTAAAGGAGGATATGGCTATATGATATGGATGAATCATGTGGATCTATGGTGTGTAATTGATGAGGTATGACGTGTTTTGGGATATTATCATCCCCCAAGTGTCGTTCCGGTCTTTTGGGTGTCTTTCCTTTGACTTTTCTTTGGGAAAAAATTTGAAAACTCTGATTGGGGAAGGGGGTCTAAGATCACTCTTTTATTTTGTTCATCTTTCAAATTAGTTTGATTTTGTTTTCCTTTAAATGGATGGTATGGATTGACCTGATGAAGATAATTAACTGGACCTAATAAAATTAATGGGAAAGTAGTGAACTCACATATTGTTAACTACTTTCTTAGATATTTCTCATGTGTCTCGTGGGTTAATTGCATTGTTTGTTGAATGTGATGTTGTTGTAGTTGTGTGTTGTTGTTAAAATTATGTATATAAATACTATCATTTATAAAATTGGATAAAGACTTAAAGTTGGTAATGAATTGGTTGGGTTTGATATAAATAATATGATTTTTTCATGTGTAATTAGTACATAACTGGTTAAGAAAATATGCTTAAAATAGGAGTCTTGAATGTGATTTTTTACATGAAATTATGTGTTTTTTCTGCAAAAATTTCTTCCTAAAATATATTGTGTTTGGAATGATGTAGTGTTTTAGAACTTTTATCCATGTTGAGATGGATTTTTTGATAATACCTTCCATAAAAGGTTATCTATTTAAAGCTAGTGATTAAATTGGTTAAGTGAAACAGGTTATTTGATATTTTACCGTGGTTGTGATACAGAATGAAATAAATATCATGATTAGACCTAAAATTGAGGAAGCATTGTAGAATATAAACCCACTAGTGTGGTTTATGTCCTTGTAAAATTTTTTGGGAATTTTATGGTAGTGGTTTTTGTCGGAATTCATCTTACAATGTAAGGAAGTGGGGACAACGAATTATTGGCATGGGATGAATGGTGGGATGTATTGTGGAATTATAGTGGATGAATTTTTGGGAAAAAGGGCTGTAAGGGGTACGATAGTAATGGAGTGGGATTTTATGGTTATTTTTTGGTTGTTGGAAGGTTTTGGTGGTTATTTATTAGTGGTCTAGTAGCAATGGAATGTTTTTGTAATGACTTAAATAAAGGTGTAATGGGTTTTAATTGATTAAATAAATTCTAGAACTAATAACTAATGATTAAATAAAATGAATTTGAATTTGGAAAAATTGACTATGAAATGAATTTTATTAAAATGGGTAATGTGTAGCATAATAAATACTGAAATTGGCTATAATTTAATAACATGAGTATTTTAAATGAAATATAAATGAATAAAATGGTACTTGTGTGTTTTGGGGGTTTGGATGTGGTTGGTTTTTATAGAAATTATGGGCTAGATATTTTTCATTAGGGGAAGTTCATGGTGGAGTGATAGCAGTGTAGTTCTGATAGAGATTGTGAGATTACGGAGAT
Source organism: Viscum album (assembly GCA_963277665.1). Lineage (NCBI taxonomy): Eukaryota > Viridiplantae > Streptophyta > Magnoliopsida > Santalales > Viscaceae > Viscum > Viscum album. Next base: position 1,843,871,865 of record OY728129.1, on the reverse strand, counting down.
GTTTTCTATGTGACCCTTTCACTGGTATTTATGTGTTATATATTATATACTTGTATTATCCTTATGATTTCATTATTCACCAAACCCAAGTTGGAAAACCTTACTGATACCCAAATGTTCTAGGGGTGTGTTCACCAATGCCTAGGATAATGAGGGAATAGATGGTTGGATCCAATTATCCCTTTAGTAGTTTATTTTCTATGACTAGTGATACATAGATAGTGGTGGTACCATATAATGGATGATGTGATACGTGCAGGGGTAATTCATGGTAAGAGGTTATGAGGTTGATGTATTTCACATTCATTATACCATCTTTCCCTATTTATGTGGTTGTGGGTTTATATTATTGGATATGTTATGTGCATATTATCTGGTTATGATATTTGATTTATGGATTCTAATTGATTTCAAAATGGGATGTTGGATCTGGGAGTAGGTTGGGGTCAGTAGGGTTGTATTCGGACTAATGTAAAATTTGATTGGTTATGTGATTTAGGGATATGGAAGGGATAGATGGCACATGATGTTTGGAATTGGGTGTGAGAGAGTAAAACCAATGGAGAAGTGGTTGTATGGAACATTTATCAATATTATTTTCATTTTAATTTACTATACATGGATGTGTTACTTGGTGAGATATCCTTGATGAGGTTGGGGGATTAGTTGACTTATTTAGGTGCTTTTTAGTCATACTATTTGTCCATCAGTAATTAGTATACTATTTTTATATTTTCATGAGATAAATTGGGTATGATTCTATTGAGCATACATTTTATTCTCACCTCATGTATATATGAACTATTTTTCAAGTTATCATAAAGGTTTCAAAGACCAAAATGGACTATAATAGTTTGGAGATTAAAGATGTTGTAGTGTTGCTACCATAAGACTACTTTGATATCTTTCATTTTGGAGACTTATGTATTTTATTTATGTCACATAAATTGTGGGAATTTTTGTTGTTTTATATTAATTTGGATGATTAATTGGTAGTTATTGTTACTATTCCTAGGATTATTTAGGGTAATACCTCCCATTATGTGTTTTTACACCCTCAGTGCTAGTTGCAAACCCAGGACTTACTGGAGTCGGGCATTGAGGGTCACTATCATCTTCACTATAGTCCCAATAGGGTTTTATAGTGGGTTAGGATCATGATATAGTGATATCAGATCTAAGTTGGTTAAAAGATATGATGGATATTGAAGTTAGAAACTAGTGAGGATTTCATAGGTTGGTAAGGAAATAGTATTAACTAAACTTAGTATATGACAACAACCAAGATATCATCTTGTTCATATGATTTAAAGGCCCATGTGATCCAATTAAATTACCTTAATCACTCTAAACATACTAAGTGAAGTTATTATACTTATGGGGTGGGGTCCTAGGAAAGGTACATGTATCATACTTGTTTAAATTATGGTTGAATGGGGAAATTATGGGGAAAATGAAATTAATTAAATGAATATAATGAAAATATCATTTTATCAGGATTAGCTATTTTCCAAGTATTAGTAATTTTTGTTATGGACACAATCATATGAATAAGGAAAAACACCCTTCCCATCAAGACATTTTTTTTTACGTGATACATATTAATTCCATGTGGGTGAGGCTTCCAAATAAAACAATATCATGATGCGGTGGATGGGTTCCCTTTATTTTTTTACTTATGGAAACTCTATTTATATGGAATTAGTTTTTGTTATTGTTTGAGAAATATGTGGTGTTAACTTAATACTTTGAGAAGTAATGGAATTAACCTAAAGTAAATAGAATTTGGGAAGCACAATTATTAATTGATTACCTTAGGGTGTTTCTATTGATTATTGGTATATTCATAAACCAGAGTAACTTTAAACCTAAATAAAGTGACTAATTGGATTATGCATATTTCTATTAGCATGAGATATTTTTGGAAAAATAAATTAAACACAAGCATAATGATTTTTATTAATTATTCTTTTTTGTGTAGTGTTAGGTGAGGTGGTGTTGGGTACTTCTTAGTTTGACTAACTTTAAGATTTGATACACTTTTTTTCAATAAATGACAAGTTTTCTTCAAAAAATTGTAACTAATTTTGAATAACTTGAGGAAATTTTAAAATGTTTTTATATCCAATTTGTTTTATCTTTATTTTCCTCCACTCTATTTAAAGAAATGGATTTAAAAAAATCACCAAAGGGTTTACAAAAGGATGGGATACCTTTATTGATTCATAAAATTTTAAATGTATGGATTTTAAGGAAATGTTTTCACATTTTAAATAAATGTTTTGGTTTTAAGTTTCTTCCAAGGATAATAATTTTGAGAACTATTTTCATGTGGATTGTTAAAGTTTGTATTATTTCTAAAAATTTTACTTAGCACATTAAAAGTAAAATATACATCGTTGGTAACCTGATTTCTCAAATAAATGGTGAAATTCAACATTCTTAAAAAAATTATTAATTATTTTACTTAAATAAAGATATATGTGTTTTCTATTTTGGATGGTTTTAAAAATACTGGTAGGGTTTTATTTATTCAAAAAAATTTAAGCATATAGTGTTAAAGGAAAAAAAAGATTCCATTTATTTAATGAATGCTCTGATTTAAGGTTATTTAATGTGTGAATTATGTTATAAAGATTAAAAAAGCGATGGATTTTTTTTATAAATGGTGATTTGGTTCATTGATTTTGGGTATATGGTTGAATGTGTAAATTTTTGTGTGTTGGATTTTTCTTTTTATGATTTCATGATTGGTTTCTTGAACTGGCCTTGTTGATTTTGATGTCTGGGTAAAGAAATAGAAACAGATCAATTCCAGGGAATTGTGCTCAGGGAATGAAAGTTTTCATGGGATGAGGTTCTAGACATGTTCTAGTAGTAAAGAGTATCAATGTTTCTTAGGGAATGAGAAATTATTAGGTTGATGAGTGGTTAGAAAATATTGAAGTTGATTTCTAATTAGTTAGGACTCTGGACTAGTTCTAAGTTGCCTTGGAAGTGGGTCTACTTTGGGGGGTGTCTTGAGCATGGTGGAAGGAGAATCATGGTTGATTATAATAGGTTTCTTGGTAAAGATTCATTTTTAGGGTTGGAATAATGTTCATTCCCCTAGTTTTTAGGTAAGTTCATGTGAATTAGCTCTTGGAACTCTCGTAAGGAGGACCTAGTGTCTGTGATCTTTGGAATCACTTTTCCACCTTAATATATTTTCTTCTAAACCTCATAGATAATGAAAAAAAAGTGGTTGTAGACCACTAAATTATCCTCATAGATTGATATATTTCACATAGTGGTGAGTTTAAAATTTAAGTCTTGGATGGATGTGAGATATCAAGTTGAGGTGGTTGAGAGAAGTCTGGTCCAACTTACTGGGAAGGCTGAAGACATTGCCTCGAGTTGTGGTGCTTGCTGCAAGAAGAGGTGGGAGGATAATCTGTCACACCAAAACTTTTTCAATAATTGTATTTTATTATTTTATTTGGCTTTGAAATTTTATATTGAGTTGCAAGCTGAGTCCTAGTTGAATTTTTGTGTTTTTTTCAATAAACGAGTTTCTTGAGGCTTGAAAGCGTCTGACGCACGAGCAAAGCGTGGTTTGGAAACCGCACGGCTTTGCCTAGGCCACCGTGTGGTCTTCCCGATGTTCAAGGAAAATAAATAAAATGTAATGAATAAAAAATGGAAATAATATAAAATAAGAACTGTAATAAAAATTTAAGGAATTATTTTAATAAAAATATTAATAATATTTTTTGAGAATATTTTTCTTATTATTAATAGTGTTAAGAATGTATATTTTATTAAGTTTTTATTAATGTTATCATTATCATTATTATTATTATTATCAATATTTTTTTAAGAATATAATTAATATTAGGTTCTTTTATTTTATTTTATTGTTAGAAATTTTACTAGGTTATTAGTACTATTATTGAGATATTATTATTATTAATATTATTATAATTATTATAAATTTGTTGTTATTATTATTATTTCAATTAATTGTTTATTATTATTATTATTTTTATAACTTTTATTATTATTATTTTTAGTTTATTTATTTGTTATTATTTTTCCCTTTGTTTTGGTAGGGTTTCTCCCCCTTGGACGTGCCCAACTCCTCCCCCCCTTCCCCTCGCATCATGCATGCCAGGCCTCCTCCCTACACATTATTGGTCGGCGGCCTCCCTAGTTCCCTCTTCCTTCTCATGTCATTCCCCCTTCTGGTCAGTTATGGGGACCTCCCTCCCTCCCTTTTCGGGCGACAACAACCCCACCGACCTCCTCCTTGTGTGGCGCATCGACCACCAACCTCCTCCATCGGTGATTGCGAACTCACCACCCTCCCTCGTGAAACCTCGCACCGACCCTCACCCTTCCCTGTAGGTGAAAATCACTATAGTAAGGTTTTCCCCACTCCTCCAGCCCTAGTATTCTGATTTTTAGGGTTTTAGTTTGATGGTTTTGGTTCAAATTCTTGAATTAGGGTTCTCTCTAGGTTCCTTGTGGTACAAATGATGTGCGGCTGAAGTTTGGTTCTTGAATTTGAAGTTTCTACATTGTTGTAGGTGATTCCATCTATAAATATTGTTTGATGAATTATTTTTCTGGATTAATTTATTTAGCTCGTTCTTTCATTATTTTGGGTGGTGCAAAATGTGTTCTGCGAATATTTTGACATGCATGTGTGATGGTATTCATTCTTCTTTTAGAATTGGTCATGTTTTTCATATGGGTCTTGTTGTGGGAATTCTTAGAATATTTCAATTAATTATTTTACATGTAAAAAGTATGTTTTGGTAATATTTTAATACGAATTTGTGTTAGAAATGAATTTTTCTTCAAAATAAATGGTTGTGTGTCTTGCATATCATATTGTAGTGTTTCTTGAAAAGAGTTTCAAGCCTTTTTTTTGGAGAGTGTGAAATTTCTTCTAAAGAACTTAAGGTGCTGGTGTATTAAAAATTTGGTTTTAAGGGAAAATGTGTTATTTTGGCTTGTTGAACTTCTTGTGCACTTTTGAATTTAAATTGTAAATAGTTTGAGTAACAGAAAACATGTTTTGGTATGGTTGTGTTATGTGTTCGATTTTAAACTGGTGTTTTTTTGTGAGATCAAGTGTATTTTTGGTGTAAACACTCTGGTGATAATTTTTAAGTTTTTCATAAATTTTTTCATTGATTTATTAAATTATATGGGTAGTGTGTGGTCCCTTCTTGGTGGTTTCGAGTCACTGGGTCCAAGGGAAACTCACCTGCATGTGCAAAGGTAAGTAAATATATACATGTAGGTTCCCCCGTTATGTGTATATTCATCCATTTCATTGAATATATATGTATGGTGATAGGTGTGCCAATGTGTATATATAAAAATGCATATGCAGGTGAGTGAATACTGGTATATGCATATAAGCATACATGTAAGGATCCCCTTACAGATGTTTATGGGACATGAGAACGTATTTATAGGCTCTAGGTGTCCCTGCATGTATGTGAATGTGTGTATGCTTAGTGTGGGAGTAGCATATTTTAGTTAGAAAGCACCAAGAGATGAAGTGGATGATTTGGTTCTACCTTGAGGTAGGTTCCCTATGCCTATACCTTTAAATTGAATTTCTTAATTACTTGAGTGTTTTAAAAATTATTATTTTTTAAATAACAAATAGTATATGCATTGATAAGTGATGGTGATGCTTGATATTGGTCATTCCTTAATTTTTCAGGTTCTCTTTAAGTGTTTACATGTGTATGTTTCCATTAAAATATGATCCCAAGATTGTTTTTGAATGCTTAACATTTTAAATGCTTAAAAGTAGATTCTAAAATGGTTTTGGGTGTGTGGTGGGTATTTCTCCAAATGTTGGTGTGTATATTAGTTATGAAAGTTGATTTAAATTAATATGGATTCTGGTATGTTTTTAAAAAGAGGAATTTGTAATCTTTGTAAGTAATGGTAAAGGTATTTGAAAAGGGTATTTTCTATGGTGTGCGTAAATTGACAAAGGTGATGTTTTGTAAAGAGGGGTGGTTTCATTGAAATGTTTGGATTTTGTGTGAATGTGGAGGTGTGGTGTGTGTTCATGTGAACTTTAACTTGAGAACAAAGGAAACCCCAGGTACCTAGATGGCTGGACTAGGACTAGTACGCTAGATGATAGGTAAGTGGTTAGTCCTAGTTTCTTCTAGCAGGATTGACATTACAACACTAACTAAATACTTTTGATGATTGGATACCACTAGGTTATTGGTGTGTTCCCTACTATTGGATCATGCATGAGAATGTAGGTCTTTGTGGCTCATATTCCATGTTTACACCGAGGTACGAGGATCCTAGGTCCCCAACTAACACTAGATGCTTAGGGATTTCTCATGGTGTTTGTGATATGATTTTCAATTCAGTTGTTTCATGCTTGTTTCCTCTTTCTTGAAAACCATATTTTAAATTTAAATTGATTCCCTTTCATTCTGAAATGATAATAAATGTTTTGATTCTATTTTGAAAATGTAGTGGTATAGAAATTTTTTCCGTAAAAATGTAAACCTCTTACTTGATTTTGCAAATAATGGAAAAAAATATTTTGATGGGTCTTATTTTCAAAATATCATGTTTTGAGTTTATTTTTAAAGGTAAGGGCATAAGGAATTGTTGTACTCTAGCCTTCCTACTAAGCATCATAGTGATCATTCCTACATTTACTTTTCAATTTCATGTTCTGGTCTTAGATCGCTCTTGGAAAGCATGAAACTATGTTTGGTGGTGACCCTTGGGGTCACTTGGAGGTATGTCTAGCTGGTTATCTTTATTTTATCTTCTGTTTATAGTTTTTTTTTCATTTTATATTCAACTGTCTTTCTTTTTTTATGGTCCAAACCATTCTCAACCATCTCACCTTGATGTCTGGAACTAGTTTCCAGCCCGTGGGGATTAGGAACGCCCTTCAGGCTACATCACGGACTGGTTTGAGCGTCGGGTCGAATGGTGACCTGACTTTGTTCGTGACAAAATTGTATCAAAGGGGTCATCTCTCTTGGGTCATGTTTCTTTAGGAAGAGTCAGGTTAGACTAGAGCTGGGATTATCTGAACTCAATGTTTTGGTTACGAGTAAGGTGTCTGGCTAGCACAACTCGTGGCGGGACTCAAGTTACTAAGGGAATTTGAGGTTTGTCTGAATCTTTGTTCCTTGTGGTTAATCTTATTTGGGGGAAATGAAAATGTATTAGTTTCAATGGTATCATCAAGTTATTAGGGCACGGAAAGCTATGTGGAGCCGAGGACATTTTCCTAGTACACTCTTTGTGATGGTGGAGTGATTGGCGTATGGCCGCCAACCATATGTCCAAGTCACCCACTAACACTAATTTCCTCTTGTGTTATCTTGTGTCCCTTTAGGTTTTGGAAATCATTTTGAAACCCTCTATTTTAAGATTTATGAAATCTGGATTTTTAAGTGAAAATAACTTGATTTTTGAAGTGGTGGAACATGGGTTTTCAAAACTCTTTCGAATGAGGTTATAGGAATGTGTATTTTCATGAAACATTTTTTGTGTAAAATGATATTGGATTTTTATAATTGAAACTTCTGGATTTATAAACTTGATGGTTTAGAAAACATAGATGATTCTGAGGTGATTTTGAGAATCTTATAGTGGGGTGTTTTGAGTCTTTAAAATCTATATTGTTTGGACGTTGTTCCAAGTTTTTGTTTCATCGATGAGTCATTTCAAAGTGGTGTTTAGTGGTTTCTTTGAGAAGTGTTTTGGAGAAACTTGTGGTGGTTTCCCTTGAATGTTTGGTGTTTATATCTAACATGTGTTGGCTGAGAGACCAGTTTGATTGGGTCATTGGTCTTTCTTCTAGGCTAGTGTATGCCCCCATAATGAGTTAATGTCTAATTGATGTGCGGCCGCGAACAGTCCACCGTTGGTCATCCCTCCAGTTGATCGAAGTAAGGACTCTCTTATTGAATTATATAATTGAATCCACCTTTTTTCAATCAAGTGGATCCTATCACATCAGGAGGGTGGATGTGAGAGGGGTTGAATGAAACTTTGGTTTCCTTGATCTTTTTGATATTCAAGGGTGAAGTTTGACCTCATTAAGTTGAAGGTCCTCTTTGGAAGCGGTGAAGGAGATTCCAAGGGGGAAATTTGGAAGCATCCTGGAGTTGTCGGTGTAGTCTGCTATTCTAAATGACCCTTGTCCCTTCATTGGTTTCGTTTAATAAAGGGTTCGTGTTAGGCCACTAGTGTGGCAGACCCAATCACATGAGGCTATTATGGTCATTTGTAGGAATAACGTGTTGTTTAATAATCAGTTTAAATTCTCTCACCATGTAATTTTTCTCTCTACAACAATGGTCATGTTCGGTGATGATTTGTGGTGTCGTGTTCTCATTTAGTGTAACAAGGGGTGATGCGCATGCACCATTTTATCTCTTGTGTAGGTGAATGTTCTGTGTGGGATTAAGTGGATTTCAATATGTGTTGTGTGAGATGGTGTTTTCTCGATTTCAATATGGTTGCTTGCGGCACTAGGAAAGAAGGAGCTCTATTCGGGAGTCTTCAATTCATAACTATGAGGCAGGAGATGCTTTGAACATCAGGGCTCCAACCATAGGTCTCGGAGTGAAGCTGGCGCATGGATAGGAACCCCAGGAGTGTGTGGGACCCCGACCTTATTTCTTTCATCAGTATTGAAGGTGAAGGTAGTTTAAATTGTTTCTTGTAGTTGTTCTATTCTAAATGACCCATTTGGGTGCGTGAGGTTCCCCATGGCTATGAGGATGCATGGTCGTATTGTTATCTAAAAGTCTCGGTGGTTGTGTCCCACCACATGTAATCTCTTTTAGTGGTCTTTATGGGGTCTATTTGGGTAAATCGGTCTCAATTTTAATTATTTCTCATCTAGGTATATGAAGATGTTGGTTTGTCTTTGGTTGTGGTTTTGAAGCCCCGGTAGTTGCCCCCCCCCAACCTTGTGGTGGGGTGTTTGGTCACTATCGATAAATTTTTCGAATTTTGTGTATCTTCCATCAATTTTAATGGTGGGGAGTCCCATGATGGGTCTCGTTCAAATGTCTCTAGAATAAATCAGTGTTGTCCTTTTTCATAATGGTAGGGAGTCTGTTCAGGCCTTCCCATGTTAGTTAGTTGGTTCTTTTCTCTAGGGTTGGTTGGTTTCTAATAGTGGGGAGTCTATTTAGGACTTCCCATGTAGATCCTTTGGTTTTGTTCCTAGAAATGGTTTAGTTCTACTTGTTTACTTTGGTCAAGTGGTGTGTTTTCCATGTAGAAGTTCTTGTCATATTTTGGTTTTAGAGATTGGATTATGTGGATGTGAAAATTTCAAACCTTGATCAGTCAACTGGAGGTGCTCTAGCTCTTTGGGCAGGTGACAATTAGCGGAAAATATTTTTATAGGTTTCTTGAGGTTCTCATTTAAGTCACTTTCTCTGAGCATGGTATGTTTGTCTCTTTTCACTTGTTTTTTGTAGGGATCCTCTTTGAACCATAAGGGGTGTCATTTTCTACTTTGGGATTGATCCTTAGTTATGGATTTCCAGGTACAGAAAACGCTATGGTGGGGATAATTTTCACACTTGGCCTTTTGAAATAATTGTATTTTATTATTTTATTTGTATTTGAAATTTTTTGTCGAGGTGTGGGTTGAGTCCCAGTTGAATTTTTGTGTCTTTTCGATAAATGAGTTTCTCGGGGCTTGAAAACGTCTAATGCATAGGCGAAGCGTGATTTGGAAACCGTGTGTCTTCGTTTGGGCCACCATGTGGCCAGCCCGATGTTCAAGGAAAATAAATAAAATGTAATGAATAAAAAAATGGAAATAAAATAAAATAAGAAGTGTAATAAATATTTAAGGAATTATTTTAATGATAATATTAATAATATTGTTTGAGAATGTTTTTTTTATTATTAATATTTTTAAGAATGTAAATTTTATTAAGTTTTTATTAATATTATTATTATTATTATTATTTTATTAACAATCTAATTATTATTATTATTGTCAATATTTTATTAAGAATATAATTGTTATTAGGTTCTTTTATTTTACTGTATTGTTTGAAATTTTTCTAGGTTATTAGTACTATTATTGACATATTATTATTAATATTATTATAATTATTATAAAATTGTTGTGATTATTATTATTTCCATTAATTAGTTTTTATTATTATTATGATTGTTATAAATTTTATTATTATTTTTTAAAATTTATTTATTATTATTATTTCCCTTTGTTTTGGAAGGTTTTCTATACCCTTGTCGTGCCCAACTCCCCCCCACCTTCCCCTTGCGTTGCGCCTGCCCAGCCCCCTCCCTGCGCATTGCTGGTCGACAGCCTCCCTAGCTCCCTCCTCCTTATCATCTCATGCCACCTACTGGTCAGCTCCACAAACCTCCCTACCTCCCTCATTCGGTGATAGCAACCCTGCCGACCTCCTCCCTATGTGGCGCACCAACCACCGGCCTCCTCCATTGGTGACTGTGAACTCGCCGCCCTCCCTCGTGCTACCTCGCACCGACCCTCTCCCTTCGCCGCAGGTGTGAATAACTCCGTTAAGGTTCTTCCTACTCATCCATCCCTAGGGGTCCAATTTTAAGGGTTCTAGTTTGATGATTTTGGTTTAAATTCTTGAATTAAGGTTCGCTCTAGGTTCCTTGTGGTGAAAACGGTGCACTATTGAAGTTTTTCATTGGAATTTTAAGTTTTTACACTATGGTAGGTGATTCCATCTATAAATATAGTTTGATGAAGGATTTTTTTGGATTAATTTATTTAGCATGTTATTTGATTATTTTGGGTGGTTCAAAATGTTTTCTACAAATATTTTGACATGCATGTTTGATGGAATTGGGTCTTCTTTTAGAATTGGTCATGTTTTTCATATGGGTATTGTTGTGGGAATTCTTGGAAATGTTAAATTAATTATTTTACGTGTAAAAAGTATTTTTTGGTAATAGTTTAATATGTATTTGTGTTAGAAATGAATTTTTATTCAAAATAAATGGTTTTATGTCATGCGTATCATATTGTTGTGTTTCTTGAAAATAGTTTCAAGCCTTGTTTTGGAGAGTGAGAAATGTTTTCTAAAGCACTTAAGGTGTGGGTGTATTAAAAATGTGGTTTGAAGGAAAAAAATATGTTATTTTGGATTTTTGAACTTCTTGTGCACATTTGAATTTAAATTGTAAATTGTTAGAGTAAAAGAAAACATGTTTTGGTATGGTTGTGTTGTGCGTTCGGTTTTAAAGTGGTATTTTTATGTGAGATCAAGTGTGTTTTGGTGTAAACTCTCTAGTTCTAGTTTTGAAGTGTTTCATAAATTGTTTTATTGATTTTTTAATTTATATGTGTAGTGTGTGGTCCTATCTTGGAGGTTTCCAGTCGTCGGGTCCAAGGGAGACTCACCTACGTGTGCATAGGTGAGTAAATATATGCATGTAGGTTCCCCTGTTGCGTGTATATTCATCAATGGAATTGAATGTACATGTATGGGGCTAGGTGTGCCTATATGTATATATAAAAATTCATATGTAGGTTAGTGGAGACTAGTATATACATATAATCATACCTGTAAGGATCTCATTTCACAATTTCATGGGCCATGTGAATGTATGAATATGGGATCGGTGTCCTTGCATGTATGCGAAGTCACATATGCTTAGTGGGGGATCAACAGCTTTTAGTTAGAAATCACCAAGATCTGAAGGGGACAGATTGGTTCCACCTTAAGGTAGGTCCCCTATGCCTATACCTTTAAATTTAATTCCTTAATTTGTTGAGTGTTTTAAAAATTATTTATATATATATATATATATTAAATAGTATATTCATGCTATTATAAGTGATGGTGATGCTTGATGTTGGTCTTTCCTTCATTTTTTAGGTTCTCTTTAAGTGTTGACATGTGTATTTTTTCATTAAAATGTGATCCCAAGCTTGTTTTAGAATTCTTAACATTTTAAATAGTTAAAAGTAGTTTCTAAAATGGTTTTGGGTGTGTGGTGGGTATTTCTCAAAATTTTGGTGTGTATATTAGTTGTGAAAGTTGATTTAAATGAATATGGATTCTCGTATGTTTTTAAAAGGGGTAATTTGGGAACTTTGTAAGTGATGGTAAAGGTATTTGAAAAAGGTATTTTCTATGGTGTGTGTAAATTGAAAACAGTTGTGTTTTGTAAAGATTGGTATTTTCATTGAAATATTTGGACTTTGTGTTAATGTGGAGGTGTGGTGTGTGTGCATGTTAACTTCAAATTGAGCATAAGGGAAACCCCATGAACCTAGGTGGGTGGACTAGGACTAGTACGCTAGATGATACGTAAGTGGTTCGTCCTGGTTTCGTCAAGTAGGATTGACATTACAACACTAACTAAATACTTGTGATGATTGGAGACCACTAGGTTATGGGTGTGTTCCCTAATAGTGGCTCATGCATAAGAACGTAGATCACTGCGGCTCATATTCCATGTTTACACTGAGGTAAGAGGATCCTAGGTCCCCAACTAACACTAGCTGCTTAGGGATTTCCCATGGTGCTTGTGATATGATTTTCAATTCAGTTGTTTCATACTTGTTTCCTCTTTCATGAAAACCATATTTTAAATTTAAATTGGTTCCCTTTCATTTTGAAATGTTAATGCATGTTTGGATTCTATTTTGAAAATGTAGTGGTGTAGAAATGTTTTCCTTAAAAATGTAAACCTCTTACTTGATTTTGAAAATAATGAAAAACAATATTTTAATGGGTCTTGTTTTCAAACTAGTATGTTTTGGGTTTATTTTTAAAGGTAAAGTCATTGGTCATTGTTTTACTCTATAATTCACACTAATCATCTCACTGCTCACACCTACTTTTACTTTTTAGTTTCAGTTTCTGATCTTGGATCGCTCTTGGCGAGTGTGGCTCTATGTTTGGTGGTGACCCATGGGGTCACTTGGAGGTATGTCTAGCTGGTTATCTTTATTTTGTCTTCTGTTTCTATTGTTGTTTTTATTTTTTTTAGTTTATATTCATCTATCTGTCTTTTTTTATGGGCCAAACCTTTTCTAACTATCTCACCTTGATGCCTGGAACTTGTTAACAGCCCGTGGGGGTTGAGAATACCCTTTGGGCCATGTCGCGGACTGGGTTGGGCACCGGGTCGGATGGTGACTCAACTTGGTTCATGATAAAATGGTATCAAAGGGGGCATATATCTTGTGTTGTGTTCCTTTAGGAAGATTCAGGGTAGACCAGAGCTAGTATTTTCAGAACTTGATGTTCTGGTTATGAGTAAGGTGTCTGGCCAGCACACCACGTGGTGGGACTCAAGTTACCAGGGGAATTTGAGGTATGTCTGAGTCTTTAGTCCTTGTGGTTAATCTTATTTTGGTGAAATTAAAAGATATTAGGTTCAATGGTCTCATTGAGCTCGCAGGGCCAGGCAGGCCATGTGGATCTGGGGACATTTCCCTAGTATGATCTCTGTGATAGTGGAGTGATTAGCGTATGGCAGCAAACCATATGTCCAAGTCACCCAATGACACTAATTTCCTCTTGCGTTGTCTTGTGTCCCATTAGGTTTTGGAAATCATTTTGAAAACCTCTATTTAAAGATTTATGAAATATGGATTTTTAAGTGGAAATAAATTTATTTTCAAAGTGGTGGAACATGGGTTTTTTGAACTCTTTCAAATGAGGTTCTAGAAATGTGGATTTTCATGAAACCATTTTTGTGTAAAATGAGATTGTATTTTTATAATTGAAACTTTTGGATTTATAAACATGATGGTTTAGAAAACATGGATTATTACGAGGTGAGTTTGAGAATCTTTTAGTGGGTTATTTTGAGTCTTGAAAATCTATCTTGTTTGGACATTGTTCCAGGTTTGTGTTTCATCAATGAGTCAGTTCGAAGTGGTGGTTAGTGGTTTCTTTGCGAAGTGTTTTGGGGAAACTTGTGGTGTTTTTCCTTGCGCATTTGGTGTTTTTCTCTGATGTGTGTTAGCCGAGGGACCAGTTTTATTGGGTCCTTGGTATTCCTTCTCACCTAGTGTATGCCCCTGTAATGAGTTAATTTCTAATTGACGTGTGGCCGCGGACAATCCATCGTCGGTCGGCCCTCTAGTTGATCAAAGTAAGGACTCTGTTCCTAAATTCTTGAATTGAATCCACCTCTTTTTTTCAATCAGGCAGATCCTCTCGCATCGAGAGGGTGGATGCGATAGGGGTTGAATGAAACTTTGGTTTCCTAGAGTCATTTGATAGTCAAGGGTGAAGTTTTACCTCGTTAAGTTGAAATTCCTATTTAGAAGTGGTGAAGGAGATTCTAGTATGGAAAGGTGGAAGTAGCCTGGAGTTGTCGGTGTGGGATGTTGTTGTAAATGACCTTTGGTCCTTCGTTAGTTTCGTTTAAGAAAGGGTTTGTGTTAGTCCACTAGTGTGGAAGACCCAGTCACATGAGGCTACTATGGTAATTTTTAGGAATCATGTGTTGTTTAAGACTCGGTTTAAAGTCTCTCTCCATGTAATGTTTCTCTCAATAATAATGGTCTTTGTTCAGTGACGATTTCTGGTGTTGTGTTCTCATTCTATGTAACAAGGGGTGATCTGCATGCACCATTTTCGCTCTTGTGTTGGTGAATGTTCTGTGTGGGATTAATTGGATGTCAGGGTGTGTTGTGTATGATGGTGTTGTCTAAGTTTAATTATGGTTACTTGTGGTACCAAGAAAGAAAGAGCTCTATTCGGGAGTCTTCAATACCTGACTGCGAGGTAGGAGATGCTTCGACCATCAAGGCTCCAGCCATAGACCTCGGAGTGAAGCTGGCACATGGTCAATAACCCCAAGAGTTTATGGGACCCCGACCTTATTTATGTCATTGGTATTGAAGGTGAAGGCAGCTTAAATTTTTTCCTGTAGTTGTTTTGTTCTGAATGACCCATTTGGTTGTGTGAGGTTTCTCGTGTCTACGAGGATGCATAATCATCTCATTATCTTAAAGTCTTGGTGGTTGTGTCCCACCGGATGTAATCTCTTTTAGTGGTATTTATGGGTTCTATTTGGGTAAATCGGTATCAATTTGTATTATTTCTCATCTAGGGATATGCAAATTTTGGTTTGTCTTCAGCTGTGGTTTTGATGCCCCGGTAGTTGGGCCCTCCCCCCCCTTGTGGTGGGGTGTTTGGTCACTATCGGGAAAGTTTTTGAAGTTTTTGTATCTCCCGTTAGTTCAAAAAGTGGGGAGACCCAAGATGGGTCTCTCTCAAATGTCTCTAAAATGAATCAATGTTAGCCTATTTCATAATGATAGGGAGTCCATTCAGGCCTCCCTGTGTTGGTTAGTTGGTTCTTATCTTGGGGGGTTGGTTGGTTTCTAAGGGTGGGGAGTCCGTTCAGGCCTCCCTATGTTGATCCTTTGGTTTTGTTCCTAGAAATGGTTTAGTTATACTTGTTTACTTTGGTCAAGTGGTGCGGTTTCTATGTAGCAGTGCTTGACGTGTTTCAGTTTTAGAGATTAGATTATGTGGATGTGAAAATTTTGACCCTCAATCAGTCAACTAGAGGTTCTCTAGCTATTTGGGTGGGTGACACTTAGCATAAAGTCTTTTTACGGGTTTCTTGAGGTTTTAATTTAAGTCATTTTCTCTGAGCACGGTGCATTTTTCTCTTTTCTCTTATTTTTCGTAGGGATCCTCCTTAAACCTTAAGGGGGTGTCATTTTCTACTTTGGGGTTCAACCTTAGTTATGGATTTCTGAGGACGGAAAACGCTATGGTGGAGAGAATTTTGACACCCGACCTTTTAAAATAATTGTATTTATTATTTTATTTGGATTTGAAATTTTCTGTTGAAGTGCAGGCTGAGTCCCGGTTGAATTTTTGTGTTTTTATCGATAAATGAGTTTCTCGGGGCTTGAAAGTGTCTGATGCATGGGCAAAGCGTGATTTGGAAATCATGCGGCTTCCCTTGGGCCACCGTGTGGCCTGCCTGATGTTCAAGGAAAATAAATAAAATGCAATGAATAACAAAATGAAAATAAAATAAAATAAGAAGTGTAATAAAAATTTAATGAATTAATTTAATAATAATATTAATAATATTTTTTGAGAATATTTTTATTATTATTATTAATAGTGTTAAGAATGTGAATTTTATTAAGTTGTTATTAATATTATCATTATTATTATTATTATTATTATTTTAAATATTTTTTTAAGAATATAATTATTATTATGTTCTTTTATTTTATTTTATTGTTAGAAATTTTTCTAGGTTATTAGTACTATTATTGAGATATTATTATTATTAATATTTTTATCATTATTATAAAAAAATTGATTATTATTATTTCCATTAATTAGTTATTATTATTATTATTGTTATAACTTTTATTATTATTATTATCATTTTATTTATTATTATTATTATTTTCCTTTGTTTTGGAAGGGTTTCTCCCCTGGTCGTGCCCAACTCCTCCCCCCTTTCCCTCGCGTCGTGCCTGCCTGGCCCCCTCCCTGCGCATTGCTGGTCGGCAACCTCACGAGCTCCCTTCTCCTTCTCTTTCCGCACCACCTGCTAGTCGGCTCTGATGACCTCACTCCCTCCCTCGTCCAGCGAAAGCAACCCCACCGACCTCCTCCCTATGTGGCGCACCGACCGTCGGCTTCCTCCATCGGCGACTATGAACTTGATTCCCTCCCTTGTGCTACCTCGCACCTACCCTCTCCCTTCACCATTGATGCGAATCACTCTGGTAAGGTTATTCCCACTCCTCTAGCCCTATAGGTCCAACTTTTAGGGTTCTAGTTTGATGCTTTTGGTTCAAATTCTTAAATTAGGGTTTTCTCTAGGTTCCTTATGGTGAAAACGGTGCACGGTTGAAGTTTCACGCTGGAATTTAAAGTTTCTACATTGTGGTAGGTGATTACATCTATAAAGATTGTTTGATGAAGGATTTTTCTGGCTTAATTTATTTAGCATGTTCTTTGATTATTTTGGGTGGTGTGAAATGTGTTTTACAAATATTTTGACATGTATGTGTGATGGAATTGGGCCTTATTTTAGAATTGGTCATGTTTTTCATATGGGTGTTGTTGTGAGAATTCTTGGAAGCGTTCAATTAATTATTTTACATCTGTCAAGTATGTTTTGGTAATATTTTAATATTTATTTGTGTTAGAAATGAACTTTTATTCAAAATAAATGGTTGTGTGTCACACGTATCATATTTTAGTGTTTCTTAAAAAGAGTTTCAAGACTTGTTTTGGAGAGTGAGAATTTTTTTCTAAAGCACTTAAGGTGCGGGTGTATTTAAAAAGTGGTTTGAAGGAAAAATGTGTTATTTTGGCATGTTGAACTTCTTGTACACTTTTGAATTTAAATTATAAATAGTTAGAGTAATGGAAAACATATTTTGGTATTGTTATGTTTTGTGTTCGGTTTCAAAGTGGTGTTTTATGTGATATCAAGTGTGTTTTTGGTGTAAACTCACTGAGGCTAATTTTGAAGTGTTTCATAAATTGCTTTATCGATTTATTAAATTATATGTGTAGTGTGTGGTCCCTACTTGGTGGTTTCCAGTCACCAAGTCCAAGGGAAACTCGCCTACGTGTGCATAGGTAAGTAAATATATACATGTAGGTTTCCTCGTTATGTGTATATTCATCAATGGTATTTAATGTACATGTATGGGGCTAGGTGTGCCTATGTGTATATATATAAATGCATACGCAGGTGAGTGGAGACTATTATATGCGTATAAGAATACGTGTAAGGATCCCCTTGCGCATGTCTATGGGCCATGCGAATGTATTCATAGGGGCTAGGTGTCCTTGCATGTATGCGAAGGCACATATGATTAGTGGGGCAGCAACAGCTTTTAGTTAGAAAGAACCAAGAGCTGAAGTGGACGGCTTGGTCCTACCTTAAGGTAGGTCCTCTATTCCTATACCTTTAAATTGAATTTCTTAATTGCTTAAGTGTTATAAAAATTATTTTATATATATTAAATAGTATATGTATGATTTTAGAAGTTATGGTGATGCTTGATGTTGGTCTTTCCTTCGTTTTTCAGGTTTTCTTTAAGTGTAGACATGTGTATTTTACCATTAAAATATGATCCCAAGCTTGTTTTAGAATGCTTAACATTTTAAATACTTAAAAGTAGTTTCTAAAATGGTTGTGGGTGTGTGGCGGGTATTTCTAAAAATATTGGTGTGTATATTAGTTGTGAAAGTTGATTTAAATGAATATGGATTCTAGAATGTTTTTAAAAAGGGGAATTTGGGAACTTTGTAAGTGAGGGTAAAGGCATTTGAAAAAGGGCCTTTCTATGGTGTGCGTAAATTGACAAAGGTGGTGTTTTGTAAATAGGGGTGTTTTTATTGAAATTTTTGGACTTTGTGTGAATGTGGAGGTGGGGTGTGTGTGTATGTGAACTTCAACTTGAGCACAAGGGAAACCCTGGGTACCAAGGTGGGAAGACTAGGACTAGTACCCTAGATGATACGTAAGTGGTTTGTCTCGGTTTTTTCTAGAAGTATTGAAATTACAACACTAACTAAATTCTTGTGATGATTGGAGACCATTGGGTTATGGGTGTGTTCCCTACTAGTGGATTATGCATGAGAACATAGATCGTTGTGGCTCATATTCCACATTTACACTGAGGTATGAGGATCCTAGGTCCCCAACTAACACTAGCTGCTTAGGGATTTCCCATGGGGCTTGTGATATTATTTTCAATTCATTTGTTTCATGCTTGTTTCCTCTTTCGTGAAAACCATACGTTAAATTTAAATTGATCCCCTTTCATTTTGAAATGTTAATGCATGTTTGGATTCTGTTTTGAAAATGTAGTGGTACAGAAATGTTTTCCTTAAAAATTTAAACTTCTTACTTGATTATGAAAAGAATGAAAAATAATATTTTAATGGGTCTTATTTTCAAATTAGAATGTTTTCAGTCTCTTTTTAAAGGTAAGGGCATAGGGTGTTGTTATACTCTATCATTGCTACTGAGCATCTTGGTGCCCACGCCTACTTTTACATTTCAGTTTCAGGTTATGGTCTTGGATCGCTCTTGGCGAGCATGGTTCTATGTTTGGTGGTGACCCATGGGGTCACTTGGAGGTATGTCTAGATGGTTATATTTATTTTATCTTTTGTTTCTAGTGTTGTTTTTGTTTTGTTCAGTGTATATTCATCTATTTGTTTTTTTTTGGGCCAAACCATTCCCAATTGTCTCACCTTGATGCTCGGCACAAGTTTTCAGCTCGTGGGGATCGAGAACACCCTTTGGTCCATGTTGTGAACCAAGTTAGGCATCGGGTCAGATGGTGACCCAACTTGTTTCGTGACAGAATCAGACTCCCAAGGGATTAGTGTGTCTTTAATCTTGGTGTATAAGTGGTCTTAGACACACTCTATTGAGTATGATGAAATGATTTGGTTTTGGTGTGACGGGGAACTTTTTATATTAATTCCCCTTGGTTCATGGTGTCCCAAGGTTTAATTAAGGTGTTTGGTTTGGTTTATATGATAGCCTTTTTTTATTGGTTGGTTGGTTAGGGTGGAGTATGTTTGGTTTTAGAGTTTAAGAGTGAGTTTTTTTATTTAGTAACCTTATTCCATTAATAAACAACTTTCTTTGATGGTTTTTAATGTATCAATATAATGTATTTTCTTTGAAATATTTTTCATTTATTCTCCCTTAATGAGATTTTGAAAATTTTAAATTTAATTGATATAATCGGTGTGTTGAATTAAATTGAATTATTTCATAAATAAGAATGGAAAATAGTTTTTTGGTTACTTGAGTGTGAGGGTTTTCAAAAAAATGTTATGGATATAAAAAATGAATTTATTTTAAAAATAATTACATAAATTTATTCCACTATTATGAAAGGATTGGTGATCAGTGAAGGAAGGTTACGTTTTGGGTTAATGTAGTTGACTATGCCTCTCTTTTATTGTATTAATATTTTCCATGGGGGTGAGGTTTCAATTAATAGGTTCTTTTGAGATTGTGAAATTCTATTGGATGCCTTGTGAGAGGTGAGTTAGGTTCGTAGACTGACCTCCTACCTTGTGACACCCATCGAGTCACTAGTATCCCTTAATTGGGTTTTTATTTACCCATTTTTTTATTATTGGAGATTCTGAGTGTCAAGGGTCGAAAACATTATTTTTGGGGAAAACATAACATAACACACAGTTGGCACACATTTTACCTAACCATGTATAAAACTATGTGAGGGTGATGGTTTAGGTATAGTGTCAGTTTTCATGGCTTGAGCATGGTTTTTCAAACCATTTGAACTCCAGAAATAACCATGCGGTTTGTTTTGGGGGAGACAGTAGATCCCACACGATTTGTGCATTGTTTCTCTAACCATGTGGTCTATCCAAGTCATTAAAAATTTAGTATTTCCCTTTTTTTTCCTTTATAGTTTTAACATCCCTTGGCCATTTATTTCTCTCCCATTATGTGCAGCCCTCTCCTTTGGCTTTGGAGCTCCTCCTCTTGGATCCATAGTGGATTCCCATTGATTTCTTGGTGGTTTATAGATAATCTATTTTCTTCATGGTTTCTCTTCCTCTTCCCCTATTAAGCCCTTATTCTTCTTATTTCATGTAAGAGTAAAACCCTAGCATGACCCATGGCCAAATCTAGTGTTGTTAATGGGGGGTTTGGTTTTTTCTTTGTGGATTAAGTATGTGAGGACCCTTCTTTCTTGATTCAAATGGTTTTCGTCAAAGGAAACAAGTTTCGATTAAGTTGTGATGTATGTGTCTTTATTTAAGGTAGTTTTCCATGGATAACCTTTTATTATTAGTTTAATTTGGATTTTTTATCAAATTTCCTTTAAATGGATTTATAAATGATTATTTATCCATTTTTTATGTGATTTGTGATTTAAGTTGGAAATTTGATCCTTTGATGTGGTTTTTAAATTAGATTTGGCTTTAATGCACTACAAGTGTTTGATAAAATGTCTCAAATAGGTTTAGTGCTTTCAAATGGGGTTTTGAAAGGTCTTTTAAAGAGGACTTCCATAGTGTTGAATGTTTGACATATTATGGGCATAAATGGTTTATGAAGTTGTTTTTTGAATTTATCATGTGATGGGAAGTTGTTATGGATTTAAATATATTTTAAAGTGGGGTTTGGAAAAGGGGGTTTCCTTGAGGAAGATATTATATTTTAATGGGAATGTTTTACCTTGAGTAAGGTGTTATTTTAAAATGGGAAATATTTTTCATTAAATTTTCTTTTGAAATGTATTTTTCATGTTAGTACTTGTGGATGTTTTTTGTGTATAGCATTGAGTAGAACATAAATAAACATTGGGTGTTTGTATGATGACTTATGCTTTGTGAACTTAGCTTATGTCATGGACTATATGTGGTGTGTTGTCCAAGGGACAAAGATAAATTTTAGGGGGAAGACTAAGTAAGCCTCTAAAGTGATGAATAAGGGACTGAGTGTGCCTTTGGAAAGAGGAAGACCGAGTGATCTTTCAAAAAATTAACTAATGGACCAAGAAAACTCTTAGATATTTGGGCTTGGGGAAGACTAAGAGAGATTAAAACTTTTTATACTTTATTTTCTATCTAGAAATACTTGTTTTAGACTATATTCCACTATTCCCTTATGGCTAGAGCCCATGGTGCACATTACTTATTCCTGGTTTATTTTATGTACTTTATGCATGATGTTAGTTCCATGTGTGGTTAGTTTATTCCTTATAATCATGCCCTATTTATCATTATTTGGTTATGTAATGTTTTTATTCTTATGAATTTATGTTTAAAACCCCTTTTTTATAAGTTATATTGCTTATTCTTATACTCATATTCTATTTCTTTCTTATATAATGATATTTTTATTTATTCTCATTTTTATGCCATGTTTTGGTGAATTGAGAATGTTTATGCTAAGTGGATTTATTTACTTTATTTGATACTTATTTAGCATGATTTTTAAAGAAGGTTTATTTTTAAGAAACTAAAGGGATTTTTAAAGCATTGTTTTCAAGGTAAATTACTTTAAAAGTGAACTAGGTTTTGAAAAATTAGTTTTCAAACTAGACTTATTAGTTTTCATGGATAAAATCCTTACATATATTCATGGCGGTATCCTACTATTATTTTTTCCTCACACCATACATATTCCTTTGGGTGTATGCAGACTATGTTTTATAGGACACAAGTAAGGGAAAGCACATTAGGTATTTTGATGGATCTTCTAATTTACCATTGTATGGGGGTTGTTATGTTGAAGGAGGTGTGGTATCATGAGTTCAAATCATGAGGAGTTATTTTCAAGTTTTGTTTTATTGGGATGTATATATATCATTTTGTTTATAGCATTTATGCTTATGAGGAGTTGATGTTTCTTCATTTATGTGTTGTATGCTCGAGTATGTGATATTGTCTTAATTTATTCTGTCTCGAATTTATTCCTTTTAATTATGTATCTTACTCTAATATAGTTATGGTATCATTTATTTGGTTGTTTATTTAAGGGTGAAATAATTCTAAATGATTATGTTATCAGGCCCTTGTACTAGTTTCTAGCTCAAGGTGATCAGGAACATACCTTGGGTATGTCTCAGACCAGTTTTGGTGTCCGATAGATGAATGACCTTGGTTAGTTCATTGAAAAATGGTATCATAAAATGCTCTCTTATTATTTGGGGTGTGTATGGGTAGTATGGAGGTGAGGTTCATTATTGGGACACTGGTGGAGTGTGTGGGAAAGGGCCTAGTTAGCTCTTCACTGCACTAAACCTTGAGTTTCCATGGGTGCATTGGGCTTCTGTCTTGATATTTAGTTCAGATTTGGATATTTTTATGGATTTTGATATATTAGGATGATTATTTGGCCCCCTATTGAGTGTATCGGTGATTTCAGTGGTTATTTTTAGTTTCAGTTGTAAAAATGGTGAATATGATAGGGTTGCATGGTAAGAACGCATGGTGTGGTAAATCATGAAATGCCTATGTATAATAGTTATATAACCATGGAATTTACTTTTTCATGGTTAGCACACAGTTTACCAACCCATGCGGATAAACCATGAATGATGCAATTTATGATCAGAAATTATTGGTTTTCCACCCTTTTTTATTCTAATGGAGTATTTCATTTGTTTTTTATCCTATAGAAGAGTTTATATTTGGTTTTTTATGGAATTAATTCAATTAAATGTGGTTTTAATTGAGATGTGTGTTTATGTGCTTGTCTTTTCCCTTGGGGAATTTATGTTTTGAAATGAAAAATGGTTTTTAGAATGTAAGAGAGGAATTACATGAAGCGTTTTGTTTCTAAAAACCATTTTTTGGTGGTTTGGGAAAATAATAATTGGTTTTGTTAATAAAAAACTAAGATGTATTTTGTTTCAAATTGGAGATAAGGAAAACCCTTTTTTGTGAAAATTCATTTAATTTTAAAAAGTGTAATTTTATGACATATTTTAATTCTTATAATGGATATTTAAATAATTGGTTTGTAAATGTGTTCTCCACAAGGTGGTATTTTTAAGGAGTTTTTAAAAAACATCAAAAGGGAAAAGAGTCATAATACTCAAGGGATTTTTATGGTATATTTTAATGGATATGGAATGTTTTAAAGATTTCTAGTTTTGCAGTAAATCAGAAATTGTTTTGTGTTACCACCTAAAGTAATTGTTGATTCCAACAGGGATATCAGATTTAATAATTTAAAATGTGCACATAACTGCAACTTACTAACTCTATATTTAATTATTATAGGATATTTCATGTCCCAAGTTCAATCCCATGAGTACATGTTTCAAAATTATAGTTAATTTAATAATATAACCTAAATTAATAGTGATTTAAAGAAAATAAATCTAAACTACGGAGCATGTGTATTTTTGAAAAATAGAGAGGATAAAATAACAACAAAGTTCACCAAGTATACATGATTTAGGTTTATGTAATTAATAAAGTAGATATATAGTGATTCCTATAAATTTTCATTTTAATCATGTTCAAGTAGGCTGCATGGTCTAGGTGAATACTCTCTCTCTCTATCACTAACCATACATTTTCCCAATGGTCATGATACATCGGTTAATTAATAAAAAAGGTAAAATAAACCATTTTTAAATCTTGAATTCGGCCAACCCAGTTGTCATGGGGAAGCCTTAGTTCTAGAAATATATTTTAAATTATCTCTCCCTCACTTGGGCATGCAATGGACATGAATTGAAAAAGAGAAAGAAGATAATTAAAATAATTTATGAAAAATGAAAACCCAATTTAAAGTAATCATAAAGAAACATTTTATTAATTATAATTATCCTTCAAGTTACATACATGGAACAAAATAAATCACCCCCTCATTCTAGCCATGAGAGGGTGGGAAAATAAAGAAAATAAATACATTAAGGGAATTGTGGAGTAGGCCTAGTGAAGGACTCTATATAAGGGAAGTACCTTGACCCATGCTCTGATCTTGAATTCCTATGAAAACCCTCCCTAGACTTGTATTTATGGGCAAAAAAACACACTAGATCATCATAAATTCTATAAAATTATACATTGAATCTGTCCAAGTCAACTTTGGGGGTTACTGGACCATTATATTAAAAGACCATTCATTAAATGATAAAAATTAGGGCTGAAAATTTTTATCATCTAGATTCATGACATAACAAAGGGTGTCACACCCTAAAAATTTGATCTCCATCCCCAAGATTATGCTTCCCGGTTTCTCCTCATGGCCTAACTCAGGGCATAAATTATTGGATTCTCTTGGAATAAATATTAGTGTCATGTCATAAATTTGTGCTACCTAGCTCCATTTCACTCATTTTTTCCACCAACCTCCACTTCAAGATATGAATTCATTTGTTGAACATCTCACAACATGAATCATAGTTTCACGATGTGAATATTGATCATCTCAGCTTCATTTTTTTTGAATCAATATTTCATTTTCACTTTCCAAAAAACAAATAAAACAATAAAATACATGTAAAATAATAATATATTTAATTAAAAAACTATTATATATTATATTTAAATATGTATGCATGAAATTCAGCTATCAAAATCATTGTATTTTATATTCTAATAATAGATACTGGATAAAAATAAGATATATATTTATGTTAAAATAGAGAAAATAAATTTAAATGTATACAAATGAACTATAATGCTGTTAATTTCATTAATGATAACTTAAAAAAAGGTAAATTAGATAATTAAATAAAGAATTTAAATATTATATGAGAATAAAATTACATGTAATTATGATAAATTTGTCATAATTTTGTATAAGATATAAAGATGAAAATAAAAATTAAATAAATAGATTATTTATAATTAATAAAAAATATTTTTGTATTGATTAAAATTAAGAAATATTTATATGTGATAATAGAATAAAGTGATTGAATCAGAATAAATATTTTATAAGATTCTTTTTCATGATAAAATTAATGAATTTTGAACTGATAATTGATAATATAATAAAATTAATCTGATAAGATTATAAAATTAAAATATGAAATATAGATAGGAAAAAATAAGATTTTAAATTTCATTTAACATATATAAAAGTCTTATTCTTCTCATATTTGATCAAGAAAATATCACATCTATATCAATAATAAGTAAATTGAATACAAATTTAATCATCATCTAAAATGATTTATACCTCATAAAAATATTTATTTTTATTCAATGGATTTATTAATTTCTAATTTTCTTTTTTGTCTAAACGAATATTCTTGAATTTTTTATTATCTCTCCATTTTCTTAGGTATCCATTTTCTTCAAGATTCATATCTTAATTAATATTTAATTTTAAATGAATACATTATTCATATCTCTATTCTTATATTAACATTTAATAAATATTTCTTATATTTAAATTTTTAATAACTATATCTTTTTAAAACTTCCCTAGAAACAGCACTAAAAATTGGTTCAGCCCAAAGTCGTCATTAAATCCAATGGGGATATCGAATTTAATAATTTAAAATTTCCATGGAACGATAACTCACTAACTCTATAATTAAGTAGTATAGGATATTTCAAGCCCTAAGTTCAATCCCATGAAGATTGGATGGAGAATTATAATAAATTTAATAATAAAACCTAAATGAAGAAAATGAAGAAAATAAATCTAAACTACCGAGCATGTGTATTTTCAGGAAATAGGGAGGATAAAATAAAAACAAAGTGAAAAAATTATGGAATATTTAGGTTCATGTAATTAATAAAGTGGAAAGCTATTGATTCCTCTAAATTTTCATCAGAATAAAGATCAAGTAGGCCCCTTATTCCGAGTGAATACTCTCTCTCACTAACCATCCCTTTTCCCTATGGTCATGATAATTTAGTTAATTAATAAAAGAGATAACCTAAAACCATTAAGTATGAATCATCCAACCCAATGGTCAGGGAGAATACCCAGTTATAGAAATCTCTTTTAAATTATCTCTCCTTTACTTGGGCATACAATTGTCATGCATAAAAAAGATAAAGAAGAGAATCAAAAGAATTGATAAAAAAATAAAATCGGATTTAAAATAAACATGAACAAACCTTTTATTAATTAAAATTTTCATTCATATTACATACTTGGAAAAAAATCACCCCCTCGTTCTATACATGAGAGTGTAGGGAAAATAAATAAAAAACCTAAAATAAATTATGTATTAGGCCCAATGAAGGACTCTGCACAAGCACAACACCTTGCCTCTGACTTTGAACTCCAATGCCTCAATACCACCTTCTTATCCTAGTATTTATAAAAAAAATGCACCCCTGGGCATTATAAATTCTATAAAATCATACATTGAATCTTTCTAAGTCAACTACAGGGGTTATTGGACCATTAAATGTGAAGACCCACCGTTAAATGAAAAAAATAGGGGCTGGAAATTCCTACTGTCCATATTCATGGTGTAACAAGGGGTGGCACACCAAGAAAATTCAGGCTCCACCTCCAAGCTTATTCTTTACTTATTTTTCACATAGCCTGACTCGTGGTGTGAATTCTTGGATTTTCACAGCATGAATATTAGTGTCACACTGTGAATGTGTTCTACCCAGCCCTGTTTCACTCATTTTTTTCTCCAACCTTCTCTTCAAGCCATGAATTCATTCCATGAACATCTCATGATGTGAAAAAGGGATGCGCCTATAAGGGGATCTGCCTTAGGGTTTCCACCACCCATTGCTGCCTTCTTCCCCCGCTGCAGATCAGCTTCTTCCCAACGCATCAGCCCAGCGATCTTGTGGTATGCGGCATTTCTCCCGAAGAGGCGTCTTGAGACTCCATGGGCTCGAAAATTTCAGCGAAGCTTTCCGTTTTCTGGCCTTTTCCTCACATGGTGATGCGGTGAGGGTCCAATGTTCGAGTCTCGAGATACTTCGGTGAAGGTTTCCTTCATGGTGCTGCATTGGCTGTGGGTGTGTGGGGCGGATCTTCTCACCATATGTGTTTGAAGGCGGCGACGAGATTTGCGCTCTTCTTCTGGTTTGGTCTAGTGTTCAAGTGACTGTTTCTGGTGGTGTGTTTTGAAGTTTTCTGTGTTTTTTGTGTGCGGAATAGAGGTTCTCTGGTTCGTATTTTGGATTTGGCTTTGTGATTTATGGTGGATCTCTCCGGCGTTGCGGCAGCGACTTGTTCCAGCGACGGCGGTGGAATATGTTTGGGTTTTTTTTTCTTGTTGTTCTTACTGGGTGTGTTCTTCATATGGCGTTAAGGTTTTGGTTCATCATGGTTTCATGTGCTCGGTCCCCTTATCAACACAGTAAAGGTCCAATGGTTGAAGCCTGCTACGAGGTGTGGGAGGGAATGTGTGTTCTCCTCAGGCAGGAATGATGGCGGCGTCGGGTGATGTGTTTTTTGGTTCAGTTAAATGATTCAAGTTTGGGAGAGATTGTCGATGGTTCCAGGTTTTGTTTGGGATGTTTTTGATCTGCTACGATCTCTTGAGTTTCGGTTTTCACTACTTTGGAGATACTGAAAAGGGGTCAGTGGAGTGAATTTTGGTCTGAGGCTGTGTTGTGGTTGCCGGTGGAGTAGGGTGCAGTGTTCGGACGGCCTGGTCTTCCTCGCTCTAGTCTCTTTGTCACCCTTTGTGGATGTGCTCTTTTCAGAGCCCATCTCACTTCGTTGGAGGGCTGGGTGGATTACGACTGGATTTCGCCGACGGGTTTTTGGATTTGGGCTAGTGTCGACGGTCACATCGGTGGGTGTTTGAGGAGACCGGTTCTTAGGTTTGTCCAGCTTTCCTAATGTTTGTTTTCCCTGGTTCGTGGTACCTCGACCCTTTCTTGGTGCATTCTACTCCAGATGTGATGGTTTGTTTGTTTGTATGCCTGAATGGATTTCATCCATTGTGCTTTTGCTTGTTTTTTTTGGTGAAGTGGTGAATTGGTGATGTGGTGTGGTCCTGTATGATTTCTCACTTTTTCCTTAAAAGTGTTTGCATAATAATAAAAAACAATTTTCAGTCAGAACATCTCATGATGTGAATCATCATTACATTATTTGAATCTTAATCATCTTGGTTTCATTTCCTTAGCTTCAATATTTCATTACCTCTTACCACAAAATAAATAAAACAATAAAATATGTGGTAAAAAATAATCAATTTAACTACCAAATCATTGTATTTTATCTTCAAATATGTATGCACGAAATTAATTTATGAAAACCCCCCACAATTGAACTCATGCTTTCCCTCATGAATGAAATACCAAAAAATTAAAAAGGATTCTCAATCTACCAATATTCAAAAAATTTGAAAATAAAAATAAAGTGATCAAATAAGGAATTAAATTTTCAAGCACCACACAAGAAAATTCATCAACTCCTCATTTTTCAAAGCAACAAGTCAACGGTGTATTTTACTTTTTTATTTTTAATTTTCCATTCCTTTCCTTTCTTCCATTAATATTTTTAAATTCATTAGAAAATTGGCATGCCAATTTTAATTTACCTCACTTTATTTTTTTTACTCATCACTCAAGGTAAAAATGTAAATGGGTTTTTTCTCATACCTTAAGTATGATCTTTTCCATAGGATTGAAAATTAACTACTTTCTCCACCCCCATATAGAAAAAAATAAGTATTAATCATGAGGGACTCACCATTAGGAACAAATGACTATGAATCTTTAGGGTAGGTTGAAAAATAATGTGAAACAAGCAAAACTCAAAAAAGAGGTTAATCTCTAAGGGTTTTTTCATAATGATCAATAAAAGCTTAATGAAAATTTATCCCTTTACAAAAATCATCCCATTTTCCCAAACTCAAAGAAAAGGTCACAAATCAATGAAGTATACTGAATGATGCACCCTCTTGAATTTTTTATTTTTTTTATTTTTATTGAAATTCGATTTTACATAAGTCTCACATCCACCACTCAACTCCAAATGATAAAAATAATTAATCAAGTAAATGTTGATTTTTGACCCTCCAAGGCACAACCTTTTTTTATTTTTTATACTTTATTTTTATTATTATTATTATGGTGTTCAATAAAGTAAAATAAATAAATAATTATGAAACTTTCTGTAATATCCTTTGAAATCACCCCCACACTCATCTGTTTCAAAATACACATCCCTTCTACCATGGAACTGTCTCCTCCCATGTATATTTTTTTGATAATCGTGAAAAATACATGGAGTAGGGTATGAAAGGATAATATAGGATTATAATGTGGTTCTTTTCTAACAAGGCTATTTATATCTTTTAAGGGATTAATAAGGGTTAATGTATGGGTAGGTATTAGGATAAAGGCTCATTAAAATATGCCTCAATCATATTAAATGTGAATTTTTACAATCATAGATTTGGAAAGATGAAAATAAATTTTTATAATAAATAAATACTTATTCTCTTAAGAAATATACTCAAAAAAATAAAGTAAAAAATAGGATTAGGAAATTTATCAAGAATGAGAACATGTAATTGGGACCATCACTCATTGAAATTAATACCAATAATAAAATCAATTCATGAAATTTTAGATTTTAAAGGCATGGAAAATCTTAGAAAAAATTCATTTATTAAAATTAAGAGGTTTCCCCAAATTTTGATTTATAAAATCAAAATGCACATGTTTAACTCTAAAAATTCATTCCCACATTTTTCTCATTTAAATTTATTGATAAATTAATTCAAAATGTGGCACGATGATTATACTAAGAATTGTTTGTCTCCTCAGTTATAAAATCAAGAAAAAATCAAGCATGGGTCATACATTTTTAATTTAAAGTTTCTTAAGTAGGAATTTCGGGGAGTGGAAGAAAATTGCTAAAATTAAAACTCATGATCCCATGTTTCATGGTGTATTTAGGCTTACAGGTGCCTCTTAGATTCTTTTATAAAAAATTCCTTTGTCTTAATTTTAAACCTATAAAATCAAAAAAAACATCAAAACATAAGTTCAATTCATTAAATTTAAAAAATGAAATTGTGGATTAGGCCCAGTGAAGGATTTTACACAAGCGCAGCACCTTTCCCCAGGCTCTAATATCCAATGCCTCTGCAAAACCTCCATAGAATTGTATTTATAGGTGAAAATGTGACCCTCAGGAATCATAAATTCCATTAAATAAAATATTGAGTTTGTCCAAGTCAACTCTTAGGTCTATTGGACCATTAGATGTAAAGACCCGTCATTAAATAACAAAAATCATGGCTGAAAATTCTAGAAAACCATATTCACAGTGTGATAAGGGGGGTCATGCCATGAAAATTTAGGCTCCACCCCCTTACTTATGCTTCAAGGATTTTCCTCGTGACCTAACATGAGGTGTGAATTCTTATATTTTCACAGCGTGAATATCAGTGTCATTCCATGAATGTATGCTTCCCATCTTCAACTTGCTCGTTTTTTCCTCCATCCTCCTCTCGAGCCATAAATTCATGCCTTGAACATCTCATGATGTGAATCATCATTTCATGACATGAATCTTGGTCATCTTGGATTCATTTTTTCAACTTCAATCATTAATTGTATCCTACCACAAAATAAATGAAACAATAAAATACATGGGTACGAATAATCAACTTAATTACAAAATCATTATATTTTATATTCAAATATGTATGCATGAAATGTGGCTATCATTTTTTGAAAATTTATGTGTTTTTTTAAGAAGATAATGGGTTTAACCCTTGTTTTAAATTATTTTTGAGGCCTATGGATCTTAATATCAGGTTAGTGGAAAACGATTGAGTTTCCAAATGAGATCTTCAAAGCAGTTTTAATTTTTTAAAATATGTTTTTGAAATGGGTGCTTCAATTTCCTACCTTGGTTATGGGAACACTTTTTTATTTGAGGAGCATGGGCGGTTAAAATCATCTATTTTTTCAATTGTTAAGTTCCTACCAAGAAGTTATTTATGGAAAATATGGTGTTGTTCTTAGGAGTTCCCCCTCAATGGTTTCCTCCATTTTTGGATTTGACCTTTTCTATTTTTGATGTTTCCCTAACTCAAAATGGATTTAAAGTATCACATGAGGCTCATTGGAGAATTAATCATTGCAATAAATGACTTTCAAACTAGGTTTTCATTGAATATGGGGTAGGTATTTTATCATTCCTTTGAGAACTCGGTCATTTTAAAGTTCCCTAATAGTTAAGTTTAATCCTTGTGTGATGGGTTGTTTAGATTTTAAATGTTATCAAGGTAAATTTTCTCTAAGAAAATTATTTTCCCTTGTAATTTCAATTGGGACTTGAAATGAAAAGTATTTATAAGATTAAAAAAATTTTATTTAAAGTAAAATGTTGCATTTTAAAAGGGTTTTGACCCCGTTTGGGTCAGGAAATGAAATGGGGAGTGTGGTTTTGATCTTTTGAAAGGTTTTACTTGTTTATTTAAGTAGTGATTTAAAATTTTAAGTGTTTTTGAATGTTGGAAAATGGTTTTAAATATATTTTGATGTTTTAAAATGATTCAAACTCATTTTGGTCATGATGTGATTTAAAAAGGGGTGTTTAAAGCCTATTGAGGGGTTTAAATGTAAATGGGTTAGTTCTTGGAATTTTTATTCCAGTGGTTTTGTGAAAATTTATTTTTGATATATTTTACAAATGGATTATAAGAGATCAATTTTAAATAATGGTTTGTAATGGGACTTAAAACCATTAGAAAATGACTTGACATTTCAATCTCATTGATAAAGGCCCATTTGTATATTTGCGTGTTTTCTTAAATGGAATGGGTGAGTATGATATCCTCTTTAGTCCTAAGAGGTTTCCTATGATTCCTTGATATCCTTTATAGCATGATTTAGGGGATTCCAATGGTTATTCCTTGTTTATTTCCCCTTTCATTATTTGTTTATAGAACCATTTTCCTTCTTAAACCTTTAAGTGTGCTTGTTTGTTTTAGGTTACCTGTTTTCTTACTCTTGTGTGAGTGGTGTTTCATTCACTTCAAAATTGGTTTCTATAAATGATTTTGAAAGTAGTTTTGAAAAGATAAGTGTAGTTTTTTCAAATGAGTATTTATGTAAATGTTTTTAAAGAGAAAAAAAATGGTTTTTGGTTTGTTTCATGGTTTTTATCAAATAGCTTTCTTTAAGTGTTTTCAAGTGTTTGGCAAATAGGCTTGGATTGTAAGGACCCAACCCCAGTTGCCCGGATCCGGTGCCTTATTTGATTACGTTGGCATGCATACAAGGAATAAAAATCCCAAAGTACCGAGTAGTTTAGTATTATTGGAAACAAGATACATACATAAGTTCAATATTACAATTTGAAGAGAAATACAACATAGAAACTCCTTAGACAACACCCATAACTCCTAGGTTATTTCAGCATGTCATTCATAATAAACTTCTTCATGACCTAAAAAATGATACATAAGAAAGGGGTGAGCTCAAACGCTCAGTAAGAGTAAGAAATACAGTGGAAGATAGTATAAACATAATACATGGTGCATAATTGAAAACACATGCCTTTAATAATAAACTTGAACACATTATAGAAGGAAAATGAGCTGAGTAAATAATGTCATAATAAAACATAGTCATGGGTATTCTACTAATCGAATAACCACATGAAATATCAATATTTGAACTCATAATGATGGAATGCATAATGCCGGACATTCTGAAACATTTTTTCAAGGCCTCGTCCAAGACGTCTAATGATTAAGGCCTTGACAAAAATCCATATCACATTGGGAAAGGCCTCGGCCAATTCCACGTCTAGTTGTCTCATGAGACCTACCGATGCATCGAGGGGATATAGCGGGCCCCACCCATCACATAATAAGTCCAATGCATTCCTCATATGAGTGGGGATAAACATAAACAACATATACATTCATATTGAAACTATCATATGAAATGTAACTATCTTTCCCCAATCATTAAACATAAAACACTAACCATTCAGAATAATGTGGTGAATGGTTTTAGGATAGATTATCCACAATAGAGTTAGTCATAAACCATTAAATAAAATATGGTAGATGACTTCATAAATGATTAAACCCAATAATACCATGGAGTCAACAAGAGTGTTGAATTAGATGAAAACACTCTTATAAAATCATTAAGCAATTCTGGAGATAAATACTCTTTTATTTTGAAAAGAAGAGTTCTTTTGGAAAAATCTTTGTATAAAACCTGAAGTGAAGTAAGATAGTATTTTCATAATAAAATGAGTGATTTTATAAAGAAAATGGTTTCCAAAAACAGACTATAGAGTGCCCTTGTAAATAGGTAAGAATTTTAGAAATTCACTTGAATTGGGATTGTATTTTTTAAACAATTTTGAAAGTTCCTTTTAAAACATGTAACTATCCATAAAATAAGGAAGGGTTCTGGTTTGTAAACATATATATAAAACTCACACATAATATATGAGGAGTAAATAACAATACATAAGAATTTCATTGAGGCAATCAGACAATGAAAGTAACCCGAATGAAAATGGAAGTTCGGGTGGAAAAACCCTTATCACTTTGTAATCAAACGATTCGTATGCACCAAAAATTAATAATATAAAAATTATAGATTTAATACCATGAAGATAAAGATATTCATGATATTTGAAATCAATGGTCAGTATACATACACCATACAAAAGTATTAGTAGTGAATATGGAAAATCTCACGAAAATGGAAGTGAGATGAAGAAACCCTTACCTTAACTCTGAACGTGTTCAGATCTTGTACTTAAGCTCTTGGAATATGAAATTATACTTATTAATAACTTATTTCAAAACCTATTATACATGTATTTAGTTTATCATAATTCTGGTTAGTTCATTTATTTCTTTATTTATTAGTTATTGTATTGAATTTCATCGTTCTGGAGTGTTTGTTTCTTTTATGTTCATATTCGGTTCACTTGTTTTTAAGTATGTGGAATGAATGTAAAACTCCAGAATTGAAATTATATATTATTTATGAACATAAATAGTTGTTATTGTTCATTTATATAACTTGTTTACATATAACAAGGATGAATTATCATATAGAAATTTAATGATAATTGTTTCGGTTAATTTGTGGGTTTTGATTACAACGAACTCATTTTTCATTATAACCTAATACCAATTGAACAAAGGGATTACAGAATCTTAAATAGGTTATATTATATATAATAATATGGTTAAACCATAACAAGAATGGTTTCATGACCATAATTTAGAATGATAAAAGAAATCGAAAGTCCATCGTCCTTGAATGTGTAAAATTGACACATCTCGGATGGTGTTCTTGCT
Organism: Viscum album; assembly: GCA_963277665.1. Taxonomy (NCBI): domain Eukaryota; kingdom Viridiplantae; phylum Streptophyta; class Magnoliopsida; order Santalales; family Viscaceae; genus Viscum; species Viscum album. The sequence goes on along the minus strand of OY728129.1, from coordinate 1,843,837,103 downwards.
ACTAGTATAAAAGAAGGTAAAAAGGGGGAGATGATGATAACTTATTCCACTATCATGACAACATTATAGTACATATAATTTATTGGATTCATCACAAAATTTGGATAAAGATGGGTAAAATAAAAAGAAAACAAATGAACTTGAAAGGAAAGACACATAATTGAAAAGAGGAATTTACCTCTTGAACCAACCTTCCTCGAGAACCTCCTTAAGGGAGAGGTTTTGTTATTTTAATGAGACCAAAGCTTTCTAGACGTGGGAGAGGAGGTTGGGAGGGTATTTGACCAGAATTTGGAGAAGGAACAAGGCTTGAGAGGAGTGAATGGAAGAGGGGGTGAGAGGGGGGTTTTATAGTGGAGGAGAGAGGGGATTTCTTAATATAAAACTCATTAATTTATTATTTCTCCTCAAGAAAAGGAATAGTGAGTATTCCATGACCAAGAATAGTAATTTTATCATGTGATACCGAACCAAGTGGGCTTACATCAGCAGAACATCACACATGACTCTATAATTAGTGTATTTATCTTAATTTTGCAATTTATGGTATGTCACTATTCATCAAAAATTCAAGTATTTCAGAAAAATCCCAAAAATTTACCCCAACCATTTTTCGACGTGTAGAATCGAAAAATGAAGTCCATTTTTCAAAAATAATTTTCTAAATATTATTAATTTAATATTTAATTAAAATCATAATTTATTATCAAAAATCAGTTTTAAAACATTCATTAACTTATTCTAAAATATAGGTATATCGCACTTTGAACTTGAATATTATTTATATACTATCATAGTTAAGGCTAATATTCATTAGGCTATATCACTATTAATAAGGGTATGTTACTATTCATAAGGGTAGGTTACTATTCACCAAATATTAAGTTTTTCTTATTGGACTCTAAATAACTTACTGATCGCGACTGTGTATGTCGGATTTTTGAAATTCACATCACAGGAGTGAAAAACTTATGTTTTAAGGGTCCCATAGCACTTAGTAGTTAATGTGATTATGACATATTTATAAGAAAGTAATTTCCTTTAAAAAAATTATTGGGTCCTTACATTCTCCCCTCCTTACAAAAATTTCGCCCTTGAAATTTCATTTACAATCTAGGCCAAGAACAGGTGGGGGTAATTCTCCTTCATTGATTCCTCCAGTTCCAAAGTAGCCTCTTCGTACTTATGGTTTATCTGTAGTACCTTGACCAGATGAGTAGTCTTGTTGCGTAGAACTTTGTCTCTATGATCCAAAATTTTCACCGGCTACTCCTCATAGGAAAGATCATCCTCCAACTGTACCACCTCTGAAGAGAGTACATGTGAAGGGTATGGTATATACTTCCTTAAGAGGGATACATGAAAGACATCATGTACCTTCGACAAGGTTGGTGGAAGTGCCAGTCGATATGACACAGCTCCGACTCGATCAAGGATCTCGAAGGGGCCGATATTCCTGGGACTTAGCTTTCCTTTCTTCCCAAACCGCATGACCTTCTTCCATGGAGATATGCGTAGAAAAACTAGGTCTCCTACTTTGAATTCCAGGTCTCGTCGATGGTTATCTACATAACTCTTATGTCGACTTTGGGCCGCCTTGATATGCTGCTGAATAGTTTTCACCTTCTCTGCCATTTCCACAACCAATTCAGGTCCTAGCAGCTTTCGCTCACCGGCTTCATCCCAACACGCCGGTGTTATACACCTTTTCCCATAAAGGGCTTCATATGGTGCCATACGGATGCTCGAGTGGAAACTATTGTTGTAGAAGAATTAAACCAGTAGAAGATGTTGGTCCCATCCTCCTTTGAATTCCATAGAACATGCCCTCAACATGTCTTCCAGTGTCTGAATAGTCCGCTCGGATTGGCCATCTGTTTGAGGATGATAGGCCGTACTGAAGTTCAGTTCAGTTCTTAAAGCATGTTGGAGACTTTTCCAGAACTTCAAGGTGAATCTAGGATCACGGTCGGATACAATAGAGAGTGGTACTCCATGCATCCTTACCACTTCTTTGATGTAAATCTATGCAAGTTGATCCAATGAGAAGTCCCCTCGAATCGCTATGAAGTGACTTGTCTTTGTAAGATGATCCACAATGACCCATATAGAATTTTTTCTTCTAGATGTCCTTGGGAGTCCAGTGACAAATTCCATGGTAATGTTCTCCCACTTCCATGATGGTATGGGTAGTGGTTTCATCATCCCCTTAGACTTTTGCCTCTTAGCCTTCACTTGTTGACATACCAGGCACTTTGACGTATATTCAGCAATCTCCCTTTTCATATTGTCCCACCAAAAGTTTTCTCAGAGATCTTGATACATATTTGTTCTACAAATATGTATATAGAAATTAGAGCTATGAGCATCATCTAACAGTTATCTCTTTATCTCAGGAATAGCGGGACCCGAATTTCAAAATGTAATCTTCATATGAGAAGTCAGTCACCTTCCCATCATTTATTGCTTTAATTTTCTTTTGAAACTCCTCATCATCAGCCTGAGAACTTTTTATCCTCTCTAGTAAAGAAGGTTGGGCAACCATTTGAAAAAGTAGTGATGTGCTACCTTCCTTAATAATTCCCATATCCATCTTTACTAGATCCATGAACATAGGATCCCTTTCAACTCTCATCTTGTTTAGAATTCCATGGTCTTTTCTACTCAATGCATCTGCTACCTTATTTTCTTTCCCCAGGTGGTAGTGTATTGTGCAATCATAATCTTTGAGTATCTCAATCCACCTCCTTTGTCTCATGTTGAGTTCTTTCTGTGAGAATATATACTTCAAACTCTTATGATCTGTATATATCTCACATTTTTCTCTGTAGAGGTAATGTCTCCAAATCTTCATAGAAAATATTACCACTGCTAACTCAAGATCATAGGTTGGATAGTTTTGTTCATGAATTTTTAGTTTCCTAGATGCATAGGCAATCACTCGATCATTCTGCATAAGGACACAACCAAGTCCTTTCTTTGATGCATCACTATAGATAACAAACCCATCATTCCCCGATGGTAGGGTTAGGATCAGAGAATTCACTAGCCTCCTCTTCAATTCTTCAAAACACTCTTCACATTCCTTGGTCCATACAAACTTAACCCCTTTTCATGTAACACCCCGAGCTTCCACGATACGCTTCTCATTCAATAATGCAATAGCTTGCATTGTACGCAACTTCGAGTTCTAAAACACCGCGACTAATCAAAGTAGCCGTTATGAATAGTAATAACCACTTTTTAAAATTATAGAAATTTTATATTTCAAAATGGACTTCATTTTTTTATTCGTAATATCGAAATTATCCAAAGTTGAATTTTTTGTAATTTTCTGAGAACTTCCAATTTTTATGAATAGTGAAAATTACTTAAAAACAACTTTTTTAATCAAAATAATTTATAGTGATAAATTATACTATTTAGTGGTTTTAAAGTATAATTAGAATATATTTTTACCATTTTATCCAAAGGTGGTCATTAGAATTAATTTAACATTGAAATTGGACATAAACAATTGCCAATCTTTTGATATAAATTATTTCTTTAAAACACGCTATTTGTTGTAACAGCGGGAATTAATTATAAAATTAATTAATGCAACTTATATGTTTGGAATTTTGTAAAATAGACATTATTTTTGAATTCGGAATATCAATTATAGCTTAGGGTGAAATTTTGGCATTGTTCTGAAAAACTTCAATTTTTGATGAATAGTGAAACCACTAAGTGGTAGTTAAATAACTGATTTTTTTTGTTTAAATGAAATATTACCACTTCTGTGATTTGATTTTCAAAAATCCGACATACATGGTTGTCATTAAGAAGTAAAATGTGGTTCAATGAGATCAAAATAATTTTTTGGTGAATAGTAACTTTTAAGTTCTTAATCGCGATTAGAGGTAATTAGTGTAGTTTAAGGTAAAAATAATGTTTTAATAATATGAGATGAGCATGACACTTGTCCTACTCCTATTGGATGAGTCATGGCCGACCAAGACAACCCATGGGTCAACTTGGGGACCCCATGGAGCCACTTTAGTTGGAAAATGACATTAATATATATTTATTTAATGTTAAAATTAAATTGAAACAAACATGAGTTGTTTTACTAAAACAGTTTTTAAGTGGGGTTACACAAGTCCAAATTTTGACTATAAATATTCATTAGAAATCTAAAAAGATTTCCTACATCATAGTATTTTTTTTATAATTTTTAGACATTAAATAAATTAAATTATTTATGACATCATTATGATGCAGCGATGACCTCATTATTTAACGATTTAAATAAAATGAGAAGATAATGCAAAATCCAAGGCTTACACTTGTCCAAAGCCTATTGGATGGGTATATTTCGAACCCTTATCACCTTAGCCACGAATTATATAAGTGTGGGACCTTTAGAATCCGAAAAGCATTGTGTAATAATGTAACATTTCAATCTTTCCAAAAGAGCCCCTCCTCTCCACTTATAAAAGGCCCCCACCTCTCCCACCTCATTTACACTTTCAAGCCATTTGGATCGGCCAACCTCTGCCCAAATACTCTCCCAACATTCCTCCCTTACTCCTATAAGCCTCACTTTGGGCAGAACTCTTCCCAAGGAAGCCTTTGGCTCAAATCAAAAAGAGTTACCCGATTTTGAGGTAATGTCTTCTCTAATGTTGTTTTGTTTTATTTATCTTCTCCAACCCCCTAAAATATTTTTATTAATTTCTTTTGTAACAACACCAGTATCCTCAATATACTAGGATGATGTTATAAGAAGGATTCGAGCTACACTTACACACACCTACATCTAATGGTTAAAGAACATACGGTTTCTGTGGATGGCGAATTTCTGCCTCACGAAACGATGATTGTTCAACACTCATATAACACCTCCAAAGGTGGCCATTAAGATGTCACTATTTTTATATATGATATATAATATGTTTATGTTTTACTTATTCTTCTGTATTTCTAATTTATGGCATACTTTATGATTTCCATTATGGGTAAAACGCGATAATTTCATTTTAGGAAGTGCGGACTACTGTCCCCTCAAAGTGATTTGAATCGTTAATGCCATATATGGGATGTATAAAGGATGGAGTAAATGGTATTATACACTATATTATACTGGAATTATATTATACATTTATATCATTATGATTTCGTTCCATTAAATATGAAATTGAAATGAAAGTAGCGTTCATGCGTACGTACGGCTTACCGTCTCCATGAACGGTGCATTTCATTTCTTACCTCTAAATGTTACGTATATGAGATATATATGACATCTAAATCATGAATATAATTCTGGAGATAATGGATATTCTACCACATAAACAACTTGTAATTATAAGAATTTTATTATTGACTCAAGTACCAAAGATCGACAAAACGACCGTTATTAACTTAATAATTACATAATGTTCATATCATTGTAATAAGTGATATAAAAAGGATAATGAAATTGAAAATGGTTCTTAATAAGGTATATATTAACTCTAGTTTATTATTCAGGAGGTTAAAGAATGGTTGAGTCAAGTCAGACACGAGGTAAGGGAATTTCTTAACCCAACTTCCATTCTTTGGGTTGATCTCCTACTTTCAAACTATGTCATGATATTATTATGTCCTATTTTGTATTTTTACTTTCTTTATGTGTAACTATAGTGAATACACATAATAGATCTATTTTATTTTAAAAATGATCTTTTAAGTACTTCGTCTCAATCCCCTTTCATTGAGGCATATTTGGTTTTATACACAACTTTATTTTATACGGTGTATAAACCCCTTTGACTTTTACATTTATTCAAAAGGAATATTTTTTATACGAAGCGTTTTGCTAAACGACAAAAGGGAATGTTTTTCTTTCCGTACTTATGCGGAGACAACGACTTCTCCGCCGCCGTGACCATTATTTGAGTTTCGACTTCCTATACAAGCTATCTTCTTTTTAATGAAAAATAAATACAAAGTTTTAACCTTATTTTATTTTAGTATTGAAAATGGTTTTGAAAGCATTTTTATTATATCAATGTGTTGTATTGATATCTTGTGATTGAAATGTGGAAATGTTATGTTTCCTTTATGCATGTTTTATGTGATACGATTATGTTATGGTTTATGATATGTTTAAACCTATTCATATTAGGAATGTATTGGACTTAATAAGTGACGGGTGGAGCCCGCTATAGCTCCTCGATGCATCGGTAGGTCACATGAGACAACTAGACGTGGAATTGGCCGAGGCCCTTTCCCAATTTGATTTATGGTTTTGGCCGAGGCCTTAATCATTTTAGACGTCTTGGCCGAGGCCTTGACAAAATGTTTCAGAATGTCCGGCATTATACATTCCCTCATTATGAAAGTGGTTATTGATATTGCATGTGATTATTCGACCAGTAGAATATCCATGTGAAGAAGTGAATGGAATTATCTCATTTTACTTTTGCCATATTATGTTGAAGTTCATGTTTAAAAGGCTTTTGTTTTAGTTATACATTGCCTTAAATGTTAATGTTTATTTATGAAAACTTCCGCAATATTGTTATCCTTACTGAGCATCTGAGCTCACCCCTTTCAATGTTTTAATATTTTCCAGGATGTGAAGAAGTATTTTATGAATGACCTGCAGGGATAGTCCGAAGAGGATAGAAGTGTGGACTATGGAGACTATGTTATTATAGTTTTTCACTTTGTGATGTAATGTAACATTTATGAATGTATCTAGTGTTTCCAAGGCTACTAAACTAATCGGTCTTTCGAGACTTGATCTTTTGTGATCATGCCAATGTTACGAAGTAATGCACCGGCTCTGGGTAGCTGGGGTCGGGGCGTTACAGTTGGTATCAGAGGCAGTTTAGTACTAACCTTGGAAGCTAGATTTAGATAAACTCTGATTAGAGCACATAGCCCGAAGATAGACTTTGAGGATTAATATAGAAGAACTTCCTAGAATTTTGGTATTGTAGAGATGTTGTGAGTTTTCCGAGCAATACATCCCTGTCTGGATACGAGCAGGTAGAGGCGGCTCTGGCACAGATTTACCTAGGGGTAAAACCTGAAAACACCGCTTTGAGCTAGACTCGAACGGGAACTGGTGCACGACAACGGGCCTTGCTGCACTCTTGGTTACGACACTCCCGGGGGATATGCTTAGGATAATTCTCATTTTATTTACAAACCACTATGAAGGGTTATGAGTATATACTTCCTCAAAGAAAACATTTTTTATGATTATGGATTATATCCATAAATAGTTCAATTTATGTAAAGTGTTTTACAAATATGGAATTATGTATTTTAATTCATAAACTAATCTAGTTTATGCCATTGTTTAGAAATGGCGCCTAGTGGAAGGAATGGAAACTGTATCAATGCACGCACTCCGTGTAGGGATTGCCCTCCTGCTCAAGATAATTATTGTGGATCTGGAGATACAACTGGTGCTGATCAACTTATTACCATACTGGGACAACTCACTCAGGTTATGAATAATAACCTTACTCGTATGGAGCACCCTGATCCGCAACGTGGAGGATCAATGCTAGATCGTTTCATGAGGCAACAACCACCAACCTTCAATGGGAGTACAAATCCTATAGTATCCGAGCAATGGATAAACTCCTTAGAGAAAATATTCCATCCCTTGGGGAGTAGCGAAAGGGAGAAGGTTGTCATGGCAGTTTACCGCCTCACTGGAGATGTCGATCAGTGGTGGTCGCTGATTCAAAACACAAAGGAAGATGATGACGTATCGAATATGGAATGGAGGGAGTTCAAAGAGCTTTTCTTAGAAAAATACTTTCCTCGTGACCATCGAGCAGATATGGAAGGGCAATTTCTGAGTCTGAGGCAGAAGGAGGATGAGAATGTCGCAAAGTATGAGGCTAACTTTACAAGGTTAGCGAGGCATGCTGCCGATTATATACGTAACCCACGGAGTAAGATTGATCGTTTCTTTGATGGGTTAAAACCATTTCTCCATCGAGCTTTGGTATCACAATCCTTCTCATCATACGAAGATATTGTCTCGTGTGCTATCAAGACAGAAAAGGAATTCTCTAAGTCTTATGACAACAAAGTAAAGCAAGAGAAGAAGAGAACGGTGGAACAAGAGACAGATAAATGGAAAAGGGGAAAGAAGGATTTTCCATTATGTGATAATTGTGGGAAGAATCACTCTGGTACTTGCCTAAAAGGAATGGGAGTTTGTTATAAATGTGGAGAAAAGGGTCACCAGGCTCGTGATTGCAAGGGAAAGAAAGAGGCTATCAAAGTTGAATGCTATAATTGTAGAGAAATGGGTCATTATGCAAATGAATTTCCTAAGCATCAGGGAAACTTACCTCAGAAAAGGCCAAGGGATCAAGGACAATCTTATGTTGTTACTACAGTTGAAGCAGAATAACTACTGTATTGGTGCTTTTGGACTGATGAATTATATTTCGGTTATTAGAATAATGTGATATATATATATAAGGATTGTACTGCAGTACTTGTTGATTTCAGTAAGGTTTTAATATTATGAAGGTAATCATATTTTTAGTATGTGACAATAATAGAAACTTTACTTTGTTTGGGGAATCTGATAAATTGATTTTGGAATTAAGAGACCTTTTAGAGAAAGTCTGGACAGAGGTATTTTGGATAACTATAAAGGTTGGAGTGGATTAAGTTGATCTTTGGATAGTATTGTTTAAGGTTAAAACATTTATGAAGATTATTTTTGGAATAGTATAGTACTATATTTTTAGGAAAAGGACAACCTACAGGGTCGGGCATAACCCGTCGCGTCGGACAAAGCTGCAGGAATCGAACCCACAATCATAGTGCGACATGCCTTTATTTCCTACCACTAGCCTACAGGAAGTCCCTGGTTATTACAAAATAATTTTACTAATCTAAATGTTATGTGTTAACATTTGGAACCTTATACAATTAGGATAAGTATAATATTTTTGAGTTTTATTATCTTTTTGAGTGAAAGATGAGTTGAAGGTTGAAACTCTAATTGTCAACCATAAATATATTTATACCTATCTCTTATTCAATGAATAAATTAATTCTTAAACTTTATTAAAGGGATATTAAAACAAAAAAATGTGTTATCCTAATACCTTATGTCTTGTGGAACTGATGATATTTTAAATCAACATAGATTGAAGGCTTTGAGGCCCTCAATTTGACAGTTGATTGTGATTGATGACCTCAATCACTCCCTACAAATATTTACGTTTTTCCTCCAATTATATGTCTCTAATTGCCACCAATGTTCTCCTAATCGAGATCATAATTGGGTGGTGACTTTTTCATTTCCCTTTCCCTCTTATTAAGGCTAAATTTTATTAATCTTATTTCCGATGTGGGTTTTCCACAAAGGTATTTTCTCTTTTCAACCTTTTATTTTCAAAGAAAAATTTCAAATTGCGAGGATGCAATTTATTTTAGTAGGGGAGAATGTAACACCCCGAGCTTCCACGATACGCTTCTCATTCAATAATGCAATAGCTTGCATTGTACGCAACTTCGAGTTCTAAAACACCGCGACTAATCAAAGTAGCCGTTATGAATAGTAATAACCACTTTTTAAAATTATAGAAATTTTATATTTCAAAATGGACTTCATTTTTTTATTCGTAATATCGAAATTATCCAAAGTTGAATTTTTTGTAATTTTCTGAGAACTTCCAATTTTTATGAATAGTGAAAATTACTTAAAAACAACTTTTTTAATCAAAATAATTTATAGTGATAAATTATACTATTTAGTGGTTTTAAAGTATAATTAGAATATATTTTTACCATTTTATCCAAAGGTGGTCATTATAATTAATTTAACATTGAAATTGGACATAAACAATTGTCAATCTTTTGATATAAATTGTTTCTTTAAAACACGCTATTTGTTGTAACAGCGGGAATTAATTATAAAATTAATTAATGCAACTTATATGTTTGGAATTTTGTAAAATAGACATTATTTTTGAATTCGGAATATCAATTATAGCTTAGGGTGAAATTTTGGCATTGTTCTGAAAAACTTCAATTTTTGATGAATAGTGAAACCACTAAGTGGTAGTTAAATAACTGATTTTTTTTTTTTGTTTAAATGAAATATTACCACTTCTGTGATTTGATTTTCAAAAATCCGACATACATGGTTGTCATTAAGAAGTAAAATGTGGTTCAATGAGATCAAAATAATTTTTTGGTGAATAGTAACTTTTAAGTTCTTAATCGCGATTAGAGGTAATTAGTGTAGTTTAAGGTAAAAATAATGTTTTAATAATATGAGATGAGCATGACACTTGTCCTAATCCTATTGGATGAGTCATGGCCGACCAAGAAAACCCATGGGTCAACTTGGGGACCCCATGGAGCCACTTTAGTTGGAAAATGACATTAATATATATTTATTTAATGTTAAAATTAAATTGACACAAACATGAGTTGTTTTACTAAAATAGTTTTTAAGTGGGGTTAAACAAGTCCAAATTTTGACTATAAATATTCATTAGAAAGATAAAAAGATTTCCTACATCATAGTATTTTTTTTATAATTTTTAGACATTAAATAAATTAAATTATTTATGACATCATTATGATGCAGCGATGACCTCATTATTTAACGATTTAAATAAAATGAGAAGATAATGCAAAATCCAAGTCTTACACTTGTCCAAAGCCTATTGTATGGGTATATTTCGAACCCTTATCACCTTATCCACGAATTATATAAGTGTGGGACCTTTAGAATCCGAAAAGCATTGTGTAATAATGTAACATTTCAATCTTTCCAAAAGAGCCCCTCCTCTCCACTTATAAAAGGCCCCCACCTCTCCCACCTCATTTACACTTTCAAGCCATTTGGCTCGGCCAAACTCTGCCCAAATACTCTCCCAACATTCCTCCCTTACTCCTAGAAGCCTCACTTTGGGCATAACTCTTCCCAAGGAAGCCTTTGGATCAAATCAAAAAGAGTTACCCGATTTTGAGGTAATGTCTTCTCTAATGTTGTTTTGTTTTATTTATCTTCTCCAACCCCCTAAAATCTTTTTATTCATTTCTTTTGTAACAACACCAGTATCCTCAATATACTAGGATGATGTTATAAGAAGGATTCGAGCTACACTTACACACACCTACATCTAATGGTTAAAGAACATACGGTTTCTGTGGATGGCGAATTTCTGCCTCACGAAACGATGATTGTTCAACACTCATATAACACCTCCAAAGGTGGCCATTAAGATGTCACTATTTTTATATATGATATATAATATGTTTATGTTTTACTTATGCTTCTGTATTTCTCATTTATGGCATACTTTATGATTTCCATTATGGGTAAAACGCGATAATTTCATTTTAGGAAGTGCGGACTACCGCCCCCTCAAAGTGATTTGAATCGTTAATGCCATATGTGGGATGTATAAAGGATGGAGTAAATGGTATTATACACTATATTATACTGGAATTATATTATACATTTATATCATTATGATTTCGTTCCATTAAATATGAAATTGAAATGAAAGTAGCGTTCATGCGTACGTACGGCTTACCGTCTCCATGAACGGTGCATTTCATTTCTTACCTCTAAATGTTACGTATATGAGATATATATGACATCTAAATCATGAATATAATTCTGGAGATAATGGATATTCTACCACATAAACAACTTGTAATTATAAGAATTTTATTGTTGACTCAAGTACCAAAGATCGACAAAACGACCGTTATTAACTTAAATAATTACATAATGTTCATATCATTGTAATAAGTGATATAAAAAGGATAATGAAATTGAAAATGGTTCTTAATAAGGTATATATTAACTCTAGTTTATTATTCAGGAGGTTAAAGAATGGTTGAGTCAAGTCAGACACGAGGTAAGGGAATTTCTTAACCCAACTTCCATTCTTTGGGTTAATCTCCTACTTTCAAACTATGTCATGATATTATTATGTCCTATTTTGTATTTTTACTTTCTTTATGTGTAACTATAGTGAATACACATAATAGATCTATTTTATTTTAAAAATGATCTTTTAAGTACTTCGTCTCAATCCCCTTTCATTGAGGCATATTTGGTTTTATACACAACTTTATTTTATACGGTGTATAAACCCCTTTGACTTTTACATTTATTCAAAAGGAATCTTTTTTATATGAAGCGTTTTGCTAAACGACAAAAGGGAATGTTTTTCTTTCCGTACTTATGCGGCGACAACGACTTCTCCACCGTCGTGACCATTATTTGAGTTTCGGCTTCCTATACAAGACATCTTCTTTTTAATGAAAAATAAATACAAAGTTTTAACCTTCTTTTATTTTAGTATTGAAAATGGTTTTGAAAACGTTTTTATTATATCAATGTGTTGTATTGATATCTTGTGATTGAAATGTGGAAATGTTATGTTTCCTTTATGCATGTTTTATGTGATACGATTATGTTATGGTTTATGATATGTTTAAACCTATTCATATGAGGAATGTATTGGACTTAATAAGTGACGGGTGGAGCCCGCTATAGCTCCTCGATGCATCGGTAGGTCTCATGAGACAACTAGACGTGGAATTGGCCGAGGCCCTTTCCCAATTTGATTTATGGTTTTGGCCGAGGCCTTAATCATTTTAGACGTCTTGGCCGAGGCCTTGACAAAATGTTTCAGAATGTCCGGCATTATACATTCCCTCATTATGAAAGTGGTTATTGATATTGCATGTGATTATTCGACCAGTAGAATATCCATGTGAAGAAGTGAATGGAATTATCTCATTTTACTTTTTCCATATTATGTTGAAGTTCATGTTTAAAAGTCTTTTTTTTTAGTTATACATTGCCTTAAATGTTAATGTTTATTTATGAAAACTTCCGCAATATTGTTATCCTTACTGAGCATCTGAGCTCACCCCTTTCAATGTTTTAATATTTTCCAGGATGTGAAGAAGTATTTTATGAATGACCTGCAGGGATAGTCCGAAGAGGATAGAAGTGTGGACTATGGAGACTATGTTATTATAGTTTTTCACTTTGTGATGTAATGTAACATTTATGAATGTATCTAGTGTTTCCAAGGCTACTAAACTAATCGGTCTTTCGAGACTTGATCTTTTATGATCATGTCAATGTTACGAAGTAATGCACCGGCTCTGGGTAGCTGGGGTCGGGGCGTTACATTTCGTGTTATCTTGGTCATTGGGTTGGCTAAATGTGTGAAGTTTTGAACGAAACACCAATAATAACCTGCTAAACCAATAAAACTACGTACCTCAGTTACGTTCGTTGGAGTAGGCCATTCTTGCACAGCCTTTGTCTTTACAGGATCTACAGATATTCCATCCTTAGAGACAATGTGGCCTAGAAAGGAAACTGATTGGAGCCAGAAATCACACTTGCTGAACTTCCCATATAATTCATTTCTTCTCAGAGTCTTCAGAATAGTGCGCAAGTGATTTTCATGTTCTTCATAGCTTCTAGATTACACCAGGATATCATCAATAAACACCACCACAAAGTCATCAAGATATTCCTTAAAGACTCTATTAATTAGATCCATAAAAACAGATGGTGCATTAGTTAGTCCAAAAGGCATTACAGTAAACTCGTAATGCCCATATCTAGTTCGAAATGCTGTTTTTGGAATGTCTTCCTTCCTCACAAGTAACTGATGATATCCAGATCAAAGATCATTATTTGAAAAATATTGGGCTCCATGAAGTTGATCGAATAAATCATCAATTCTTGGAAGAGGATACTTATTCTTTATTGTAATAGCATTGATTTCCCTGTAATCAATGCACAGTCTCATGGATCCATCTTTCTTCTTAACAAAGAGGACAGGGGCTCCCCATGGAGAAACACTAGGTAAAATAAATCCTTTATCACTCAATTCTTCTAGTTGCTTCTTTAGTTACACTAAATCCACAGTGTCCATTATATAAGGGGTCTTTGATATGGGTCTTGAACCAAGAATTAAGTCAATGGAAAACTCAATTTCCCACTCTAGAGGATGTCCAGGTAAATCCTCTAGAAATACATCAATATACTCTTGCACAACAGGTACATATTCTATTTGAAGATTCTTTTCCTTACTCATAGTTATTTCATTTTGTTCCTCCCCGATAATAGAATTTAGTTGAGCTAATTTGGATGGATCTAGATAAGAATCAGGTGGTGACGTTTCTTCTCTAAAGATAAGGTACTCTTTATCATCATCGAAGATTGTAACCTCCTTCTTACAATAAATTTTCGCATCATGGTCTGAAATCCAATCCATACCGAGGATTATGTCAAACTCAACCATGGTTATAACAATAAGATCCGTAGATAAGGAACATTTATATTCCCTAATGGGAACTGATTGACAGAACTTTGTAGCAATGATACTTCCCTTATGAGTTTTGACTGACAACTCCCTTGTTAAATCAAATTGGAAATATCTAAATTTCTTAGAAAACTGGGAAGATATGAAACAATGTAGTGATCCAAAATCAAATAAATCATTGAATAAGCTTGATGAAACGATCAAAGTACCTACCACCATGTCACGTGGAACTTCAACCTCTGCAGTTGTGATCACATATGCTTGTCCTTTCTCCCTTGGCCTCTTATGTTGCATATTTCCTTGACGTTTTGGATAATAATTAGCATAGTGCCCCATCTACTGACAATTATATCATCGAACATCATTGGCTTTCTTCTTTCCTTTCAAATCACCAGTAAGATTTCCTTTATGACCACATTTTCAGCATAATCCTTTTCTTTTTAAGCACGCACCGGGGTGTTTCCTTCCACAATTTTCAAATGGTGGAAATTTAACTCTTCCCTTCTTTCATGTTTCCTTATTTCCTTTCTTAGGGTTTTCAGAAGCCCTCTTCTTTTCTTGTTTTCCCTTAAAGTCATAATACTTAGAGAATTATTTTTCAGTCTTGATAGCACATGAAACTATGTCCTCATATGATGAAAAAATTTGGGAGAACAATGCCCGCTGAAGGAATGGCTTTAGGCCATCAAAGAATCGATCAATTTTTCTCCTTAGATTTCGTATGTAGTCTACAACATGTCTTGTTAATCTTGTGAAGTTAGCTTTGTACCTTGCAACATTCTTATCTTCCTTCTGCCTCAGATTCAAGAATTGTCTCTCCATATCTGCTCGCTGCTCACGAGGGAAATATTTTTCTAAGAAGATTTCCTTAAAATCCCTCCATTCCATCTCTTCTATATCTTCCTCCTCTTTTGTGTTTTGAATTAATGACCACCTTTGATCCACATCTTCTGATAGACGATATACTGCCATGAAAACCTTCTCTCTTTTATTACATCCCAAAGCGAGAAATATCTTCTCAAAGGAACATATCCACTGCTCTGCTACAAACGAGTTTGTAGTCTCGTTGAATGATGGAGGCTGTTGTCGCATAAAGCGATCTAGCATGGCTCCTCCACATGGTGGATCCGGATGCTCCATACGGGTAAGGTTATTATTCATAACCTGAGTAAGTTGTCCCAGTATAGTTATGAGTAGCTCAGTACCAGTCATAGCACCAGAGCCAACATCATTGTCTTGCGTCATAGGAAAATCCCTACAGGGGACACGTGCATTCATGCAATTTCCATTCTGTCCACTAGGCGCCATATCTAGATAATGGAATACACTATATTAGGTTATGAATCATAATTTATAATCTTAACTTGAAAATACTCAGAAAAATTGAGATCCTACGCATGGATAATCCCATATTCACAAAAATGATTTCTTTGATGAATATTTACATTAAACTCCTTCATAATGGCTTGTAAAGAAAATGTGAATTATCCCAAGCATATCCCCCAGAAGTGTCTTAACCAAGAGTGCAGCAAGACCCGTTGCTGTGCACCGGTTTTCGTTCGAGTCTAGCTCAAAACAGTGTTTTCGGGTTTTACCCCTAGATACATCTGTGCCAGAACTGTCTTTATCTGCTCGTATCCAGACATAGATGTATTGTTTGAAAGATCCACATAATCTATTCCTTACCAAAATACCAGGGCGTTCTTGTATGTTTATCCTCAAAGACTAACTTAGGGACTCTTCCCTAATTTTAAATTTTCTAAATCTAGTTTCCAAGTATTCTACTAAACTTCCTCTGATACCAACTGTAAGGACCCCACCCCAGTTTCCCGGAGCTGGTGCCTTATTTGATTACGTTGCTATACATACAAGGAATACAAATCCTGAAGGACTGAGTAGTTTAGTATTATTGGAAACAACATACATACATAAGTTCAATATTGCAACTTGAATAGAAATACAACATAGAAACTCCTTAAACAACACTCATAACTCCTAGATTATTTCAGCATGTCATTCATAATAAACTTCCTCATGTCCTGAAAAAAATGATACATAAGAAAGGGGTGAGCTCAAACGCTCAGTAAGAGTAAGCAATACAATGGAAGATAGTATAAACATAAGACATGGTGCATAATTGAAAACACATGCCTTTAATAATAAACATGAACACATTATGGCAGGAAAATGAGCTGAGTAAATAATGCCATAATAAAACATAGTAATGGGTATTCTACTAATCTAATAACCACACGAAATATCAATAGATGAACTCATAATGATGGAATGCATAATTTCGGACATTCTGAAAAATTCTGTCAAGGCCTCGGCCAAGACGTCTAATGATTAAGGCCTCGGCCAAAATTCATATCACATTGGGAAAGGCCTCGGCCAATTCCACGTTTAGTTGTCTCATGAGACCTACTGATGCATCGAGGGGCTATAGAGGGCCCCACCCATCACATAATAAGTCCAATTCATTCCTCATATGAGCAGGGATAAACATAAACAACATATACATTCATATTAAAACTATCCTATAAAATGTAACTATCTTTCCCCAATCATTAAACATAAAACACTAACCATTCAGAATAATGTGGTAAATGGTTTTAGGATAGATTATCCACAATAGAGTTATTCATAAACCATTAAATCAAATATGGTAGATGACTTCATAAATTATTAAACCCAATAATATCATGTAATCAACAAGAGTGTTGAATTAGATGAAAACACTCTTATAAAATCATTAAGCAATTCTGGAGATAAATACTCTTTTATTTTGAAAAGAATAGTTCTTTTGGAAAAATATTTGTATAAAACCAAAAGTGAAGTAAGATAGTATTTTTATAATAAAATGAGTGATTTTATAAAGAAAATGGTTTCCAAAAACAGACTATAGAGTGCCCTTGTAAATAGGTAAGAATTTGAGAAATTCCCTTGAATTGGGCTTGTATTTTTGAAAGAATTTTGAAAATTCCTTTTAAAACATGTAACTATCCATAAAACAAGGAAGGGTTCTGGTTTGTAAACATATATATATAATACTCACATAGAATATATGAGGAGTACATAACAATACATAAGAACTTCATTGAGGTAATCAGACAATGAAATTAACCCGAATGAAAATGGAAGTTCAGGTGGAAAAACCCTTACCACTTTGTAATCAAACGATTCGTATGCCCCAAAAATTAATAATATAAAAATTACAGATTTAATACCATGAAGATAATGATATTCATGATATGTGAAATCAATGGTCAGTATACATATTCCATACAAAAGTATTAGTAGTGAATATGGAAAATCTCGTGAAAATGGAAGTGAGATGAAGAAACCCTTACCTTAACTCCGAACGTGTTCTGCTCTTGTACTTAAGCTCCTGTAATATGAAATTATACTTAATAATAACTTATTTCAGAACCTATTATACATGTATTTAGTTTATCATAATTATGGTTAGTTCATTTATGTCTTTATTGATTAGTTATTGTATTGAATTTCGTCGTTCCGGAGTGTTCGTTTCTTTTATGTTCATATTCGGTTCACTTGTTTTTAAGTATGTGGAATGAATGTAAAACTCCAGAATTGAAATTATATATTATTCATGAACATAAATATGTGTTATTGGTCATTTATATAACTTGGTTACATGGAACGAGGATGAATTATCATATAGAACTTTAATGATAATTGTTTCGGTTAATTTGTGGGTTTTGATTACAATGAACTCATTTTTCTTTATAACCTAATACCATTTGAACAAAGGGATTACATAATCTTAAATAGGTTATATTATATATAATAATCTGGTTCAACCATAACAAGAATAGTTTCATGACCAGAATTTAGAATGATAAAATAAATTGAAAGTCCATCGTCCTTGAATCTGTAAAATTGACACATCTCGGATGGAGTTCTTGCTACTAGTATAAAAGAAGGTAAAAAGGGGGAGATGATGATAACTTATTACACTATCATGACAACATTACAGTACATATGTGGTACTGGATTCATCACAAAGTTTGGATAAAGAGAGGTAAAAGAAAAAGAAAACAAATGAACTTGAAAGGAAAGACAAAGAATTGAAAAGAGGAATTTACCTCTTGAACCAAACTTCCTTGAGAACCTCCTTAAGGGAGAGGTGTTGGTCTTTTAATGAGACCAAAGATTACTAGACGTGGGATAGGAGGTTGGGAGGGTATTTGGACAGAATTTGGAGAAGCCACAAGGCTTGAGAGGAGTGAATGGAAGATGGGGTGAGAGGGGGTTTTTATAGTGGAGGAGAGAGGGGATTTCTTAATATAAAACTCATTAATTTATTATTTCTCCTCAAGAAAAGGAATAGTGAGTATTCCATGACCAAGAATTGTAATTTTATCATGTGATCCCGAACCAAGTGGGCTTACATCAGCATAACATCACACATGACTCTATAATTAGTGTATTTATCTTAATTTTGCAATTTATGGTATGTCACTATTCATCAAAAATTCAAGTATTTCAGAAAAATCCCAAAAAATTACCCCTACCGTTTTTTGACGTGTAGAATCCAAAAATGAAGTCCATTTTTCAAAAAACAATTTTCTAAATATTATTAATTTAATATTTAATTAAAATCATAATTTATTATCAAAAATCGGTTTTAAAACATTCATTAACTTATTCTAAAATATAGGTATATCGTACTTTCAAATTGAATATTATTTATATATTATCATAGGTAAGGCTACTATTCATTAGTGTATATCACTATTCATAAGGGTAGGTTACTATTCATAAGGGTAGGTTACTAATCACCAAAAATTAATTTTTTCTTATTGGACTCTAAATAACTTACTGATCGTGACTGTGTATGTCGGATTTTTGAAATTTACATCACAGAAGTAACAAACTTATGTTTTAAGGGTCCCATAGCACTTAGTGGTTAATGTGATTATGAAATATTTATAAGAAAGTAATTTCCTTTAATAAAAATATTGAGTCATTACATAGACTCTACACTAATTTCTTAAATAAGAAGGGGAGTTGTTTTATAAAAAAAGGGGTTGATTCCTATAAAAATTTGTTTCCAAAGTGATTGTTTTCATTTAATCCAAATGGGAGTATTTTTTTTAAATTCTCATGCATGATTTGTCTTTGAAATTATTTTTGTTTTATTTATTACCTTTTGGATTGTGTGAAACCTTTGGGTTTTTGAGATTGGTTGCATACCTTGTTGTTTAAGTTTCTTTCCTTGGGATCTTCTGGTGTTTTCTTATGTCGTGAACATTTTAATGTTAGTTTCTTGTTGATGTGGGTGTGATTTTCCTTTGGATCAGTGTTGGGGTGATTATGATGGTTGTTTTTTTCAATCCATTGAGCACTCAATGGTGCTATACTTATGAGGTTATCTGTGGGATGGTGTTATGAGTGTGGTTCTATTTTATCCATAGGGTGTCGGGACCTAGGTCAAGATCCCATGTCATTTATCATTGTGTAATGATCATAATTTATCCCTTGATGAGGTGAGTGTTAGGATTGATCATGGCTCAACCATGTAGGGGGTTGAATTCATTGAGGTTGGTTTTCCTTTAAGGAAGTGGGAATTAGTTCTTTAGTGGTTCCTAAGTGTTCCTTAGAACTTATTAGATATATTTTATCGTAGTTTATGTCTTTTTTGGGGGTTATTTCTCCGTTGTCATGCCATTTATAGAATTTTTAAATTGTGGGTATGCTAGTGATCGGCCTTCGTTATCTTTGGATCATGTCAGTGATTGGGGTTGTATTTTTCTTAAAGACATATGGTGGTTGTGTGATCTTGATGGTTTGGTATAGAGGAATCGTCGGTATTTGATAGTTCTTCCGAGGGTCCTCTCAAATTATTCATCATCCAACTCATCTCATATCATGGGGTATCAATTGTGGATCATTATTTTTTACATCTATCTTGACTAGGGATTTTATAGGGGTAAAAATTGACATAATGAGGAAGTTTTTGACACTCACTGGTTCACTGGTATGTCTTATTTGTGTTTTAATTTACCTTTTTGTACATTCCTAAATTTTATATGTGTTGGGGCTCAAAAATTATTTTTTTAATAGAACCTGGTGTATATTAGTGCACAATTTTCCTAATCATGTGGATAACCGTGTGAGGGTGATGGTTTGGGGATAGTGTCATTTTACATGGTCTGAGCACGGTTTTTCAGACCATGAAAGCTCCAGTAATAATTATACGGCTTGGTTTTTTGGGAGATAGTAGCTCCCGCATAGTTGGTACACGGTTTTCATAAACATGTGGCCTATCCAAGTCAATAAAAAATTGGATTTTCCTATTTTTACCTTGACAGATTTAGCTCCCCTTGGCCCTTTCTTTCTTCCCTATTCTTTATAGCCCTCTCCTTAGGCTCTAAAGATCCTCCTCTTGGATGGTGAATTTCCATTGATTTAATGATGTTTTGGCTATATGTAATCCCTTTTCTTTAGGTTTTCTTTTTCTAATTCCCCTATTCCACCCTTTTTCTTCCTCTTTCATAGAAGAGTGAAACCCTAGCATACCCCATACCTGAATTTATAGTTGTTAATGGGGGTTTTGGTTTATTTCTTTGTATGTTGGGGTGTGAGGGCCCCTCTGGCTTGATTCAAGCGGTTTTCATCAAATGCGAAAAAAAATTATTATGTTGTGAGGTAAGTATCTCTATTTAAGGTCTTTTTTCATGGAAGATGTTTTATTCTTAGTTTCCTTTGGTTTTTTTCAAATTCATTTTTATGTATTTATGAATGATTCTTTATCCATGTTTGATGTGAAGAAATATTTATGTTGGAAATTTTATGCTTTAAAGTGGTTTTTCAAAGGGATTTGGATTTAATTCGCTCCAAGTGTTTCATAAAGATATCTCAAAGAGGTTTAGTGCATTCAAATGGGGTTTTGAAATGGTTTTCAAAGAGGTCTTGTATGGTTTTTAATGCTTAAAATTTTATCAATATAAATGCTTTATGAAGTTGGTTTTTGAATATCCCATATGATGGGAACTTACTATGGGTTTAAATGTATTTTAAAGTGGGATTTTGAAAATGTTTTTTACTTTGAGGAATGCATTATATTTTAATGGTAATGTTTTACCTTGAGAAATTTTTTGTTTTAAAATAGTCAAGATGGTACATTAATTGGATTTGTCATGTTATTGCATGTGGATGATTTGTGTGTATGGCATGGAGTAGCGCATGGGAGAACATTGGGTGTGTGTATATTGACTTAGGCATTGGGACCTTAGCTTATGTTATAGAATAGCTATGGTATGTTTTCTAAGTGACTAAGAGAGAATTTTGTAGAAAGACCGAGTGATCTTCCAAAGTGTTGACCAAGGTATTGAGTGAGACTTTGGAAATAGGAAGCCCAAGCGAGCTTCCAAAATTATAACCAAGGGAATGAGAAATCTCTTGAGTATTTGTACCTAGGGAATATTGAGAGATCTTACAACCTGATATACTTTCTTATCCTGATATAAAACCTTAGTTTATACTAACTCGCACTAATCCATTATGGTTGGATCCCATGATGCACATTACTAATGCGTGGTTGATTTTATATGCTTTATGTATGATGTTAGTTCCATGTGTGGTTATGTTATGCCTTGTAATCATGTCATATTTATCATTATTTGGATGTGTAGTGATGATATTCCTATGTGATTATGTTTAAAAATCCTTTTTTATAAGCGATGTTTCATATGATTATGCCCATATTTCATTAATTTCTTATGTAACTATGTTTGTATTTATGCTCATGTTTATGCCTTGTTTGGGTGCATTGAGCATGTTTATGCTGGGTATATTTATTTCATTTGTTTGAGACTTTTTTATTTTGATTTAAAAATATGGTTTGTTTTTTAGAAACCGAACGGATTTCTAAAGAATTATTTTTAAGTGAACTTCCTTTAGAAGTGGCCTTGGTTTTTAAAAATGAGTTTTCAAACTAAAATTATTGGTTTTCATGGATAAAATCCTAACATATACTCATGGTGGTATCCTACTGTGCATTGTGACACACACCCTATATATGATTTGGGCATATGCATACTCTATTTTTTAGGACACAAGTAAGGTTAGGGGAACCAGGTATTCAGGTGGCTCTTCTTATTTATCATTATCCTGGGGTTGTTATGTTAGAGGAGACATGGTCTCACGGGGTTTAGATCATGAGGATCTTTTTATGAGTCTTATTTAAATGGAATTTATATATATCATCTTATTTATATCCTTAATGTTTATGAGTAGTTTATGTTTATTCACTTATGTACCTTGTGCTCTAGTATGTGATGTTGTATTAATTTATTCAATCTACAGTTTCTTCCTTTTATTTATGCTTCTTAATATGATGTAGTTATGGTATCGTTGATTTGGTTGTTTATTCAAGGGTGAAATCATTCCCAATGATTATGTTCTAAGACCCTGGAACTAGTTGTCAGCCTAGGGTGATCGGGAACACGCCTCATACATGTCTTGGAATGATTCAGGTGTTCAATGGATGGATGATTCGGGTTGGTTTGTTACATACCTAGTAGGTGTCAGTGGTGTGATCACTTTATTTGAGAGGTATCACATGTGGTTTATAGGTTCAAGGTTTCCACTATAATAGTGAGGTTGGAAAAATGGTTGAGTTCTTGTGTCGAGAGTCGTGAGTATGTGGACATTGATTTCCTTGAGTATAGAAATCCGTAGGATTAGGAAGTGGTTCCTAGAGTGTTTTATTCCTCCCTAGTGTTGGGTGAGTGGTTCCTTTGAATTTGTTAGACCTATTAGAAATGTCTCTACCTTAGTGATTTTTTAGGGGTTATTTTTATTACCCAAGTGATGTTGAAATGGTCTGGCCTTGTGGAAATAAGTGGAGTTATTGTTTCATGGGTCATAAATGCATGTCAATATCCCAAGTTGTTTGAACTTCCTTTTTCCTTGGTGACGAAATGTTAAAATTACTATTGTCAAATAAGGTTGATATACCCTTTATTGATGTTCATATTCAATTTATGGTGTCATCCTTTTTTGGGCGGTATCTCTGGAGGGAGGGTTGATGGTTGAAGGTTTATTTCCTTGAACTAGGTTTGGTTTTTATTCTAAAGTAAAATAATCATTTGAGAGGTATCTAATGTAATAGATCAAACCTTTTTCAACCATTACTTTTTTATTTTTGGGGGTTGTAGGTGTTTGGAGGAGTTTTACGAAGAGAATAATGAAGTTGGGGATGAATCCTAACACCAAAGCATGAGTGTTTGGTTCATAGTGTTAGTGGATTTAATGATGGATCTTTGTGTCTTGAGGGAGAATTCATGCTGAGGATACCTAGATCTGATGTTATATCTATGAGATAATACGTGGCATAAATTTCAGTTCATGACATGAAGAATTTGAGGGGATATTTTAAGATTTTTTCCCAGGTATAATTCAAAGCATAAATTTTTATATTCACAGCATGAATGGATCCCAACTTTATAGGATCTGATGACTTGTCTTTCAGTGAAGTTTGAATCGATTGATTAACAAATTAAAAGATAGTGTCATGTCATGAATGGATCATTTTCCTAACCTACCTATAAATTTGAGGAGCCCTATAATTTTCTTGTAATTATTTCATTTATTCAATATGTGGTAAATCCTTAGGAAAAATTGGGAGGCCTTCTAGAAATTCATCCCTAGTTTTGATCCTCAACTTCAGGAGGATGACTTAAAAAAATTCTAGGTGATTTACTTGTCCCTTATTATTGGGTTCCTTTCCATTTTTCATCTAGAGGAGGATATGGCTACAAGATATGGATAGATTTTCTATATTTGTGGTGTATAATTGATGTGGGTGATGTGTTTCAAGTTTTTGACATCCCCCTGATATGGATCTGATCTTATGGATGGGATTACCTTCACTCAATAATTATAAAATCTCTGATTGAGGTAAAATATCCGAGCTCTCCCCATTATTATGTGTATCTATCAAATTAGTGTGATTTTTTTTCCTTTGGGTGGATAGTATGGATTTACCTAATGAATACAATGAATTTTTCATAATGAAATTGATGGGAAAGGGGTGAACTCCCATGTGGTTAACTACTTTATTTTATATTACTTATGTGACTTGTCGGTTAATTACATTGTTTTCTAAGTTGTATATTATCATTGTTGATGTTTTTTTTTCTGCTAATGTAATATCTCACCACCCTAGAGCACTCATCAGTGCTCAGATTGATGGTCACTACTACACCTCAGGCATTCCTCCCCATACACTAGAGGCTACAGAATAGAAACGGAGGCCTAAGGTGATATCATGATGAGGCTATATCCCCATATAAGAGTTTTCGATCTCAGTTAAATAAACCAAAAATCATACACACCCATAAGTATCAAAGTACACATAAATAATAACTGAAATTGAATCATGTTGTAATAAAATTAAATGTGGAATACAAACTCAAACGGTCAGGATCACATACAATAATTGATCACCCATTGGGGTGATCACATATATAGGATAAGAAACAATATGAAATACAAGCCTCCATTGAAACTTTGACCCCAAACTACATGCCCTACATCCACGACTGTCAAACTAATCCAACTTGATCTAATATGCCACATGAGAAACTCCATTCGATCATTCAACATTGGGCCTCTTCCATGATCATTATGTATCTATACTCAACCTAAAAGTAGAAATAAGTTCTATACAAGCACTAAGGTTCTTGTACAAGGGTTAGAATATAATACAAAGTAGGCCACCCCTAATGGTGGACCTATAACCTACTATCATAAGTTCATTCTAATGCAATATGTCCAGCCTAGCCAAGAAATAAATGAAATAAAAAAAAACCCACCAAAAATACCTTCTTAGGTCAATTCAAGAATATCTATGAGCATGTCACATGGACCATGCCAACCCATGAATCAAGTACCAATATTTTTTATCCTTAAGTCTATGAACCTAGTCGGTTATACCTTCTTCATCCAATGTTGGTATGTCTCTAAGCACGTCGTGATGACTACGCCAACCAACAAGTCTCTTTGGCCACTCCCTAGGTAAACCTAGGAGAACTGTAGGGAACAAGCCTACTGGGGGTAATATATCCATCTCCATGGACTTTGAGATCAGCTAACCAGGGGTAATATACCCATACTCATGGAATAAATCAATGAACCATAGAGAACATACCTACTGGAGGTAATACACCCATCACCATGGCATGTGGACTCATCCAACCAGGGGTAATATACCCCTCCCCATGGAACATATCAAAAAAACATAGAGAATAATACTATTGGGGATAATATACCCATACCTATGGTATGTGGGCTTAGAAAATAGGGGGTAATGTACCCATACCCATAGAATAGTTGAGCACTAGGGGAAATAAACCCATCCTTGGGCTAAGCATAAGGACCTAAAAAAGAAAACACTTGTATCGGGCATCTGACATCCTGAGTGTCAAGTATAAGCAGAAACCAAAATATAAATACATCAAGAATGGATAAATGCACATGCCCATCATCAACATCACATACCCTCCAGGCATACAAATTGGTTCGAGTTCTAGGTGAAAACCACAACCATCTCTACTCATAGACACATACATCATCGCAGCTCCATTGGGCTTACCAAGTGATTGAGGTCCCAAGGAACACCCACAGTCGCCACTTCCCATCTCAAGTACACTCATTTAGGGTCAATCTATCAATGGGAACCCACTAGGGTCCCCTCGGTTAAGACTATAGTGGAGGAATCCCACTTGGGATCCTCAATTACAATTTGTCCCTTAATATAATGCCAAATTCTTGGAGAAAATCCCATCACTAATCTACCTAAGGTCTATCCACAGAGGCCTAAAAACTCTTAGGGGTACTCACATCATTGGGAACCTACTAGAGTTCCCTAAACCTCATTATATTCAGAAAAACTAACAAGGTACCCTCAATTCCTAACTCATCTATCGGGTCAACACCCTCTACTTGGAGGGCTTAACATCCCTCAGCATCATCATTATTTCATCATGAAATCTCCAGCTAAACCTCACAGGTATCAGACCAAAGAGATATCCCATGCCCATCTCATATCCTCAGTCATCATTAGTCAGCCCTCATATACCAAACCCATTCATACTATCAAGTCATAATTCATTCCTAAGACCCATGGAAAGTCTCATGTTACCTTAAATCAAGGGAATTGGTAATCCTACACCAAAACCTCTCATAATTATATCAACCCCATCCTAGGTCTCATCCCACATATTTCTCTTAGGAGACCACTAGATTCAAATACTGGAGGAAGAACCTCTCTATTATAACTGGTTCACCCTGAACCGCCTCTTATAGGTCCTCAAAAATTCCCCAAGGGTTCCACCATCATGTTATATATAGAAGAAAACTTAAAATGGACTACCTAAAAATCCTATTTTGACTCCATGGTTAAAAAATCCAACAAAACACCTCCAAGGAGGAGCAATTGGTGTGTACCTCGTGTGCATGGCATGTACCTCCAACATGCCTTCCTAATCATGTATTACAACCCACTCAATGTGAACTTTTCCTAATTACAAGGCATGAACTCACCCTATATGGTGTGCACCCCACATGAGGTGCTAGACAAGCACCTATACATGTGCCCCACACAGGGTCCATCCAACTACTATGCATGACCACTTGTTGTTTACCTCACACAAGGTCTGTTCATGTACCTTACATGACCATGTTCCCTGATGTAGGGTGTCTAGCTAAGTACCCAAACACACCCCAAGTCACCTTTACATGGCATGTCTCGAACACACATATTGTGTAACCCTCAACTTCAACCCTTCACCCAACTAAAGAACACATAACATGTGACTCAAGAACATGAATCATGTGATCAAGTTTTACCAAATGGAAAACCATCCGAACACCCCAATACCCTTGATTATTTTTCAAAAAACTATAAATTGTCCCTCTATGGGTCCCCAGCTACACATATAGGGATTAAAAAGTTAAAAACAAAAAAATATATGGGGATTTTCAGAAAAACATAAAAACAGTTCTACCTTAAGAGGAATTTTCTCATGCTTTAGTCAAATATATGTTATGTAGTTTTCTCATAAAGACCGGGCATGACCCAAGCTCCACAACACCGCCTACCCCTATGCCCCCTCCCTTTTTCTCTCTATTGGCCATGTAACATAGGATAAGCACCAAGTGGGGAATATGAGAGAAGAAAGGGAGGATAGAATAAAGTAAAATTGAAAGGGAAAACAAAAAGAAAAAGAAAAGGGGTCAAGGTCTAATCCCAACACCCATGATGTGACTTTCAAAAAAATTATATATTCGAACATGCATGAATAAATTAAAATTTAATTAATTAAATATTAAAATTCCACGAAAATTTGAATGGCATGAAATTATAAAAACTTATGTCCTTGGATAAATACCCTAGTCTAGGTCCAATTGAGTGGTCCAAAAAATATTTGAGATGAACATGTTGGGAAAATGACTATTTTAACACTCATGAGCATCTAAAACCAAAAAATAAAATTTTACCATAATTCACGGCTAAAAAAACTGTGGGCCTTTACAAAATCCCCACCATAACCCTCATCATCCTTGAGAACCTTTAGTGATCTACTAGTAATCATACTTAAAACTAAGAATCTGTATAGCTAACGCTATCTTGACCGTCCAACAACCAGTCTCTCACATCCTTAACCCTTCCAATATAAGGTTTACATGTTTATGACTAATATGACACTACCCACCATAGAAGTTTTCTTATCATCACTCTACTAGATCAAAATATTGATCTCCACAACTAGTATCATATCTATCACGGGACATAATGGACAGACATAGAAAAATCCTCTCATAACCGAGCAGCAACAAAAACATCAATTTACTACTCAATCCTAGATCACGGGAACATCATCCACAGTGTTCACAAAAATTTATCTACATCGAGTTTCAACACCCCCAACTTGTCACGGGTGAACTCTCCACTATATGGACTTCCTTATGTTTCTCCTTGTGCACAACCTCATCAAATTCATCTATAAATGGATGTGTACCCCCCCCCCAGCCACACTCACCAAATTCCATTACTACTAGGCCCATAAGTAACTCATAAACCCCATCGGTCCTTAGCCCCCTCATGGACATCATCGATTTAAAAAAAATCAATAGGTTTTACACATAAATAGTGTGTATCACCTTGATCTACCTGAGGCATGATGGGTTTATGATCTCATACAACCCAATCATCGAAACCTGACATATCATCTTGTGAATCACACATCATTTAACCAGGTTGTCTATAATCCATGACAGGTAAATTCCATCTAATCAAAGTTCCTTATGAACTCCTCTTCAAAAATGAGCACACCACTTGGGTTATGCTCAATAACACATCCACCCACCTCACGAAATCATTCTAAGTCATGAGAGTTTACCTGCACTCCAACCATGTTGCTAAATCAAATCCATAACAACAAGGTTATGCACCTGAATAGTCATACCATTTGAATTCAGATTCAATACAATAAGCACCAGGAATCAAGGTTCATAACCTCAATAAAACTATGGCATAACCATGTCAAACCAAAACCCCAGTAGCACCTTTTGTGCACTAGTCTAAACTCAAGGAAACTACCCAAGCCTTTCCATATCTATAGAACACACAAGTACAGGCCAACCCCTCTCACAGGTTTCCCTAGATTGTACAAACCACTAACTTTCCAAATTTTGAGCTGATATCAAGGGTCTCTAGGTCCCCCACCTAGCTCAAAGGCCCAATCTTAGGTAGGGTCATGACTCATAGGAAATCATTTGTGCTCTAATCACAAAATATCCCATGCCATCTAGAATTCCAAAATACCCAATTTAAGTTCTCATATCTATATCTATCAAGTATCTCATTCTAAGTCTTCAACATATTAGGGAAATGATTATAACAACCTGATATTTGAATATATGTTTTCATCTAATTAATTCAATGTGTTTGATAGCTTTTTCTACACATAACATTAACTTAAACAAAACCATAAAATTTTTAGATAAAATATAAATATTTAAGTATGACCGTTAAAATCTAATCGTTAAATTTGTTAAAATAAATACAAGTAAGAAATTTATGAAATATTTATTTAAATAAAATAAATGATACTTTTAATATGAATGAACATCAATTAGTTTTCCTAAAACAAAAAATAAGAACATTTGTTATTTAGAATGGTATTTCTTATAAAAATTGATTTTTATCTCATATGATTTTGTATTTCAATAAACATATGATTTCATACACAACGAAAAATTAAAAAAATTATTAAGTGGATGGATAAATCACAACAAAAAACACCAAAATTATCATGGTGGTCTATAGAAATGAAGTCCATGGGCATCCCACCTTTTACAATATTCATACACTCAAGATGAATAAAACCCAAGCTTGAAATGGTTAATAGGTGGATTTCTTGATCAAATCTAGAGGTAAGAAAATCATCATCCTGATTCCCCTCACATAATTTATGAAGAATCCTCAACTATTCGGAAATGAAGAATTTACAATGATGGATGTAGTAAGTAATAGACCAAGGAGTTTCAATCTGACCATTGAGAGATTCATAAATGATCTCGAATCTGTTCCAATCACCTCTAACTCAATGTTCTCTATGCTACAAACTTTAAATCCCTTTAGCATTGTTCAAGCCTCTACTATGAGAGAATCTCCCCTTAAAAAAGAAGTAGGGAAGGCTATGAGAACAGATCCTTTATGATCCTGGATAATACCTCCACCCTCATGACTCAATGAACAAGAGCCATAAATATTAAGATAGAAACCTACGCTATGGGGGAAACAATTGATCCACAATCCCTGTGAAAGAGATTTGTGTGACTTCAGATAGTTTGAATTGTTCGCTAGAAGATCCCTAAGAGAGGGGGCTTGGTCCCAATATTTGAGAAGTCTTGCAATATCGGCAGCTTGGCTTCTAGTTTGGGATGTCATTGTCAGCATTGGGCTTTGATGACCTTTAATACAAGTAGTGTTCCTAGAATTACAAATACACCAACACCCTTATTCAAGTAAAATATTCCTCTCCATTTCAATGGGGTTTCTTTTGGCTCCCTAAAACCATAGTTGAAAAAATTCACCATTGTTGGAAGCCTAGTGCGCCATACCAATAACATCCCCAACTAAACTCTACACGAACACTTCCCAGTCACTCACAAAGAAGAGGTGGAAAACATACTCCTATTTTAGTCATGATTAACAAAAAACTTGAAAGAAAGATGGATTCCCTTCCGCTTGATAGCCTCATCCATGGGAAGAGCATAGTTATAAACATGATGGACCAAGAAATTAAACTTAGTCGGTATATCTTTACACTATAGTCGATCACCCTAGCAGTCTTAGTCGCTATTATCATTTTCCACTCTATGATAAAATTTGTTTGAAAAATCCATAGAATAATATTTCTTGAAGATTAATTTATCCTTATCGTAGTTCATCATAATGAGATTGAAAGTCTCCTACTTTTCACTTCTTGGGAGAGCCTGAATGAAATGAGGGAAGTCACTTACATGCCTAAACGATATATTCAGAATCGAACGATCCTGAAAATCCCAACTTGATGACCACCCAATTGGCATCCTAGAAACTAATATCCCATCAACTGATAATCCAACGTGCATAGTAGTGTAGCACTGAGAAATGATATTAAAGAGAGAACCAAATATTAGAGGTTTTCCCAATCTCCTTATCCTGGTGTGTCCCATACCTTTACATAGTGAAAAAAACCCATAATAACCGAACTTCAATGGACACCCATGCTAGCCTTGCATGTAAATTCTGCATCGAATTTGTCACACTCCTAATATTTATACCACCTTCGAAGCTCAACGTGTCCAACCTGCTCCATGACGCCCAATAATGTTGGAGTTGGTGGCCTAGAACCAACTACTTTGTACTTTATTCATTAATAAATATCTTATCACATCTTGATTGTTCTTCTGTGTGACAATGTGTGTGATAATGTCCTAAGGATAGTTGTTTCATTAAAGGGTCATAGTGGATCCCTACTATGATGAGAACCTGGAAGTGTCATAACACTGTTCTTGAATATATGTTCTACGGACGGATGATGTTATTTGAGGGACACAAATAATATAGGCCATTAGGGGTGAGGACTCATAAAACTTTGAGGCACCTTCTCATGGTGTGTGCCCTTGGTAATATCTAGGAGGATTTTATGAGAATGAGACCCGCCAGTATGAAATCCACATTTCATAGTGTCATTGGATGTTCCTATCTTCGGACAAGTGTATTGGTCCTTAGACTTTAAGATTATTATTAATGGGTATTACAACTCGTGCACTTAGATGTATTGACGAAAACTGTAATAATACATTGTTCACAGTGAGGTAGAATATGTTGGGTGCGCCCTAAGTAATAATGCATTAATAGATAATGTGAGAAAGGATTTGTCCCTTCTGTTCCATAACAGAAGTATATATCTTAGGCCCTTTCGTGGAATTTATATAGCCTAAATAAATCCATGGCCATGGTAAGGAATGGGCGATTTCAATTCCGGAAAGTCAAAGAAAGAATAATCGATTACATGAGTTGATGGCACTAGCATGAAACCTGCTTGATTTGGGATATCGAGACAAAGGGATTACATTACACGGTAAGCGTTCGTAGGAGGTGACATGTCATTGCGGTGTTAACTTCTTTCTCTATGGGTGTCTTGGCGTGTTGCTAGATGCTAACCTTGAACTTTAGGTAGGCTCCACCTAATTCCACTGAGAAAGAGGCCTAGAGGGTCACACACTAAGTGTGTCCAAGTATCTCAGTTAAATATTAATTTAACAAGTTGAATAAAGATTTTTCCCGATAGTGTTTTGATAATTATTCAAGGATGTCTGATCACATTTATTTTGACACTAGTTATTCGAGATAATATATTATGGGAAAAATAATATATTTATCATAGAGTAATGCAGTGATATTTATTTAAGAAGTAAATAGCCATTATTCAAGGTCTAATAAATGTGGTGGAAAAAAAAGAAAATGGAAAATAAAAAGTACACACCGTGTGTATTAATATACACACGTCGTGTAGTTTTTCTGGGGATTTGTGAGAAATAATATTATTTATTTAATTAAATAATATTAGGTGTAATTCGCTGGATGCATGTCAAGTAATGATAATAGTCAACTGTTATTATTAGACATGGGGTATTACTAAGAATTAAATGAAATGAATAAATTCTTTCAGGTAATTAATTCATTTTATTATTCTAAGTAATTAAAATCTCAATTATATAATTCTCATTAGCCTGGACATTTTTGGTGTCGTGCACAATGGATCTAGAGAAAGCTCTCAAGCCATGAGAGAATTCTTTTCTTCCAAGAACACTCTCAAGCTACGAGAGAGAGATCTTTCTCCACCAGATCAAAATGATTGAAGGCGAACATCGCAAGCGAAGGCTCTTCCGCGCTAGCACCTGAAGATCTCTTTGGCGATGTCCAGAGATACGTGGAGCATGTGTGGATCACCGATAGAGGAATCCTACACTTGGATTCTACGACGCAACGACGGATCACATTAGATCGTGATCGGAAACATCAATGGAGAGAGAATTCCATCAAGGTAATTCTTGTCTTTTAATTAAATTAATTATAACCAACATATGATGATCCTCTCTATGGTTCTGGGACTCCCTTCTTTTCTTTCGTTCTTTGTTCTATTCTGTAGATCTGGCGTTTTATTATCGTGAAAGATCTCAGATTAAACGTCGTTAATGGCAAAAATTAAAGTTAGGTACACCGACCAATGTGCTTCCGCTGCGCCCAGAACCTACAAGTGGTATCAGAGCGGTCATATCATTGATTATAATTATTTAGTTTTTCGTTGGTGATTTATGCATTTAATAATTTAGTTGTTTCAATTCAAGTTAATTATTCTTTAAATATGAATCTTGAGATCTATTCCTCCTCTTTCGTTTCTTGTTCACCTTATAGAAATGATTTTTTCTTTTAATTTTGATTAAAATAAAACAGAGGATCTCATCCGGAGGTACCAAAGCTTCCTGGTCGTACAACACCAGAATACACGGCGTGTATTCGGCAGTACACATCATGTAGTATAGGTTCCATGCCCCGGGATGGTCCGCCAAACTAGGTCGTGTCATTGGATCCTATCTAAGTCTTTAAGACTCCGTGTGTTGACCAGGAACAGGTGGCACACGGTTTCCAAATTACACTCTGTGTGGCCCACTGAACACGGCGTGTAGTCCCTTCGGGTTAGGGTTGGACCATGTACCCTGTACACGGCTTGCTCGGCTGGAAACTGTGTAATGTGGATACTACACGGCATGTGTCCCACTGAACACGCTGTGTACTTCGAAGATTTCCAAAGTACATCTACATGCCATGTCCCTGGGCGTGTACTTCGGATGGACGGTGAACAAAAGTACACGCCATGTAGTTGGAACTACACGTCGTGTTCTCATCTAAATTACGTAGATTTATTAAAATTTATTATTATATTATACAATCTCTTGAGACGTGTATCATAGTGCAGGCGTAAATATGAGGCACAACACGTTATAGGTGTTTTATATATATGTGTTTAATTTAACATCTGTGTAATGTTCATTTCTACTCATTGGGTAGTTATGAACGGGAATTCACCGGGTTTCCTCCAAGGTACAAGTTACGTACAAAGATAATTTTTATATGAATTTATTTGTTTAAAATTATGATGAATGAGAACCTCAAGGAAAATCAGAAAAGGATTTAAGATAAAAGGATTAATTAATTAAAGATAATTAATTGATTCGAGCGTGATTTATCTTAAACAAGAATGATTAAAGAATTGAATGCTAGTTTTATTTATGAGTAAATATCGTTGCATGTATGGATGATCATGAGCTAGAACAAGAACTTTGTATGTGAATGGATTCTTTTAATTTATTTATTTAAATTAAATTTGTCGGTTTGCGGTCCTTCTCTTCATTAATATGTAGGGTCTGCATGCCCAAGGTTTCTTTTATGTAAAACCTCGTTTTACCCCTCACCTGTGTGTGAGATAAAAGTGTATGTAATGGATGGAGCTCCCAAGCTAGTGGTGACGAGTCAAGTTAGGATCCAAGGTGAAACCAATCCAAGGAGATACAAAGGTGGACAGGTGGAAAGTTGTAAACACGAACCCAAAAAGTTCAAGGTGTTTCTCCCCTAGGTGTTGGGTTAGCTTATCAGCCGCTAGATAAACTAACCAATAGAATAAGCTCATGATCATACCATATATTTTATTTCTGTCAGTTGCATGGTTTATTTATTATTTGTGTGTTGTCACGATCACACAATTAATGAATTAAACAAGCATTCAAGATAGAACTAAAATAAGATCAGATTATGCGTAAATATTATCTTAGACATGGTTAATCACTTAAGTATATCCCACTTAATATTAACAAGCATGTAATCAAAGATAATAAAATTGCAATTTACGTATAAGGATAAAATCCCTCAAAGAAATATTAAGTTGGTATAGCCTTCCATAATCTTGGTTAGAATTGAACCATAGTTCAAAGTTCTTGACCAACCCTAGTTGGGGTGCTTTCAATTATCAGGGAATTATAATTCAAGGTTTTGGGTTGACTTGACTTGGTTCACATCAAGGGTTGACTGTCATAGCAGGACTTTGTGTGACCAAGAGGCAAAGGTTGAGGAAATCCAAAAGGGTTTCAAGATTGGGGAGTCCACTCAACGGATCAAGGAGCTGCGAGTTAATGCAGTTGGAATTTGGAATGCCTACCTAAAACCCTTCAAGTTTCTTGACCAACCCTAGTCGGGGTAATGCGAAGGGCAATATAGATCCTTGCCACTAGAATATTCAGGCAACAATATATTCCAAAGTCAATGGTGAGGGAAATTGGATTTTGATAAAATAGTGGGAGACTAATAAGTATTAATTTATTTATTTGTCTCATTTTTTATCATAATAAAGCACTAAAACTTTGCTCATCTTAATTTTTAGAAACGACGAGAAAAATGACTTCAAAAATATCATTGTGAATCATACTCAAGAAGGAAAACCTTCTCACCGGCACCAATTTCCAGAAATGGCAGAGGCGTTTACTCGTCATCCTTCGCCACGAGAGGAAATTGTATATGCTAGAAGAGCTTGTTCCAGTTGCGCCTGGAAAAGAGGCCAGTGATGAGGAACTATCTCTCTATATGAAACATATAGATGATGCCACAAATGTCCAAATGTTTCAGGCAATCGGCCATGTCTAATGAGCTATTGAAGCAATATAAAAACATGGACATGTATTTCATGATGTCCCACCTTAAGGATCTCTACTAAGAGAAGGTGAGACAGGAGAGATATGAGATCTCCAACGCTTTTTTTACAACTAATATTGAAGAGTGTGCGCCAGATGGGCCTCATTTATTCAAGATTATTGGATACATTGAACGCATGGACATCTTAGGGATTAAGTTCCCGGATGAGTTGCGTACATATGTCATCCTATCATCACTTCCCAAGACCTTGTCTAGATTTATTGTCAACTATAACATGAGCAAAAATGAGAAGAATCTATCAAAATTTATGACTTTAATTCTCCAGGTAGATAAGGACATGGGGCGTGACAAACCCACAGTCCTTATGGTGAATAAGAAAAGAAAGGACAAGGAAAAGGGGTCAAGGACTTATAAACGGTCTAAATCCCCCGAGCATCGTCCCTCCAAGAAGGGGAAGATCTAGAGGCAGGGCAAGGAAAGGGAGGTGTTATGTTTTTCATGTGGCAAGTAAGGCCACTGGAAGAGGAACTGCACCCAAAAGCGTGGGGACGCTAAAGGTGCATTCGTTATCGAGTGTAATCTTTCCATTTCTACATATTGGGTATTAGATACAGGTTGTGGGGCTCACATCTATATTCAGATGCAGGAACCAAGTAGATTTAGAAAGATTTTCAGAGGAGAGGTGGATCTTCGAGCAGCCAATGGTGCGAGGCTGGCTGTGTTGGTCATTGGCGATTATCATCTCTCATTGCCAACTGGAATGATTTTGGTTTTACGTAACTGTAATTATGTGCCTAGTGTTACCAAGAACATAATTTATGTATCTTGTTTGGATATGGATGGATTTATTTTCAATTTTGGAAATAAGGGTTGTTTATTTTATAAGAACAACGTATGTTATGGTGTGGAGCATTTAAATAATGGTTTGTATGTATTAAATTACAAAAACCAAGTGTTGGCAATCGATAACGAAACAAACTCACATGACTCATACATCACCTAGTTGTGGCATCACCGTCTCAGTCATGTAAATGAGAAGTGCTTGACAAAGCTCTACCAAGATGATTATTTAGACTCTACTAAGCTAAAACCACTTGATAGATGTCACGCTTGTTTACAAGGTAAAATGACCAAGCCGCCTTTCGGTGGATATGGTGAAAGGGCCACAGAGCTTCTAGGATTGGTGTACACGGATGTGTGTGGACCATTTCCAGTAGAAGCTAGAGGTCGATATTCTTACTTCATTACTTTTACTGATGATTTGAGTAGATATGGCTATGTTTACTTAATGAGGTATAAGTCAGAGTCCTTAGAGAAATTTAATGAATTCAAGAATTAAGTAGAGAATCATCTTGGTAAGAATATAAAGAAGCTTTGATCGGATCAAGGTGGAGAATATCTGAACCAAGAGTTCATCGATCTTCTACGGGAGTCTGGGATTCTATCTCAGCTCACTCCTCTTTATACACCATAGTGGAATGGTGTTAGCGAAAGGAGGAACTGCACGTTGTTGGACATGGTGAGGTCGATGATAAGTCATGCAGATCTTCCATTATCATTTTGGGGATATGCATTATAAACTGCAGCATACACATTAAACCGAGTACCAACTAAGGCGGAAAATGGAATTCCCTTTGAGTTATGGAATGGAAAGAAACCCATTTTGTCGGACACATGTGTATGGGGATGCGAGGAATTTGTTAAGGCCTTCTCAGGCAACAAACTAACACCCCAGGGCACAATGTGTATCTTTATAGGATATCCCAAGGAAATGAAAGGATATTACCTATATAACCCTTCAGACAAGAAAGTGATTATCACCAGACAATCCGTATTTCTTGAGAGGGAGCACATCCTCAAAAAGTATAGTGGGAGCAAGATTGACTTCGACGAAGTTGATACTCAAGATACACAAGAGTTGGTACAGGAACAAGTTCTACAGGTCCTCGCTGAAGAGGTTCCAGAAACACAAGTACTACATAGGAGCTCAAGAGATGTAAGGGAACCATAGAGATTTGGTTTCCTAGTCATCGAGGATGGTGAATTATTATTGTTGGACAATGATGAACCTCTCTCCTATAAGGAAGAAGTATAAATCTCAAAAGCTGCTAGATGGATAGAAGCTATGAATTCCAAGATGGATTCCATGTATGATAACCAAGTCTGGGTTTTGGTTGATGAGCCAATTGATGTAAAGCATGTTGGATGCAAATGGGTATTCAAGAGAAAACTAGACATGGAAGTTCAAGTTAGCACCTATAAATAAAGGCTAGTGGCTAAAGGATTCAGACAGCGACAAGGAATTGACTATGATGAAACATTCTCGCCAGTTTCCATGTTTAAATCCATAAGTATCATACTTTCCATAGTAGCTTACCATGACTATGAGATTTGGAAGATGTATGTCAAAACAGAATTCCTTAACGGGAACCTTCAGGAAGATGTCTATATGACACAACCAGAAGGGTTTGTGACACCAGGTGAATCCAAACGGGTTTGTAAGTTGCAGAAATCCATTTATGGATTAAAGCAAGCATCCAGGTCATGGAACATTCGATTTGATAAAGCCGTAAAAGAATTTGGTTTCATTAAGAACGAATGTGAGCCCTGTGTTTATAAGTGGTTTGATGGGAATGTGGTCGTTATTCTAGTAGTATATGTTGATAGCATATTACTTATTGGAAACGATGTACCAGTCTTACAGTCAGTTAAGGAATGGTTGAACAAGCGTTTCTCCATGAAGTACTTGGGTGAAACAACCTACATTCTAGGGATCAAGATCATTCGTGATAGATCCAAGAGGTTGTTTGGACTAAGTCAAGGTACATACATTAACCAGATACTAAAGATATTTAGTATGGAATAATCAAAGAGAGGATTGGTTCCAGTGTCACATGGACTACATCTTTCTAAGAAAATGTGTTTGCAGACACAACAGGAGAAAGATAGAATGATTAAGATCTCATATGTTTCGGTTATAGGATCCATCATGTATGTCATGTTATGTACCAGGCTTGATGTTGCCTATGCACTGAGCATGGTAGGCAGATATCAAGCAGATCCAGGAGAACAACATTGGACTGCTATTAAGACTATCCTTAAGTATCTGAGAAGAACTAAGGATATTTTCCTGGTGTATGGAGGAGACGATGAGCTTTTCATCAGAGGGTATACTGATGCTGGTTTTCAGACAGATCAAAATGATCTAAAAGTCGCAATCTGGATATGTTTTTTTGTCTCAATGGAGGAGTTGTGAGTTGGAAGAGTTCAAAGAAACTAATTGTCACTGATTCTACAACGGAGTCCGAATATATAGCGGCTTATGATGCAGGCAAGGAAGCCATCTGGATTCGAAACTTTATCCAGGAGCTTAATGCGGTGCCTAGTAGTAAAGATCCTATCACATTATATTGTGATAATACTGTAGCGGTGGATCTTTCAAAAGAACCAAGGTCACATCAACGAACAAAGCACATACTCCGGAAGTATCACCTCTTGAGGGATTTCTATCAAATGGGTGAAGTTTTAGTGATCAGAGTGTCCACGGAAGAGAACATGGCAGACCTCATGACTAAAGGTCTATCTCAGCAGAAGCATGAATATCATGTGAGAGCTAGCAGGTTAAGGGTTGTTAGTAGTTGGCTCTAGTCCAAGTGGGAGTCTGTTGGAGTTGGTGGCCTAGAAAAAACTACTTTTTACTTTATTCATTAATAAATACCTTATCACATCTTGGTTGTTCTTCTGCGTGATAATGCATGTGATAGTGTCCTAAGGATAGTTGTTTCATTAAAGGGTCATAGCGGATCCCTACTATGATGAGAGCCCGAAAGTACCATAATACTGTTTTTGAATATATGTTCTATGGCTATATGATGTTTTTTGAGGGACACAAATAATATAGGCCATTAGGGGTGAGAACTCATAAAAGTTTGAGGCACCTTCTCATGGTGTGTGCCCTTGGTAATATCTAGGAGGATATTATGAGAACGAGACCCGCCGGTAGGAAATCCACATTTCATAGTGTCCTTGGATGTTCCTATCTGTGGACGTGTGTATTGGTCCTTAGACTTTAAGATTATTATTAATGGGTATTACAACTTGCGCACTTAGATGTATTGACAAAAACTGTGATGACACATTGTTCGCAGCGAGGTAGGATATGTTGGGTGCGTCGTGATTAATATTGCATTAATAGATAATGCGAGAAAGGATTTGTCCCTTATGTTCCATAACGGAAGTAGATATCCCAGTCCCTTTGATGTTATTGATATAGCCTAAATAAATCCATTGTCATGGTAAGGAATAAGCGAGTTCAATTCCGAAAAGTCAAAGAAAGAATAATCAAGTACATGGGTTGATGGCACTAGCATGTAACCCGCTTGATTTGAGATACCAAGACAAAGGGATTACATTACACAGAAAGCATTCGTAGGAGGTGACACATCATTGCAGCATTAACTTCTTTCTCTATGGGTGCATTGGCATGTTGCTAAATGCTAACCTTGGACTTTAGGTAGGCTCCGTCTAATGCCACTGAGAAAGAAGCCTAGAGGTTCACACACTAAGTGTGTCCAAGTATCTCAGTTAAATATTAATTTAACAAGTTGAATAAAGATTATTCTTGATAGTGGTTTGATAATTATTCAATGATGTCTGATCGCATTTATTTCGACACTAGTTATTTGAGAGAATATATCATGGGCGAAATAATATATTTATTAGCGAGTAATGCAGTGATATTTATTTAAGAAATAAATAGCCATTATTCAAGGTCTAATAAATGTGGTGGAGAAAATAAAGAAAATAGAAAATAAAAAGTACATGTCATGTATATTAATAAATACACGCCGTGTAGTTTTTCTGGGTATTTGTGAGAAATGATATTATTTATTTAATTAAATAATATTAGGTGTAATTCGTTGGGCACATGTCAAGTAATGATAATAGTCAACAGTTATTATTAGACATGAGGTATTACTAAGAATTGAATAAAATGAATAAATTATTTCGGGTAATTAATTCATTTTATTATTCTAAGTAATTAAAATCACAATTATATAATTCTCATTAGTCTACCCATTTTTGGTGTCGTGCACAAAAGATCTAGAGAAAGCTCTCAAGCCAAGAGAGAATTATTTTCTTCTAAGAACGCTCTCAAGCTACAAGAGAGAGATCCTTCTCCACCAGATCAAGGCAATCGAAGACGAACATCTCAAGTGAAGTCTCTTCTGTGCTACCACCCGGAGATCCATTTGGCGACGTCCAGAGATACGTGGAGCACGTGTGGATCACCGATAGAGGAATCCTACACTTGGATTCTATGATGCAATGACGTATCACATCAGATCGTGACCGGAAACTTCAATGGAGAGAGAATTCCATCAAGGTAATTCTTGTCTTTTAATTAAATTAATTATAACCAACATATGATGATCCTCTTTATGGTTCTGGGACTCCATTCTTTTCTTTCGTTCTTCATTCTATTCCGAAGATCCGGCATTTTATTATCATGACGAATCTCGGATTAAACGTTGTTAACGGTAAAAATTAAAATTAGGTACACCGACCAACGCGCTTCTGTTGCGGCCGGAACCTACAAATAGAACTTCCCTCTTGAGTGCACGTCCCAAGTAAAGGAACACATAAGAGATTTGACCTCCTTGATAATATTCCTCAGAACTTTGAGAGACAAAAGTAAATTTATAGGAATATAAGACAACACACAATTAACTAGAGTGATTCTACCTCTAAATGATAGAAAATGATTTTTCAAGTTATTAATTGGTTGGAAATTTTGTCCAACACCTTCTCAAAGTCATGAATGTGCAGCCTTACTGATGAGACGGGAGCACCCAAATTGTCTATAAGAAATTTCCTCTTTTTAATTATTTTTTTGTGTTCAATAGTATTGGATCACCTAGATGAGTAAATCTTTGAAATGTAGACACTACTTTTGTCACGATTGATAACTTGGCCGCTCCACTTGTAATATTCTTCAAGAGTTTTTTTTTATTCTGCTAACAGACCTTCTTCTTCCATTATCAAACAAATTTATATGATATGAAAAAATTAAGTGAGAAACACATGGGAAAGAAGATCTACAATGCAACGAAGTAATACTTCTATTCTCCAAATTTTTGTTTATCAATCTACCAAGAACATCCTAGACCAAAATGAACACACTTTGAGACAATGGATCTCCCTACCTAAACCCCCAAAAAAACTTGAAGAATCCCCATCTTCGTCCCCAAAAAGAAATAAAAATCCAAGGGGAGCTAAAACATCTAAAAAATTAGATTCTAAAGATGAAAAAACCTTACTAGCCAAAACCTTCAATATGTTATTCCATTATAATCTATCATATGCCTTATCCATATCAATTTTGATGGAAATATTAAATTCTAAAGATTTATTATTGATGTCTGCTATCATTTCTTGAGCAATAATGATGGAACCCTAAATTGACCTTTGCTTAGCAAAGCCATGTTTTCTCCAAACACCCAAGACTGGAGGTTCAAAGAAAGCCTCCTACTAAGAACACTTGTCAGTGCCTTGTAGGGAAAGTTTTAGAGGCTTATAGGTCTATACTAGCTCAATGTAGTCAGGTCTTTGACTTTTAGAATTATAGAAATGGTAGTGGAACTAGAAACACAGGAATGATTTACTCCACCGAAAAAAATAGCAAACTAACTCCATAAGATCAACCTTGATGAGCTCCCATGAAGACACATAGGAAGAACCGGAAAAGCCTTCTAAACCAAGAGCATTTTCTTGATTGAGTAAATTGACCACTTCCCTGATCTCATCTTCATCCAGTAATGTGGAAATAACATCATTATCGTGATCAGAAACCACAAATAGAATACCATTGAATATATCTAAACTTACCGAGGGATACCCATCCTGCATGAGGGGGTTAGGATCATCAATAATGTTTTCAAAATGAGGCACGTCCATACCTCCCACCACCACCGGATCATCAATAAAAGATCTATTTTCCAAAAGAATGTAGGTCTTAGTGACACACCTCTTCTCCTTGATGCAAGAGTGGATGTAAGTTGTGTTATTCTCACCCTCCTTAAGCCACTTGGCCTTAGATTGGTCCTGATCCTCATGTTCTTTCTCCATAATAATTCCCTCAAGGATGCTTTTTTATGAAAAAGGTACGAGAAGGTCTCATCATCCCATGATTCCTCAAGGTTGGACTCCAAGAGTTCGATCTCTAACTTGATAGTGGATAAGTTGTTAGTCTGAGATAAAAGATAAGTATTCCATTAAATCAAATCAACCATGAGCCTTCTAAGCATCTTTGGGAGACCAAACCATCCACCACCCTTCACTGACTTTTTCCAATACTCCTCAACCACCCTCCGATAACCAGGATCATACACCCAGCACTTGGAAAAGAAGTGGTTGCTGCAAACCTTGATAATCTCTAAGGACACAAAGAGGGGAGAATTATCTAAGAGATTACGCATGAGATGGGTAACTTTGGCCGATGGATAGGATGAAAGTGCATGGATATTGGCCAAGAATTGATCTGGATGACACCATGTTTTCTTACTTCCCTTATGGTTATTACACTAGGTGAACCCGTCTCCCACAAATCCTAGATCCAGAAGACCTGACCGAGATAGGAATAAAGAAAAATCAGGCCTTTCTTTTCTCAAATAAGAACAAACACCCTTTCTCTCAGTTCTATCAAGGATGACATTGAATTCGCCTCCAACCAACCACTCATTATGCCCTAGTTTGAAAGATCCAATCCCCTATCAAAGAGCCTCCCTAATGATCACATCACACTTGGCATACACAAACGATACAAAATGACTAGAAAACCCATTAATAACCTTAGTGGTAATAAAATGATCTGAAAAATTCACCATATCCACAGTTATGCTAGACATCCTGAAAATCCATATGTACTAATTAGTGGGGGAACCGTGCATGCAATCCCGAACTCCCATCCATCGAGAAAAATCAATAATCCGAGAAGCAAGTTGTTTGGGCTCAAGAACGGCTATTTAAGAGAAACTATTATTTCAAAACTGATTAGAAATAAAATCCATCTTAACTCAGCACCTAGGCCTCAATCATTCCATATAGTAAAGGAGATCATTGAATAAGATAGAGTTTG
The DNA here is from genome assembly GCA_963277665.1 of Viscum album. NCBI lineage: Eukaryota > Viridiplantae > Streptophyta > Magnoliopsida > Santalales > Viscaceae > Viscum > Viscum album. The sequence goes on along the minus strand of OY728129.1, from coordinate 1,843,793,338 downwards.
GTTTCAACACCAAACATCGACTACTTGATTTGAAGATAAGGAGAGCAGGCCAACTCTTGCCTTAGTTGTGATCTAGTATGAACACCTACAGAGAGAAAAGAATAACTTGATTCCTGAATGTTGTCTAAAAGGTTGGGTAACAACAAAAACCCATTAGAGTTTGAGACTAAACATCCACTAAAAGGAACTATACTTTTCTCTAGAGAAGCATGTGAAGAGGCAGGAGAAGAAATGGGTGACTTACCTCGAGTAGGCAATGCCTTTTTTCATATCCTCTTTTAGAATACTGGGAATCTATTTCCTGTAGAACACAATGGAGAGACTAGGTGGAGAAATGAAGGGAAAGGGGTGAAAAAAATCATAAAAGGGATAAAAAGGAAATTGAAGGGAAGGCATTGGCAGGGAGGAGAGCGACCCAGACAAAGTGGCTAGGTCTGAAAGAGAAGGCTGAACCTGAATAACCCCCTCCTAAAAAGAGGGTGAAGGATGAAAATCTTGGGAGGATTCTAGATGGAAGCTGCTCTGATTCTTCCTGCAAGCCAAAGTTTCAGGACCCTGAAGATGGAAAATTGAGAAAAACCGAGCCTGAGAGGAATATAAGAGCTTCTACCGCCATGAAATGGAGTCAACAGCCTGTAAAAGAATATGCTCTGGGAGAGGGTTGTATAAGTCCATATCCACGTAGATACAAGACACTGGAGCATCTTCCATCTAAAAAGTGTTGTCATCATCACACAGAAAAGATCCAATGGCACCGCCAAAATTCTGAAGGAAGGAAAGGTTGTGGAAGGGAAGAGAAAGCCCCGATAAATTGATCCAGACTGCCTCCGTGAGATAGTCGCGACCGGAGTGGATAGCCATCGACCACCTGAAAATGTTGAAAGAGAGCTTCTCATAGGATCTGGAACTCTAAGACCATGCCTTCGCAAAATCAACTGAGGAGGAGAGCACCAAACAACTGGATTTTCGATTCAGGATAGAGACTCTCGTCGATGAGTTCAGACCCTAGGAGCCCACTAGAGCTTGAAACTCTGGTAGAGGTCATATATTTAGGCTAAAACTGGCCACCACGGTCCACACTTCCACAAAATCCTCGGCTGGAAAGGCGAGCATCGGCGTGCCCTCTACAAAAGTGGAGGAAGTATAGTAAAATAGTTTTTCTTAAAAGAATTGTTTTATTTATATCATTTAATTTTTATTTAATCAATCGAATTCATCTAATTTAAATTATGAATCTAATATGATTTTTAAACCTATATATAATTATAACAAAACTCATTCAATTTTTAGTCAATACTAAATAATATTAAGAACACGTAATGGTTAAAATTCATTTTTCTAAAAAAAACTTTGTTTATATGTTATATATTTTAATTTAAAAGTTGATTTTCTATTATTTAAAAATTTATTTAGATTAAATAGAAATTGAATTTGGGTTAAAAAATCAAAATTTGGTAATATAGGTTACCTTATATTTTTAAATAAAATATAAATTACTTAGTAAAAAACTAGTTATAACGGTAAAGATCAAAATGTAAAAATGTAAAGACCTATAGTAAAAGACATGAAACATGTCTAAATCATATGGTTAAAGTTTTTTATGAGGTTTCATTGACCCCATTTCACCCCAAAATCCATTATTATGAAATTTTATAGTCATTAACCAAGGGATGGTGGGTTGATATCATAGAAGTGTAAAGGGTGTTTCCAAAAGTTCCCTTTTTTCACTTATAAGAGGGGATCAATTCCACCACTCCATGGTTACAATTGCCATTTGAATTTCCATTTAAACTCTTCAAAAACTGTATCCCCTATAATTTATTTTCTCATCCTTAATCACTTGGTATCTAGAATTTATCTTAAGGCTTTCACTTCCAATGAAATCTCTAAGAGAAGAGCAAGTATCCAACATAAGTATTACTGTCTTCGTAATCTTTCCTCCTTAATATTCCTCTTCCAAATATCTTATATCCATAATAATATAATGAAATTGGTATCATAATTTTTCATGACCCGACCCAACGGGGCCCGAACTGTGACTACCCCAAGTCAGCCTCCAATAGACCAGGGGCTGGAAACTAGCTCTGAGTACGCATATCGCACACATGGGAGGCCTTGCCCTAATGTACTTATACACACGCACACATATCCAAGCCCATACAATGTTGAAATGTAAAACAATAGATAACCATGCATGAATATATCTAAAATTCCACCATCAAAGTATGACAATAAAGTACTGGAAAGCAAGGGGGCCAAATACAAGCCCATGAAAAGAAACTAAAAACAAATCCAACCTATGAAGTGGGTGAGGACTGCTATCAAGAGAACCATCGGAACACACCTCAGTCTATCTGGATCACAAAGATCTTCCTGGCCTTGGTCCCTCTAGGACTCCATCAAAATGCCGGTCATCTGCATAAGACATAACACGTTCGGGCAAAGCCCATGAAGGGGTGAGTATAATAATAGCCAGAAGGACACCCCAAAATCACTAATCATATGTCATCAACAACAATATTCAACTCATCATAGGGATATATCATCAGCATATATAATAGAATATCCATATATACTCATGGTAGACACACAATCTCACGGTAAGATCAAAACTATAATGTCATCATAGGAGTCTTGCTCAAAGGTTACATTTAACACTCATCTATGAGAATACACTCTATGAGTCGGATATCATTAATGGCATACATCCTATATGTCATGCTTCTCAGGTTTCACCATAAGAAATACACGCTCAAAATTTGAAGAGATCGATACACATATGGAGATCACACCCAAGGTCATGGGGTATACCAACAACCCAATCTGGATTAACCCGCTAAGTAGGGGATTAACACTTGTGTATTGTTGGTCATAGCTATACCAAAAACCCCACCTAGGGAAATGATGATGATAGTGGATCTCACTCCAGGCCTCATGGAGGGATTCCAAACTCTATTTAAGACTAAAGTTATTAAGAGAGAATCATCATCCTATGCATAGAATGTGACTCTATACTAAACCCTCAGGGAATGGATCAAGGGAATGTACCCTAACAAAACTTTTCCAAGATGAAGAGGAAAAGGGATCCAAGCCATCTTTAAAGAAGTACACGTCATGTCCCTTAGACACCATGTTTTACCCATGTACCATGGCTCATGCCCATGTCTGTGTCCTAGTACACAGTGTTTCCGAACCTGTGTACTCCTAACTGTGTCCATGTATGGTTGGTCGTGTCCATGTTTGTCTAGCTATGTTCATCTATGTCTAGTAATGTATCCTCTGTAATACATGTCGATTCACCAAGTAAGGGTCACATGTCATGTCACAAGGGTCACACATCATGTGATACTTAACTCCACACATAACCCTAGTGTTCTAGCTAGGGCCCCATACATGGCGTGTATTCCTAAAATACACGATGTGTAGTTCAGAATTTCATAGAACCCACAGGTTCTTCACACTGATTCCAAATCTATCACTACTACCACCAAATCCATTGAAAATCCCATCCATGGATTGCGCATCTAGGTCAACTGAGCTCAATATTCACCGAAGATCCGATCTACAGCCATTCTGTCTGCTCGAGAATATCCTCATAGCTCCATTATCACTGCACACCCAAAAATCGTGCATGTACATCCCTGGCCTGGTCCTAATCCATCCTCACCATTAACGCAGCTCGATCCTATCATTGATCCAAACCTGGATTTGTGATATCAATTTGTTATGCCAAGAAATGGGCGTGGAGGGATTGTTTATCTGGTATTTCTTGAACCGCCATCCAAATTGAATGTTGTTGATGAATGAACAAATAATGGTGGGAGAACACCAAGAAACATTATAGAGGAATAAACCTATTCCATGTTCAGGTTGGCCTCGATTTGTTTCCATTAGAATAATGAATGAAGATCCAAAATAAATAAACAATTTCTCCCAAATTCCCCACAAATAAACTTGTACATGTAATATGACTGATCTACGAATCGATACTTTGATTGATTAATTTGTGTTTTTCTTAGGATAATAAAATGGGGATAAATCCACATAAAAAATGTCCTACCTCAAGTTGGATTGATCACTGATGACAAACGAATCTGCATCACTTTCATTGGTGATATCCTTGAATCCCGATGGTGCAACGGTCCTTGATCTCAATCCAATTCGATGTCGTCCACCAAGAACACTCTCCTCCAACGGTCCTCTATATCTTTAGAGTTTAGTTTCCAGCCCTAAGATCTCCTCAAAGCCGTATATTTATAGAGGATTCCAAGTTTCTATGTCAAAACAAATAAAACAAATAATTTATTTTATTAATTAGCCCGCGACTGCACTTTATAAAAAATCCTAATGTCGACAAATATTATGTCGTGCCTATGGTAAAACCCATGATCTAAACTCAAAAATGGTCTCAAATTTATGATCCAAGACTTAATTTAAGACTTACTCCACTTTTTCATGAAAACTGTCCACATGTGATATTTCATATATTTAATATATTTTAAAAATTAATTCTGGGTACACTAAGCCTCGAAATATCACGCCGCCTCAGCGCTTAACTCTGAAAATAATCTATATAATATCCAAAATTAATACATGGAAAAATAAAAATCATTTCATTCTCCCCACATTTGGTCTCTATGTCTTTGAAATCCAAAAAAGTCTACAGAAAGAGATGTGGGTACTGAGCACGCATATGGGTCTCCTGATCCCAGGTGCTCTCTTGAAGATTATCATGCTTCCACTGAACACACACTAAAGGAATATCTCACACACATAAGATCCTCTCCTTAAAATCCTCAATCTCTATCAAGTAATAAGAAAAGATAGTCTCGTCCATGATGTTCGACTCACCCTAGTTGATAACATGTGACAATTTGTGCACGTACCTCCTTGACTGCAACACATGGAAAACGTCGTGTACCCGGTCTAATTGTGGTGGTAGGGCTAAGTAGTTAGACACCTCACCAACACTATTAAATGTATGGAAAGGGACAATAAATCTTAGAGATAGCTTTTCACCCCATCCAAACCTCTACAATCCACATCGAGGTGAGACTCTCAGGAACACATGGTCTCCCTCCTTGAACTCCAATGGCCTCTATCATCAATCCTCATAGGACTTATGATAGCTTTGTATAGTCCTCATCTACTCCAATATGATCTTCACCTTCTCTATCATGAATAACACCAACTCTAAGCCCATAAGTGTTTACTCTCCTAGGTCGGTCCAGCATAGTGTTGACCTATAGGGTTTCCCAAACAAGGCCTCGAATGGTGTCATACTGATAGTGGAATGGTAGATGTTGTTTTCTAAAAACTCTACTAATGGTAAGTTATCCTCCCAACTATGACTAAAATACAACATGAAATCCCACAACATGTCCTCCAAGACCTGAATGGTCCACTCAGTATGGCCATCAGTTTAGGGGTGAAATGCCATGCTCAAACAAAACTGAGTCTCAAAGGCCTCCTGCAATCTATTCCATAACCAAGAAGTAAAGTGAGAATAATGATCTGAAACGATCTTCAAGGGAATCCCATGGATCTATACTATCTCTTTCATGTAGAGGTATCCCAATCTCTATACTAAACTCTTCTATTGAATAGATAGGAAGTGGGATGATAAGGTGATTCAATCTACGATCACCCAAATGGAATCATTTACCCTAGATGTATGTGGTAACCCCGTCATGAATTCCATGGATATATCATCCCATTTCCACTCTGTCACCTCGAGAGGTTGAGATAAACCCACTAGAACCTAGTTCTTAGACTTCACTTACTGATAAGTAAGGCGTCTAGAGAAAAACTCATCAACACCCATCTTCATCCATGGCCACCAAAACTGACATCAGAGGTCCTGGTACATCTTCTCCACACCTAAATGTACCACCAAAGAAGATGTATGAAACTCCCTCATAACCTCCTCCCTCGACGTTTCTGGTACCATCATGCATCCTCTAAAAAGGATGACATGATCTCCACCTTCATAAAATACATTAGGAGCATGTAAAGTGGATATCTGAGTATATAGGGACTCATAGTCGGTATCACTAAGTTGTGCCTCCATGAATCACACTAAAAGTGGAGGGGTAACAACCATTGACTAGAGGTAGGTTTCTCCATCACCATCCATAAAGGATAATAGTAATGAGACCAACTACTATGATAGCTTGCTCAGAAACTATGGACAAGATCTCCTACTGAGAGCATCTGCTACCACATTCTCATTCCCATGAGAATAGAAATTATCAAAGTCATACTCCTAGTGGTACTCTATCCATCACATATTCCTCAATTTGATATTCTTATAAGATAAGATATACCTGAGACTCTTATGTCTAGAACAGACAATAAACCACTCTCTCGTCATGTATTGTCACCACATCTTCTGATCAAAGACTACCACTTTTAGCTCAAGATTTTGGGTCACATAATTCTGCTCATGTGGTCTCAAACAACATGAACCATAGGAAATCACTACCTTCCTCTACATAAAAACATAACCAATACTAGTCCCTAATGCATCAAAAAACACTGCATACTTGACACCCTCCTTCGGAAATCCCAAGATGAGAGCACTCATCAATCTCTACCTCAATTCCTAAAAAACCTACTGGCACCTATCTATCCACATGAAAGTATTCCCCTTCCAGGTCAAATCTATCAAGGGATATGATATCCAAGATAAATCAGGTAAAAATTAGCATCTTTACAACCCAACGAAGCTTCACACCTTCATCATAGTCTTGGGTGGCTCCCAAGATAACACTGCCTCGAACTTCACTAGGTCCACTACTACACCGTATATAAGATAAAAAGTCCCAGATAGTGGACCTCTTGAATCTAGAACTAGAACTTTGGGAGCTTCCTGTAAATACGGTTCTCTCGAAGAACATCCATGACCATCCTCAAGTACTCAGACATCGAGTATACTAAGATATCATTGGCGAAGACTACCACAAACCGGTCTAAGAAAGGATGAAAGATCCAGTCCATGAGCCCCATAAACATTTCTAGGGAATTTTTCATGCCAACATGAATAACCAAGTACTCATAGTGATTCTAACTACATAAAAAAGTTTTCTTCGGTATATCCTTGTCTTATACTCATATTTGGTGATAGATTGATTTGAGGTCAATCTTTGAGAACCATTGTGTCCCTCTCAACTGGTCAAGTAGTTCATCAATCCTCGATAGTGGATACTTTTTCTTTATAGTCTTCTGGTTTAGGTGATTTTAATCCACACACAACCTCAAGATCCCATCCGCCTTATTGGAAAACAAAATAGGGGCTACCTTGGGTGAAAAAATGGTTTTGAGAAAGCCCTTCCTATGTAAGTCCTCCAACTATACCCTCATATCGTGAATCTATACGGGGGCCATTTAATATTTTGGTGTAGATATTAGGGCCATCCTGAGGTGAAGATGAATGCATAAATCTATCTCTCAGTGGGGAGGTATTCCTAGAACATCCTCGGGAAAGTTGTTCTCAAACTCTGCAGCCACAGCAGGAAACTGAAGGATCGTGGAATCCACTACACCAAGGGTTATTCTAGACAACTAGTGTGTAATCGTCTACACCATCCTATGCATTAGTGTATCCTACTCTATTTGGGTTTCCTTTTCACCCAAAATGGAAAACCTCACCCCATCATTGTAGAAAAATTTCATCCTACCCCTAAAATAGTTTATCTATACATAAACTGTAGATAAACATTCCATACCTAAGATAACTTAATAAGGCCTCATCATTTCTACAAAGAGATCCCAAAAGAAACTCTCACCTAAAAGATTAAGGTAACACCATGGGTAGAAGTGTGTGATCACTAAGTCACTTACAGTAGGAGTCTCTAAGAACAAGGGTTGAGCTAAAGGCTCAACCGGAATCTCTAAGTCTCGAACCAAATAAGTGGAAATAAAAGAGTATATTTCACCTATGTTTATCAAAAATGTGGATAAAGTATAAAGGAAACATATCATACCTTGTATCATCCCTGGAGCCTCTGGTTCATAAGCCTCTACTGCCTAAATTTTTCCTCACCCCTGTCCCCCATCTCCTTGAGCCTGACGCGAATAACCTGGGGGTGGTGGTGGTAACAAATAAAAATATAAACCACATTGAGATGCTCTCCAATACCCTCTTCCATGTATTCTACCCTATAAACCTACCTACTCTTGTTTATGTCTCTACCTAGGAGACCCATCCACTATCTCTATATCAACCATACGGTGGGTTAGACAATCCCGCATGAACTATCTCCTGGTGTCAAAATAGTTGCACTGACTCTCTCTAGACAGAATAGGTCCATCATGTGATATCTGAGCCATAAACCTTATTTCTTGGGATTTACTCCTAAAACATCTCACACATCCGGGTCCCTACATCTATCATTGGCTCCCTATCGTTGAAGTCTCTGCTCCTGTGTTCATACTGCCCGCACCAACTATTTGCGTCTGCTCAGCCAAGAAGTTATTGACTACCAAATAACTTCCTAGCACACCGACATAGGTAGTAATTCATAGAGGTATCATGCTAGCTTGGATGTATTTGTGTAGTCCTTACTCGAAGGTTCAATCCCAAAATAATTGATCATGCACCATATCCATTGAGTACTGATAGATTTTGTTGAACCTTGATGAATAATCAACCATAGTCATACTGCTCTACTGAAGTTATAGAAGTTTCTGAATACACACATCCATCAACATAGGTAGATAAAACTCTTCTTTTAAAAATTTCTCAAAATATAACCATGAAAGACTCGCCTCATTGTACGACTATGTCACTAATCCCCACTATCATCCTGTAGATACATGTAGAAGGCACACTAGTAGGACTAATATCTTATCTGTAAGTGTCATGACAAGAAGGAAAACTCAAGTAACTGCCTCAAACCAATCCTTAATCACTTGGGGATCTAGCTCAACCCTAAACATAAGGGGCCACTGATTCTGAAACTCATGAAGTGTGTCCAACCTGTGCACCTCATCTGCTAATACTGTCAGTACCATCTACTTCTCGACAGGTAGTGGTTGGACTAGTGCACCACCTAGAGATAACACCTCATGAACAGGTTCCTATATTGAAGCCTCATCACTAAGGGGATTATCCTAATGATATTGATACTGAATTCTAGCTATAAAACATCATGTAGGCATCCTGAAATAGAAAAGATGTACCACAGTCAATGAGTTTTTCTAGAGATCTAACTCAAGAAGGACATGGAAACCACAACTCATTCCTATATGATGCATGTACTGATGTTTTCCCTACAACTAGTGTCTATATGTACTGAGTCAACAAGAAGGTATTCAGAGTCCTGGTGAATCAATACGTCGACTGCTGCACCATTACTGGAGTCCCTAGCTTGAGATTCATACTCAAAAAACTTAACACGGTTTCCCTCAAACTAATATCACAGACTCCATTCCTAAGGTAGAACCAACTCCTCTAATACCAATCTATCATGGCCAAGCCCAATGGGTCCCAAACCATGACTACCCAAATCCCACCTCCAATAGGCTAGGGGATGACGACCAACACCGAGTAGGCATATCACACACATGAGAGGCCTTATCCTAATGTACTTATACACACACATACATATTTGAGCCCATATAATGATGAATTGTAAAAAAACTAATAATTATGCATGCATGGATCTAAAATCCCACCATCAGAGTATGATAGAAAAGTACTGGAAAGAAAGGGTCCAAATACAATCCCACCAAAAGAAACTAAAAAAAGTTCAACTTGTGAATAGGGTGAGGACTTCTTTTAATGTAACAACTAGAACACAGCTTGGTTTGTCTGTCTCATTAAGATCCTATGGGTCCTGGTCCCTATAGAACTCCATAAAAAAAATCATCTGCATAATACATGACACGTGTCAAAAAATCCCAAGTAGGGTGAGTATAACAATACCTCATTGCACACCCCAAAATCAATAAGCATATAGCATCAAGAATAATATTCATATCATCATAGGGATATGTCATCATCATACATAAAAGAATATCTAGATATAATCAAGGTAAAAACATAGTTTCAAGGTAAGATCACAATCGTAAATCCAGCCTATGATTCCTACTTAAAGGCTCTATATAACACTCATCTAGGAGAACACACTCCACAAGTTAGATATCACTGATGGCATCCATCTAAGATGTTTTTCTCAATGGTTCTCACCATAAGAAGTGCATGTTATAAGTATGGAGAGATCGATATATATATGGGGATCAAACCCAAGTCCATGGGGTATACCAATAACCCAATTAGGATTAACCCACTAAGTAGGGGATTTACACCCATGTAGTATTGGTCATGATGACACCAAGAACCCCACCTAGGGTAATGATGATAATAAATTATCTCACTCTAGGCTTCATGGAGGGATTCAAAACTCTATCCAAGACTGAAGTTCCTTAGAGTGGATCACAATCCTATGTATAGGATGTGAATCTATATTAAAACCTCGTGGAATGGATCAAGGGAATGTGCCCTAAAAAAATTCCATGATAAAGAGGACAAGGGCTCCAAGCCATATTTGAAGAAGTACATGACGTGTAATGTCAGTAAATGTCCTTTCCATTCAGAAATAGGTTCTACCTATGTATCACGGCCCATTCCCATGTCCATGTCCAAGTACACGGCGTGTCTGAACATGTGTACTCCTAACTGTGTCTGTGTATGACTAGTTGTGTCTGTGTCAAGCTTATTGTGTCTGTGTCTTTTTGTTCTTGTATCCTCTATTATATATATTGAGTTTCTAATTAAGGTTCACATTCTATGTGACTGGGGTCATAGGTCATGTGATAATAAACTCCACACGGAAGCCTAACACCGTAGAGGGGGCCATACATGGTGTGTGTTCCTGAAATACATATCTTGTAGTTCGAAATTTCATAGAACCCATAGGTTCTTCATGAAGATTACAAATTTTTCGCCACTGTCACCAAATATGTTGCAAATCCTGCTCGTGGATTGTGCATTTGGGTCAACTGAGCTTGATTTTCACTAGATATCCAATCTACGACTGTTCCATTTTCTCAGAAACCACCTCGTAGCTACGCCATCATTGCACACCCAAAAACCATTCACTTATAACCCCGATCAGATCCCGATCGATCATAAAAATTTTCACAGCTCGATCCCATCATTGATTTGAACCCAGATCTATGATATCAATCTGTTTCTCTAAGAATTGGGTGACAAATGATTATTTATCTAGTATATGTCAAACCACTATCCAAAGAGAATGCCAGCAATGAATGAATGAAGAACGGTCAGAGAAAAAAATAAACACAAGAGATAAACTGACCTAATCCATTTTTTGGTTTTCCTCGATTCATTGTCGTTAGAATGAAAAATGAAGATCCAAAAAAAATAAACAATTTCTCCCAAATTCCTCACAAATAAACTCATACCCACAATATGACTAATCTGTGAATTAATTAATTAGTTGATTAATTTTTATTTATATTAGGACAAGAAAATGGGGATAGATCCAAATGAAACAAACTTCCAACCTCGAGATGAATCGATCACTAGAGAATAATGAATCCACATCATTGTTGTTGATGAGATTATTGAATCCTAATGGTGTAATGGTCCTCGATCTCGATCTGATCTGATGTCGTCTGCTAAGAACTCTCTTCTACAATGGTCATCTATATCTCTAGGGTTTAATTCACAATCCTAATAACTCCTCATAATAGAATATTTATAGAGGATCCCAGGTCACTAAATTAAAACAATTAAAATAATTAATTAATTTCATTTATTTTATTAATTCACCCGTGACTTCACTTTATAAAAATGTATGATGCTAACAAAGATTATGTCACACCTAGGGTAAAACACATGCTCTAAACTCAATAATGGTCTCAGATTTCTAATACGAGACTCTTTTTAATAGTTATTCTACTTTTTTTAGGAAAACTACACATGTGTGATATTTAATATATTTAATATATTTTAAAAAAAATTCCATGCTCACTAGGCCCTGGAATCTCATGTCGCCATAACTAAAAATCATAAAATAATCTATATAATATCCAAAAGTAATAAATGGAAAAAATAGAGTTATTATATGATTATACTTATATTTCATCATAATAATGGAATAATTATTAATTATTCTTCTCCATCCACTAAGAAAAATAAAAGTGTTGTTAGTGTGTTGCACAGACTACCACCACCACAAAGTGGAATCTTTTATTTTTTATCACCGCCATTCATGGATGATCAAAAAGATGTAATGGATGAATAAATATGATATATATATATATATATAATATAATTATGATTTTTAAATTTAAAAATTTTCATTTACCTTCATTTTGTCTCATTCATAGAGAAATGGAAACATTAATCATATGCATGTGTGGACTACCACTTCCATGAGTAATGAGATTCATTTTTCATTAGCACCAAAAATGGTTGGGTTTAAAAATATATTTAATATATAAAAATCATGTCCATAACACTATTAATATTATAGATATTATGAAACTATTTTACAATTCTTTTTACAATGTTCAATATACATAAGGAGTTATGAAAAAATTGATCGAACAACCCCGAGTAAACGTCTTAAGTGAAAATTATATTAAAAATAATTACCCAAAGATAATATATAGAACCCATAAAATTAAATATGAATGAATAAGGTTATTTGGTGTATATATAATGAACTTAATATAATTATTTAGGAATATAAGTGCATGTTCATTGCGCTTTCAGACATGAGGTAAGGGTTTTGTCTCAAAATTTATTTCTTTGAGACATTTTCTTTTATAAAACCAATTTCATTTAAATAGTGTGTATACTTAAAATTGTCTATAAAATATAATTAATTATATTTATTCAAGTATTTTTAACTTTATAATCAAACTTTATATATTTTAATTAGTTTTATTATAATGTTTCTTAAGCTAAAAGGGTTCCATCTCAATCACCATTTATTGAGTCATGCTTTGATATTAAGAACCAATATTCATTTTTATGGTGTAACTACTACCCAATTAACTTATAATATCATAAATTATAATTAAACTTGGAAAATTAACTTCCATTCATGCTATTACTTTATATAGTCTAGTATTTATTTCTTCCCTAAAATATAAGGGTCTTTCATTTCTCACTCTACTTTCTTAAGTTATAATGTTTCTCTTTGAGTTTCATCTTTAATTTCATATGGTACACCATATTTATATCATGGTAGAGTCAATTTTGATTTAAATATTCCCTATTTATTAGTTTTATTCCTTCTTTAAAAATAAACTATGTTAATAATAATTCACATCCTCTTAAACGACGGTTTCCCCTCTTTTCCCATAATTTCCCTTCTCGCCAATGTTATCCTTTTTAATTGAAAACATAATTATGTTTTATCTCATGTGAACTTCATAATTACCTTATTATATTGTAAAAAGTAATTTCATCATCCCTTTTTCAATGTTTTATTTTAATATAAGTATTTTAAAATGGTTTTCCTTCCATGATCATTTGTTGGATCTTCTAAACCACCATCAAATTACACATTCTCTTTATTTTTCTCCTTTTTATGCAAAATTATTTTCATTAACTTATTCTATTTTGTATATATGTCCCTTAAATATATGCCTAGTTAAATATCCTTTTCATTTTTGGGGTTATACATGTTTTAGTTACCTTTGAAATTCTCACTTTTAAGTAAACTTGGATTAAGAGAACTTTCATATTTCTTGTCACATGTCGAGAATAACCCCAATAAAATGTATTTAAACCATGAATAGATTCTAAAAACCCTAATTATATTATATAGGTACATATTGGTCCAATTATTGGTTTATGTAAAATATAATTTCATTCCTTATTTTAAAATATACTTTACTTATTTTATAAAGCTTTGCCCAAGTGGTACAATTTTATTCTTTCTTCTCCAAGATATTTCTCATTAAATATTTATATTATTACTTAATTATCAAAAACTATGTTTAATTTTCATATATGAACATACAAATGATTTAATTCCTTATTCTATTGGGAATCCTTAATGATTTAACCTTCTATTATACCTTGAATCAGAATTATAAAACTCACTTCTTTCTCATGGGTTTGATCATGCTTATGATTTATGTATAGTTTATTTTCCCCATGTGGAATGCATATATATGATTTTCATTTTTTTGATGAGAAAAATCATAATTATATATCCCTATAATTCATTATGTAAAGTTTTATATCTCATGATATTATATATAATGGATTAGGGAGTGAACCTAATCCACCATAGGACTTTATTCACTTTATGATGATTGTCTTAGGAGTGTCCCTTGAATTATGTTTATGATATCATGTTTTGTATTTTTTCCACATGTTTATGATCTTATGATATCATTTCCTTATTTCATAACTCTATGATTATTAACATTCTCTTTATGATGTCGTGTTATTCCTCTTAACTCTCATGTTATGCTTTATTTACATGTTTATTCCCTTACCGGGATTTCTAGAGCACACTTTTTTATTATGTATTTTTTATCAGGATATTCTATATAGTTTTATAATATCTATGGGAGTTATAAGAACTATGTGTATTTTTAAATAATTATGATTTTTTTTGTCTAATATGTTGTATTTTTATGTATGACCTTATAAATACACTAGACCTCTAGATCCTTGGCTTTTATTTGTTGGAAAAGTATATTAATAAATATGAAATATTATGTGTTTAAAGACTAGGTCCCCATAGTTGGTATCACAACAAGGTATAGTTATTTTTTGATATCAGCATGATAGAACCTTAGTGAAAATTATGTGGAGATTTCTAAGGGATAATCCTAAGTATATTAGAACATCCTAAAATTTTTGTAAAGTAGAGATTATGTAGTTTTCCTTACAATTACATCCCTATCTTAATATTGAAAAGTGGATGGAACCTCTAACATAGTTGTACCTAGGGGTAATAACCGTGAAGAGTGGGTATTAACCCAACCATAACTCGGTTCATGACAAAGAATCATAACTTCACACCTAGATAGACACTTATAAGGCATATTATTTGATTTATCATATACACTTTATGAACAGCTATGAAGGATTAATTTTGTAGTTACTTTGAGAGAGTAGGTTGAGAAGTATAATATAACCAAACTTAAATTAACATAGGTTAAAATAAGATTGATATAGGTTGAACTAAAGGATTTACAAGAGAACATTGTGGTGTAAAAGGGTAGAAGGTTTAATGTTTGAGTTCCTTTTATGGTATTGATTATGATAATCCCCTTATGATGTTAAATTTTTGTCACTTATGTTAACCCTTTTGGTTTTAGTAATGGCTATAATTAGAAAGAACTGATCTAACCTTGGTTTTTAGGGACAATGTGATGATTATGTCAACGATCAACCCATTAGAATGGGAGATGGATTGAGAAGTATGGTGATTATGCTAAACCATCTATCACGAAACATGATTAACAATATAACCATAGTTGAAAACCTGACTGCACCAAAGAAGTAAAGGATGTAGGCTCATGAAAATTTAGGCAATAAATATGATGAAAAAATGGAAATTCAACCTCCTATATGTCAAAAAGTTTGGTAAGAAGCACCAAGGGAATTTTCTCAAGGGAACTGGAAAATGATTTACTTGTGGAAGATGGGATCACTACGTATCAAACTACCATAGAAATATGAAGAGGATAATTAGCATGATGGAAGTGGAAAGTGTGCATTAAAAAGCACCACTAACGGTCTAACTCCATAAGTGTGAAAAACTTGGTCATTATCGAAGTCAATGCTCTAATCTTAAGGATAATAAGGATGATGGGCATCAACAAATTCTGATTTAGAGGGAACAAGAAGAAGCCTATACAATCACAAATATAGAAGTGAGTTATGAAAATGATTTGGAGTGAGTAACACTAATCATACAATCAATAACTATGAGTGTTATATTTATATCTTGTTTAACCAAATATTTTTTACCTAGAATGTTTTCTAAGAACATGAAATCATAAACTCAATTTCTAAATGTTTGTTTTGTTAATAAGAACATCTAGTGGAATGATTATTGTATCCCAAGTTTAAGTTTACTATAAATTGTCTTTTAAAAATATTATTATCTTTCATTTATATGAATTTAATGTGATTTTGGTAATGGATTGGTTCTCTCTACTTATCGGGAAAGTTATTTTAAATAAATATATCACATTTTATATCAAACTATGATTATCTATGGAAGGATGATTATGAACACCCTTTATAATGAAGTTATACAATGTGAGTCTCAATATTGAATAATGATATACTCTTGGATCAAATGGATAGATAAAAAATTAATATTGGGGATAATCCTATTCTAAGTAAAAATACATTTTCCTAAGTTTTTAAGGTTGATATCGCTCTATAAATTATATCTTGATTTGTGTGCATCTACAAGACACCCTTAGATATTTTCATATGTGGGTAATAATTATAGTTGTGATGATGTAATTTATTTAAGGGGGATAATGTAATGACCGAATATTTGAATATATTTTTTCCTTTAATTAAATAAATGTGTATGATAGATTTCTCCACATGCAACATCAAACTTAAACAAAACTATGATATATTTAGATAAAATATAAATATTTATGTATGAACGTTAAAACCTAGAAATTGATTTTTTTTGGAAAAATAAGAGTAACCACTTTATGAAATATTTATATAAAAAATAAATTCTACTTTTAATATAAATTAAATTTAATTAGTTTACTTAAAATGACTAATACGATCATTTATTGTTTAGAAAGGTATTTTTTTAAATTTCCTTTTTATGTGATATGATTTTGTATTTCAAGAAACCTATGATTAATGATGATAAATTACTTTTTATATTAATAATTGGTTAACACCAATTTAGTCAGTAAATGGTATAAAATAAAAAAACAATAGTTAATTTTTTAAATTTTCCAATAAAAACAGTTTTTCATTATATTTTATGTTTTTATTCAAAATTTGAATTTATAAATTTTATAATTTTAATTTTAAAAAAATAACATCATTTTTGGATTTGGAATATAAATATCATCTAAAGGTTAATTTTTGGATTTTTTATAAAATAATTGATTTTTAGGTGAATAGTAAAAATATTGATTTTGCAAAAAAACTATCAATTTTATAATATAATAATGACTTAAAAGTTTAAGAAAACCTTTTGATATAAAAATATATATTTAATAAGTAATATAAATAATTTTAAAATATTATGTGAAATTTATTAACCACATGTTTAATATTTTTAAGACTCAAGTAATATTTCACACTAAAAACTCTCTTTACGCGCTTATATTAAAAATTAGAATTTATCACTTTTAGAAAATAAATATAAGAAAATTTAACTCCTATTTTAATAAAACAGTTAAATATTATTTAGCAAGTTCAACTTCATTTTTATACATAAATATAGTATTAGCATGATTAGTGTTAATTACCGTGATTATGGTAAAATAGATTTTCTTAAAATAATTATTTTATTAATATCATGTAATTTGTATTTAATTAATAAAATTGATATAATTTAAATTATGACTGTAATATTATCTTTAAAAATTGATATAATTATACGATAACTCCTTAAATTGGTAATAAATACTAAATAAGATTAAAAACACTTAATAGTTAAAAGTCGTTTTTTTTCTACAAAAAATGTTCTTTATATATTATATATTTTAATTTATAATTTAATTTTATATTATTTATAAATTAAATTAGATTAAATTTATATTTAAAAAATAAAAAATTGGTAATATGAGCTACCTTATATTTTTAAGATAAATATAATTTACTTAGTTAAAAACTAGTTACCAAGATAAAAATCAAAATGTAAAAATGTAAAAATCTTATGGTAAAAGACACGAAACATGTTTAAAACATGTTTAGAAAGTCTTGAATGAGGATTTATTGACCCAATATAAAAAAAACCATTATTATGAAATCTTGGAGTCGTTGACCAAGGAATAGAGTTTTGAAATCAAGGAAGTGTAAAGGGTATTCCCAAAAGTTTCATGTTCATCACTTATAAAAGGGGATCACTTACACCCCTCCATAGTTAAAATTAAAATTATAATTTTCCTTTAAAATATATAAAAACTAACTCTACTATAATTAATTTTTATCATAATTAATCCGGTATTCTTTAGAATTTAGATTAAGGCCCTCACTTCTAAGGAAATCTCTAAGATAAGATCAAGTCTCCAACATAAGTGTTTCCTTTTTCATAATCTTTCCTCATTAATCTTACTATTAAAAATATATTATATATATAAAAACATATTTACATCAGTATAAAAATTATACTTATATGTAATTATATTATAGGAATAACTATTATATATTCATCTATATCTGCTAATAAAAATAAAAGTGTCATTAGTGTATTGTGCAGGCTACCGCCTCCATAAAGCAACATATTCCTTTTTTATTCACTACCATTTATGGATGATAAAAAGGATTTAATGGATAAATAAATATGATATATATAATATAAATATGATTCTAAAATTTAAAAAATATCATTTACCTATATTCCCTCTCATTCATTGAGAAATTGAAACATTAATCGCGCGTACATCCGAACTACAACTTCCAAAAGTAATGAGTTTAATTTGTCATCACCACCAATCATGGTTGGATTTAAAAATATAATTAATATATAAAAATTATTTCCATAAAACTAATAATATTATGGATAATATGAAAATATTTTACAACACTTTCAACCATGGTCAACATACGTAAGGAGTTAAGAAAAAATTGACCAAACAACCCCGAGTAACTGATGTGAGTGAAAATTATATTTAAAGTAAGTACAAAAAGTAAATAGATGGAACTTATAAAATTAAATATGGATGAATAAGGTTTTTGGGTATATATCTAATTAACTTAATTTAATTATTCATGAAGATAAGTGAATGCGCATAGCTCTTCCAGACACAGGGTAAGGGTTTCATCTCAAAATTTCCTTATTTGGTACATATTTTCTTTTATACACATAATTTCATTTAAATGGTGTTTATACTACTAATTGGATATAAAATAGATTGAATTATCTTTTTTCATGGAATTTTAACTTCAACATCAAACATTATCTATTTTAATGGGTTTTATTAGAATGTTTCTTAAGCTAAAAGGGTATCATATCAATCACCCTTCATTGAGGCATGCTTTGATATTATAAACCAATCTTCATTTGTATGTTATAACTACTACCACCTTAATTTATAATATCATAAATTATTTTTGAACTTGGAAACTTAAATTCCATTCATGCTCTTCCATGATGTTTTTTATGATTGATGTCTTACCTAAAATATAGGGGTCTTTCATAACTCAATCTACTTTCTTGAGTTATAATGTCTCTACTCAAGTTTCATCTTTCATTTCATATGGTATAACTTATTTATATCTTGGTATAATCACTTTATATTAAAATATTCCTTATTTATGAGTTTTATTCCTTCTTGAAGATGAAACTATGTTAAGAATAATTATCATCCTCTTAAACGATGGTTTCCCCTCTTTGCCCATAATTTCTCTTCTCACCAATGTTATCCTTTTGAATTGAAAGCCTAATTATTGGTTATATAATGTGACCTTAATAATTACATTATTATATTTTCAAAAAGGAAATTTCATCGTCCATTTTTCAATATGGGATTTAAACATAAGTATTTTAAAATAACTTTCCTTCCATGATCATTTTTTGGATCTTCTGAACCACCCTCGAATTACACATTCTCAATATTTTTCTCCATTTTATACAATTTCCCATGAACTTACTCTATTTTTATATATATATGTACCTGAGGGTGTAATTTCAGCCCAGACGGGCCGGGTCGGGCCTGACATGCAAAAAGTCGGGCCACTGGCCACTATTCAGGCTAGGTCGGGCCGGCCCAAAGAATCGGTTCGGGCCAGGCTTTTTTGGGCCGGGCTGGGCTTTTTTGAGTTGGGCCATAGCGGGCCTTTATTATTTGCAAAATAATTGTTTGTTTTAAAACTTGTTTTAAACATTTTTATTTAAACATTTTTTTAATATTTATTTTAAAAAAAATTATATTTATTTTTAAACGGATGTTTTTTGTAAAAATGTTTATTTTATTTTTATTAACGTTTTACAATGGGTGAATATGTTTTTTTTGTCTAAATTGATTTATATATTGTGAATCTATATATATTATTTGCAAATTGTAAAAAAAATAATGAGGGTTTTTGGGGGGTGCGCAGCAGTGGGTGAGTTTAAAGCCTTTTTATTTAAATGTTTTTTTAACATTTATTTAAAAAAAATTACATTTAATTTTTTTAATTTATTTATAATTTTTTAAGCATTTGTTAAATTTTTTTATTTAAAAGTTTTTATTTAAACCATTTTTTAACATCTGTTTAAAACATTTTTTTACATTTTTTTAATGATTAATTTAAAGCATTTTTTAATTTTGTTTAAACACATGTTGTTTACAAATATTTTTTTAAAACATTTAACATTTTTCATATTTTAATGTAAAAGGTATTTTTTAAGTGTTTGTTTTAAAAAATTAATTTAAGTGTTTGTTTTAAAAACTTTTTTTAAACATTTGTTTAAAACATTTTTATTTATGCATTTTTTTAAAATATTTTTTAATACTTGTTTAAAATGATTTTACATTTATTTTTAGACGTTTAATTTAAAAAAATATTGAACACATGTTTTTTACATGTATTTTTTTAAAACATTTAGCATGTTTTATGTAAAAACATTTTTTATTAAGATTTTACAGTGAGTGGATTTGTTATTTTTTCTAAATAGATTTATATATGTCTATGAATTTATATATATTATGTGCAAATTGAAAAAAAATTAGGGATTGGGGGGTGCGTAGCAGTGGGTAGTGGGTTTAAAACGTTGTTATTTAAACGTTTTTTTTATCATTTATTTAAAACATTTATTTACATTTATTTTTTTAACTTGTTTATGAAAATTATTTTTAAGCATTCGTTTAATTTAAAACATTTTTTTACATGATTTTTATTTTTTTTGCAGGGTAGGCCTGGTCCGGCCCGATCCTATTCGGGTCGGGCCGAAATTACAGCCTTAGGGGCTGCGTAGTAGTGGGTGAGTTAATTTTTTTCTAAATAGATTTATATATGTATATATAGTATATATAATATATGTATGTTTAATCATATTTAAAAAAATTAATGAGGTTGGGGGTGTACGAACATCATTGGGTGAGTAGTTATTTTTTTGTTAATATATAATAAGTTATTATATATATATATATATATAATATGATAAAATTGTAAAAAAATAATTAGGGGTTGGGGGTGCGTCGTAGTGGGTGGGTTAATTTTTCTTCAAAATAGATTTATATATAATATATAAAGTTGCAACATATTTAAAAAAATTAAAGAGGTTGGGGGACGTGCACGAACATCATTAGGTGAGTGTGTTATTTTTTTGTTAATATAAAATAAGTTATTATATATATAATATTAAATCATTGACACACACACACGCACACACACACACACACATATATTATTAATGGATTTTTAAAAGCCACACTTAATTGATATATATTATTAATAGCTTTATATATATATATTATTAATGACTTTGTTTATATATATATATATACATATATATATTATCATATCATTGATATATATATTATTAATGGATTTGTTTATATATATATATATATATAATATGCAAGTTTCATCATATTTAAAAAAAATTAATGAGGTTGGGGGGTGTGCGCGAACATCATTGGGTGAGTGTGTGTTTTTTAATATATAATAAGTTATTATATATATATATATAATGTTAAATGATTGATATATATATATATAATATGAGAAAATTTTAAAAATAATAATTAGGGGTTGGGGGTGCACTGTAGTGGGTGGGTTAATTTTTTTTTCTAAATAGATTTATAAATGTAGAGTATATATAATATATGAAAGTTGCAACATACTTAAAAAAATTAATGAGGTTGCGGGACGTGCACGAACATCATTAGGTGAGTGTGTTATTTTTTTTATTAATATAAAACAAGTTATTATATATATATAATATTAAATCATTGATATATATATATATATATATATATTAATAGATTTGTTTATATATATATTATATTAAATCATTTATATATATATATATATTATAAATGGATTTTTAAAATCCACACTTAATTGATATATATTATTAATGGCTTTGTTTATATATATACATTAATATATATATATATATATAATTATATATCGTTGTATATACACACACACACACACATTATAATTATATGTATATATATACCCATTATTAAATATAATATATATATTATATATTATTTTTTGTTAATATATAATGATATATATATATATATACATATATATAAATTCTGGTGATAATATAATAGGCGCAGCTGGTCCCGGCGCAGCCTTGGAAACTTGAGGTAGGGGAATCTAATCTCCCTACCAGCAGCTTCCCGTTAATTTTTTTTACAGCGGGCTGGACTTCGCATGGGCCAGCAGGCTAGGCTTTTTCGTGCCGGGCCGGCCTGCCCCACAGGCCTTCTTGGATAGGCCCAGGCCCGACCCGATGAACCTACGACCCAAGCCCAGCCTGCCCCGACTTGGGCTTTACCGGGCCGGGCTGCCCGGGCTTTCAGGCCAGGCCTGTCGGGCTTTCGGGCCACCGGGCCAAAATTACACCCTTATATGTACCTTAAATATATACCTAATTAAATATCCTTTTCATTTTTTGTGTTATACATGTTTTTATTTCCCTCTAAAAGTCCCACTTTTAAGTAAACCCGGTTTAAGATACCTTTCCTATTTCTTGTATCATGTCAAGAATCACCCCTATAAAATGTTTTTAAACAATTAATAGCTTCTAAAAACCCTAATTATTTTATACATAATCATCTTGGTTAAATTCTGGTTTTATATAAAATAACAAATTCTTTCCTTCTTTTAAAATATCCTTTACTTATTTCATAAATCTTTTCCCAAGTGGTATGTTTTTATTCTTTCATATCCAAGATCTTTCTCATGAAATATATTTATTAGAACTAAATAATCAATAAATATGTTTAATTTTCAAATATGAACATCCAAATAATTTAATTCCTTATTCTATTGGGAATCCTTATGAATTATCTTTTGATTGTACCTTGAATCAGAATTATTAAACTCGCTTCCTTCTCATGGGTTCCATCATGCTTATGATTTATGTATGCTTTATTTTCCTCATGTTACATTCATATGTATGATTTTATTTTATGTGATGGGTGGTATCAGAATTATATAGCTCTCTAGTTCATTGATTAAAGCTTTATATCTCATGATATTTTATGTAATATATTAGGGAGTGAACCTAATCCACCATGATACTTTTTCCACTTTATGATTATCTTGGGAGTAACCCTTGACTTATGTTTATGATATCATGTTTTATGTTATTTACAAATTTTTATGATATTATGATAACATTTCCTAACATGTTCCCATGATTATGATCATCCTATTTATAATGTCATGTTATGCCTCTTGACTACTATGTTATTATTTATTTCCATGTTTATTCCCTTACTAGGATTTCTAGATCACCCTTTTCCTTATGTATTTTTCCCTCAGATATCCTATATAGTTTTAGAAGATCTACAATAATTAGGATCACTATGTGAAGTTTTAAAAAAAGATTATGTTTTTATATTTAAGATGATTTATTTATGTATAATCTTCTAAATTCACTAGACCTCTAGATCCTCTATTTTAATTTTTTGGAAAAAGTGTGTCAAGAAATATTAAATATTCTGTGTTTAAGGCCTAGGTCACCATACCGATTCTCATCTAGAATCTGCCTATGGGACTGCTCCCTCAAGAATTATAACTCATTAGTTATCACTGTTATAACCAACGACATCATGTTGGATGATTAGTGATAAATAAAACCACATACACTAGCTTGGTTAAGTATAATGTCATCCCAAGCTATATGGGAAAAAAAATTACAGGTTGTTACTATAACTTTAAATGAATGAACCCATAGGCATAAAGTGAACCAAGTGCTTGTACTGACCCACTAATATAGAAACCACTTTCTCTGAGTAGCTTCACATCAAAATGATCCCTACTGTATTCAATCACATCACATAAGTTTACACATTCAACTAGAATCACCCTATGACAATTTGTATCTCACAAACCACTATCACATGGTTCAGTTAAGTAGAGTTTCATTCCAAGATATGTAGAAAAATGGTATATAAGTTCTTCATGATTCTTTAAATAACCAAACCCTTAATATAATCACCCATAATGGGTTCATCATCAAGGCATCAAATGACTATGGACTAACTAGGGTCACTGCATGTCTCGTGCACCAAGGGACTATACCATCATCCTCCTCATCAAGCATCTCACCATAGATCCACATGACCTTCCGTCAAAATGAAATCAATACACTAGTTGAACTAGCTGAGTACAATTACACTAAGTACTTATATGAAAAAATGTTGTATGATTAGTTGTTTAAGCTTTAAATAATTGAGCCTCAGTTAGTGATAAAGATCATACACATATAGGTACACATGTCATTTAGATCCTACATTCCTAATCATGATGCCTGAGACACCTCTTTCCTATAAATTCTATGATTCAAATAAAAAAACTAGATACTTTATAATGGAAAAAGAGCTAAAAATATATTAAAAAATCATAAATCCAAACATCATGTGAATCATATGAGGTGAAATCAATCAAATGTGACATTGAAAATATGGAACATCAATCTCATCCCAAGAAACCTATACTTCCTACCAGTAAAGGTGTTCATGAAACACCAACCCAGTATCCATCACAGGCTCTAACACATTCTTACATCTCCTAGATAACATATTCCAAATATTAATTCAAAATAAAAAAGAATCTTTGATACCAATTTTTAATATCCCACCGCCCCAGACCACTCATCGGTGCCCGGACTAACAATCACTATTGTACCTCAGGCGTGCCTCTTCATACACTAAAGACTACAGATTAGAATTGGGGGTCTAAGGTGGTATCATGAGGAGACTATACCCCCATATTAGAGTGTGAAATAAAACATAAATAAATTAAACATCATACCCATCCATCAACATCATAGTATGGATAAATAATAACTGAAATAGAAATATGTTGCAATAAAATGTAATGTGGAAAACAAACTTTAACGGTCATGATCACATACAAAAACTGATCACCCACTGAGTTGATCACATATATAGGACAAAAAAATATGAAATACAAGGATCCATAGTAACTCTGAGACCAAACTATATGCCTAGCCTCTACATCTATCAAATGGATCTAGGTCAATCCAAGATGTCATGCAAGCATCTCTACTTGATCATGAAACACCGGGCCTCTACCCTAACCATCATGTATCTATGCTCAACCTGAAAGTAGACATAAGGTCTGTAAGATCACCAAGGTTCCAGTATAAGGGGTGATAATATAATCCTCAGTATAATACCCCCAATATTGGACCTATAACTTGCTATCATAAGTTCATATTCATGCATTATTTCCAGCCTAATCGAGAAATAACTGGAATAAAAATAAATAAGTAAAAATCACAAAAAAATCATACTCCATCCATTGGAAGAATGCCTCTGAGCATGCCACGTAGACTGTTTCAACCCATGTATCAAGTACCAATGTTGTAAATCCTAATGTACATGACCCCAATTTACCATACCTACTTCAAAAAATGTTGGGGTGTCTCTGAGAACATCACGATGACTGTATAAACCAATAAGGCCATTTGGCCACTCCTTAGGTAATCCTGGGTGAACCATAGAGAACAAGCCTATAGGGGGTAGTATACCCATCCCTATTCCATGTATGATCAGCTAAAAATGGGTAATATACCAATCCTCATAGTATAGATAAATGAATCATAGAGTATAATATGATCATGGGTAATATACACATTCCCATGGAAAGTAGTATTAGCCAACTGAGGGTAATATACCCATTACTATGACACATATCAACAAACCATAGAGTGCAAGACTAATAGGGGTAATATACCCATTCACATGGAATTAGAGCTTAGCTAACTATGGGTAATATACCCATCCTCATGGAACAATTGGGAACTAGGGGAAATACACCCATCCCTGAGCTAAACACAAGGACTTGCAAAAGAAAACACATGTATAGGGAATCCATCATCCAAGGTGTCAAGAATAAGCATAAACCAACATATAAGTACATCAAGGATGGTTGAATTACCATTATTTTCATTAACATCATATCCCCTTATGGATTATAAATTGGTTTGGGTTATAGGTGATACCCACAACCATCACTACCCATTGAAACATACCTCTTTGCTACCCCATAAAGATTACCAAGTGACTCAGGTTTCATGAAACACTTGAAATCGTCACTTACCATCTCATGTACACCCAATTAGGGTTTTTCTATCTTTAGTAACACACTAGGGTCCCTCGGTCAATATTATAGTTGAGGCATCCCACTCGGGATCCTTGATCACCACTGATTCCTCATTCCAACACCCAATGCTTCTATGACATCCCATCTCTAATTTTCCTAAGTTCTATCCACATGGGCCAAACACATATCAAGGGTCATCACATCACCTAGAACCTACTAGGGCTCCCTAAACATTGTTATAGATAAGAAACCTCACAAGGGTCCCTAAATTCATAACTCATCTCTCAGGTAAACACCTGCTACTCAGAGGGATTAGTGTCCCTCAACATTATCATTATTTAATAATATCCTACCTGGGTAAACATCATATGAATTAGTCTAGAGATATTTCCAATGCCTATATCACATCCTCAGTCATACTAGGTCATCACTCACAAACAAAACCAATATTTCCTCTCAATTTATAACTCTATCCTACAACATAGATATAATCACATGCTACATTAAACCAAGGTCCTTGGTAATCAAATTCCAAAACCTACCATAATTCTCCTAACCCTTTCCTGGGTCTCATCCCACATCTTTATTTTAAGAGATAGCTAGATTTAATCACTATAGGAATAACCACTCTCTCATAACTTTCTCATCCTAAACTGAATCTTAGAGGTCCTCAAAAACACATCAAGGGTTCCGCCATATGATTCTATGTGAAAAAAAACTAATAATAGACTAAATAAAAACCCCATCCTAAATCTAGGGTGAATAAAATAAAAAAAACTCCAAGGAGGGAGTACACAACATGTACCTTATGTACACATCATGTACCTCCAATGGGACTTCCTGGTTGTGTACCACAACCCACTCATCATTCACTTTTCTTAAGTACATGGAGTGAACTCACACTATATAGTGTGTAACTCGCATGGTGTTCTTCCTAAGAACCTAGCCATGTATTCTACATGGGTTCCAACCAACTATTTTACATGTCCTCTAGTTTTATACCTCGTATGGGATCTAGTTGTGTGTCTTACATGACTATATTCCCCGACGCAGGGTGTATGGCCGAGTACTTGGCCATACCCCCAAGTTACCGCTACAAGGAGTGTCCCAAACACACACATCATAGAACCCTCATCTCTTACCCTTCACCCAAACGAAGAACACACATCGTGTGATAGGGTTTTCCTAAATAGAAAACCCTCCAAACACCCTGAAACCCTTGATTATTCCCTAAAACCTTACGTATTGGCTATCCAGGAGTCCCCAGCATCACATATAGGGATTAAAAACCTAAAAACTAAAAATTTATGGGGATTTTTTGTAAAAAATTAAAAATTTTCTACCTCAGGTAGAATCTATTAATACTTTGGTCTTATTTTCATCCTGTAGTTATCACACAATGATCTGATGTGACCCAAGATCTGCGACGTTGCCTCCCTCTTCCTCTCTCTCTATCTCCCTCTAACTTTCCCTCTATATTGGTCACATGACATAGAAGAATTCCTAATGAGGTATATGGGACAATAAAGGGAGTATATGAGTAAAGGAAAAGGAAAAGAAAAAAAATAAGAATACAAAATAAAGGGAAAAAAGAAAAGGGGCTCAACACCTGCAATGAGTTTATGCCTCACCTAATAAAAAACCCTCATTCCAAACTCAAATGTGAAGTAAAAATCTCAATCTAACCATTCAAAATATATCTCCATTTGAATGCATGTGAATAAATTAATATTTAATTAATTAAATATTAATATTCTGTAAAAAAATTGAATGGATCAAAATTCCACAAAATCATGTCCTATGGTAAACACCTTATTATGGGACCAATATAGTGGTAAAAAAATTATCTAAGATAATCCAATAGGGTAAAATGATCATTTTACCCCTCACAGTCATCTAAAACCAAAAATTCAAATTTCCCCTTAATCCATAGCTTAGAAAACCTTGAGTCTTTACAGCTAAGACTGTGTTGATAAGGATAACCATTTATAAAATAGGATAAACACTTAAATGAAGTAATGAATTGGTTAGGTGTGTTATAAATAATGTGACTATTTATTCTATAAGTGGTAAATAATTAGTTTGAGAAATATTCTTAGGATTAGAGTCCTTAATTGATTTATTATTAGAAATTTTGTGTTTTTTACTACTGAAATTTTTGTGTGAAATATATTATGTTAATAATGATGTAGTGTTGTAGAACATGTGACCTTACAAATATGGATTTGTTGATAATACCCTTACAAAAAGGTTAAACATGTAAATATGATAATTAAATTGGTTGTTTTAAACTACTTGTATTATTTTTGACCATACATGTGAGGAAGAATAAACAAAATTTCAAGATTATAACTAAAAACTGAGGAAGAATTAGAGTCTGAAATCTAAAAGTCTCCTTGATGTGCTTGTGCGGTTTTATGGGAATTTTTTGGTTATGGATATGGTCTACATTAGACTTATGGTTTAACGTAGTGGGAAATGTGAATTATTGGAATGATATGAATTGTGGGTTGTCTTATGTAATTATGGTGGTTGGATTTTTTGAAACACGATTGTGATGGGTGTGATGGTGATGGAGTCAGATGGTATAGTAGTTGTGTGGTTAGTGGAAGGTTATAGTTGTCATGTGATAATGTCATGATTATGATATAATGTTTCGATAATGGATTAAAAAAGTGGATTGGTCTAGAATTTATTAAATAAGGGAATGGACTTATAACTAATGATTAAAATGAAGAAATTCAGAGTTGAAAAAACTGACTATGAAATGGATTTGATTAAAATGAGTGTTATGTGGAATAATAAAATTTAAATAGACTATAATTTAATAACATGAGTACTGTCAATGAAAATTAAATGATTAAAATAATAATTTTATATTTTTTAGGTTTGGATGTGGTCGATTTGTGTGGTGATTATGGGTTGGCTATTTTTCATTATGGTAGTGCATGGTGGCATGATAGCAATAATGTTCTAATATTGATTATGGGACTGTTATGATATTTTCTTTGTGACTCTTAGGTTAGGATTTATGTGTTATATATTATATAATTTTATTATCCTTGTGATTTCTTTATACACCCCACCCAAGTTGGATAACCTTACCAGCACAAAGATGTTTTGGGATGTGTTTTCCCCAACATCTAGGATAATAAGGAAATAGATGGATAACTCTCCTCTCTCCCCCACTCTCCCGTTAGTAGTATCTTTTGTGGTTTTAGTGATACATAGTTGGTAGGGGTACACGGTGTTGGATTATGTGATATGTGGTGGGGTTCATGAATGGTAATAGAAGGGCGTGAGATTGATATCATTCATCTTCATGATACCCTACTACTCTAGTTATGTGTTTGTGGATGGATATGATTAAATATGTGATGTGTAGATGATGTGGTTGTGATATATGATATGTTGATTCTAATAAATGAAAACATAGGGTGTTATACCTAATAGTATTTTGGGGTATTTAGGATTGAGGTATGGCCCACATCATATTTGATTGGTTGTGTGATTATTAGATATATGAGGGATGGATGGAACATGACATTTGATGTTGGGGTGTGCAAGTGGAAAACCAGTGTGGAAGAGGTTGTGGGATGCCTTTATCTACATTATTTTTATATTAATTTAATTTACTTGGTTGTGTTTCTTGGTGAGTAAAGAATGACCGATTATCACTTATCAACCATTCAAAGGTTCAGTGCTCTTCTAATGTGTATAGCGGTACTCGGGTCGAATCCGCAGTGATGGTACTTTTTTTAATAGTCGATTGTTTTTGTTTAGTATTTTTAAATGGGGGATTGTTTGTAGAGATTAAATAAATTGATTGGTGGATGATTTTTTATTTAAAATTGTGATAAATATTGGGGTGAGTTTATTATTGAGGATTTAATATTATGATATCCTTGAAATTTTCTTTATATTGCATTAAATTGACACCCACTTCACAAGGTGATTTTGATCGGAATTCCCAAGTGTTGAGTCTTTAATACAAGCCTTAACTTAAAAAGGGTTATAATATTAATAAAATATTGTTTATGGTAGTTTATTTATGTTTCCAATCATCTGCGGAATCCACAAGTTAAACAAAACATGTCATTAATCCATGACATTTTATGTTTAATATACACAATGTTAACCTAAAGAATATTCATCAAGAAAAAGCTCTCAATCACTAAACATCCTAAAATTATGACTAACACCAATGGTATATTTACTCATCCATTTGGGTGGTTAATAATCTGGTAATATGTTTTTATGGAAATGAATCAAAAATAGAATAAAAATAATGGTATAAGAAAAGAGTTGTGTGCCAAACACACACACGAAGGGTGAAGAGAATTAAAACGTACTTTCGATTGAATGAGAAAGAAGAAGAATGGATCAGTTTTTAAATTGATTTAAGTAGTTTTAAGAACATTAATAGTAAAATACATAAGGATCATAAGAATAAGATATTATTAAGAAACTTTCATTAACATTTAAACATAATTATAACAAAACACTTACATGATTGCTAATAGAAATGAGCAGAAAAGAACATGAAAACAATGATCAGAGGAAATGTATCTCAAGTAGAAACTTGAATTTTTAATTTCATCTCAAGCCTTTGGAAATTCTATATTCATTCCAATGTATCCTCTTATTCTATTAAATTCCAACCCCTTCCAAGGAGAAGAGGGGAATGTAGGACTGTTTGCATTCCAAAACATCCCCTCCAATCTTTGCATCAATTTGACAATATAGAAATCTGAATATGGAGAAATATTCTTATTTAAAGTTTTATATATGGATGTTGTAAATACACCCTCTAAATTTGGCGTCCATTTTAATTTTGTGTTCAAAGGTATGGTTGTTTTAGTAAACAATGTTCTCCTATCCATTTTTGTTTTGAACTTTTCCCTAGTCTAAATGTAAATGAATTTATGTATATGAATATGCCCTTAAATTGGAAACATTTATTCTAAAATGTTTTGAGGGTATATATTTTATTTCACTCTACAAAATATCATCTAAATTTTAATTCTATATCAGGAGAAAAGTCAAGGACTATGTGCTGCTTTTAAATCCCAGATATAATGGTGGGATGAACTTTCATGGATCAATTGGGCACCTTAATGGTTGATTTGGACCTTTAAATTTTTTTCCCATGATTTATTCGGATAATAAAAAACATATTCTATAGTTACACCAAATTTTGGATTCTGGATTGATCCTATAAATTCAATCTCCATGGCTGATCCAGTTTTCTCAATAGATTTGTTGAGCCTTCTTCTATGATCCATATGACCCTTTAAATGTCCAAATTTTCCAAATATCCCTTATAATGATATGATATAATTTTAATCAAAAAAACTAAAAAAGAATAATCAAATTATTTTGATTAGTATGTTGAAATATATTATAAAAAAATTAAACCGCATTTTAATTAAATGAACTCAAACAATGCTCTTCTTATGTGTTTATGATAAAAACATGAATATTGATTGAAAATTAATCATTTTTAAGTGAAAATTATATGATGGGAGTAGTGTAAAATCATGAATGAATATGTAATATCAACTCTACCACACTTGGTCTTGTTAATTTCCTCATTTACATCAAATAAAAACATAACTGAATCATTTTTACTCACCAAAAAATATTTAAATTTTATTTTCTCCAATCAGGGAGGTCTAGACTAGTTCACTCATCCATAATGAATTACACCAAAAACTGTTATATAAATAAGGTTCAAAAATCAATTCATTTTTCATGATCAAAATTAGAAATGGAAAATGTGGTCACTCATAACTCACTCCTCTCAAGATGATGAAAATTTATTTATGGAGGTTTACTCATTCACCAACGAAAAGTGAAATAATAAATTTTGTAAAATATCTCAGCTTCCATTCCCTATTATAAAGTTCACAAGAATCAAGAGGTATTTTTAGGTTTTTTTAAGTTTCTATGGTACGGTTGTAATATAATGTCCAAAAGAGTGGGAAAAAGTGGTAAAACACCGATATGGGAAGAACAATGCACAATTTTTTTTGAAATAAAACATGGAAGGAAATGGAAACACATATTTACAAGGGAATTATTTTTTGAATGAAGACATAGAAGTGGAAGAAAATTGGAAGGGGATTAAAATATAAAATATTTACAAAACACAAAAATTCTCTCAAGGACATAAGTGTTCTTTTTTTCTTTTTTCTTTGAAATTTTAACTTGAAACAAATCTCACACTCCTCTCCCAACCCGTGTTTGATCTCCTCACGATACTAAATGTAATAGTTATAACAAGATAAAAAGTTTAGGAAGAGTGATTTTTGACCTTCCCAAGACACAACCCAATATTTGTTTTGTTTTTTTGTTTTTTTTTTAATTTTTTTAATTTTTTAAAACTTTTCAATAACATGTAAAAAATTACATAAACATTAATCCATTCCCAAAACTCACTAAATTACAACCTATCCCCCACACTTAATTAGATTTTCCCCTCAAGCATATAATGACATGTTTAAAATCAAGGAAACGAAGCCCAAAATGAAATTTATTCCCCCCGCACTTAAATTTTAATAAATTGTGCAATATACATCCATGTAGATGTTGGGTGGTGGAAGGTTTTGGGATTGAAATATGGCTATAAAAAAGTATTTTTCATAGGCTATAATGGTATTTCAAAAGGAAGATCAAAGTAAGGGTAATGGTAGTATATTTGGCTATTGGTATTCTCATGTGGTTTAGAAAATTTTTCTATCATATTAATATACACCAAGGGAGAAAATTCTACTTGAATGTCCACAAACTCAAGACTCACAATCATATATTAAAAACAAATAATACAAAATATGGCTATAGGTGACCTTGGAATGAAAGCTAATGTTATTCCTCACGGTTGGGGAAGAATAATTTTTAAAATAAAAAATTGAGCGTTAAAATTTTATTATTCTTGACACAAAATTATTTATCCAAATTTAGGATGAAAATATAAAAATTTTGAGATCAAAATGAGTCATTGGACTCCCCAAAAAGGTTGGATAAAATTTGAAAACTTAATGGTAAGTAATTAGGAATCTTTTTTATTTTTGTAGTTTTTTTAGTGTTTTTTAGTGTTTTTTTAAATATCCACTCACATAAAAGATAAATAGAAAAAAAAGTTTGATGAAGAAAGTGGTAAACAAAATTAAAGTGAGGGTAAGAGTAATAAAAGATAAATAGGTAGATAAAGGGAAAGAGGTGCCCCTTGGTTTGTATTTGGTGGGTCGGTGGAGTTAATGTGGTTCCTATGGCATGTGTCCTCTCTAGTGATGCTGTGGAAAATGTACATTGCCTATAAGAGGAAAAAAATCATTATTAATTTATGGAAACACTAAAAATAAATAAAAATTTAATAAAAGTAAAAAAAATTGATTTGTCTCCCAAGAAGCACTATAATTATTTTTTCAATAGTTGAACAGTTGTAGTAGACTACCCATAGTTTGATGGTTTCCACTGTATTTTCTTAACTCTAGTGTGCTTCTAGAAAAACTTATCCTTTGTGAGGCCTAATTGTTCATCAGATAATTTCTTACCTTCCTTATTGTTGTTTTATCAGTTCAATGGGGGTAGAAAGAGAATGTGGGTATCCTCCTTTTGGTCTTCAACTTGAGAAATGATGAAGTCCATTGAGGATTTTTTTTCTATTCTTGGAAGTTCACAAATATGCTTCAATTTCAATGGTGCATTTATGTGTGGTTAAGACAATATGAAATTATAGTATGAGATCTCAGTTGTTTTAAACTCATTTATTTCATCTCATTCCAATGTGAAGTAATTAGCATCAAAGGAGACATAAGACTCAATAGATTTTTTTCATATCATTAATATCAATGTTGTTTTCCAAAGAATGGTCAATTTCAAACTCACTAGTGATCCTTTTATTGATTAGGGAACAAATAGCAGAAACATCAGTACCATCAGGATAAGATAAGAACATTGGATTAAGGTTAACCTCAAATATAAGAGAACTTTTAGAATCATGGATAGGAAATGATGAATGGTAAAGAATATGACTTGAATCAACAAATGATCATGGTAGTTCATTTCCCTCATTATCATCAAAGTTAGAGTATTGTATATATTAGGTGAGATGAGATTCCAAATATTTTTCAAGTTCCATTAAATCAGTGGAGTTTACATGTGAAATTTCAACATCAACTTCTCCATTTATAACTTGGTTAATGAGGATGTATAATTCACAAACTCATCTATCATTATAATAAGAAGAACATGATGGATTAGGGCTCAATACACTATTAGAGAGACTTTTAGAATCATGGATTGAGAATGTAGAGTGATCCTCAGATGGGTATCACATGGCTTGAAATTTTTTGAACTTGTCCAGTTGGTCACAAAATGATATGGATAAGACGCCAACATGAACATCAATTTTGGTTCTATATGTCATGAGGAAATGTCTTACTATAATTAGAGGATATTAGAAAGAATTTTTCTCACCTTCTATGTCAAGGACATAGAAATTAGTTAGGAAGATAAGATCATTTACTTGAACAAGGATATCCTCAATTAGTCCCACAGGATTAGCAATGTTTTGATTATCTAACTGGATGAAAACACCCATTGGGTGCAAGTGACATAGACCAAGTTTGGATAAGATGGATTTTATAATGACATTTATCAAGGATCCTAGGTATATGAGTACATTATCAAAGTTAGAACTCCCTATTTGACATGGAATGGTAAATGTGCCTAGATATTTTCACTTCATGGGAATTTATTTTTGGGTTGAAACATTTTCAATGGTCCTAATTTGTCTCTTATGGGTGAAAAATTACTTTAAAAACTTTTCATACTTAGGGATTTGTTTGATTTTATCCAAGAGGGAAATGTTTAATTCAACATGTCTAAACATGTCAAGAATTTCAGGATTAGGTTAAAAGGATTTCCTTGGCTTAGAGATGGCTTAAGGAAAAGGGGTTATATTTTTTTAGAGGAATGGAAGGAGTTGAGGGAGTGTCTTCATGTTAATTTTCTAGACTTTTGTTCTTTTCTTTTTAAAGCTCAATATTTAAAGGGTATTTAGATGATTCATCTTGAGGCATATTGATTTGTTTTTTTGATCTAAGTAAAATTTCACTTACATTAACCTTGGGTTTGGGTAACAGTTGAGCTGGGAGTTGGGAAAATTTGGTTTTTTGTTTCTAACTTAGGTGGGATGAAGGTTGACCAATTTGGGTTTCAATGTTTTTGAGTCTAGAATGGGTGAAAGAGGAAAGATATTCCACAACACTTTCCCATGACTACTTAGAATAAGAGGCATGTCCCACATTGGGATTACCTTGATTTGGGTTCCTGATAAAGTTCTTCTATTGGGTTGAGAATTGGGAAGGATCGTTAGGATATTTGAATCCAAGAGGATAAAGATGACGATTTCTCCTTTGATTTTGAGGAACAAAAGGATAAGGTTGTTCAAATTTACCACCACCTTGAACATATTGAAATTGGTTTAGATTATGAGGAGGGAACTGAGGGGGTGAGATATAAGATTAACATACCTCAAGACTGGGTTATAGTTTGAAGAGAAGGGCTGAGAGTGGGCTTTGTTGGAGTTTCTAATGAACTGACATGATTGATAAGGGATGGTATTATGTTGAACATATGTTGAATTTAGATCCATTATACTAGAAGAATCAGATGAATCATTTGTGGACATGTGTCAGTTGGATGATCTAGTGAGTTGTAGATTCCACAATTTTTGATAGGTATAGGGAATATAGATTATGGATGAGATGAGTTTAGGGCTTTGAAAGCCACCTCTAGTTGTAGTGAAAGACCTGTAAGTTCACTCATCCACTCGGTCATTTTGTTAGGCTCTATGGATTGATTCTCTTGGAATTTTTTGACTTGAGCATGTGTTTGAGTATGGAATTTCTACGTGTTTACAACCATATTTCTTATGAGAACTCGTGTAGTTGTCAAAGTTTTATTAAAAAAATCCCCACCACTTTCGTCATCAATGAGTGTTAGCTCCATAGAAAATAATCCATCATAGAAGTATTAGATCAATATTTGGTCATGGATTTGGTGATGTGGGAAAGTTTACACAAGTTTTTTAACCTATCCTAGTACTCATGGATTGATTCATTAGGAAATTTATAGATACCACTTATTTCTTTTCAGATAGAATCATTTCGAGAAGTGGTAAAAATCTCTAAGAAGAGTTGCTTCATGTCATTCCATGTGGTTATAAAACCTAGAGGGATGTAGTAGATCCATGACTTGGCAGATTCATCTAGGGATAAAGGTAATGCTCAAAGTTTTATTTGTTATTTAGAAACCCCTTGAGACTTCATGGTAGAGCACACCACTTGGAACTCTTTGAGGTGAAGATGGGGATCCTCACATACCAGCCCATGGAAATGAGGTAGAAGATGAATCAAACCTAATTTGAGTTCAAAATAATCATCAATATTTGGATATTGAATACCAAGGGTTTAGTAATTAATATCAGGGGCAACGAGTTATTTTAAGGTTTGTTCCCTAGTATCAACTATATCTATAATAATTTAATGGGCAATGAATGGGTCTTGATTGATTTGATTATCCCTAATATTCCTCCTAAGTCGATGAAGTGTTCACTCAATTAATGGTTCAAACAAATCTGATGGATTTTTTAGGAGGCTATGGGGAATTAAGAGATGTTTTTAAAATAATATGAAGACAGGTTTTTCATTGTTGTTTTCCTTTTATTATTTTTGTTGGAAGGATAGTTTTACTTTGTGTTTTTTAGATTTTTTTTTGTTTTTTTTTCAAAAATAAAAAACTAAAAACTATAAGTTGAACCATTATAGAAAATGGTGACATTTGAAGCATGGATTATTGTTTCTTATCGACTATTCAAAGGTCTGGTGCTCTGCTAATTTATATAGCAGCACTCGGGTCTAATCCTCGATGATAGTGCTTTTTTTAATAGTAGATTATTTTGTTTTATATTTTGAAAAGGGGGGTTTTTTTGAATAGCTTAAATAAATTAATTAGTGGATGATGTTTTATTTAAAAAAATTATAAATATTTTTTTGAGTTCATTATTGGGGATTTCATCTTATTATATCCTTGAGCTTTGCTATATATTATATTAAATTAACACCCACTTCACAAGATGATTTTTATCAGAATTCCCAATTGTTGAAGCTTTAATCAAAGACATAACTTAAATAGGGTTGTAATATCAATAAAATATTGTTTATGGAAGTGTATTTATGTTTCCAATAATCCATTTAACCCACACATTAAACAAAACATGTTATTAATTCATGAAATTTTAAGTTTAACATACACAATGTTAACCTAAATAATATTCATCGAGAAAAACATCTCAATCACTTAACATCCCCAAATTATGACTCACCCCAATGGTATATTTAATAATAAATTTTGGTGGTTAATAATCTTGTAATATTTTTTTATGTTTATTAATTAAAAATATAATTAAAATAATGGGATAAGAAAAAGTTGTGCACCGAACACACACACAAATGGTGAATAGAATTAAAATGCACTTTCGATTGAATGAGAACGCGAAAGAAGGGATTGTATTTTAAATTGATTTAATAAATTTTAAAAACTTTAATATTAATATATAGAAGTTTTATAATAACAATATATTATTAAAAAACTTTCATTAACATTTAAACAAAATTACAACAAAACACTTACAAGATTACCAATGAAAACGAACGGAAAAGAACATGAAAACAAATATTGGAGTAAAGGTGTATCAATTAGAAAATTGAGTTTTTAAGGTACTAAAAATAATTTTACAAGGGTATAGTCATGAAAATTTATCCTCTTATGCTTTGAAATTTCAACCCCTTGTAAGGAGAATAGGGGAATGTATTTATAGCCCAAGATGGTGGATTGTTTGCATTCCAAAAATGCCTCTCCACTTTTCATGAAAATTTTACAATGTAAAAAGTATAATATGTAGAAATATTCTTCTTAAAATTTGTAGATATGTATGTTTTAAGTACACCCTTCAAATTTGGAATCCATTTGACTTTTTTATCCAAAGGTATGACTTTTTTAGTAAACAAGGTGCTCCTGCCCATTTTTGTTTCAAACTTTTCTATGGTCTAAATATGAATGAATTTATGTCTATTAATATTCCCTTAAATCCAAAACATTTATTATAAAAATTTGTGAGTATATATATTTTATTTCACACTAAAAAATATCATCTCAATTTGATGTCTATATCAGGATAAAAGTCAAGGATTTTGTGTTACTTTTAAATCCCAGATAGAATGGTGGGCTGGAATTTCATGGATAAATTGGGACCATTATTGGTTGATTTGGGAATTTAAATATTTATCCATGATTAATTTTGTTAATAAATAACATATAATGGAGTTTCATAAAAATTCGGCTTCTATATTGAGCCTAGAAAATATATCTTCATGGTTGGTCCAGTTTTCTCAACTGGTTTGTAGGGCCTTATTGTGTGGTCCATATACCCCTTTAAATGACCGAATTGGATAAATATTTATTATAATTATATGTTAAAATTTTCATCAAAAACAATAAAAAATAAAAATCACATTATTTTTATTTTTATGTTTAAATATATGATCAAAATATTAAACTGTAGTTTAATTAAATGAACTCGAACAATGCTCTTATTATGTGTTTATGATCAAAACATGAACACTGATAAGAAATTAATCATTTATAAGTGATTATTATATTATGAGAGTAATATAAAACCATGAATTAATATGAATTATCAATGATTGATCCCTGTTGAGGTTGGGGACAATTTTACCTGTTTAGGTTCTTGTTGGTTTTTTTGTTTGTTCATTGGGAATTAGTATACTCATTTCAAAATTTCACAAAAGAACTTGGTAATTATCCTACTATGTATACATGTTATGTAATCCCATACATACATACATATATGTGTGTGTTTGTGTGTGTAAAAAAAATTTAGGTTATCGGAAAGGTTATGGAGATCAAGTTGGACAATATTAGTTTGGAGGTTGAAGCTATTTTAGTGTCACTGCCATAAGTCTAGTTTGATATCTTTTATTTTGGAGACTTATGTTAGATTCATTATGGAAATTATGGTTATTTTGTATTATGTTGGATGATTTATTGGTGGGATTATTGAGGGTAATACCTCCCATTATGTCTGTTTATACCCTCAGTGCTAGTCTCCAACCCAAAGAATATTGGAGGTGGGCCTCAGTTGTCACTCTCATCTTCAATGTAGGCCTAGGAGGGGTTCCCAATGGGGTAAAGTCATGACATAGTGGTATGATAGAAAATTTGGTTGGAATATAGGATGGATATTTGAGTTAGTCACTAGTGAGGATTGTATGGGTTGGTAGGGAAATAGCATTATCCAAACTTAGTATGTGATAGTGGTTGGGAGATCAACTAAGACATAGGATTTTAGGGGCCCTATGATTCGATGCAATGAAATTAATATCTTTAAAAGTAAAAAAATCATTGTGAAGATACTTATAGGGTAGATACCTAGGAAAGTTACATGCATAATTCTTATTTCAGTTCAAATTGAATGGGGATATTATGGGAAATAAAAATAGTATTTAATTAAATGAATAAGATGAAAATATCATGCTATCGAGCTTAGGGATTTTACAATTTTTGGTAATTTTTTGTTATAACCTCAAGTATATGAATATGGGAATACACCCCGACCATCAAGACATGTTCTTTAAATTACGTGTGTCATGAAATAAATTTATTTATTTCTAAAGTGTATAATATCATGATACAGTAGATGGGTCCCTTAATATATGTGCTTATAGAAGATTAATTTATACTTAAGTGGGTGTTAGTGTTGTTTGTGTAATATAACATGGCGTAAACTTAATACTTTGATAATTAATGAAATTCCCCTAAATTAAACAGAAAATGGGAACCTCAAGTCTTGAGTGATTACCTTGGTGTGTTTCTAATTATTTATGGTATTTTAATAACTTATAGTAACTTTAAACATAAATAAAGTGACTAATTATATTAATTCTATTTGGGTTGTAATGAGAATTTTTAAAAAAAAAAATTAAACATGGGTATAATGATTTTGTTGACTTATTCTTTATTGTGTAGTGGTAGGTAAGGTAGTGTTTAATACTAATTAGTTTGGATTTCTTTAATATTTGATATGCTTTGATTTTAATAAATAACATATTTTATAAAAATGGTGTAGCTAATTTGGAATAACTTGTGGTATTTTCAAAATTATTTGGTATCCAATTTCCTCTATCTTTATTTTCCTCCCACCCAATGATTTAAATAAAGGGGTATAAAAGTTATTCGCTAAATAATTTTCAAAATGTTAGGATTCTTTTATTGGTTCAAAAAAATTTAAATTTGAATGTTTCAAGGAAAAAATTTCACATTTAAACAAATATTTTGGTTTTAAGGTTCTTTCAAGCATAATAATTTTGAAAAATATTTTCATTTGGAGTGGTAAAGTGTGCAGTGTTTCTAAAATATTTACTTATCACATTAAAACCACAACATTCATCATTTTTAACCTGATTTCTCAAATAAATGGTAAAATTACCCTTTATAAAAATGTTTTCTTGATGCTTTTACTTAAATAAAGATCTAGAGGTTTTCCATTTTGTATGATTTTCAAAATATTGATAGGGTATTATTAATTCAAAAGGTTTTAAATGTGAAGTTTTAAAGAAAAAAAGGATATTCCACGTATTAAAAGAATGGTGTTCTTTAAGGTTCATTAGTGTTTTCTTTAGGTTATGAAGATTGAAAAATAA
The DNA here is from genome assembly GCA_963277665.1 of Viscum album. Lineage (NCBI taxonomy): Eukaryota > Viridiplantae > Streptophyta > Magnoliopsida > Santalales > Viscaceae > Viscum > Viscum album. The sequence continues at coordinate 1,843,752,085 of OY728129.1, read as the reverse complement.
GAGGGATTTGTTTTATGAAGGTTGATTTAGTTTACTAATTTAGAGTATATGGTTGAATGTGGATCTTATTTTGTATTTGATTTTTCTTACTATGATTACATGATTTTTTATCCAAAATGACCTTGTTAATTTTGATACTTGGGAAAAGACATGGTGGCAAAGTAATGTCAGGGTATTGTACTCAGGTGGAGGAATGAGTCATGGGATGAGGTGCTAACCTCATTCTAGTAACAGGTAGTGTTGAAGTTTCTTTTTGAAGGATCAGGTCTTGAGGTTTAAGAGTGTCTAGAATATATTTAAGTTTTTTTTGAATTATTTAGGACTCCATACCAATTCCTGGTTTCATTAGAATTGGGTTTTCTTTAAGGAGTGTCTTGAGGGTGGTGGAAGGAGGATCATGGTCATCTAGAAGTGGTTTCTTGGGAAATATTATTTTTCAATGTTAGAATAGAGTATGTTCCCCTGGTATTGAGGGATGGTAATGTGAAGGAGCTATTATAACTCTAGTTGGGAATATCTAGTGCACATGATCTCAATATTTTCTTTTTCACATTAATATCCTATCTTATAAGCCTCTGAGCTAATTAATAAATGTGAGTGTGGTACTTTAAGTCAGACTTGAGTCCAAGGATACATTGGAGGGAGGAAATTTTTCAATTTAAGTCTTGGTTAGATGTGAGAGACAATAATGAGGTGGTCGAGAGGAGTCTCATATAGGTTGTTGGGAAGGGTGAAGATAGTTCCTTGAGTTGAGGAGATTGCGATAAGTAGAGACAGGAGGATAATTGGAATCCCAAGGGCTTTGTGTAGCTTTAATCCTTGGGTGTAAGTGGTCTTATATTCTCTATGTTGATTATTATGATGAGATTTGTTTATGGTGCACTGGGGAACTGATAATCTCAATGCACCTTGGTTCATAGAGTCTATCGGTTTAAGTGAAGTGGCTGGTTTGGTCGATAGGATGGTCAAGTTTCCTTGGTTAGTTATTTAGGGTGTAGTATGTTTAGTTTGAGAGTCTAATAATGAGTGTGTTTGATTCAATAAACTTATTCTTTTTATAAGAAAGTTCCTTTAATGATTTTAATACATCAATTTAAAGTATTTTCCTTGTCATATTTTCCTTCTATTTAACTTAATGATATTTAAAAAAAATTAATTTAATATGTTTGATGGTTGTATTGAATTAAATTGAATGATTTCATAAGCGAGGATACAAAACAGTTTTCCGGTTACTTAAATGCAAAGGATTTCAAAAAAACTAAATGTTATGGCTAGAAGAAATGAATTGAATGTAAATTTAAATATTTTTATTTCAAGAAGCATTTTTAATGAAAAGTGGGAAACCAAAAAATTTCATGAAATCAAAATAACTTCAAAACACATAAAATATAATCAGACTATTCCAAAAAAATTAATAAAAATGAATTTATTTAAAAAATATTTATATAAATTTAATCCACCATTATGAAAGGATTTAAATTTAGAGAAGGCTTATTGGGATTTATATTAAAGTGATTGGTGCTACATCGCTTTTTATTTGTCTTGGGACTTTACATGGTGTTGAGGTTTCCATCAAAATGTTCTTTGAGGTTGTGAAATTCTGGTGGTTGTATTATGAGAGGTGAGTCGTATTTATAGCTCAACATCCTACCTAGTAGGTTTCAATGGTGTACTCTCTTTGTTTGAGAGTTATCTCATGTGGTTGATGGGTTCAAGGTTTTCCCTGTATAAGTGAGGTTGGTGGAATGTTATATTTTTTGTGTCAAGAGTCATGAGTATGTGGATATTGACTTCCTTGAGTGCATAAATCCCTAGGATTAAGAGGTGGTACCTTGAGTGGTTTGGTTCTCCCTAGAGTTTGGGCAGTGGTTTCTTCAATTGTGTTAGTCCTATTAGGGAGGTCCCTACCTTAGTGGTTTTTATTTTATGAGTTCTTTTCCTCAGTAGGGTAATGTTGAAATGGTTTAACCATGTGGAAATAAGTGGGGTTTTTATTTTTTGAGTCATGGATTTATACCAGTATCCCAAGTTATTTTAACTTCCTTTTTCTATAGTGATGTAATGTTTGAATTACTCCAAGTCAATAAGGTTAATCTATCCTTTCTTGTTATCCATTGATAATGTCATCCTTGTTTGAGAGGTATCTATTTTGGTAGTATTTATGGTTGAAGTTTTTTATCTAATATATACTTGTATTATTCTTCATATTTATTTATGCAACCCACCTGAGTCATATAACCTTATGAACACCCAAATGTTATGAGGAGTGTTTTCCCCAACATCCAGGATGGTAAGGTAATGAATGGCTAGCTCCCCCCTCTCACCCACTCTCCCTTTAATTGTATCTTCGGTGATGCTTATGATACACATTTGGTGGTGGTACTTGATGGTGGATAATGTGATATGTGATGTGGATTATATATAGTAAGAGGATGGAATAAGTTTGAAATCATTCACACTCATGATACCCCCACTACCCTGGTTATATGGTTATGTATGGATATAATTGGATATGTGATGTGTGGATGATGTGACTGTAATATGTGATATATGGATTATGAATGATGCTAAAACGAAATTTTATACATGAGAATATGTTCAGGTGGGTAGGGCTATGACTTGACCCACATCATATTTGATTGGTTATGTTATTTGTGGATATGGAAGGGATAAACACATAGCATTTGATGTTGGGACATGAAAGTGTAAAACTAATAAGGGAGTGGTTTTGGAGTTACTTTTTCTACATTATTTTAATATTAATTTACTTGGATGTGTTTCTTGGTGAGTGATTCTTGGAGTGACTAGGGGATAGTTTTCCTGTTTAGGTGCTTGTTAGTTTTTTTGTTTGTTCACTGGGAATTAGTATTCTCTTTTTATATTTTCATGAGGTATGATCCTACTGAGTATACATGATAGAATCACCCTATATATATATATATGAACTATTTTCCAGGTTATCAAAAATGTTTCAGATATTGATTCATACGATACTATTTTAGATGTTAGAGTTGTTTCGGTGTTGCTTCCATATGACTACTTTGGTATCTTTCATTTTGGTGACTTATATTACATACATTGTGGGACTTTTGGTTATTTTATATTATTCTGGATGATTTATTTATGGTTATTTTTAGTTTTTCTAGGATGTTTTAGGGTAATTCCTCCCATTATATATGTTTATTCCCTTGGTGTTAGTCGCTAACCCAAGGCTTAGTGGAGGCAGGACTCGAGGGTCATATTTGTCTTCATTGAAGGCCGGTAAGGGGTTCCCAGTGGGGGTGGAACATGACAACTTAGGATCCTAAGGTGGCATGTGATGACTAATATATATTGGTTGAGGGTGAAATCATTCAAAAGTTCATGTTCTCGATACCCATGCACTAGTTTTCAGCCCATGGGGATCGAGAATGCCCTTCGAGCATTATGATGAGCCAATCTAGGTGCCTAGTTCAAGGGTGACCTGGGCCAATTTTTTATAAAATAGTATCATACACTAGATTATTAAAGTTATTAGGTTCATTAAATTCTCTCTTATTATTTGGGGGTCTAGTAATATAGAGATAGGATCATCATAACTTGATAGGTAAGTGTGAGGATAGTCTAACTAGCTCTATCTTTCCCTAAGCCTTAAGTTTGTAAGGGTAGTCGAGATTTAAATATTGAATTTTTTTATTGATTTGATTATTTATGGTGCATTTTGATTCTTATTAATGATATTTTGTTCTCATTATCATTTCATGGGGTTCCCTAGGGGTTCCAAGGTATTTTTGGGTAAAAATGAAGGAAGAACCAGAGCTGCATGATTAGCTCGCATGGTTTAGAAATCCCTATAGAGCCTATGAATAGGGTTTTGAAAACTGTACCAAATTTTTTTCATGGTTGGTGCACATTCTTATAAACCATGAAACTAAACTATTTATGGTTCTATTTTTTCCTGAGACTAGTTATTTTATCTCCTTACACTCTCAAATCAAATTCAATGGTATTATTGATCATGTGAGAGGGAATCAATGGAGTTTTTCTAAGGTTTTTATGTTTTTGGATAGAATTATGTTATATATTTCATGATTTTTTTGGTTTTTCCTTATGTTTCAAAGGTTTTTTTAGTGATAAAATAGTATTTTATGTAATTTTTTGATTTAAAATGGGGCTTAAGGAATATTTTAAGTGAATTTGGTTTCATAAAAATGTTTTTAAGGTGAAATTAAGTTTTATGGTTCCTTATAAAAATAATTTATATTTTATAAAATAATAGGAGGGTGATTGATTTTTATAAATATTTTGAAATTGGATGGATCAAAAACTAAAACTTATATTGAGGTTTGAAATGAATGTTTATTTTTAAGAACCCCAAGTGAGTTCTTGTTTTCAAAAGAGAGTGATGGTTTTCATGGTAATTTGTGAGTTTTAAATTCTCCTATTGGGAAAAGGTGAAATTGAATATTTTAAAGAGTTTTGAATTTTCAAATTTGGTGTGATTTTATGAAATGGGTTGTCAATTTGTTTTTTAAATGTGGTTGGTATTAGTAAGGGAGTTTTATTTTCCAAAGTATGTGTGTTTTGGTGAAATTTGATTTTTGATTCTTTTCAATTGTTAGTGAATTTAAAGAAATATTTTTATTGGAATATTTTTATTTAATAATGGGTACTTTTAACTCTATCTATTGGTATACATTAGGGATAATTTGGTTAATTTGAGAAACATTAATAGTTTGATTATATGATTCATGTGACTTAAAATATGTCTCTTAGAAAGGTCTCGATGAAAGTATACTATTTCATAGAGTAAATTTTTATATCATAAGGAGAGTAATACCTCCATATCTTTCATTTTGCTAGAATTTTAATGGAGTGGTGAAGTATGGGTCTTTTTCATTCATGAGTTTCTTGAATTAACGCCTTTATTCTTTCATGGTTATCAAGTTTTTCTTGGGTTGATGGAGTGATTAAATAATATCAAGGGAAACATTCATTATTTAAGAATTCCTAAACCTCAAGGTGAATCTTTGATTTTTTAGAGGAATTTTTAGGTAGGCTTCAGGGTAGTTGTTTTAGGTTTAGACTATTTCCATTGATATGTTTTTGGACTAATTTATATTTTTAGTGATCTTTAGGTTGTGAAATGGTTTTTTATTGTCACTTTCTTAGGTACCTCTAATGGTTTCTCTTTCTAAAGTTGATTAGTTATTACTAGGGGATCATTCCTTTTGGGGTTTTGATACATATTTGGATTTTTAATTAGTATGGGAATCCTTAGGATCGTGCTTGATTAACTGGGATGGATACAATGTCAATTGAGATTATTCATTTGATGGTTCTTGGTTTAGATTTGGTTGGGTTTAACAAGAGTGTTGTTCTGAGGATGAGGTCCTAGGTTATCATCATTTTAATTTCTTAACCCAGGGTAGAACCATGTCGTTCTTTAGTTTTGATGCATGTTCTGGTTTTTGTGTCATTTTTGATGAGTGATGTTGAATTATTCTGGATTGATCAATTTTTTTATCAATTTTTTGGAATGTTTTTTTAGTTTTGGTTCTATTTAAGTACTATTTATGTTGTACATTTCTTTATTTTGGATTATAATCCAATATTATGGGTGGTTTATTATAGTTGTTAAATGGATATTATTTCCATTAGTATATTTTGTGGAAATTATGATTGATGTGGTGATATTCTTCTCATGGGTGTATATATTATTGCCACACCATTTAAACAAATTCCAAATGATGGGGATAAATTCAATGGGTCTCCATTTTACTTTAGACTTGTACCCCCTCCCCTAATCGTGGATGGATTATATTATAGATTTTTGGTTCTTGTGGATTTATTTCAATGATTTTCTAATATTTTTTAATGATTGGTGGTTCTTTTATTTAGGACATCTCTGGATGTTTACCCACATTCCTAACTCTTTTCATGGGGTATCTATGTGACTCAATTTTTCATTGGTTATACTTTTAATTAAGACTTTATGGGGGAAGAAATTGTCATAGTGGGGAGAATTGTGACCCTTATGTCAATGGGTTTTTTATTTTATATCATTTTATCTTATCTTTGGGGCAATTTAATTTTTTTAGAGTTTCAGGTTTAAATTTGGATTTGGTTGTAGTTTTTCCCTGTTTTCTGATTAGTATGCATGATTAAATGGGAAAATGTTTTGAAGTTATAAAGTATGTAATTTCTATATCATTTTATTCTTGAATGGTTATGTGAACAGGTAGTGCATGGTTTAAGGAAAACCATGTGAGATTCAATGTAAACTTTGTTAATTTTATAGTTTTTAACAGTAATTTCTACATGGTTGATGCATGGTTTAGTATATATGTGTAACCAAATCATGTGATTAGTGAAGATGTCATCTTCTAGCTCCATCATGATTGGTTTATAGTTTGGTAAACTATGTGTCCTACCCAAATTCACTTAAAAAGTGAATTTAATATTTTTTCCCTTTGATTTTTTAACCCCCCCCCCTCATTTGGTTGGGATAGGGAGCACAAACGGGGAGCTTTTCCTTCCTTTATCTATTATTTTTTTCCTCCCTCCTTCAATTTCAAGTGGTTTTCTTAAAGTGATCCCCTAATTCTTCCTCATTTTTCATCCTTTATTTCTCCTACACCTATTTCCTTATGGTGTTGACATATCTCATGAATCATAGGGATATTATGATTGATATTGGGGTTTATGGTGGTTTTAACTTAGGGTTTTGGGTGTTTAGGTCTTATAGATGTTGCTTCCATGTTTTGTTTGGAATTCTCCTTTGAAAGAGTCATAGTGCAATTTTATTCTCTCTTGGATGTGATAGGTGTTTTTTGTAGTTTATTTAAATGTTATATCATTAAAATTAGTGATTTTAAATTTTTTATGATTAAATTATATATGTGTGTGATATTTGTTATGGAATCTATGGGTGTTTCAAATAATTTTCATGCTCATCATAAAGTGTTTTCAAATTTTCCTTAGTTTTTAAAAATATTTAATAAATTAAAATCCATTTTGAAAAATTAATAAGAGGTGTTTTTAAAATAAAAGTGTTTATAAGAGGTATTTGACCTCATTTGGGTCTATGGAAAGTGGAAAATGTGTTATTTGAGAGGTTGTTTAAATTTAAATAAGTGGTTTGGGATATATGTGTGTGTGTGTGTGTGTGTGTGGTTTTTTATTGAGAAAAATAATTATTTAAATGATTTCAAGAATGGATTATCTATGAATTGGTTTCAAAAATAAATTTTAAATTGAAATTTCAAATGGCAGTGAGGAACTTGGCATTCCAAGTCAGTTTTAGTAAATACCCATTTTTAACCCTTAAAATTGTTTTCTTAAAGTAAAAGAATAACCTATTTTCTAATCCCCTTATATTTGTATCGTTGATCCCATATGGGGATGCTTTATTTTTTATATAATTATTTACCTTGATGTGTAAAAAAGGGGTTGTTTCTTGTGAGGGTGAAGTAGGTGATATGAGATTTATTTCTTTATTTTATTTTAATAAAATGTGATGATTGTTTAGTATATTGTTTTCTCACATCTATATTATTATATCTTGGGATCAAGGGTAGCTAATTATAAGGTCTAGATGCATGTTACTCTAATGTGGTGTGTTCCCACCAGCTAGTTCCCTAGGAGAGTATCACCCTCATAGGGGTATATATTGTTCTCAGTGACCTGAAAGGGTGTCTAATAAAGATTTTCCAATTCTATTAGGGGGTCCCTTAGAGAGACTAAATTGAATAAATTAGGTCTAGTATCATTCATATTATAACCTAGTGTAATGCCCATGATACATTAATTTCACTATATATTATTTAGGGGAGTCATCATATACCTTGTTTGTACCCCTAGAACCTGATTGGCTCATTAGGAACCTTATTCGGTTTTGGTATTTTCCTATTATTTTTTATTAATTAACATTATGGTTCATGATTAATTATTACTCAATTATCCTTTGTTTGGATTGTTTGAAATATTTTATTCTTCTTCTCAGATGTTATTTGAAAAGTTTTTTTTTCAAGGAATAAGTAAATATATGTTTTCTAAATTAATTTCCAAAAAGTTTTGAATTAAAAAAAGAAAGGTGATTTAATACATGTGTAGGAATTTTTGAAATTTTAAATGGGTTTTGTGGGAGGATGAAAAGGTTTGGATTTGATTTTTATTAATTTTAAGGCCTTCCTTTCAAGTTTTCAAGTTTTTTATGATTTCAAGTTTTCAACTGTTTTCTTTGAAACATTGGTTCCACAACATGTTTCTATAAAAAGGTTTTATGATTTATAAATACATTATTTCATGTTGTTGGTTTTCATTACCTAAAATGTGAAAATATATTTCATAAATATTAGGTTCAAATTATCATTTATGAGAAGTATTTTGAAATAAACTACACAAATTCTGTGGTGGTATCCTACTGGGCTTGATTTCTCCCACACCATGCATACACCATTGGTTGTATGTGGTTATCCTATTTTGTTTTAGGTACCTAGGACCATATCTCTTGGTTGATGCTCATTGTAGCCTAACAGTTGTTTTTTGGGTCATGGTGTGTGACCAAAGTTCACAAAGGGATAGTGGCAGTTGTTTGGTTTATTTTATTTTATTCTGGGACATAATTGTATCAAACCTATCATCTTGTATAGTTTCAATTATTTATTTTTTGTATGTGATGTTTCTTCTATGTTTATATTATAAGGTTTAATTTATGAGTTGATTTACTTTTTCATTGTTACATACTCTGTTTGGTCAGTATATTTATTTATGGATGATTATTTTATATTCATGAGCATATGACTTATGGATGGGTCATCTAAAATAGTCATGAGGCATCCTATGTTTGATATATGTGTTTCGAGGGTTAAATAATTCCCAAGTGTGTGTTATTGATATTCATGAACTAGTTTTCGAGCCATGGGGATCGGGAACACCCTTGGCCCTTATGGTGAACTGATCTGGGGTGCCCAATTCAGGGGTGACGTAGGCCAGTTCATTATAGTATGAATATTTAAAAAATAAAATTATAGTATGTGTTTAGATAATTTTACTAAAAATAAGATTATTATTTAAAATATGAAACTAATGAGTGGTGGGAGAAACTTACCTTATATTTTAACAAATAGCTAGATAAAAATTTTATCCTCGATAAAAAAACTTATTCTCATATTCTTCTCAAAAACATGTTATAGAATCTACTGAATCATAAAATTTGTGTATATAATTAATCATCTCATTTTTTTCATAAAAAATATTTTTAAAAAAATAACTTCTATTATCATATAAGATAAATAAGATAAATATACACATCCTTTACCTAAATTCATTCAAGTTTGATAAATTTATTTACATTAAAATCATTTATATAGAAAGTATTTTCTTTATCTCTTGAATGTATATTGTAATATCTATCAATTATTCTCTTGATTTTAAAATAATTTGTATTTACAACACTTTTAAAATATACATTCAATATCAAATACCTTTCAAAATCAAATAATAAATATTTATAACACCTGTAACTAACAAGAACATTCCATGGAGTTTCTAAAACATCTTCAATTATTTTGTATAATCCCATCATATGGAATTATTACTCTTTTTCCTGAAAACTAAATGTTTCATTGACCTTGTCTAGTTTCTTGAAAAAACATTTTTGGAATATCTAACTAACTTTTCTTCTTTTGATTTAAATTTTTACCCACTTTAACTATAAAAAAAATACAAGGATCTAAAAATCATATACCTAGTTCATCTATTATCAATTATTTGAGAATATTGAGTAAACTTTTATTGAACTTATCTATACTATGAGAACATTCCCATAAAATAAAATAGGGTGAATTCATTAACCAACAAAATCCTTATAGATACCTCTAGTCTCATCAATTCATAATCATACCTAATCATATTGAGTATACAAAGGGAGAATAAAATACCTTTGAAACCTTAAATGAATCATTCTATTCTCCATAAGAATCTAGATTCATTTTTTAAACATATTAGACACTTGGTTACTCAGGAATATATTTATCTAGTACATCGAATTTCATTAAGATATTTTACTAAGTTACTAGTCTTAGGAGTTTCTTACATTAATCATATATTTTCCTATATGATTGTTTTTAGAGTTTAATTTGATGATGATGATGATGTTATTAATTGACAATAAAGGTATTGAAAAGTTCCACTATAGAAGAAATCTAACACATTGTATTTGAAGGGGATTAAATCTCACTATCTTATCTCATGTTATTCCTATTATGTATGCATTATTTTAGGGATTTAGTTTGGATTTCTATTCCTTCCAAAAAAATTAGTATATCCAAATCATATTTATGTGTAACTCTTTACACAACCCATGGTTTGTGTTACTCACCCAAAAATATATGTCAAACATATTTATACATATCTAAATGCATATTATAAATGAGGTATATAGACTTTTCATGTGAAGGCTTAGAATTATATGATATTAAAAAACCACATGAGAAAGCTCAAAGAAAAAGATAGTTATCTCCCGCATTTCTTGACATGACATAAACATTCAAGCCAATGTGAAGTCCAAATCCACTCACTCACCACTCTTTCCTGCCATCGATGGCCTAGGTCATGACAGTGTTGTTGCCTTCCCTCCATATACCTTCCTGGCTAGGGGGGGGGGAGAGGAACTTCCTCCTCCCTCGTCATCTCCCCATGATCACCTATTTTCCCCTTTCATTGACCCAACTACCCTCCCCACCTTTCCCTCAATCTAAGTTTTCCCTAAAGTGTATTCATTCAATAATAGAGTTATCTCAGTTTTTCTTTCTTCCATGGAGTTCACTAGAGCTTCAGAGATGTTGGATTTATATTTGGTTTCTCACTTTAGGAAGTGTCACCACTCTATGAATGCCTTTGATATATTTGTATCCTATTCTTGGAATTTGCACAAATGGGTGATTGTAGGGATTTTGGATTCGACACACATCTTGATCCAGTTCGTTAAAGAAGATGATTTTATCTCTTTCTGGGATCATGCTTAGTGTTTTCTTCTAGGTTACCATTTCTCTCTATTTTAGTGGTGTTTTATTTTCATCTAAAGTGTGAAAATCATGTTACGGCGATATGGATTACTATACCTGGTCTTTCTTTTCCTTTTCAAAATCCAGTGGTTCTTCATTTGATTGGAAATATGGTGGGGCGTTTTCTCAGCTCAGACCTCCGTACTCACGTCATATGTCATCCAGTTTCTTTAAGGATTTACATTGAATTCGATATATCCAAAAAAACCCATTGGATTTCAAATGCATCGAGGTTGAAGGATAACTATGTTGGTATCAAAAGGTATGCTATGAATCTTGGGTTCCATTATGTTTGTCCTGTAAGCGTCTCTGTCATGAATCTATTAGATGTTATTGTGATTTGTTTTTCAATTCTCTAGAGGTCCCTCCATCTTTGGGAGAGGATCAGATTGTGTAGGACATAGTGAAGGGAGGTATCAATACCTATAACACTAGTATAGCATGTATAGCTCTTTATGTGGATTATCAGGGTATTGGGAAGATGAGTCTTCCTACTATCACCTAGAAGGATGTGGGACTGAGTATTTTAGATCTAATGATAGAGGATATTTTTGGTCATTTAAGGTGGGATTTAAGTGTCAATCCTTCATCAAGGCTGGTCCAAGGTGGCTCAGGAGTGGATGAGGGGGTGAGTGCGGCCCCGAGAAATGGCCCAAGGAACCATCCCTCATATGAAGATATTGTAAGATCCAATTACAATTATCCCCTAGAGGTTATAAACCAGGAAAATAGTGAGGATGGATCATCCGGTTTTAACAGATATGCAAGGTAAGGGGTTCTAGCAGATCAGGGGGCTAGTTTGAGTGTGAATAGTCAATACCTAGCTAGGATCCCAGAGTGGATAGAACATTTCCTAGTTGAGGGTAGGAATCCTCCTCCTCATAATGTCATAGGTAAAGTTTTATTTTCTAGTGATTGTTCTCGTAACTATTTTTCAGTGCTCGGTGATGATGATCCTCCCCCATTTGAAAAAGGGATTCTCATAGAAGAAGGACATGAAGAGATTTATCCTATATAATTTAGGTCAGATGATAAATGAGTGGGCAATGATTCTACCTCATAATCAAGGTCCTAGAAATCCAAGGAAGTGGAAATTGCACAAGATTACCTTTGATCCTCTTCAAATAAAGAAAAGAACACCCTTTTGGATTTAGATGGGTTTATTCAGCATAGTTGGAGGCTGTAAATATGAAAGGATTACTCAAAATTACCTAGTCCTCATGTTACAAGGTCTTTTAATAAAGGTAAAATCCCTAAAAAGAGTTTTAATTTTTCTTCTTACATCCCAAAGAATAAAGAAGATGTTGAATCAGACAACATCCAGTAGATTCTCATGAATTCTAATAAAGAAATTTTAGAGTAGTCTTTCTTGATCAAGGTTTTAGAGTAGAATGCACATAGAATGTTCGAAATACCATTATGCATTTATTTAAATGAAGAACAATCCTCTTGGATTGAAAAACAAAATAGTATTTTGATATGTGGTTTCAAATAGGGTACAACAAGCATGGAGGAGTATGTGCAGACTTGGGATAGGATAGCATTCCACTTTGAGGATCTCATTAAGGATAATCCAGATATGGAGGTCACCTCCATCGAATGGTGGATATTCAAGATAAATGATTCTAACCACTTAAATTTGTTCTATAATGGATTGATAATTCTTATGAGGTTTGATATTATCTGTATTTTTAACCTTGTTGGTTTCCCACATTTTCTTTAAAAGTGATTTCTGAAATAAAGATATTTTATTTTGGTGGGGTAATGTGAATTCCAACCCAAATTCCCTCTACCCAGAGATACTTTACTTAATAGATAATCTAATTCATCATAGCACTAAAATCTAATATACATAAACTATATTCAATACCTGAATCGAAGCTCATGACTTTAATTACAAAATGGGACCATGTTAGATGCAAAGTAAATAATTTTAGTATACCTAGCATGTAACTACTTGGATTCATGTACGATAATTTCTAAAAGTAGTATAAAAACTTAAATTAAATCATACATATATTCATAATATAAATAATTTATAACTATGAGTAAAAAATAAAGGAATAACCTTTAAATAAATAAAAAAGTCAAGTATTTAAACATGAGATAACCATTTATGAACAATTCATAAAAAAAATATAACTATAAAAACTATATAATTTTAACTTTACATCATAGAAATTCCATAATATTGAATATAAAAACTTTATATTAATTTCATAATATAAAATCTTCATATTATTCATTATATGAAATTTAACTTTAAATATATGATATTTTATCAATTATAAACAATTTATAATACAGTTTTTATTATGTAACCATTTAACAAAATATAAATATCACATACTTAAATATTATTTAAAAATTATGATTAATTTGATCAAGGTATAAATAATATCCCAAATAAGGCTCTTAATTTTAATATTTCAAATTAATTATGATGAAAAATTAATAACTAAGTATAAGTCCTTATTTTATAATTTATAAACTTGGTATAAATTATCCTTATAACTTTTAAATAAACACTTTATTTCTAGATCACAAGAAATTTTATATAATTTGTTCAAATGTATTTCAAATATTAACATTTAATATTAAGAAGTATTTATTAATAAATATTTCATAAAAAATTATTTAATTAATTATAAACTCTTTATAATTAATTAATTTGTAATATATTTATAAATTAATAAATATCCACAAAATACCTTTTATTATTATTTATAAAAATCCACTCATTATTTATAAAAAGTTTATTAACAAAATAACAAAAATATTTAATTTCAATTAATTTTGATTTTTTGAGTGAGTAATTGAGAATACTTTAACCCTTAACATATTGTCATGCTAGAAGTACATGTTACATTTTCCCTTAATGTAATTTCAAGTATAGAACCACACATGACATTACATTGTCTCACAACATAATGTCAAGATGAGTATCTCATATTATATTTCCTCACAATGTAATATCAAGTAGTCAAAATATGATTCTTTTTTTGTGATAATGGACATGGTATGTGTTAGCATATAATATATATCATGACTTGAACTCTAGATTACATTATCAGTATAATTTAATGTCGAGATCCATTGCATATTACGTTATCAAATAATCACCATATTTTTGGCAACCCAAGAAATGATTACATACATATTACATCACTTTAGATGTATTTATGTTACATTTACAATAATACATGCCCAAGAACCATAAAGGTTTCATGTATTTTGAGAATAGATACATAATCAGCTTATTTTATAATTTATTCAACATAACGTTATTCTTCACACATATTACCCTTCTAGACCTAGCATTCTTAGTACCTTTCTTCTTAACCTATGGAAATGAAAACATAATAAAGGGGTAAGCTCAAATGCTCAATAAGGGTAATAATATGAGAAAGAAATCATAGATCATAAGTGAGAATAAAATGAGCATAAGGGCATGAGAACATTGTCAATTTTCATGGACATAATAATATAAAATCATACCCATAAAATCATAGATCATATCTCATAATTCATGACATAAAGATTTAGATATAACAAGAGTATATATCAACATTCATAAATTATAAAAATATAACATATGAATAAGAATGAGGCATAAGAGTTTGGAATAAAATTTTGTCACATTCATAGGAATATAAAATATTTTCCTTTGTCAAGTCTCACTACCAAGACCATCATCGCTTAGTGTAAAAAGTCTCATAATGGATTAGGTTCACTCCCTATCCATTTTGAAATATTAGTCGATAGAGTCCCTAAGTGGATTGGGTTCACTCATAATTCCCTTAAATATTATCTCATGAGATAGAGATATCTACCAAATTAATTAGAGGTATATATAATTTTGGACCCACCTATCACATAATTAAAAACCATACATATGTGTGCTACTTGAAAAAAATAATAACATCATCATGACTTAATTAACACATGGAAAGAAAATATTTTTCATAGAAATTACATAAATTATAATCAAAATAAATAGAAATAAAAAATATGTATGGTAAAATTAGATCCCAATGAAGCATAATAATACTTAAAGGATGATAACATAAATTAAAAACACTTTATATGAGCATCAAGAAAAACAAGTTGATAATAAAAAGAAATGCCATTTTTATTCATAATAACCTTTATTTAAAAATTAAAAATACATTGAATAATGGTAATAGAGAATAATTTTCAAAAATATGAAAAATTGTAAAGGAATATATATAATGAAGAATAGACATGATGGTGGTAAATTTTGTTCATGTCATATACGTTAAAAGAAAACATGCTTTTCACACCATTATAAAGAAAATAAAAAACACCCATACAAAAAATGTTAAAAATATTACTTTTTTCAAATTTGTAAATAAATTAAAATATACTTTAAAATAACCTTAAACAATCATTGAAGGGTAAAGAAAAATATTCATGAAACAATAAGAATATTATGGACATTGGAGAAAAAAATTCCCGATTGAAAAGGAGGGATGTGGTCAATATCACTTAAACATAACTTTATTATTTAATATTGAACAAAAAAGAGAATAAATGGATAGTAAACATGTAAAAATAAGAAATAAATAGTATATGAGAAAATATATGGGGTTTAAAATATAAATAGCATACAATTTCCCTAATAGAACTTTAAACGTAAACAATCCCGAATAAAAGTGAGATTGTAAACAAAACTCATACCTCAAACTTCTACTTAATTGAACACGCTATAAATTTTTGTATAATGATTTTAAATTTTTTAATCATCCATATTATAGAAATATTAATAATTATATTACTTTATAAAATTCATTTATAAATTCTTTTTTTCATTTATTATTAATTCATTATTAGAATTAATCTTCAGGTGTTAACTATTTTTTTTCCCATGCATGTTTGAAATTAGTGGTTCTAGTCATTTAACCATGTTAATAGTTAAATTATTTACCTTATTTTAATAAATAAATAATTATAATTCTTATAAATTAAATATAAATCATCCATGTAAGGTGGTCATGGAAAATAAATTACATCGTTTCATGGAGGTGGTAGCATGCACGTACGCATGAGAAATCTTTACATTTTTCTAATGAATGGAAAGAAAATAAAATAGATAAAAATATGTCTTTATAGAATCATAATTATGTCATGAACA
This sequence comes from Viscum album, assembly GCA_963277665.1. Classification (NCBI taxonomy): domain Eukaryota; kingdom Viridiplantae; phylum Streptophyta; class Magnoliopsida; order Santalales; family Viscaceae; genus Viscum; species Viscum album. The sequence continues at coordinate 1,843,735,882 of OY728129.1, read as the reverse complement.
TCATATTTATTCATTAAATAAATTATTATAACCATCCATGTGATGCGGATGATGAAAATGAAATATGTCTCTCATGGATACCGTAGTTCGTACGTACGCACGATGACATTTTCATTTTCCATTGGAAGGGATAGTGAGTGTATAATAGTAATTCCATTGATATAATTAAATTTTATTATAGTAATGATACTAATTTCACTATATTAAAATGTTTATGGAAAACATTAATGAGGTTGGAGAAGAAATAAACATAAAATATCTTGGTGAATATGATTACCTATTTTTTGATAATCCTCCTTTGGATTACACCTTAAGCCTTCCTAGGTTAGTATTTTAGTGAAACTAAATCCTCTAGGAAGTATATAGGAAAGTTGGGAAGATATTTTGGTAGGTATTGGTAGATCTATAGTACTCAAAGCATGTGTATAAGTGAGAATAGGAGGGGTCCTTTTATAAGTGGGGAGGGTAGAATACTTATAAATGCTTGAAACTTTAATATATAAAATATTTCTTACTCAATTTAAGTGGATACAAATTGTCATAGTTTTGAATATAATAAGGTTAATGTAAAAATAAAATCAACCAATCAAATTAAAAATAAAGTTTTGAGATATTTTATGTAATGTATCATCCTAGGTTCTACTAAAATGGGGTCTTGAGCTAATTCACCATAATACCTCAAGTGCTCCTCCTCATACACTAGAGGCTTCTGACTAGTAGTATGGGGTATAAGGTAGAAATATAATAAGACTGTATCCCCATATCAGATTTAATAACCAAAATTAAATAACCAAACATCATACACATCAGAGTATACAAAAATAATGAATAACTGTGATAGAAGCATGTTGTAATAAAATGAAATATAGTAACGACCCGAAAGTCAATTCATATATACAAAAGACTGCCCACTAGGACAGTTACATAAAAATACCAAAATAAATAACTAGTCATAGGAGGCTCCTCTACATATTTGAGACAAACCACATCTAGTCACCAGATATCATCCGATATATCATGTTCTATCAGTAAAAACTCATCCCAGTCCTTAACCCAAACCTGTTCCTACAATAAACATGTGAGAGATTCTCGGGTACCCATGTGTAGTATCAACTCAAAAAAGGTGTGAGTAAAACTTTGTGGGACACCACCAATGATATATAAAGAAAATACCAGTTATAAACATAGTTTATGTAGATAAATAGTGGGATAAATAAACAGTACATAAAAGAAGATACATGTCATAACATCCATTCAGTTATTAACCTATTGGCCCTCAGGTTCTGAAGCAACACCTAGGCCAACCAAACCTACAATGACCAAAGCTGATCATATGAGTCATAAAACAAAGGGTGATGCATACTATAAATAAATAAAGGGTCTTTTCAATTATCATTCATCTTAGGTAGGCATTAAACATCAATATCATCCATGCCTATAATCTTAGTCCAGCACCTAAACCATATATAAAACAATTGGTACCAATGTGGATCATCATGTCCAACAAACTAACCCATGATCATGGAATGTCATGCCTAACTTTCTTAACCTCGTATTTGGAATGTCATGTAATACATATGGAATCATACACATGGAAGGTCATGTCCAAATATCAACCTTGGATGTAGAACACCATGTCAGATGTCTGGAATCATACATTTGGAACTCCATGTCTAACTCTCAACCTTAGATTTGGATCATCATTCCCAACATCCAGTTCCATCCCCACATTTATCAAAAACCAAGGTCCACATTTGAACTTGAAAAACATTCAAAGTTTAGAAACATACCTTTATTAAACCCTTATCATTTACCATGTTCCCAATAGTCTTTTAATACCCAAAACCTAGCTTAGAATGTTAGTCTCCTTTTAAACATAAAAACACTATTCCAACACTCTTTGGAAAGTGATGGATTTCACACATCTGCTTTAAAAAATTAAAATACACCCTTAAAACATGGGTATTTCCCTTTAACTTCAAAAATAAGTCCAATGCCTTTATTTCCATTAAAACCTTTAAAATATTCATCAAAAAATTTCCACCAAATGGGAATCCAAATACCCTTTTCAAATTAACCTTTGTAATTAATTTTAAAACCCCTTTTTAAAATACTTAGAGGTCAATACATTATTTTAAAACAAAATTGACTTTAAAACAAATACTTCACCCTTTGAAGCCCAAAACTGAGTCAAAATCCAATACACCTGGTGAAATCCATTTCAATATCCTCGTATGCATTTCAAAAAACACAAAACATAAAAACATTCCATTTTTAATGGTCGAAACACCCCATAGGTTTCCATAGGTTTTGTCTCATAATAACCAACAGATACAATGGGGTTGAAGGAAGGTATAAGGTAAAAATTTAAATCCTAAAATCATTAACTTTAACCAAGGAAGCAATGCACCGCACATGGGATTTAATGAACATACTACACACACATGAAAAACAACTTTCAAGACTATGGGTAAAGCTCTTAGACCACCCATCTCATTGATGAAGATTTCTAAAACATTTCCAAATACTGATGGCCATGAAAAGGACCATCCAAGTCGTGTACAACCTCTTAGGAATCCAAACGATATCATCTCAGTCACCCAAGCTCTAACGTCATGATAATAAATAATAATTAATCAATTATAACAATTATAATAAATTAATTCATTAAACCCCAACTCAAAATATTGTTGGAAAACTCACTGGGAGCTTACCTCTTATCGAAACTCATGTAACCTCCATGGGTGGACTATAATGGGATCTTGAAAACATTTCCAGGAAATTCCCTTGATAAAACTCCATGCAACGATGTGCAGAAGTAATCTTGGTATCTTCACTATAGAAGATGACCAAAATCCCCATGACAAATAGTTTATTCCACCATGCTCCAGTGGAATTGTCAATAAAACCTAAACCAGAGAACTCTAAAATTATAGATAAGGGGAAGAGGAAAGGAAGTCACTGGAGGAGAGTAACTCACTTTAATATCCAACTAATATCCATTAACACAACCAAAATTGAGGGTTGAATAAGGAGTAAGGGGTTGGGAAACTCCATGGTTCGTGCACACTAAATGGGGGAGAAAGGGGGTGGAGTGGTCTAAAACCCAGGGTAATTTTGGTAAAACCCCCTTTTAATGAAGTTCTCAGTAGCAGCATGGTTTGGCCACATAGTTTTCCAAACCATGCACCAACTGTGTGGTTGGAACTATCCAAATCAAACCCTCCTACATGGTTTGGTTGTACGGTTGTCAAACTATGTGTCAACCATGCAACACCCCACTGGGCCCCTCTACAACATGGTGCATGGTTTGTCTAAAACCATGAATAGGTTGTGAACCAAGTCCTATTCTCTTCACTACCTCACATGGTTTCCCCTATTGTATTACATGGTTTACCCCAAACCATAATCTAACTATGTAACTCCACCAAGTTAAATTCAAAATGAACTGAAAACCTTTTGAGAATCAAGGAGTCACACAATTTATCCCAATCCATGCAGCCAGCCTAGACAACTCCAAAACTCCCAAACTTATCCCAAAGCCTTAAAATATCATTTGAACACCTAGTCTAAATCCCGAGCATCATTCCTCACCTTAAAACACCACTTTGAATCATTTTAACTCTTAAAATTAAATTCCAAGTCTTTTTCTAAAATTTGAATAATTTAGTAAATGAAATTTCCAACTCATCCATACATGGGATGTAATAACCTCCTCGCCATAATACTTATTATCCCTAAGAAGTCTTAGTGGTCATAAAAACATGCCATCCAACCTTTTTATTCACTTGTAATAACTAATGGCCTAGTTCAGTTTTTGAATGCCTAAAACACAACCAAGGCACAACCTATAAATCAAGGCACTCAAAAGGCCAAAACCTAATCCAACACCCATTATCAAAATTTAAAAACAAAGATGGTGCTTACCTGAGCCCATCAAACTAAAACACCGATTTGTTCATCACCTAATCACTCACCAAAGACATAGTGCTCCCCATCATAATATTCATCATACAATCACAAACTTTTGATTCTTGGAACCACCATCATTAGAAAAATCCAATGGGACCTCAAACACATGCTCCCACAATGCGCCCGATGTGGTTTCCAACTTACCACACTCAAACACCCATGAGAATTCCAATCATCATTGACACCCATCCTCGTCATTGAAAATATATTGGAGTGGACACATAACATCCATCCAAGTAAAAAATAAGAATGAACCACATTTTCCTAAAAATACCAGTCCAAAATCTGAAATTCACTTGTTTCACATGTTAACCCAAGTGAGTCTATCCTCATCCAACTCATCCTGAAATTTCTTGGATCCAATTTCTGATATGTTTCCACCTCACTTGATCATAATTCCTTCACACACAAAGGCATTACATGATCACCTAAACACACCCACTCAATACCATACCTGACTACTGGTGAGACTCCATAATCAAATACTCTACTGAACCAAAACTATCACCATTATCTATTTCACCACTGATGCATCCCCTACACAAGAACCTCAAATTAATTTTCAAGAACACCTTGATCCTGAAGCCACACTCAACTCGATCATACACCAAAAATAATTTCCTATTATAATTCCATATAGAATTTAACCACACACCTCATCAGTTTCTCACTAGTATTATGGTGCCACCACAAACGATCCATGTTTAGTTATACACACATGAGACCCTTCCATCAAAAGGGCCATACCTTCATGACTGACACATCACTCCCCTCTATTGTATTGTCATTTTCACCACCTCACTCAAGAAAATCCACTACCAAAACCCACACTCAAATCACTACTGAACCTAATAAGTGGACGTGGCCATCTCACTCTCACCTGAGTGGAAAAATAAAACATACACTATCACCCATTCTCAAATTCTAAGAATAATACCCATGACATTCACCGAAATTTGTTCCATCACAGGTACCTTACTCACAAACATCCGATGACGTAATTACCACCATATGGATTTATTTACACCACTCCATGAACATCACCTCCAAAGATACCCTTTATCAAACCATAAAAGACATTTTGATATCTAGGAGTATGGTTGATTCCATCTCAGAGTACTTAGGGTGATGTTAAGATGTTGGGAATGATCATCTCTAGAATAGGAGTAAAATAATATTTAATTAAAGAATAACACCATAACCAATCCATTTTTTATGTCACCTCCTACTTTAGGGATGTGTTAAACTCATTCAAAGACCTCATGCCTCCCTACCCATAAGCATCTCATCACACCTGTAGGATCTAATATTTTTCCAGGTATGTCTCTCTCTAATTTTTTCATTAAACTTCTTTCATTTTACTTTTCCTCTTATTTAAACCTTGTTAGTGGTGTTTCTTCATGGATGTCTGGTTTTTTGAATAAAAAATACTTTGATTGTGAGGAAACATGAGAAAAATAGAGAGGGTCCACATGGGGAGCGATTTTAGGTTTCTGTTTGAATTAATGGAGTTTGGGTATAAATGGTTCAAGTGTGACTAAGGGTTCTTGGTAAGTTAATAATTATTAAAGGGGAATCATGTTTTTATAAGGAAGTTTGGATGAAACCTATCTGCAGAACAATTACACACCATGTAAATGTAATACACGTAGTGTAATTGTTTCTAGAAACATTTCATGAATAGTTACAGGTTGTGAACTAATTCACGACATGAAGAGAAAACACATCATGAAATTATATTACATGTCATTTAATATTCAATTAGGAATAATAATAATATGATGCAATGGGTTTTCCGACATATCCCTTTAAAAATAAATACATGACATGTAACCGAATTACATGCCATGTAATTTCTATAGAAGTAGTTTTAAGTGTGTTGTGCATTTGATATTCTCTCATTCTCACGTACATCCTTATCCTTTTAACCCTAGGGAATCTTCCAAGCAATTTTGGAGTGCCTCTCTTGATTCCAGACATCCTGATCATGAATATGATCCCTATTATGTGGTTTTGGTTATGTTTTCCCTTCTCTCCTTTTATTCTCCAGCCTTTTAGGTGTAATCTTTGTACCATGGTCATTTTTTGGTTTTGATCTTAATAATTTTTTATATAGGATCCTTCTTATGATCATATTCACCTTCTTCCTCATGATCGTTAGCTTTTAAAAGAATTTATTGATCTTTGTTTAAAGGTAGGGGTATAAACCTTAACCCTATGGTTTGATAATTGTTGAGTATGTGTAATATTGCAATTGTGCAAACATACACGCACTTAAATTAATTAAATGATAAATTTAATTATTCTTTGAGTCTGTTTGGATCCAATCAGTTATTGACCTAGCTTGTGGATAACATTTAGGTGAGTTAAACCTTGATTATAAATGACTTGTTTAATGGATTAAAGTGTGTTTATCATGACATGAGATTCTGGTGATTACTTAATATAGATTCACCTTGGCTTGGCCTGATTATTGAAATGATCATCTTGTTATTGTTTTATGACCAAAGGATAATTGAAATGTGAAAATTAAAGATAAATGGTAATTTTTATAATTAACCATTGGTCCTGATGATGTGATATTGAGATATCCTTGTTTTTATGATATGTGTTGTGATAAATATTGTAATGATTATATAGGGAATTGGCCTAGTTGACAAGCCAAAATGATTATATAGTAGGATATTCCCAGTGACACAAGTTATCATGATTATATGGGGTTTTAGCCTAGTTGACATGCTAAAATGATTATATTTTAGGTTATTCCTAGTGACACGTGTTAAAATTATTATATACTGGGCTATTCCATAAAACATGTTAAAATGATTATATAGTGGGCTATTCCTAGTGACACATGCTAAAGTGATTATATACTGAGATTGGCCCTAATAAATGATGAAATTATTATATATTGGTCTCAGACCTGATTAATTCCTCAAATGATTATAAGTTGGTTTTGACCTAGATTTATGTGATTTACACCTTGGTTATAGGGTTATGTTTTACCATGGTTATATGGTTGAGGTTGGACTAGTTATGAGACATTTTTAGAGAAATTATGGCATGGAACTGAGGCATGTTATATTTTAACATGGTTATATGGTTATGGTTGGAATAGTTTTGATACATGCTCAGAGATATTCCGGAATGGTGCTGAAGCAGGTTGATGCGGTATTAATTTAATTACTTAACTAATTAATACACTTGTTTATTGAATTATTGTATACCCTTATTATCAGACTGGTTATGTTTAGACATGATGGTGTCGACCTACTTAGTTATACTCATACCCTATTCAGTACACCATTTGGTACATGAGAAGATTATATGGATGAAGGATTGGAAAAGGGAAAAGGACCTTGCTGTTGATTTTCTTTTCTATATGGGCTAGAGTTTGGAGATGGGACCAACATGGTGTTCAGGATTGGGGAATTTTGAGTCTTTATTTGAGTCTTCTCGTCTTTTATTTTTATTAAATCTAGCATTACATTTAGTTATTTTTCTATCAAAATATTACATTATTCCTTTATATTTATTATATTATTTAGTTGGATTTTATTTTTTGGTTTTATGTTGTATTGTATTGATTCAATTATCTTCTGCACTTTGATGTTTATTTATTATCACTACTTGATTATTCGGATATGTTATAGCTATGTAAATAGGTGGTATAGTCTCCCCACTATGCATATCACACCCCTGTTACTAGTCAGAAGCATCTGGCATATGGGGAGGTGAGCTTGAGGTATCGTAACCAACCCGTTGCGTCCATGTAAGAGAGTGCCGGATCGGGAGATGTTACAAAGTGGTATCAAAGGAAACCTGGTTTCTTTTATGTTTCTTTACTATTTGGTAAAGGTAGAAAGGATACTAGGATGTGTTGAGACTTGGTAATGAGAATGTGTATGGGAGTAGCTAACCGATGTATGGGAGAAAATTCGAGTTCCTAGGGGGGATTACTATTTATATTATTTACTTATTATAATTAATTTTATTTCATCCTTATTGATTAACATGTTGTTTGAGGTTATTATTTTATGATGTTATTGGTTCTTGATATTTATACTCATGGCCTAGTATGGAATGAGGTGAGTATAAATACATCATAATAGACATATAGGGATATATATTGAAATGCATTTTTCATGAAAGGGACATATTTATTTGAATGTGATATATGCTTTCCTATTGAACTATGATATATGATACTTGTTATGTATATAAAATGAAATGAAATAAACAAACTATTATGTCATGCTAAAACACTTATAAGACATGTTTAGAGAGACTAGTAATCAGTGGTTCTCTTTTGTTGTCACATGTTGAGGTTGAACCTGTTATTATAGCCAGTGTTCAAAGGAGTGTGTTTGTCTTGTAGAGAAAATACCTCCTATTTATCTTCTAGTTAAGTGTCAGGAGAGTGGAAATTAATATGATCCTAACATAGCTGAACCAGATCTTCCTGTAGCTCTTGAGGATCATATGGATGTTCAGCTTTGTGATACCTTCTTAAGGTTCATGAGATCCATGGAAAGAGATATTTTTTACATCATGCCTTTGATTTTTGAGCTTATGAGAGAGTTTTGGATGCAACATCTGCCTATGTTTATTGGGGAGGGAGGCCCCCAGGTAGTCAAGTTCTAGATCAAGTCAGTAAAAATGATTTTTAAGCATCTTGAGACACCCTAATATAGAAGTTTTAATCTTGATGTGTATATAATTCATGGTCCAACCAAGTATTGGTGGGATATTCTAAAGAAGGCGGGGCATCAAGATGAGTTATCTTGAAAAGAATTTGAGATGAAGTTCCTAATCCATTTCTATCCTAAGACATTTAGGGGTTAGAAGGCTCATGATTTCATGCACCTGACATGGGAGGGTATATCATTATTGGACTATACTGGATGTTTCACTGAACTACAATGCTTTTCACCATCTTTGGAAGCTTATGATATCTTCAAAGAGAGATGATTTTAGGATGGCCTTCACTATGAGATTAGGTTGTAGGTGAATGTGTTCCATATGATCAATTTTTTAGATGTGATAAATTTAACACTCAACATATAATGTAATATAAGAGAGGCCCTGATTAGTGGATGGGCTGTTTCAATAGGGAAAACTATGAACACTTATTCTAGTGGAAATAAGTGTCTCTATGACAATGTTCACCAAGGAAGAAGTGGTTAGAGAAGTCAGGGAAGTGGAAAGCCATCTCAGGATCATGTTCTGTTTCATTGTTATCAGTGTGTAAAGATGGGCCAAAAATAGCCTCAGTGTTAGTACCCCACTTTGGAGTATCATTATTGTGGAATATTGGGCCACCTATAGAGGTTTTGTAGGGGAATGTAGCAAAAGAGAAGTGGCAGGGGAACATGATAAGTACTAGAGTCTGGGAAGGACTTGGCTATTCCCCAATAGGTAGGTAGCTGGAGTTCCACAGGATGTTTTGGTTAAGATAGAGGACATGGTACCCCATTTCAGGAATGGCAGTACCAGGCCAAGGGTATAGCTCAGGAGAGTCAGGCTGGATCCCAGAACAAAGAGGTTGGTTGGCTGTAATCTATGAAGACTACTCTGGCTAGTGTGGATTTAGAATCATCTACTATCATAGGTACAATTCTTGTATCATCTACCCTATCTTGTGTTTTTTATATAGGAACATTGCATTCCTTTTTATCCACTTTATTTTTAAATAGTTTGGGCTCGAATTTGGAAATCTTGGATAGTTTTTTGACCATCAACACACCATTGAGATTGTGGTAGAGAATATCAAACATTGCAAGGTGTATTCTCTAGATATTGGTGGTTACCATTTCTTTTAGGAACCATTCATGCTAGAAATGATAGTATTCAATTTAATTATTGGTATATATTGTTTGTTCTATATCGGGAACATATAAACTATTATCGGATTATAGCTACCTTTCTATCTCCATAAGGAGGTAGTTATTCTCACCAGGGTGAGTGAGATCTTCAGGCTAGTCATGTAAGACCAATTCAGTGCTAATTTAATTATATCATGTTTCAGATAGCTGGTCATGATCTAGATGATAGTGGAATGAAGAAGGATTATTTTCTCCAGTGGAATATTTTTTTCCAGGATTTATTTACTAACAAGTTCAATGGATTACCACATGAGTGAGATATCAAGTTTACAATTTATTCGGTGTCGAAAGAAAATCCAGTTTCTATCCCGCTTTATAGAATGGAACAAGAAGAGCTTTGGGAGTTGAAATTTCAATTTTATGATCTAGAATCTAAAGGTTTCATATGGGCTAGTATATCTCCTTGGGGTTCTCCATTTCTCTTCACCAAGAAGGTTGATGGGTCTTCGTGCTTATGTGTTGATTATCAGAGAGTGAACTAAATGATGGTCAACAACTGATATCCTCTTAGATTCTTTGATGATCTATTAAATCAGTTGAGAGGTGCTAAGATCTTCTCTAAGATCGATTTGAGATTAGGATTCTATCAGCTGAGACTGATACCATCGAACATACCTTGGAATACTTTTAGAAGCATCTATGGATTATATGAGTTCATAGTAATGTAGTTTGGTATGACTAATGCACCAGAGGTATTCATGGCCTTGATGAATACGATCTTTCATCCTTTTATGGACCAGTTTGTGGTGTTTTTTATCAATTAAATATAGTGTACTCTCAATCAGTAGACAATCATGTCAAATATCTTGACACCATCCTAAGTACATTGAGATAACATCTTCTTTACGCCAAGATAACCAAATACATTTTCTTTATTGATCAAGTACACTTCTTAGGCTATTTCATCTAAAAGGAAGGAATGTTAGTGGACCTATAGAAATTTTCATTTGTGGTATCTTGGGAGACTCTCAAGAATGTATTTTATATTTGAATATTTTTGGGTTTAGAAAGTTATTATCGGTGCTTTATCCAGGACTTTTCCTATTTGGAAGCATTGATGTCTGGGCTGACCAAGAAAGGGGTGAAGTTCATTTGGTTAGATGCTTGCGAGAGATATTTTCAGAAGCTGAAAGGTAGGATGACCACAAAACATGCCCTCACATTACCTATGTTAGGTAAAGCATACACCATGTATTGTGACGCATCCATAGTTAGACTCAAAGCAGTTCTGATATAGGATAATCAAGTGGTTTCTTATGGCTCCAGACAACAGAGACCGCATGAGATGAATTATCCTACTTACAATTTAGAGTTAGAAATAGTGGAACATTCCTTGAGATTTTGGATACATTATATCATGGTTGAGAGGTTTGTGGTATACATGGACCACAAGAGCCTCCAGAACATCTCTTCTTAGCTAGACCTGAGCCTTCCGCATAGGTGGGTCGAGTATCTTAAGTATTTCGACTTTGAGTTGTCTTATACACCGAGAAAGGGAAACATCATTATCAATTCATTGAACTATAATAATAAGACAGAGGTAGTATTGGAGTCTTTTGATGAGTGGTGGGTAATGGAACTTTTTGTATATATGCATCTAGATGTTCAAGAATATTAGGGTCGATTAACCCTCACTTCAACATCTATTATACCAGTGCTTTTGGACTGGGTCAAGGTAGAGTAGTTATCTGATTCATATGGCTCAGTTCCAATAGAAAACTTATATGTTGGGGAGAAACTATCAGGATAGTATCTGGGCAGTGGTAATTATATTCTTTTCCATGTTTGAGTAAGGGTTCCTACAGGCTTACGCGAGGATATGATGAGAGAGTTTAATGATTCTAGATGGGAGGTACATCCTTGTTTGGAAAAGATGTATCATGATCTTCATATAAAATAATGGTGGTCAAGAATGAAGAAGGAGGTAGTGGGATTTTTGGAGAGATGTTTCACTTTTCAGCAGGTGAAAGCCAAACATTAGATGTCAGTAGGGATTTTTCATCCTTTTCCCATTCCTGAGTGAAAATGGGATGATGTCGTTATGGATTTTTTGACAAGATTACCTAGGAAAACCCATAATAATGATGTTTTATGGTTGAATTTGTATTGTCTAAAAAAGGTATCCCCCTTATTTACTCTCAAGGATACCTTCACAATTCATGGTCTGGGAATTCTTTGCATGTGTGAGGCAGTTAGACTACATAGTGTTCTGAGGAGTATTATTTTAGATAGAGATCCTCATTTTACATTGCATTTCTAGCAGTTTCTTTATAAGGATCTTGGATTGTAGGTTCTTTTGAGTACATATTATTATCCTTAGACTGATGGTCAATCTAAGAAGACTATTCAGGTTCTGGAAGATATGTTATGAGCTTGTGTTTTGGATTTAGATGGTTTGTGGGAGAATCATGTGGAACTCGTGGAGTTTTCATATAATAACACCTTCCAATCATCAATAAAAATGGAACCTTTCGAGTCTTTGTAGGGAAGGTCGTGATGTTTGCCTCTTTTCTAGTTAGAAGTAAGAGAGTTAGTGCTTGTTTGGTCTAGTCTCATATTGGAGACATCTAAGAAAGTTTTGTTGATTTGAAAATGTTTGGTGATCGTGTAGAGTTGGCAGAAATATTATGCTGACCATCAGAGATGAAATATAGAGTTTGAGGTTTCTCATCATGTTTTCCTTCGGGTGTCACCTATGTTAGGGAAACACTGTATCAAAAAACATGGAAATCTGGTGCCTAGGTTTTTTAGGAAATTTGAGATCATGGATAGGGTCAGACCAGTGACGTACTGATTAGCCCTTCCACAGTGCTACAATTCTGTGCATGAAGTGTTTCACATGTTGTGGATTTAGAGGTATTATCCATACCATTCTTACATGATATATGTAGCATACTTCAGGCTTAGTGCTGATGCGCCATTTAAGGATCATCTGATACAGATTTTGGACCATAGTGAGAAGTATATTTGGGGTAGGGAGATTCCTTTGGTTCAAGTGAAGTGGAATAATTGGTGAGTTTAAGAGGGTACTTGGGATTGGGATTCTGATATGTGATCACAGTGGCCAAATTGTTCACCGAGACCTCACAGTGATGCTTGGAGTATCTTGGGTATAAGGTGTTATTTGGTGGAGAGGTTGTAAGATCCCATATTTTTTCAGGTATGCCACTCTCAGAGTTTTTTGTTAAACTTATTTTAGTTGAGTTTTTTCATCTCTTTAAACCATGGTGGTGGTGTTTCATCATGGATGTCCAGTTTTTTGAATAAATACAGACTTAGGTTGTGAGTAAATGTGAGAAAACCGAAGAGGATCCATATGGGGAGAGGTCTGGGGTTTCTGTTTGAATTAATGGAGTCTGGGTATAAATGGGTCAAGTGTGACCAACGGTTATTGGTAAGTTGAGAAGACTTAAAGGGGGATTGGATTTTTATAAGGAATTTTGGATAAATTTTTTTGTAAATAAATTACACATTGTGTACATGTAATAAATGCCATGTAATTGTTTCCAGAAACATGTTGCGAATGGTTACATGCCATGAAACGATTCAAGACATGAAGAGAATACATATAATGAAATTATATTACACATTTTGTAATATTTAATCAAGAATCATAATAATATAAGGTGATGGATTTTTTGGTGTATCCCTCTAAAAAGAAATAAATGACATGTAAATGAATTACACACCATGTAATTTCTTGATCAACAGTTTTAAGTGTGTCATGTGTTTCATATTCTTTCATTCTCATGTGAATCCTTCTCCTATAAACCCTAGGGTATGTTCCATGTGATTTTGGAGTGCCACTCTTGATTCTAGATGTCCTGACCACTAATCGGATACATGTTATGTGGTTTTGGTTAGGTTTTCCCTTCTCTCCCTTTGTTCTCTAGTAGTTTCAGTGTAATCTTTGGACCGTGGTCATTGATGGTTTTGATCTTCATCGGTTTTGATCTATGATCCTTCTTGTGATCATCCACACCTTCTTCCTCATGGTTTTTTTTCCATTGTAAGTATTTATTTATTGTCATGTAATGGTAGGGGGTATAAAACTTAACCTTATGGTTTGATAATTGTTGAGTATGTGAAGTATTGAAACTGTTCCAACATACATGTGCCTAAATTAATTAAATGATAAATTGAATTATTCTTGGAGTTCCTTTTGATCAAATTGGTTATTGACCTAGATTGTGGATACCATTCGGGTGATAGAACCCTTGATTATAAATGACTTTTTTAATGGATGAAAGTGTTTTTAGCATGACATGAGATTCATGTGATTTCTTGAATTAGATTAACCTTGGATATGATTAATTATTGAAATGATTGGATTATTTTTGGTTTATTCCTAAAGGATAAATTTATAAATGAAATAAAAATAAAAAATTTTATAATTAACCATTGATCCTGATGATATGATATTGATATATCCTTATTGTTATGATATAAGTTGTGATAAATGATGTAATGCTTATATGGGGTGCTGGCATAGTTGACATGTTGAAATGATTACATGGTGGGTTATTCCCAGTGACACATGTTGTAATGCTTATATGGGTCATTGTCCCATTTGACATGCTAAAATGATTATATAGAAGGCTATGCCCAGTGAAACATTTTGAAATTCTTATATATTGGTATATGCCCTGAGACATGTTGAAATACTTATATAGTAGGCTATGCCCAGCGAAACATGCTTCAATGATTATATACTGGGCTTGGATATGATAAATGTTGAAATTATTATATACCAGAATTGGCCCTGATTGATTGTTGAAATGCTTATATAGTGGTTTTTGATCTATATTTTTGTGATTTTCACCTTGGTTATAAGGTTGTGTTTTACCATGGTTATATGGTTGAGGTTGGAATGGTTGTGAAACATGCTCAGATGCATTCTAGCATGGCACCGAGGAAGGTTGTATTTGACCATGGTTATATGGCTATGGTTGGAATGGTTGTGAGACATACTTAGATATATTCCATCATGGTTCCAAAGCAGGTTGATATGGTATTAGTTTATTTTCTTAATTAATCAATACACTTGTTTATTTCATTATTACATACATTTATTATTAGACTAGTTATGTTTATACACTGTGGTGTCAACCTATTGAGTTATACTCACACCCTATTCAGGTCACAATTTGGTACCCGAGCAGATTACATGGACATGATATTGGACAAGGGAAAAGGACCTTGCTTTTTATTATCTTTGTTGGATGGGATGGAGTTTGGAGATGGGACCAACTTGGGGTTCGACATCGGAGACTTTTGAGTCTTTATTTGAGTCTACTAATCTTTTATTTTTATTAAATCTGGCATGACATTTAGTAACATTCCAGTATGACATTACATTATTCCTTTATTATTTATTGGATTATTCAATTATATTTTTTTTGTTTGTTTTTTATCTATATTTTATTGTTTCCATTATCTTCCACACTCTGATATTTATTTATTATTTCTACTTGATTATTCTATTGTGTTGTAACTATATAACTAGGGGTATAGTCTCCCCACTATAAATATCACACCCTCGATTCTAGTTGGTAGCCTCTAGCATATGTGGACGCATGCTTGAGGTCTCATAACCAATCTGTTGCAGCCACATGAGAGTGTCGAATTGGGGGGTGTTACAACACCCACATTGGTTCTCAGCCTATGCATTCCTTCTTTCTTAACTCAATAACACTATAAATAAACTCATGTAACATCTAATTTGTAATACAAACAACACAAAAAGTCACCATGCACTCATGCCTCCAAGATCCCATTAACACTTAACTATTATATTCTCTTGTGTAACCCAACCACAGAACCTAATTCAGACTCTAGAATCACACACAAAGAAAACTAGGCTTACAACCCCTAACCACTATCCATGACTACCCCACATTACCATTTCACCCAATGAAGATAACCATTGGTGATTTTAAAAACTAGAGACAACTCACCAACCCAAAACCACTTGCACAACCACTTATGTCCTGATCATTGTTCAAAATTTCCACCAGGTTCACTTATTCTCTCAAATCATTCCTAGAAACACATCCAGATCTAACTGGGTATGGCACCTAACTGGTCCTACCCTTAGAAACCATGTGTGCCATCAAATCATCACCACTCCAATTTATTTCCATCTCAAGGGAACCAAACATCTTTATGTGCCTCTCAATATGAATATACCAGGTATACCTCACATTTACGCTCACCAACCAAATAAAAATTTCATGTCAAAAACCATATTCCTTTGATCACTTATTGTTCTCCTAATCTAATTCATAACCACTATTCATATCACTCTTGCATAAACATTACCCAGGATACGTACCTAAATTACCCCCCACCTTAAAAGACTAACCCCAAGGATGAAACACTATCATAAAAGTTCTCCATCTCAAAATAAAAGGCATCCAACATGCCTAAACCTTATATCATGATACACCCTTTGTAAACCATTATAAAAATCCAAAAGTATTCACCTATTACTCACTCACCCAAAGGTATACACAACTCATTTGACTCCTCTCACAAGTCACCCTTGAAAGTCACACAACACTAAATCCCTACACTGGAGTCACATCTAAAAGTTCACTAGGTTCTTGCACCTAGACCCATCGGTCAAGTCTCACGTCAACCACTAGTTCCAACCACCTGGATCCATGCCAACTCATAGATGAACACAACTCATAGGGAATAAAGCATGCTCTGGTCCCAAAAGTACACAAAATCAACATGTTAAAACACCCATCTCTAGGGTTTTAAATAAAAATGAAAACTAACTACCCACAACCATGGAACCCCTCCTCTCCGAGCATTTTCACATCAGACTTCTCCCGGTAGGACTAGGCCACACAACCGATCTCGAACAAAAACAACCCAAAATGGGTTTAACAGTTACATATATATCCCAGGTTGACCCACCAGGGTCACTACACCAGCTATGTATGGGGATCGTATTAGTATCCTCGCCATTGAGCACCTCACCATATACCACATAGCCTTCCATTAGAAAATATATACGTAAAATTTGTCCCAATAGAGTATAATTCCACTAAGTTCATATATGGGAAAATGTTGTATGAGAAGTTTTTGAAACTTTAAACAACCAGGACCCTATCATTATCAAAATCACACTAGCATACCAATAACATGTGGATTTTACATGCCTACCATGATGCATAAGGATCCTCTTTCCTCTATAATCCAAGAGTAAAAATAAAATTTCAATCCTCTTTTAAATGGGCCAAGATCCAAAAATCCATAAAAATTCATCAAATCTAAACCGCATGTACGTTTCTCAAAGTAAAAAATCAAATAAAACTGTAACATCATAAATCAAAACAACAATCCCAGCCCTCGTAACTTGTACTTCCTAACTATAAGGACCCATCCTTAAACATTACATAATATTGATTTTTAATTTAATAATTAATTCTCTTATATTAAAGTATATTTTCAGGTTTATAGTTTTAGATAATTAGTCCATAACTCATACATAAAAAACATAAATTATAAAGTGGAAACTTCCAATTAGTATGCATTTTTTCCATAATATAAAAACATTTAAAATAAAAAAAGATTTATTTTCATGAAAAATCTTTATGAATTTCAACTTTACTTCTTCCTTTCCTTTACCCATCCTTAAACTCTATGAAAAATATTTTAAAAATGTGGTATGAGAAAAAAATGATCAGTAAGGGACATAAAAAAGAATAATTTCATTATACTAGTCAAAGACAAGAAAACCCATGAAAAAATTTTCTTTAAAAAATAACTTTTTTCTAGAAAGGGTATCATTTTTCCTTAAAAATATTTTTATCTTTCATTTTTAAATAAAATGATTTCCATGAAAACTCATTAGAAATCATATAAAATCTATATAGGTGACTTGATAAATCATCTCATAAAACCCTTATAGAAACCTTACATAACCCTTAAAAATTGGAATAACCATATAGAAAATTTATAATATAATTCTATAGATAAAATAATCATTAAACAATACATTAGAGTGTTATCTGGGTGAACCCATTGTATAAGTTATAATGGAATCACTCATGAGCTATAATGGGGATTATCCCTTTGTAAAAAATTTACAAGGATCATATCGTGAGTAAAACATTTTATTCTTTCACTTTTTCATCATTAAACATTTTAAAAACTATTTTAAACTCGTATGAAAATCAATTTTGGGTATCAAAACACATGTTTCTTTTAAAAACCCATTTTCAATACCAAAATACACTTTTCTTTTAAAACCCTGTTTTTAATACTAAAATATCCAAAAGGGTACATAGGGTTTCTATTTTAAGAAAACATGAAATCTTGTAAAGTAATCCAAGATTCAAATAATGGTTATGGTTGTGGGAAAAGTTGTTGTCGCCATATATGTTATAATAGAACATTCGTTTTGGAGTATATAATGAAAGTTAAAAATTCTGTAAAAAGATTGATTTTTAAAAAAAATGGAATAAAGAAAAAAATACCATTTATAAAACTATAATGTTCATAATAAATTAATTTTAAAAACATATACATGGAATAAAAATATAGTTAGAAGTAAAACATTAAAAGAGAATATTTTTAAAGAAAGGTCCCTTATCACTTTGGGAATATTTGAATCATAATCCCTGTGAAATAATAACATTAAAAAAAACTTTAAATACCATGATACTAGATAAATTCATGATATAACTTTTCAAATTTTCTATATATGCACCTCATAAAAGAATATAGGTGCACAACATCAAAATATGCCTCAATGAAAGGAAATTGAAATGAAGTCTCTTACCTTGAGTTTGATTCATCATGTTTGTTTATCTTCCTGAATAATAAAATTTTGTTAATTATTTAATTTATTAAGAAATTTTTTAAAGTTTATTATTCCTTTTATTTTAATTATTACTGTGCCATATACAATTACTTAATCAATTAATTTTACATCATATGTTTCAACGATATTTGGATTATGTGTCAAAATGACTTCGGTGGGTTGAATGTTGGTCTAAGAGGTCATTATTTGTACATATATAGAATAAAAATAATTAAATATTTATCATATTTATACATCAATTATACTTTTAAAACTAATCATAAAATATGGTTATTAAAAATGAACTATGTTACGATCACGGAGACGGTAGGTCGTACGTACGCATGAGTAATGTTTCTATTTTTCAACAATCATTATGAAAATAAGGTCAGTAAAATTTTAAATTTATATAATGATAATAATATCATATATACCATATTATTTCTTTAAATATACTTATATATATCATTCCTGTTATGTGGTGATGAAAAAAAGAATCACATTGCTACGTGGAGGCGGTAGTCCACACGTACACGAATGACGTTATCATTTTCCAGTGTAAGAAATAAAATGATATACTATATTTTAATAATGATAAATATTTAATTAATATAATTATTAATTAATTTATATCACATATATCCATTAACTTTATCCTTATTACCTTCCATGTAAAGCGTTAGTGAAAAATGAGTCACATCCTTTCACAAGGAGGTAGTCCACCGTACACACAAGTGGTGTTATCTTATCACCCACATAATGGAAATTAAGAAGTTATATGTGATATAATAACTCCATAAGTATAAATATGTTAAAAATATAATATATATTCTTTAAATCCATCATTAAAACAATTTGTGAGAGGTGATGCTGGAAAATGAATGACATTGGTTCGCGAAGCTGTAGTTCATCGTACATATGAATGGAGATTTCGTATCCCATTTGATGGAAGAGGAGATGGATTTAGGTTATTAAATTAACATAATAACATATAAAAAGTGAATAATTATCAAGTTAAACTTTGAATACAAATAAGATAAACAGATTCATGATATGATATATCAAAAGGGGCACTAGATACACCACAAAAAAGAAGTAAGTGTTGAATATGACATTTATCTCGTAGATATAAAAAGTGAGATGAAAATATCTTAAATCTTTTTAATCATTTATTTAAAAGTATGATCATTTATAAAATATTTTATTTTATTTGAAAATAACCTTGTAAACATGTAAAGTAAGATTCAAAACATTAGGGTGTCATGATGGTGAGAAATTTTGTTCATGCTGTATAAGTGATAGAGTTAATATTTTCATTATTATTAATATGTTTTTCAATTATTTAATCTCTCTAAATTATCCAATTTGAGTATATTTTCATCATTTAAGTGTTTTTGGTGTATTTTGGGCTTAAATGTGAAAATGGGGTAATTCTGTAAAATTGATAGTTTTATATAGATTCTATTTTTCGGGAATAACTTTTATAATATTGGTCCAATTGAAGTTACTATTTTTTTAGGCTTCATATGCTCGTGGGATTCAATTTTTTCTTCTGGACCAAGACCCAATTAGAAACCCAGTGATATAGAAAAATCAATCAAGTAGAGAACTCAGTCTGGCTGGCAGAATGGACCCCACCAAATTAAATATACAATATCTCATTCAGATAACCTTAAAATGAGGTGATTCCAGCTTCTATAGTAAGATTACATTCAAAGTACAGTTCAAAATAAATTTCATAAAATATGAAGCTCATCAAGGCATCTTTTGGGCATGTCCAAGTGGAGTGGGTGAAACAATTTTTGGTGTCTAGAAAGGTAATGGTCATTGATTCGGCCATATCTTTCTTTAAACCTGTAAAAAGACTCTAAAATTTTGATGGTCAATATCCAAATTCATTGAAAACATTATATAAGAAGGGACCTCAGTGAGTTTCGGCCAGATTGTGGGCAGAACAGAGGAAAACTTCTAGAGGACAGATTCTGGAGGATCAAAATTTCTGTTCTTGCTTTTCTTTCTTTTGTTCTTCTTAGCTTTGTAATGAAATTTTCTTCCCCCTTCAACTAAGTTACCCTTAACATGGTGGGGTAAATATTATGATTAATTGGGGAAGGTTAGGTTTACCCTTTTTTAATTCTTGAGTTCTTGCATGTAATGTTTTAATATCCTTTTTTCTCTTCTGCGAATCAGTTTCAATTTCTTATAACAGTTTCTATTATCATGTACAATTGTATCTGATTTTAGATTCTATTGTTTATTTATATTTTATCAATGATCAATATATCCCTACACAAGGTTCTGGTTTATAAACGATGGAATAGACCATGATTTAGTGGTGTATTACTCAGTGATCACTAGTACGTGTGCGAGTAGTAGTGAATGTTCTTGATTTCTTGGGATAAACAAGACCCGATTGGGAATTGCCTAAAATAATTGGGGGTATTCGCTACAACTATATTAAACATTGTAAGGAGAGTAAACCAATCTGAGGTTTTATTAAGGTTTATTCTCATATTTTTATTTGACCAAAGGAGTGATAAGAAACGATTGTAGATTCTCACTCTTAACGATTTATCAGAAGAGAATTGGGTAAAGTGAACTATGAAAGAATTAAAATTGTAAAACCGACCCTAACCTTATCACCATTTTATATCACTGATTTAAATCACATCATTTTTCAATTTTTTTTAAACTTTCACTTAATTTATTTACTGTATTTAGTTTCTTTCTTGTATTTTCCAAATCAAACAATTTCAAAAACAACATCACTGCTTTCTCTTATTTTAAGTGAAAAACACTATTGTTGAGCACTCCTCTCTGGAGACAACCTAGGTAACCCAATATAATAAATTTTAACTTAGGTTATATTTTTTTCCACACCCCATGATAGGCACATGTCGATAAGTTAAAAAAAATCCTTCTGTATATTTTTTTCGTAAAAGTCATAGAGCTTTGTTTAGAAAACAACAAAAGTATTATTTTCAAACTATTTTGTAAAAATGATTTAAAAAAATGGTAATTTTTTAAAAAAAATATTTAGAAAACATGGATGTAGAGGAAAAATATTCCCCAATAGATATTTAAAACAAAATAATCTCGAATATTGATGAGATTGTGGAATAAATAAGTATCACTTTATAATCAGTAGAATCGTATTCCCATGAAAGAAAGAAAATTAAATGGATATAAAAATAACATTATCTTCATAATAATACTCATAAAATACATTCATGTATTTTATATACACCACACAGAAGAAACAAGTAGAGTATAAGGTAGGTGTCCCACATAAATAAAAGTGAGACAAAGATCCCTTACCCCACACTTCTTATTTAGTTATATGTGCTTTAACCTTCTTTATGATGGTTTAAAGCATGTTATTAATTTACATAAGAACCTTATTCATATTTATAATATCATATATGATCTTCTTATATTATTATATCACCCATTTTTAATAATCATTCATCATTTTCACTATTTTGGGTGTTAATTGCCTAGTTTCACGAGTATGTTTTGAATTGTTATCTATTATTCCAATTACTTAGATCATGATTTTCATTATTTATATAATTTAAACCATGACTTAAATATCATATATATTGTGTATATATATATTTATAATAATATATAAAATTTGAAGATGGGAAATGAAATGCACCATTCATGGAGATGGTAGGTCATACGTATGCATGAATGCTACTTTCATTTCTTTTTCATATTAATAGAATGAAAAGTAAATGATATATATGTATATTAAAATTAAATTATAATATATGTTTCATATATATCTTATATTTTTATTAAAACCATTCTTTATATGTTTCATGTATAGTGTGAACGAATCACATCTCTTTGAGGAGGTGGTAGTCCACACTTCCACAAACGATGTTATCGTATTTACACAAAATGGAAAGTATGAAGGTATGTGTTAAATAAAAATTAAATAAGTATTAAGGAAACATAAATATCATATTTATCATATAAAAAATATTGTTTCCATCATAATGACCAATCATGAGAGGTGGTAAAGGAAAAATGAACAACATCATTTCATGAGGCAATAGTTCGTCGTACACGAACGATAAATTTGTTACCTATTTGATGGAAGTGTGTGTAGATTTAGTTCAAAACATTAACATAAAAACATATCAGTATATTTAGGATTCTGATATTATTATATAATCATATAATAATAATAAATTAATTATTTTTTAATGAAATAAAACTAAAGTGATCATTGAAGAATATTACCTTTTATTTGGGTAACTCCTTCTGGTTTATACCAAAATCCTTCTTTGGTTTTCTTTATTCCTAAATTGAGGCTTCTAGGATGATAGGAGGGAATTTGGGAGCTTATTTTATCATATTTTGATTGATCTATAAGGCTCAAAGTGGTGTGAGGAAGTAAGTGAGGAGGTTCCCTTTTATAATTGAGGTGATGGGTAGTTTTCAAAACTCTCAGACTATTAAATTAATATAAATTCATTTTCTATTAAAAATGGATAAAAAGTGAGTTATTTAGAATACAATATGAGTATGGGTATAAATCCTCTCAACCATTATTTTTTATATAATTTTAGGTAACATTATTACCCTTATCATTAGGCTTTAACCCTTACTTAAACTATTCAACTCTTACCGTGACAACTTGGATTTTTTACTCTTTAAGGGTTAATATGGTTATAATAAAATTCCAAAAGAATCATAAATGATTCATGGATGAAAGTTTAAAATTTATCCCAATAATTTAGATTAATTTTATATTGTTATTAATTTTATATCATTTAATAAAATACTATTTACTTAAAAATATCATTAATGTCAACTTTAACACTATTCATTTATTGAGTTTTTTAAAAATATCAATACACAAGATAAATTCGAACCAAAACATTTAATACATAAATAATATGTCTTTTTAATCTACAAAATTCATTTATGAAATCAATTATATCAAATTATATTTATTTTAATATTTTTAATAACATTTATTTGATATGTCCAATAATTAAACAATTACTACATCATCATTGTGAAAGCCTTTATTTTAATTATTTATTTCCTAAAAATTAAAAATAAATTATCATGATGAATATAAAAAAAATTATATTTAAAATTACTATTTATAGTTTAAGATATCCTCTAAATAACCATATATGAAAAATGTAATACTTATTAAAAACAAGAGTGTGACATATTGGACTTCCCTTAGAATAAAATACTATAAAATGATTAAAGTTATTCAAATGGCTCCAAGAGGCCATAAAATATTTCCAAGGATAATTTTAGTCTACAATATCTCATCTAATAAAATTATTAAAAGTGTTAGGGTAATTTTATAGTCTTTATAATATTATTTTTACCCATAATTACTTGATTTACCCTTAACCATGGTGATTAAAATATTACTAAATTTACTATTCATAGGACCAAAAATAAAAGAAATATATTTAAATAATTTATAAAAACTGATTAAAAATATATAATCCATTTTTAAAAATTCAAAACATATAAGTTTTAGTAATTAATTTAAAATTAATCCCCTTGATGGAATGAGAAAATGGGTTTTTAAAGTAAAAACATTCAAAAGATTGAAATGTTTTTATTTCAAAATTCAATGTGAAATTGATTCCAATGGACTAAATTAGATTAAATAATAAAAAATTGATCTAATTATACTTTAAAACAAATTACAAATATAATTTAACACTATTAATTATTTAGAAAAAAAAGTTGTTTTCAATTAAAATGCAATATTTTATCACTATTCATCAAAACATGAAACTTATCAGAAAAATAACAAAAAAACTACCAAAGTAAATTTTTATATTAAAATTTAAAATAATAAGTTTATTTTTACAAATAGAATATATAAAAGTATCAAAAAATATATTTGAAACAGGTTTTCCATTAAAAGGTGGTAAAATTGCCTTTGTAAAAATATAGGTTTTTATGCATAATATTGGGTTTGTTCATATATTATGCCTATTAAATATATTCAATGAATGTCAAAAATATTTTATTGAATTTATAAAATATATATTTAATTAATATTATTCACCAATAGTAATTAATTTTATTTATTAGGATAAAATGCGTTTATGATCATAAAAATAGTTTTTATAAAAACATTCTCATTATATTCAACTAGTTATTATATTCATTTATAATTAATTAGTAACCAATGAATTCAACCATATATTTTCATAATTTATTTAATACTATTCATAGACTCTAACTTAATAGCTAGGTCATATCTTATTATATTAAATAATAACATTTTAATAATATATTGTTGTTCGGTAAAACTAGGCCTTGTGCGTAATGCAAACCAACTCATTGTTGTGTGTAGTGTAGTATTAACATGGTTTTGTATATAAATCAAGCTAGAAAAAAAATTAAATTTATTCAAAAATGAAAATGTTGTAAAGTCTTGGGGTGTTACAATTTTGGTCAAACCAGGATGCACCATCCACTTAAATGCATGAAACTCATGAATCATCTCTTATCACATACACATAGGCACAAAAACATGGTTTTGTACATAGATGATATCATCATCATCTATAGTCCAATCTAAAGGTGAATCCCCACATTCAAGGCTTTCCATTAAGCCCAAACACTATGGATCCACATAATGTCTCTCCCTGATCCAGTTCAAAAATGTGGACTCCAATGATACAGATATGAGGTCCATCTGCTCTCGACCCTCCTGAACCTCTATGTGCATCTTGGCCAGCAAAGGCATCATCTTCCACTTAGAACTAGACTCTTGAACTGCATGAATTTGCGTCTTCTTCTTGAAGAGTCTAAAACACTATTTCCCTTCCTAGATGTATATGTTATATCAAAGTCAAAATATTGTATATACTCAACCCATCTCTGTTGATGGATATTCAAATATCATTGCGAAAAGATGTACTTTAAACTCTTGTGATCTGTATACACGGTAAAAAAATTTCCCAATAGGTAATTCCCCAACACTTTAAGGTATAAACCATCACATCTAACTTGAGGTCATGAATAGGGTAATTCTGTTCATGTGGCCTCAACTCCTATGACCCATATGCCACAACTTGATCCCCCCGCATCAACACTACTCCAAGTCTAATCCTGGATGCATAAAAAACACAATATACTCCTCACCTAGCTCAGGTAGGATCAAAATAGGTGCAGTATTCAAATTCTTATTCAACTCCTAGAAATAATTCGCATAAGCTTTAGACCATTCAACTTGATCCCTTTCTTGGTCAAGCTTGAAAGTGGTGTTGCTAGGTAGGAGAAGTCCTGGATGAACCTCTGATAATAACCCATTAACCCCAAAAAGATTCATATATCAAAAACATTCTTGGGATGTTTCCAAGAAATGAGATCATGATTCACCACTTTAGAAAACCTATTCAGCTGAAAGATGTTAACCTGAGGCTTAATCTTACATTAAATCCCATCCTAGAAATGCTTCACTATAGTAGCCTCATCTCCTACCAACACTGGGAGAAAGTTCTGCAAAATAGTGAATCAACCAGCATAGCCCATCACAGACATACTCCCCTAGTTCAACCACATAAACTCTACTACTTTCTCTTGCCTAATAATATCTAGGTAAAAGTACTCTAGAAACTTATCCTAAAAGTCCTTCCATTCCATGTTTTATAGTTTTCCAACCTGATTCTGAATATCCCTCCAGTATTTTGCTAACCCGTGCAACATATAAGTATCAAATTTGACTCTCCTCTTATAAGAAGTCTCTAAATGTTCAAGGATCGTATAGATAGACTCAATCTAGAACTTAGTTTCCTTAGGTCCACCCTCTCTAGTGAATTTTATAGGGTGCTGCAACTGGAATTCCTGTGTCGGGCCAAACATATTTTACACAACCCTCCTTGGGTCACTTTTCATAAATTTCGTAAATTGAAAAAAGTTCTCATGGAAATACTCTCCAGATCCTTCACTTAGAACTATCGAATCCTTGGATTCCACTTCTAGAGGATCATTTCTATCCATGTAATCTTACAGTCCTATCGACAAACATCATCATGGAGGCATATCTCTATAATACTAAACACACACCTTAGGACACATAATATATCATTAACACACCTTAATAATATGGATTCAAATAAATCCATAATAAGTAATCCTACATACCCTACCACATGGTCAAAATCAAGGCACTATCACTACCCTCAACCACCCCTCATCTGGTTCATGGAAAAATAGGGTAAGTCGCTTTCATATTTCATAGTTTTCTATCATACACCCATTCTACCCATTTTAAATTACCAAAATTAGCATCATTTAAAATTATCCATTTCTTATTAGGCACCATTTCATTTTTAAAATTCCCAAGTAAGGAAAATAATTTTCATTATAACACTTACCCAAACCCTACTTTTCCACGCATGCCTAAAATGATGCATGTCACATGAAATCCTGAGTACCTAAAATGATGTATGTTTACTCAAATTTTGTGCCTTACCGGTCCATGAAGAAAATATCATAAAATAATAACATCACACAACAAGTGCATCACTCAAGGTGTAATAACATTCAACTGTAACAGAAAACATCAAGAACAGCAATCCCTCCCTAGGTACTTGGGTTTCCCCCCACACATGGGTTAGCTACTCCCATGAATGATCTCATGACTAAGGCCCGACCCATCCTAGTATCATGTCTACCTTTCCCAAATAGTGAGATAACTAAAAATAAAATAAAACTCATTTTATACCACTTTGAAACATCCCAACCTAAATGCATATGTAGGTACCCCAAGTTGATTAGTTACGTGACCTCAATCACACATCCCCATATGCCAGAGGCTGCTGACTAGTAGTGAGGGTCTAATATATATATATATATATATATATATATATATATATATATATTGTGGGGAGACTATACCCTCTTTATCAAAGCAACACAATAGTGGAAAATCAATATCCAATATCCAAACGGTAACAAGTTATAACCAAAAAAATACCATAACAATAAAGACCAACGTCACATGATAATCCCAAAATAGAAAAATAATATCCAAACCAAAGCAGTAGATATGTCATGCCATGTATGTGTTAAGTGTTAAATGAAAATCTAAAATAAAGATACTAAAAACTCCCAAACGGGTCCCAAAATCATGTTCAGCTCCCTCATTCATGCTCCATCCTAAATACCAACTCATCCATCTAACACAGGTCTTTTTACCTTATCCTGTCCTGCAAACATTAATTCTATTCAGGTACTGATCAGGAAGCCCAAGTAGGGTGTGATTACAACTCAATAGGACACAACCAACGATGTCTAAAACAATGTCTAGTCTATAACAATGTATGTAGTTGTATAAATAATAAAGTAAAAAACGATAAATTAAATAGTTTTTATATTAAATTGTTCTTTATTTAACCACATAAATCCCTAAGTTCATGATGACACCCAAACCAATAATACTTTCTTCAGACCATGCCGAAGTCTGAACCATACACTAAAGGGACATCACATTTCATTCAATCATGGGTTCCATTAATCATTTAATATCCAAATTCACAAAAATACAATGGGGTTCTAGAGTAGTAGTCTGGAACCCCATGGGTATTTGGAGCAGCAGTCCCTGTCCCAAAAACTCTGCTATCACATGAAAACAAATATATATCTTGGGGGTCTATAGTAGAAGTTTGGAACCCTATGGGTATTTGGAGAATATTCCATGTCCCACAACTCAATCACAAATATCACTTCTCAATGTTCCACATTCACAACCCAATTATCAACCATTTCTATAATTCATATTTCAACCAATTTCATAAATTCATTTATCAACAATGTTCACAACCCAATTTATCAATCATTCATAATTCATAAATCCTAATTTCAATTATATCAGTACACCCAATGGATTTCCATCAAGTTTGGTCTAAAACCCATCAATGGGTCTAATGGGACCCATGAAGGGTTTCACAATCGCATGGTAAAATCAATTAGTTAATTCAATTTAGAATAAAATTTCCCAATGTAGTAATTTTAATTCCAAAATTACATACGCATTATTATAATAAAGACAATGGGAATTGAAAAATAGACCACCAACCTCAAAATAATTAACATATGTTCACCAAACCAAAATCCCCAATTTGATGTGAAATGAAAAAATCACAATGGCATGGAAGATCTAGGACAAATACCTAAGACTAATATACAAGGGAATAAGATCCATTAAAACCTAGATCTAAACCATCTCCAGTGGGAGAATTATCACCCCTCTTCATCAGGAAAGAGAGATATAAGAGAGAGGGAAGAAAACGAGGAAGAAATCACTTAACAATGAGGAGATAATCCTTTAACTGGGTCTTCAATTCACCAATAAAGGGATTTGAGGGGCCTTGTAATCCTCCCTAGAGCTTCCAAAAATGAAGGAAATTGCTTAGGGATGAGATGGTTTGATTTGGGGTAAAAACTGAGGGGTATAGGAATTTTAATAATTTGGGGGGGGGGGGGATTAAAACCCTCACGCATGGTTTCCTGGGTGTATTTGGATGGTTTCTCCTAAGTTTCATATGGTTTAACAAATCGTGTTCTAATAGTGAAAACCCCCACTTTCTTGGGGTTCATGGTTTGGGGAGGGTGGCCGCATGATTTGGCCAAACTGTGTTCCAACCATGCATAGCCCTATGGGCTTCCAAATTTCGCTAATTTCACCTAAAACAACCCCAAAACAAAACTTAACTAAGGTATAACCAAAAAAAGTAAAAGATTACCAGAAAATGAGCCTGAGGTATCTCCAAAAAGTTTGGGATCTTACACCCTCTCATCTTCCATATTGATTCATGGTATTCCACTATCTCCTGGTAGGTCCTTGGAATATGGAGGTCTCTATAATCACTCACCCTTCCTCAGGATTCTGGACCAGCTAAAAATTTCTCTTGATAATATGTAGCCAAACCTTTGCATCATGTAGGCCACCAGTACCCTAAAAAGATCATGAATATTAGAGTTCGAAGTCCCGACCATGATCAAACATGGTATTCTTGATATTTCCACCATGAATGGGCACAATATGAAATATTCTTGACTAAAGTGGCTCTACAGGCTGAATTAGTGGTGCTGGTATAGGATCATACTAGGGTAGATCCTCCTACACCACTAGTGATGTCATAGGTGCTTCCTCCCTTATGGAATCATCCTGGTCTATCACAATTGGTAGTCCCATAAAATGAATATACAGTAGAATTTTTGAGATACCAGAAGAATATTTAAAACATTTTAAGTCATTAGTTCAAGATAGATCTTAACCAGTCTATGGGATCACACAAAGGTTCTCCTAGGAGTCTTCCCATAATCCAAGGTATATTCTTCCTATAACTAACCAAGTTTATCTATCCTTTGACATTATTCATAGTCACGTATATATACAAAAACATGTCAACATGTTCTGGTACAAATAATTAATTCCATTGTAGATATATCACAATAGCATAGAATACAGATATATCATTTAATCAAAATAAAATTCTATACTGAATGGATAACACCCAAAAGGAATTAAATTAAAGAACTATTATGAAACACGCAATAAGTATATATATGGAATGTGATCCTATGTGTAACATACTTCTCTGAATCACTCAATAACCAGTAGTTAGATCGATTCACCACATGAACTCAGGCGCATCTCCATATACGTCAGAGACTACCAACTAGCAGTGGGGGTATAAGGTGATATTGTGGGGAGACTATACCCCCTATATCAGAGTGTGAAAAAAAATATAAATAAATAAATACCATTTTTTATATTAAATAATCACAGTATGTATGAATAAATAAGCATCTAGTAATAAAACATGAAATGAAGTAAGGCCCAAAAATCTATACTGAACATAAAAAAAATCCACCCATGAGGTTGGTCATAGATACATACCAAAACTAAAGAAAATAAAAAAAAGGATATCTTATAAATCTTAGATCCAATCCTTATCCAATCTCTTAGTACCATCTGATCTATCCTGTTTAATCATGTTATCCTAGGCCTCACACCAACTAAGTGCCTAGAGTAAACATGTAAGAGTTTCTCGGTTATCCATGTGAAACGAAGGCCCAATAAATATGTGAGTAAAACTCAGTAGGCCACCAACAATGGTGTCTAAAAAATCTAGTTTAGGTATAGTGTGCATGAAATACTATGATAAATTGGGGAATAAATTTATAAATTATTCCATAATATCAAACAAACTTGCCGATATTGGAGATCTGGGTTGACACTCGGGGTCAGCCAAAACTCATTCGACATGATGCTAGACATCTCTGTCAAGTAAGGGGATCATCCTACTCAATATAGATAACCCATGACATCGGAAGATTATCCTACTAGGATGAATCACCTATTTCAAGTCTCAAGTAACTATGTGTCTCACCCTCAGGCGTCAGGTAGTGGATCCTCCTGCTCATGAGGGATCACCCAAGTAGTTTGCGGATTCTCCTGAATCAAGATGAATTGTCATCATCATGTCTTAGGTAATCAACTCACTGGGATCTTAGAATTTATAGAAACCCTTACATCATTCCAAGTAACATGTCTCCAAGGGGAAATTAACCCTACCATACTGGATCCTTAAACGATTCTAGAGACACTTATGTATTCCCATGGCATACTCCCAAACCAAGGTAAAAATAAAATTTCATGACATTTAATACTGGTATCCATAAAAATTACCCATAATAGACACACTTAAGTATTTCCATGGCGCAATACCATACCAAGGGGGGAAATATTTTTCTTAGCTGATGGATTCTCCTACATCATGATGAATTATCGGTACCACATCTCAAGAGATAATTAATCAATACCTTAAGTATCCTATCAAAAAACATAAAATATAACAAGACAAAAGAATATAAATTTAAATTAGTGGATTCCCCTATCTAGGAATAATCAATAATATTATACATTAAGTAAGTCACATGTTATCATAATCCATATTGGTCAATTTTTTCAATTACCAAATATCAAGTCATTTATTCTCAAATGGTGGATTCTCCTATTGAGGATGAATCATTGATATCCAAATCATACCAGTTACCATCTATACCATTTTACATGTCATGATAAATTACTAATAATTACATTTAACATGTTATTATAAGACAATTTGGTAAATTTATCCATTTTTCAAATAACCTGTCATTTATTCTATATTGAAAGATTATCCTGTCTAAGATGAATCACCTAATTCATATCAAGCCAAGTTACCAATTATTATGGTTCACTTGTAAAAAATCAAGTGATCAATACTTCTATTTCATCATAGATTCAAGGGTAGATTTACCTATCAAGTTGACACAAGTTTTTTCTCAATGCTAATGGACCCACAGGATTCATGGGAGGTTTAAAGAGAAGTATTTTATCAAAATAGTGAATTGTCTATTTAGGTATGTCATGTGCATGGTGTGATGTCATGTTCACACTTATTTCACATACTAGAAGAAAAAAAATAGACATCAAGGAGTTTTTTAGACCACCTACCTCAAACATAGTATAATCCAAGATAAGAAAACCCCAACAACATTATTTATGTCACCTATGTCCATTCGGCCATCCTCAAATACCTTGAGTTCCTATATCATGCTAAAGAATCCCAATTAATTAATTACAACTAAATTATAATTAATTAAATTATAATAAGGAACCTCACATCCAATGGTGAAATAAAACCATGCCAAAAGACTTACCATATGTCAATACCTATCCAGACCCTCAACCAACCACCCTTGGAAGGGTCTAATATGATCATGTAATTCCAATCTTGGAAAAATACATATCATGCAGCAACACAATAACATACAATTTAATATATTTAAATTTGAAACCTTGAAAGTAGAAACCCATTGACGCACCTACATCATATCTCCCTTCAACAACATGTGTTCATCAACATGGGATACCCTCTTTCCATACTGATCATCAGCTTCTCCATACTCAAAAAAATCCTTTAAAATCTGATGGAATTTCCATTCAACTTATCTAATCATAATCAAGACATGATCTATTAGACAAAGGATATTTTAAAAATAATTGATATCATCTAGGGATTGTAGAATATAGAACTCATCAAGAGGAATATATAATAATGAACGATGCTTCAATTGGTGGAAGAATGAGATTAGAGGGACTCTTAGAAGCCAAAAACTTCCTTTCTCATCGCTTTTTGCATAAGGAATTTGAGAGAAAGTATTTTGAGGAATTATGATCAATTCCACCATTTTAAAACTTTCATAAAACTATCTAAGGGAAATTCATGAGGAGAAATATGGTTTCATGTCCTAAATGTTTTAGGAAAAAACCTTTATTGGGCTTGGATGACATGTTTCATGGCGCAACACCTTGGGTCACATAGTGAATTTTTGGGGCTAGACCCCAGGATCCCATTTTTTATGTCTCGATTTTCCCCTAGTGCACCCCATGAATCCAATTCACACCATGAATCTTATTTATGGCGTGAATGAACTACTTAAACTGTTTTCAGTAGCCCAGCATTCCCGTTCCACCTCTGATGCTCACCTAAACTCATGGTCCTTCTACTAAAACTTTAATAACATCCAAAAACACCATATTTTTGTACACTAAAATGATTTAAACCTCATTCTAGTTATTTTATTTTTAAATGACCCATCCATCAAAGAATAAAATTCAAATTCCCACTGAAATTCTCAACCGTATAGACATGGGTTCTTAAAATATCCCCACCATAAAACTTATCATTCCCAAGAAGCCTCATCAAACATTCACTATAGTAATCCAACCTACAGGGGTTTCAAAAACACGTTCAAATCACCATGTTTTACTCTGGAGCACCAAAAGAGCTTCTGTTGCACAACTTCGAACATGAGGTTCATTATTCACCAAAACTTGAGCCACTACTCATAACCATTATTGAACCCCTATATGGGGTTTCCCAACACCCATCTATTTCAAACACCGCAATTTCATGGACCAACTCTTTACCCATCTTGTGGTGCTTTCCACCATAATACTTTACTACCAAATCCAACTTTGAGTCATGGTGCTCATCATTATAAAAATCACCTACCAAAATACATTCCCAAAGGTCCAAAAATATGTTTATCATGTTTTCTATCTCACCATACCTAAACATGGACAAAAACACCTGCTAGATCTAGTATCATGTCTCATATATGATTATGAGTTTAAGAAGATGAGTATCCACTACCCATGCATAAGGCCTGCATACACCAACCTTTCCTCGGAAGGTCTCGACCAAACCTTGTAATATTCCTAGCGTACCCAAAATGACATACCCAAACTATGGTACCAACTTCCCTAGCCTTCCCAAGCATTTTTTACAAAATATTGCCTTCTGCACTTTTCATCGCTTGTTTCACCCCCTAAAACATGTCATGAAATATTTTGTCGCATGATTCACCCCATGAACCATGAGACAAAATAAGGATTAACCCCTTGAATAAAGCGATAATATTGTTCACCCCTTGAACCAAGTAAAAAACATTTCATCATATAATTCACCCCTTGAACCATGGGATGAAATAGGGATTCACCCCATGAAACATGTCACAAAATGGGGGTCACCCCATGAATCACCTTTAGATCATACCAGAACATTTTGAGATCAATATCAACACACCAACTCCATCTCGCGTCTCATCCAAATTTTAAATCTAGTTTTTACATCGAAAAAAATAATTATACTTACATATCATTTGTATCTAAACACCACCTCAACCAACCTATGATCAGTTCAACCAATCCAAAGACACTTCGCACATGAGGATCATCCTCCAAAAATCTATGGTAGTCTCCCCAACATATGACTTTCCTTGCACTACTTCATGAGCACAACCCACAAGGAGGCCTTCCATATCACCATAAAATAAATTTAGATAGCTTTTTTATTAGCCGATGCTCTCTCATAATACTCAGGATGATGTCAATATATTGGGAATGATCATATATAGATTTAGAGTACACTAATACATTGTTGATGATTACCACCAAAAAACCATCCATTACTAATGTCACCTATTACTGCAGGGACATGTCAAAACAACTCAAGGACCCTAGTCCCCCCCTACCCACAAGCATCTCATAAACTCTTGACCATAATAATTCAAGAGGGAATCATTGGAAAAAACTCACTAATGCCTCATGACTCTCTTCCAAGAAGCTTTAGATGAAAGTTTATTGTGACACTACCACCACCACACTACTCATGTTCCTCCACCATGACCCAAATGATTCCAAATAGAAACAAAACCATTCCATCATACTGATCCACCCATTTTCATAACCAAAACGGAATCACACCCCTCCGGTACATGTCGACCATCTTGACTTCACCAAAACCCCAGGGTCTCATGCCTTCCTATGACCATTCACTAAACTTTACTTGAAATTCCATGAGTCGTATGTCACTATTACTAGTATAAAACACCCATTCAAGTAGCTAACCATGACTCTTGGACCATTAGCCTCATCTATCATGAAGCATCCTTGGTTTTACCATCTAACAACATAACCTTTTTTACAAGTCATGTCTAACCACATGACCAACTGTCACTTTGGGCGTTGTTCCTTAATCAGAATAATATTGCCATAATATAATCACCCTTGAATCACCCATCCAAGGTTAATATCAAATTTTACAAAAAACAATGTCAAAACTACAAGTTTAGGAATTTGAACAATTCTTCCCCTCAAAACCAGCCTTAAAACCAACCATAATCACTCGATGTACTTCTCTTAGAAATAAACCAAGGAATAACCATGCCTTTATAGAAACTAGATGGAACCTACCAATCATCGATCCCACAAAACCAAAGGTTGTTAGTATTTCACACTTATCCCAAAGGTAAGGTCTCACACTAAGTTCATTAGGTCCGGCCACCTAATCCTAGGCCAACCTATAGAAGACCACAACTCATAGTTCATTAAGAACACTCCTGTTCCAACATCACATGACCTCAACATGTTAGAACATCCATCTCTAGGGTCTCATATACAAAGGACTTCATAAGAAAAACCAATCACCCATAACTAGGGCCCTCATATTCTTTGAGAATCTACAAATATGACTAATCCCTAGAGTACTAGGACTTAGAACTAATTATAAAAAAAACACCCACAAGGAGTAAAATAGTTAAGCACATATGCCGTACTGACCCTCCAAGTTCACCACACCCATTGGGCATAAGGACTGCATCATCTTCATCCTCCTCATGGTATATATCTCCATAGATTCGCATTATGTACCATCTAAAATAATAAATATAAAATTCAGCACATCTAAGTATAATTCCACCATGTAATTACATGAGAAAATATCATATGAGAAGTTTTAGAAACTTAAAAAAAAAATACTTTTTCATTAGTAAAATCACACACTAGTGGTCCTATATGTCATGTGAATAATATGTTCTTGATATGATGCATGAGACACCTCTTAAATCTACAGGAAAAGATTCAAAATCAACTCATTGGCCTCTTTCCAACAGACCAAGATCCAAATATCCATTGCAGATAAAAAAAATAAAAACCACATGTGTGTTACCTAAGGTGAAAATCAAATACAATTATAACAATGCAAATAAGAACAACATCACCATGCCTTAGTAACCCAGACTTCCTACCAAAATAGGTGTTCATGAAACACTAGCCCAACATCCATCACAAACTTATACACGTTCCTAAATCTCTAGTTTACCAGATCCCAATTAGTAAAGAAAAAAATCTAACTCTAATACCAATTTGTAAAGTCCCACCCTAGCTCTTTCTATAATCAGTAGTCATACCAATTCGCCACATTACCTCAAGTGCACCTCCCCGTATTCCTAAGGTTTCTGACTAGCAGTGAGGGTCTAAAGTGGTACTATAGGGAGACTATATAAATAAAAAAATACTATCCTTATATGTAAATAATTAGAGTAAACATTAATAAATATACATTCAATAATAAAACGTGAAATGTGGTAAGTCCTAAACAGCCATGATGAACATACAACAATCATCCCACTGTGATGGTCATAGATGAATACCAAAAATAAAGAAAATAAAACAAAAGAGCTCTATTAAATCTCTAATCCAACCCTCATCCAATGTCCTAGTACCATATGATCTATCATTCTCAACCATGATATCCTAAGACTAAACCCAACCAAGTGCCTACAGTAAACATGTAAGAGATGCTTGGGTACCCATGTGAAATGGTCTCCTGAGAAAGGTGTGAGTAAAACTCAGTAGGACACCACCAATGGTGTCTAAAGAAATCCAATTTTAGTATATACTACATGAAATAGTAAGATAAACATGGGAATAAATTTATAAATTAATGCATAACATCAAACAAACCTATCGATCCTAAAGCATCAGGTTGACACCCAGGGTCAGCCAAACATGTTTTGTCATGATGTCAGATATCTATGTTAAGTAAAGGGATCTTCCTAATCATGATAGATAAATCATGTCATGTAAATATGATAATTTTGGGATGAATTTATTGTATCAAGTCTCAAGTAATCATGTGTCTCTCCCTCATGTGTCAGGTAGTGGATTCTCCTACTCAAGATGGATCACCCATGTGGTTTCCAGATTCTCATACATCAGGATGAATCATTGATATCACGCCTTAGTTAATCAACTCACTAGGATATTATACTTTATATAACCAATTATATATTATCAGGGTGCATGTTTCAAAGGGGAAATTAATTGTACCATACTGGACCCTTAGACTATGATAGATCCACTTATGTGTTCCCATGGTGCACTCTTAAACCAAGGGAAAATCCAAATGTCATGAAAAATCATACTGGGATCTATGAAAATTACCCATTTTAAAGTCGCTTAAGTATTCCTATGGAGTAATACGATACCAAGGGGGAATATCTATCTCAACTGGTGGATTATCCTACATCAGGATGAATCATTAGTACCACATCTCACGAGATAGTGAACCAATACCTCGAGAATCATGTCGAAAAAACATCAAATATAGTAATCCAAAAGCACATATATAACAATTGGTGTATTCCCCTGTCTAGGATGAATTTTTTATGGTATACATCAAGTAACCAAACATCAAGCATGTCACATGTTATCATAATCCATACTGGTCATTTTGTCCAATTAAAAAATATCAAGTCATTTATTCCAAAATGGTGGATTCACCGGTCGAGGATGAATCACTAATGGTCATATCATACCATGTTACCATTTATTTTATTCACATGGAAATAAAAATTAACAAGTATCAAATTTTACATGTTATTATAAGCCAATTTGGTCAACTATCCAATTGCCGAATAACCTTCCATTTATTCTCCATTGGTGGATTATACTATCTATAAAAAATCACTAATTTCATATCATGTAAATTTACCAATTATTATGGTCCACATGTAACAAAAAATCATGTTATAATAACTATTAATTCATCACAAATTCAAGGGTAGGCTCACCTATCAGGTGGCCATAAGTCTAGTCTTAATACCAATGGACCTGACAGGATCCATGGGAGGTTTAAGCATAAGTATTTTATCAAAATAATGAATTATCCTTTTAGATATTTCATGTGCATAGTTTTCCAATGTGATCATACTTATTTCACATACTAAAAGAAATGAAATAGGAATTAGGGAGTTTTTATAAACCACCTAACTCAAACAGAGTAAACTCCAAGCCAAGTAAACCCCAATGGAATTGTCCACATTGCCCATGTCCATTCGGCCTTCCTCAAACACCAAAACTTCTTATATCATGCTAAAACATTAAAATTAATTAATTATAACTAAACTATAATTAATTAAACTATAACAAGGACCCTCATATCCAATGGTGAAATAAAACCATGTTGAAAGACTTATTGAATGTCACTACCTAGTTGGATCCTCAACGAACCATCCATAGAAAGGTCTTATACGATTGTCTAACACTAATCCATAAAAATACCTATCACACTACAACAACAAAAAACATACAATTTATTATAATTAAATTGGAAACCTATAAAATAGAAACTGAATTATGTACCTACATTAGATCTCTCTTCAATGGAATGTTTTCATCAATACAGGATACCCCCTTTCCATGCTTATCATCAGCTTCATAATCCTAAAACAATTCCTTCTAAATCCAGTGAAATTTACATCCAACTTTTCTAATAAAAATCAAGACATGATCTATTTGATAAAGGAGATTTTGAATATAATTGAGATCATCTAGGGATTATAGAATCTAGAACTCACTAAGAGGAATCCATCGCAATGAACAATGCTTCAATCAGTGGAGGAATTAGATTGGAGGGACTCCTAAAAGTAAAAACCTCCCATTCTCATCACTTTTTATGTAAGGGATTCAAGGGAAAGTATTTTGAGGGTTTTTTTATCAATTCATGCATTTTAAAATATCTGTAAAATTGTCCAGGGGAAATTCATGATGTTAAACCTAGTTTCACATCCTAAATTTTAAAGGAAAAATCCTTTACTGGGCCTGGCTGACATGTTTCATGGAATGACACATTGGGTCATGCTTTGACTTTTTGGGGTTAGCCCCCATGCTCCCCCTTTTCATGTTATGAGTTTATCCTATCACACCCCATGAATCCAATTCATTTCATGAATCATATTCATTATGTGAATGGCCTATTGAAGCTATTTTTAGTATCCCGACATGCATATTCTACTAGTGGTGCTCACATAAACCCTCAATCCTTCTACTGAAACTTTAACTACATCCAAAAACACTATTTTTTGGACATTAAAATGTTTAAAACCACATTATAATTTTTGTATTTCTAAATGATACATTCATTAATAGAGAAAATTCAAATTCCCACTAAAGTTATCAATCGTACGGAAGTGGGTTCTCACAATGTACCCACCATAAAAGTTTTCATACCTAAAAATCCTCGAAAAGCATTCACAAGACAAGCCCAACCTACATGGGTTGCAAAATTATGCTCAAGTCACTTTGTTCTACTATGGAGTTCCAAAATGGATTCTTCTATACAACTCCATACATGAGGTGTATTATTCACTAAAACTTGATCTACCACTCATAACCATTTTCAAACCCCTAAATGGTAGTTCTCAACACTCATATATTTAAAAAACCACTTTTTCATCAAAAAAATATTCACCCAGCTTATGGTGCTCCCCACCATAAGTCTCTGATACCAAATATGATGTAATAAATCAAATTTTCTATGAGGTATGAAACATTTTAATTTCCATGTTTTCTTTAAATTTGTCCTAATGGGAGTGCCTAGTGGGGTTATGGAGTAAATGGGGGTGTTCGGGGCATGTTCAGATCCTAGAGTTTGAGATTTTAGAGGAGGAAACTAGGTCGCATGGTTGATAGAAACCACGACACCCAGTCTGCACGGTTAGATCAAATTATGTGGGGTGGTCCAGTTCACTTTCCAAGGCCGCACGGTTTGATGAAACTATGAAACAAGGGCCACACACATGTGCATTTGTTGTATAGTTTTTAATGGGGGGAAAACGCTTGGTCGGCACACAATTTGTCAAACTTTGCACTATAATTGTGTGAGGGGGGTCTTGAGATAGTGATGGGTTCACGGTTTCTACATGGTTTGTTCAACCATGCGTCCAAACTATGTGACCCTATTTTTAAAGGGGAAGTTGAATTTTCCCAGTCAGGATTTAAGTATCACTAAGAGGGGATGAATTAGTGATATCTTTTTCTTTTATATTTCTTTACTTATGAAACAACCTTCACCTCCTATTAATGATTTATTTAACTATTGAACACAATTAAAACACACATCCACAAAAACATAATAATTTTCAAGGTTCACTACTCAACAAGAGTAGCTACGTGTTGGTATGGTATGGAAACAATCTAATACCACACAATCCAATAGAAAATAATCCTTTGGTGTGGAATACAATGAGTAGGATATGATCTTACACTCGTGTAGTGATTTGAAAACAATCCAATAGTGTGTGTGCTACCTATTAGCACAAATATGGTAAAACAATGTTTCAGTGATTCTTGACAAACTTTCACAAATTTAATCTCTCAGAACAATTATTCACTTTCCTACCTAGAAGCTGGTAAGAACTTCCTTGCACACAAATTACTAATTGTGCAGAACTCCAATATTTCGTGCACCCCTTTTGGGTGTATTTAATTCAAATTTAATGAATTGCATGCAACATTCAACTTTTTTCATGAAACAACTCTTGTATGAAAATTCAATATTGTGTGCATCTCTCTTCTTGTGTGCAACTTCCTTAGCTTGCGCACAACTCTAATTATTTAGCACAAATACCTTTGCGTACAAATCTTTCATGATTCAGAGCTCTAGATTTCTCTAAGTGTCGAGATACTCAAATGAGTGGGGGTAACCTCTTATTTATAGGAATCTCCATCCCCATTCAAAATATCCTAATGCGCCGTGCATGATCTTCTTTGGGCATGAAAAACCCCATTTAATGTCGCATTTGGCACGTAAGTCTCTTTCGCTCAACCTCATCTTTCATGCACATTTCATATCTTTTGTGTAATTCATTCCTTTTCCATATTTTGATGTTATGATCTTGTAACATGCCTTGCATGCAACATACCAAGACAACTCAAATCTTGCATGAAAATTCCTTTACTAAAAACACAAATCTCCATTTTCCCGATTTTGATGCCCAAAAATTTGGCAAACACTAGGAAACAATGCCTCCTTAAATATATACTTCATCAAGAACACCCATTCTTCTTCACTATCATCTGGCTTATTCAAAAAATAGCTTCTTTCATCATGAACCATATCTTTTGTGATATATAGTATTTGATCGATCATCTTAAGCATCGTTAGATTATAAAAGTAAAGCACTACAACTTCCCCATCATCTAGTAACATCATTCTTTCCAATCAAAACTAAATATGATTGGAATCACCTTTTATCCCCCTTTACTTTATAAGTCTTTAATCACAAGTTTCCAAACTTATGATATTTTTGAAATACAAATTAGCAAAGCATCTCCATAGTTTGCAAGTCCTTTACAAATTGAATTGATTTATCCTCTTTGATAACAAAATACAACACTCTGAAAAGGAAAACTCTTATTACTTCCTTCTCCATCCAACTTGGTCCCAATAGAAGTGACAATTTTTACCTTATTTCTTTAAATACCTAACCCCTCTTTCTCGCTCATTTCCAG
The DNA here is from genome assembly GCA_963277665.1 of Viscum album. Taxonomy (NCBI): domain Eukaryota; kingdom Viridiplantae; phylum Streptophyta; class Magnoliopsida; order Santalales; family Viscaceae; genus Viscum; species Viscum album. The sequence continues at coordinate 1,843,694,004 of OY728129.1, read as the reverse complement.
CAGGTAGTTTCTCCTCCTCCCTTGTGATTTCCTCAAGACTTCAACCTAGGATTTATAATAATTCCTTTATCTAATGTCCAAATCAAGATTCATTCATCTTTTTATATAGCCACCAGTGAGTTCTTAATTCCTTAGTCTCCTTCATCTATTTACCATTCTATCAGTGATGCTATTTTGGTGCAGGCTCTTATACCCTATTTTCAAGTAATTCATTTATTCTTCTATTTTATCCTGATCTAGACCGAATCAGAGATTGATACTGAATGAGTGTTCTTCTATGGTCTTAAGGTAGGTGGTATATACCTTTTACCTCATGTATAGTTGTTTAATACCCTATTTTCCTTATGTTTCATGCCAAAATTTCCAGGTGATGATTCCTAAACTAATTGAACCTTGAATTAAATGATAAATTCATGTTTAAGACATGTCTTGGAACCCTTATATAAGGTTTGAGGTTTTCAACCTCAACCTGAGCCTCCCATGGGGTGGGTTATACCTTTTGAACATGATTATGCCACCCTAGGGGTGGGTTAAGTTCACATTACATTATTTAGATCTGGATATGGTAGTTAAGAGATTTGTTAAAGGTTATAAGTACCTTTTAGAACCTTTTCATTTGTATATTAAAGGTATAAAATGGATAATCCCTTGGATTGTATATGATTATGAGGGGATTAGTGAAATGATTAATGAAAGGGTTTATGAAATGGTGAATAATTTGGTTATGATGATAATAGAGGGTTCACGGTATGGAATTGACAAACTACTTGGTTTCCTTGGACATTTCTACTCCAAGGAACGAGCTTGTTAGGATTCCTTGGACATTTATACTCTAAGGATATAGTTTAACTAGTTTACTTGTCATGTTATGATCCCTTGTAAATTTCTAATCCTTGGATCTGATTTATTGGACATGCTAGGATTCCTTGGAAATTTCTACTCCTTGGATATGATGTCTTATTAGGATGCCTTTGAAATTTATACTCCTTAGATCTGGTTCACTTGGTTTATTTGGATGCCTTGGAAATTTCTACTCCATAGATATTATTTAATCATCTTACTAAGATTCCTTAGACATTTATAATCCTTAGATCTGGCCCATTATGATGCCTTGGACATTTCTACTACTTAGATCCTATTTTCCTGATTTACCTAGCATACTCAATTTCCTGGGAAACTACTACACCTTATACTATGGAACATATAGGCCTGATACATGATTTCACAATGTAGTTCATTGTTGATGTTTGTTATTCTTTATAGATATCCCTTATGATTTTATTGCTCGATCACAATGAGACTTGATAGAATATAAGACATCACTTATACTTTTATTACTTGTACTTATATTATATTTTCACACTACTTCAACTTATATACATAAATTTTACTTTTTATAGAGATTGTTGGTGGTGGCATACTAATTGTTATCTCACACCATGTTCAGGCTATCATTGGGTACCCATAAAAACTTCATGTATATAGGTAGGGATAGGGAAAATCACCCACTTGGTGATTCTTGACTTATTGATTCATAAGAACAGGGGATAACAGGACCGGTCTATGGATCATAATACTATCTGGGGATAGTTTCTTTTTGGTATTTTTGTACTTTTGATACATGTATTATACTAGATGCCTATTTCTATGTATTTTCTATATTTTTTATATCATGGCATGATCATCATTTGTATATGACATTTCTGGATGATATTACTTGGTTATTTATATGATGGGTGTTTATTCTTCAGTTGTTCAGTTATTTTATATGCTTCCTCTATTGATTGATATGATTATACTAATTTGATACACTCTGATTATGAGGGTATAGTATCCCCACTATTCCACCATGGACCCTCACTACTAGTCGGTAGCCACTGGAATACGGGGAGGCATGCTTAAGGCCATGTAACCCACCAACTTAGGGAACTGTTTAGTGGCTTCTGATTCTAGATATCACAAACTGGTATCAAATATATTTTTCTTTTGTTTTATCATTTGGGATTATTAGATAGGAGATTAGGAATGAGTCAGAGTTTGGTAATGATCTATTCCTAGGATTAGTTAACCCATATATAGGGAAAATCCAAATTTCCTAGGATGTGATACGATGTTTTGGTTTATTCCAATTATAGTTGATTTGACTTCATTGTTGGGTGATGAAATTAATGTTTGATGTTCCTGATGATTTCATATTTTTACCCTTTATCCAGTATGGAAAGGAAATATTTCATCATGCATTATCATATGCACTTCATAATTTATATGCCATGTATTATGCCATACCATGTTTACTTACTACGTGCATTGTATGTAGCATTCCTTGGTGCATTTATTTCTATGTCTATGAATTTTGATAACATTTCATACAGGGAATTGATAAACGATTGGTCATGATTAAATAGATTTCACACTTCAATTTATAAGGTGTATGGTCCCTTGTAAATTGGAAGTGGTGATCCATATTGTTAAATATTTTCAGTATAATTTCTATATAAATGAGAATAAATTTAAATGTAGTTAAATTTTAAAATGAAATGGTCACCATTAAATGGGGGTTCCAATTGAAATTTAAAGGGTATTTTCCTCTATAAATTGAAATTTACACTCTGTATATCGGGTCCTTGGACTTATAGTATAGAACTTGGCCATGACCAGACCTCAGTAGTGGGTAGTAGGTAATATCTCATGATTTCTTACTATCCGTATGTTGACCAGACCTGGATTTAGGAGAAAGCATAGAGGTGTGACTTGTGTTTATGAAGGATTATTCTTGTCCTTATTATATATTTGTGATCCTATCATTACCAAATATTTTATAAGGCATGCTCTTGGAATTTTTGGAGATATGCCACCGTGATGGCCTTTAGTGGTGTGCCAGGAGGATAGCGGAAACCATTCTCTAGAGGTGGTGGGACTTAGGCCACCCATAGAACGTCTAGTAGTTTCTCCAGCAGAATATCCAGTTATACCTGATATGGGCATTGATTCCTAGTTTCGAGAGGGATTCCTACATTTCATACAAACATTCCAGGGTGTACTGTGACCTACCCTGACTATGGCAGAGTTGATGCTTGAGTTTCAGCAGTAGCATCCACCCATGTTTTCAGGGGATGGAGGACCACCGGATACAAATTCATGGCTAGAGTCCATCCTATAAATCTTTAAGAATCTCAAGATACCCCCCGATAGAAGAGCGAAGATTGCTACATATATGTTATGATTTTTCACCAAGATATGTTGGGACGTTATTTCTCATATGGATCATCATTATGATATTTCTTGGAGGGATTTACATACATCCTTTTGTGATTATTTTTATTCTGAGACATTGATGGCTGATAGAGCCCGAGAGTTTATACCCTTGGACTAGGGAACATTATCAGTAATGGACTATTCTACCTGGTTTATAGAGCTCTAGTGTTTTGAACCTATTATGTTAGGTTATGAGGTATCAAAATCTAGAAGATTCGAGGATGGTCTTAGGTATAAAATTTGATCATAGGTGAATATTTTTTGGCTTACCATGATATCAAAAATAGTAAATTAGGCACAAATTACTGAATGTAACATGAGGGATGTTGGGGGTGTAGATAAGAGTAGATCAACTTCTAGACCTAGTGGATCAGTATTAGGTGGAAGAAATAAAAGTTTTGAGGCCTGTCATTAGGGGATTATTAGCTAGAGAATTAGTGATGGAATCTCTATTTTCTATCATTAGTGTGGGAGGAACAAATAAGGATACAGTGTGATACAGACCTAGTTGAGTGTTGAGCCTGAGGCAGAATGGTACACCTATAATGATTTTTTGGGTGATTTCCTCCAGCATCTAATGAGAGAGGATTTTCACCGACTCCATGTTCAGGAGTAGGGTCAGCAGCTTCTCATTAGGCAGGGAGCTGGAGTGTGGCCAACTGATCAGGCCGAGGTAGCCAAACACTAGACGTACATTGCTAGCATTGAAAACCTGATCAAGGTGTATTTGGGCTATATCTTAGGTTCGTGGATCGGGACATATGTATACAGTGCGTCCAGTACTTGAGGAGTAGAGTGTCAAACATTCTATAATGATAGGTACTATTCCAGTAGTATCTACATTAGTATCTTCTCTTTTTTATACAGGTGTTTCAAATTCTTTCATATTCAGGACTGTTGTGGAGATACTCGGGCTCGATGTTCTATTTTCTTATGGTGTGATGAAACTTTTTACTTCATTGGGGATACAATCAGAAAGGGTATTCTAGTCCAGGGATTTCCCCCTTGAGGTAGGTGGGTGTCACTTCATATGGGACCTATTTTTCCTTAATATGGTAGGGTTTAACATCATTATAGATATGGAATAGTTGGTTCCTTATTATGTGTATGTTTATTTCTGTCATTGAAGGATGAATTTCACATAACCAAAGGGTGGGGTTTTTATTCACAAGGGTGAATGGTATGTCTAAGTGAGCCAGAAGGACCTGAGCATTGTGGGTTGGGCAGGATGATAGCCTATATTTCTAGCTTATATATGGATGATCAGGAAATGTATTAGGTGGACTTCCAACCGGTGTTTGATCATTTTAGGGATGTTTTCCTAGATGAATTTTTGGGACTACCTCCCTAGATAGAGGTGGAGTTTTCCATCGATCTAGTTCCTAGAGCTACACTGGTATCCTTTCCTCCTTACAAGATGGATACTACTAGGTTTTAGGATCTCAATAGAAAGCTAGAGTACATGGAAGCAAAGGGATTTATATGACCTAGTACTTATTTGTGGGGTTTTCCAATCCTTTTTTCCAAGAAGGCAAATGGAACCCTTCATTTATGTGTGGATTACCAAAAATTTAATATTTTGATGATTAAAAATTGGTATCCTTTACCTCATATATATGATATCTTAGACTAGATCTGAGGAGCTAGGGTGTTCTCAAAAATTGATCTGAGATTGTGTTATCATCATGTGTGTGTTTGACCTTCAGACATACCTCTTACAGTTTTCCATAGTAGGTACAGTTTATATGAGTATCTAGCTATATTGTTTGGTCTCACGAACACACCAATAGTTTTCATGGCAATGATGAACCATGTTTTCCATCCTTATCTATATTCATTTTTGGTGGTCTTCATGGATGATATCTTAGTGTATTCTCACACTCAACACGACCATGAAAAAAATCTTGTGATCGTATTGAATGAACTGAGATATCATCAGTTATATGATAATCTCACAAAGTACCACTTTTGGATGGATAAAATTTACTTCTTGGGTCATATTATCTCATAGAAAAGAGTATCAGTTGACCCAAAGAAGGTGAGAGATGTAGTTTCCTAGAAGAATCCCAAGAACATATTTGACATATGAAGTTTATTGGGGATATATAGATATTAAAGGTGATTCATACATGAATTATCATTCTTAGAAGAACCTCTTATGGGCTTGGATAAGAATGGTGTGAAGTTATCATGGTAATATTCTTGTGATACTGTCTTTCATGAGATGAAAGGAAGAATGACTTTAGCACCAATCCAGATTCTGTAAGATCCATAAAGAAGATAGACTATATATTGTGATGCATCAGGTATTAGTCTAGGATCAGTAATGATGTAGGATAAGTGATTTGTGGTGTATAGGCTTCTTCGGTTGAGTCTGACATACATGTCCAGTGGCTAGAGTTATTCTCAGATGATGTTTGACTACCCTTGGAAGGTAAATTCAGGGATGAATTTCTTTAAGGGGGTATTTTAAGAAACAAAATTTTCTATGACATGTGGAACCTTTTAATTTCCATTATTTTATTTAAATTTATCCTAATGGGATAGAAAAGTGGGATCACATAGGAAATGGGGGTTTTTAGGGAATGTTCAGAGTTCAGAGCCTGAGATTTTGGAGGGGGAAGTTGGGCCGCATGGGTAGTAGAAACGGTGTCACCTAATCCACACAGTTATATCAAACCATGTGGGTTGGTCAGGTACACTATCTAGGGCTACACAGTTTAATGAAACTATGCAGCAGGGGCTTCACACCCACATATTTTCTATAGATTTTTTAATAGAGGGAAAACATATGGTCGGTGCATGGTTTTTCAAACTATGCACCATAACCATGAGAGGGTGGGTCTTGAGACAGTGTTGGTCACACATTTGGCACATGGTTTGGAAAATCATGCTGCCAAACCATGTGACCCATTTTTTAATGATTAAATGACCATTTTTCCTTATTTCTTTAAATCCCTGACCCCTCTTTCTTTCTCATTTCCAGAAGATAGTTTCTCTTCCTCCATTGTGAGATCCTCAAGCCTTAAACCTAGGATTTGTGATAATTAATTAATTTGAAATATGAATCAAGATTAATTTATATTTTTGGATAGACATTGGTGAGTTATTCATTCCTTAGGATCCTTTTTTTTTTGTTTTACTTTCTATCGATGATGCTATTTTGGTGTAGGCTCTTATGCCCTATTTTTAGGGAATTAATTCATTCTTCCATTTTATCTTGATCTTGACTGAATCAAAGGTTGAGACAGGATGATTTTTATTCTATGGTATTAAAGTAGTTGTTCTATACCTTTTCCCTCATGTATATTTGTTTAATACTCTATCTTCATTATGACGCATTCCATACTTTCCGAGCGATGCTTCATTAATTAATAAAACCTTGAATTAACTAATAAATTCATGTTTATGACATGTAGTGGCACCCTTATATAATGTTGGAGGTTGTCAACCTTAACCTGATCTTCCCATGGGGTGGGTTCTACCTTTTGACCATGATTATTCCACCCTAGGGGTAGGTTGAGTTCACATTACATTATTTGGAGTTGAATATGGTAATTAAGAGATTTTTTAAAGGTTTTAAGAACATTTTAACACCTTTTAATTTTTATATGAAAGGTATAAAATGGATAATCCCTTAGATTTTATATGATTATGAGGGGATTAGTGAAATGTTTAATGAAAGGTTTTATGAAATGCTGAACAATTTGGTTATGATGATAATGGAGGGTTCACGGTATGGCACTAACGACCTACTTGGTCGCCTTATACATTTATAATTCAAGGAACTAGATTGTTAGGGTTCCTTGGAAACTTCTACTCCAAGGATCTGGTTTAACTAATTTAATTATCATTCTAGGATAACTTATACATTTCTACTCCTTGGATCCAATTTACTAGACATGCTAGGATGTCTTGAAAATTTCTACTCCTTGGATCTGGTTAACTTAGTTTATTTGGATGCCTTGGACATTTCTACTCCTTGGATCCTATTTAATCATCTTATTAGGATGTCATGGCCATTTCTACTCCTTAGATTCAACCCATTGGGATGCCTTGAAAATTTATACTCCTTAGATCTTTTTTACCTGATTTACTAAGCTTACTCGGTTTCTTTGAATACTACTACTCCTTAGACCCTCGCACATCTAAGCTTGATACATGATTTCACAGTATAGGTCATTGTTAATGATTTTTATTCTTTATGGATAACCCTTATGACTTAGTTTCTTGATCACAATGATACTTGATATACTGGACAGTATCACTTACTTCTATTACTTGTATTCTTGTTATATATGCACACTACTCTGGATTATATACATAGATTGGACATGTTATAATCACCATTGGTGGTGGCCTACTAAGTGTTATCTAAAACCCTATTTGGGCCATAATTTGGTACCTAGAAAAACTTCATGAATGCAGGTAGGGATAGGGGAAATCACTTGCTTGGTGATGCTTGAATTATTGATGCATAGGAGCAGGGGAGCACAAGACTAGGCTATGGATCATGATGTTATCTAAGGATAGTTTCTTTTTGGTCTTTCTGTACTTTTGATACATGTATTATATTGGATGAATCTTTCCATGTATTTTCTATATTTTATATAGCATGCCATGATCATCATTTTTATATGACATTGATGGATGAGATTACTTAGTTATTTATATGATGAATGTTTATTCTTTAGTTGTTCAGTTATTTTATATGCTTTTTATATTGATTGGTATTATTATACCATTCTTATACACTCTGATTATTGGGGTTTGGTATCCCCACTATCCCACCATGGACCCTCTCTATTATTCAGCAGCCTCTAGTGTACGGGGATACATGCTTGAGGCCATGTGACCCACCGGCTTGGGACACCATTTAGTGGATTTTGGGTTGGGACGTCACAACTGACTTGAAGTCACATTTCTCCCCACCATCATAAATTCCTACTAAAAATGGTTCCTAATGGTTCGAAAATCCACTTTTCACTGTTTCTATCTCACCATACCAAAACATGAAAAAAAACACCCAACAGAGCTGGTATCACATATCATCTCTGATTCTGAATTAAAGTAGATGAGTATCCACTACCCATGCATAAGGCTTGAATACTCCAACCTTTCCTTGTAAGGTCCCATCTAAACCTTATAATACTCCTATCATACCCAAAATGATAGACCCAAAATATGGTACCAACTTCCCTAATCCTTCCCAATAATTTCTCCCAAAATGACACCTTCTGCACATTTCATCGCATGTTTCACCCCTAAAACATGTCATGAATTATTTTGTCACATTATTCACTCTATAAACCATTTAAAGAAATAGGTATTCACTACTTGAAGAAAGAGATGAAACTGGTTCACCCCTGAACCAATCCACAAAACATTTTTTCACATGATAAACCCCTTGAATCATGCAATTAAAAAAGGGATTCACCCTATGAAACATGTCAAGAAATGAGGATCACCAAGTGAATCACCTTTCAATCATACCGTAACCTTCTGAATGTGATGTCAACACACATAATCCATACAATTTTGCATTTGAATTTCAAATCTACTGTTTACATGGAACCATATAATTAGAATTATTGTGCACTGGTGTCCAAACTCCACTTCAACCATTCTATGATCGGTTCAACCGAGCTAAATACCCTTACCAAATGAGTATCATCCTCCAATAACCTATAGTGGTCTCCTCACTCACTTCATGAGCACAACCCCTATGGAGGCCTTCCATCTCACTAGAAAAGGCATTTAGATATTGGGCATGATCATATCTAGATTTAGTGTACACTAATATGTCATCAATGATTACCAAAAAACCCATCCATTTCCAATTTCACCTATTACTATAGGGACATGTCAAACCCATTCAAGGGATTGGGACTCCCCTACCCACAAGCTTCACATCAACTCCTATCCACAATGATTCAAGAGGGATACACTCTCTAAGTAATCATGGATGAAATTTTGTTGTTGTAATACCATCACCACAATGCTCAAGTTCTACCATTAGGACCCAAATTATTCCTAATAAAAATACAACCATTACATCATACTAATCCATCCATTCACATAACCCAAACAACATCATTCCCCTTCAACATGTGCCAACCATATTGAATTCTCTAGAACCCTAGGTTCTCATACTTTCCTATGACCATTCACTAAACCTGACTCAAAATTCTATGAGTTTTACATCACTAGAACTATGCTCAAATTCCCATTCAAGTAGATAAACATGCCTCTTAGACTGTTAGATTCATTTGGAATGCAACATCCTTAGTTTTTCAATCCACCAACTTGACCTTTCATGAAATTAAAGTAAAAAAACATGAACACCTTTCACTTCAGGTGTCATACCTCGATCAAAATAATCTCTCCATGCTCTAACCACCCTTGTATCACCCATTTAATGTCAAAATTTATTTCCACACCGAACAACATAAAAATAGTAGAGCCAAGCATCCGAACAATTTTTCCCCTTGAAACTGACCTTAAAACCAATCAAAATCACTCGATATAATTTTATTATAAAGAAACCAAGTTATAACCATGCATTTATAGAAACTAGATGGAATATTTCATGCATTTATCTTAAAAACCAATGGTCATTAGGCTTTCACACTTATCCCAAAGGTAAGGTCTCACGCTAAGGTCACTAAGTCTGGCCACCTAGGCCTAGGATAGCCTATAGAAGTACATAGCTCATGGTGCATTAAGAATGCTCCCATACCAATGTCACACAACCTTGACATATCAGAACACCCAAATATAGGGTCTCACATATAAAGGGAATCATATGAATAACCAACCGCCCATAACTAGGGTACTCATCCTCTCTGGGTATCCATGTATCTAGATAATACCTAGAGGACTAGGCCTCACAACTAATCCTAAAAAAACCACTCACAAGGAGTTAAATGGTTAAGAACCTATTTCATATTGAATCTCTAGGGTCACAGTGCCTACTATGCACAAGGACCATATCATCATCATCATCCTCATAGAAAATCTCTCCATATATTCACATGACCTTACCTGAATGGCTCAAAGGCCTTTATTTTTTATTCATTTTTGATAATAACACTTTTAAGGATTGAAGGGGAACCCTTAAATTACATTTCCCATAGGCTTCGTGACATTATAGGACCCAAAGGTCTTAATGGAATACATCTCAGACTATGACTACTTGAAACTGCCCCTCCCTAGTATCTTCATCGTGATCATCTCTCCAACTTTGCATGGTTGTTCGGCTAGCTATCCTGTGAAAGGATGCATAGTCTTGGTACCAATGTAAAATTTCATACCCTCTCATTCTTCCAAATCTAATAGCTATGATCTGGTGAATGTGCCTTTCTCTGAATCCTCCTCTGGAGCATGTTCCTTGTAGAATTTTTTTGGTTTGCATCTGCACATCAGGTGGACCTAAGGCCTTAAGGTGGCTCGAAGACCTGAAGGTGGACCAAAATCCTTACTAAACCAAAGGCCTGGGTGGACCAAATGCCTTAAGGACTCCATGCCCAAATCATTGGCCCAAAGGTGAATAGTTCTAGCTGCTACATTATCAAACAGTGCGTGCTACAGTAACTACTACAATTCATGCTACAGTATTGCTATAGTAACCCAGAAATATGCCTCTACCCAGGTTTGAACCTGGGTCTTGTGGATTCACTTGAAGAGTCCTCACCAACTAGGTTGAGGCTCATTTTCTTCACATGACCTTCCATCTGAAAGAATCAATATACAGGTCAAAGCATCTGAGTATAATTCCACCAAGTACTTATATAATAAAACTCCATATGATCCATTGTAGACACTTTAAACAATTGTGACTTTGTTGTTAGTGAAATCACACACTAGAAGCTCTATAAGTCATGTGAATCATACATGCTTGATATAATGCATGAGATGCCTCTTACCTCTATAGGCCAAGATTCTAAATCAACTCATTGGTCTCTTTCCAATGTTACATGATCCAAATATCCATCATAAATCAAAACATCCAAACCATATATTCATCTCCCAAAGTAAAAATCAAATAAAACTATAACAATGAAAATCATAATAGTATCCTCATTCCCCAGTAACCTAGACTTTCTATTATAATAGGTGTTTGCAACACACCAACCTGACATCCATCATAGGCTTTGAGACATTCCTAAATCTCCATTCTTCCATATCCAAATTAGTAAAGTAAAAAAAATATGGATCTGATAAAACTTTGTAATTTCCATCCCTAACTCACATTATAACCAGTAGCTGGAGTAGTTTTCCATATGACCCCAGGTGTGCTTTCCTATATGCCAGAGACTGCCAACTAGCAATGAGGGTCTAAGGTGGTACTATGGGGGACTATACCCCCTATATTAGAGTGTGAAATAAAATATAAATAACCAAATACCATCCTAATTAGTAAATAATTAGAGTACGCATGAATAAATAGACATCCAAAAATAAAACATGAAATTCAGTGAGGCCTGAACATCCATGTTGAACATAAAATAATCCAACTACTTGACAGGTCATAGATACATACCATAAATAGAGAAAATAAAATAAAAGAGCTCTTCAATATCTCTGATCCAACCCTCATCCAACCTTATAATACCATCTGAGCTATCATGCTAGACCATTCTATATCAAGACTCAAACTAACCAAGTGCCTATAGTAAACATGTAAGAGATTCTAGGGTACCCATGTGCAATAGTGTCCAAAGTAGGGTGTCAGTAAAACTCAATAGGCCATCACCAATTATGTCTAAAAAATATAGTTTGAGTTTATAGTGCATGAAATAGTATGATAAATAGGGAAATTAATTTATAAATTAATGTATAGAATCAAATAAACTCACCAATCCTCGAGCTCCGAGTTGACACCCTGGGTCATCCAAACCTGATTCGGCATAATGCTAGATATCTCTATCAAGTAAGGGGATCCTACAGCTCAGGATGGATAACCCATGCCATGAACAGATTCTACTACTAGGATGAATCACTTGTAAAAAGTATCAAGTAACCTTGTTTCTTTCCCTCAAACATCAAGTAGTGGATCCTCCAACTCAATATGGATCACCCATACGGTTAGAGGATTATCCTACATTAGGAAAAATCACTAGTATCATGTATCAGGTAATCAACTCTCTAGGCTCTTAGACTTTCTAGATCCAATTACAACTTCCCAGGGCTCACATAGCCAAGCGGGAAGTAATCTTACCATATTTTACCCTTAGACTATGATAGATCCACTTACGTGTTCCTATGGATCACTCTCAAACCAAGGTAAAAGCCAAATGTCATCACATATCATAGTGGGATCCATGTGAATTACCCATGTTGGAGTCACTTAAGTCTTCCCATGTCTTAATACCATGCCAAGGGGGAAAATATCCATATCAACTGGTGGATTATCTTGCATTATGATGAATCATCGATACCATGTCTCATGAGACAGTGAATCAATCCATCAAGAATCCTATCAGCAAACATCAAATATAATAATCCAAAATAATATATCTTTAAATTGGTGGATTCCCCTATCTAGTAAGAATAATTGATAGTATACATCAAGTAATCAAATATCAAGCAAGTTACATGTTATCATAATCCATATTGGTCAAATTCTCTAATTACCAAATATCAAGTCATTTATTCTCAAATGGTGGACTTCCTATTGAGTAAGAATCATCAATGGCCATATCATACCAGGTTACCATTTATCATATTTCACATGTCAATAAAAATTACCAATTATCACATTTCACATGTTATTATAATCCAATTTGGTCAATTTATCCATTTACCAAATAACCTACCATTTATTCTCCATTGGTAGATTCTATTATCTATGAAAAATCACTAAAATCATATCATGCTAGGTTACCAATTATTATGGTTCAATAGTAACCAAATTCACATTATCAATAGTGATAGTTCATCACAAATTCAAGGATAGGATCACCTCTCAAGTGGGAAAAAGTATGGTCTCAATGAAAATGGACCCGATAGGATCTGTGGGAGGTTTAAGCATAAGGATTTTACTAAAGTAGTGAATTATCCATTTAGGTGTGTCATGTTCATGTCATGTCAGTGCGATTTCACTTATTTCACAGACTAGAAGAAACAAAATAGATATTAGGGAGTTGTTTTATACCACCTACCTCAAACAAAGTAAACTCCAAGACAAAAAAACCAATGGTATTTTCGATGTCACCCATGTCCATTCAACCTTCCTCAAATGTCACGGTTCCCTATCTCATGATAAAGCATTATAATTAATTAATTATAACTAAATTATAATTAATTAAAGTATAACCATGCCAAAATACTTATCTAATGTCACTACCTAGACAGATCCTCGACCAACCATCCTTGGAAAGGTTTGATACAACCATCCCATACTAATATGGGAAAAATCCCTATCGCATGGAAAAAGTAGCAACATTAAATTTAATATAATTAAATTATAAACCTTTAAAGGAGAAACCCAACAATGTACCTAAATTGGATTACCCTTTAATGGAATGTTTTCATCAACATGTGATACCCTCTTTACATTCCAATCATAAACTCTATCATCCTCAAACAATTCCTTCAAAATCCTATGGAATTTTCATCCAACTTTTGTAATTAGAATAAATCCATAATCTATTAGATAAATGATAGTTTGAATATAATTTAGATCATTTAGGGATTTTAGAAGCTAGAAATAATCATGAGGAATCCATCTCAATGAACGATGCTTCAATTGGTGGAGGAATGATATTAGAGGGACTCCTAAAATCCAAGATCTCTCATTCCCATCGATTTCCACATAAGGTATTTGAGAGAAAATATTTTTAGGGTTTGCAGTTGATTCCCCCGTTTTAAAACTTCTATAAAACTATCCAACAAAAATTCACAATGTGAAAAATGGTTTTATGTCCATAATTTTTGAGTAAAAAGCCTTTATAGAGCCTGGATGACATGTTTTGTGGCATGAAACCTTGGGTCACGCCATGAATTTTTTATTCTAGCCCCCATACTCCCCTTTTTCACATCCTGAGTTTCCTTTAGCATACCCAATGAATCCAATTTACATAGTGAATCATATTCATGATGTGAATGACCTGCTGGATCTATTTTTAGTATCCCGGAACACCTATTCTACCTCTGGTAATCACCTAAACCCTTGATCCTTCTACTAAAACTTTAACCACATCCAAAAATTCCATTTCTAGACATTAAAATACCTATAACCTCATTCTAAATTTTGATTATGAAATGAACCATCCATGAGTGAAGAAAATTCAAATTCCCATTGAAATTATCAACTTTATAGACATGGGTTCTTATAATACATGCCTAGTCATGATGCATGAATCCACCCAAATCCCATAAAACAATAACAATAATCTCATCAATGGAAACTCGGAGGTCTGTTACATATGAGCTAGCCAAACACATGGAAACTCCCCTACCTGAGTCCCACACATCCTATATCTTTTCTACTAAGTCTAAGGTTTGTCAAAAAGGAAAGAAGAAAACTATGTTTTGATACCATTTTGTAACTCCCAAACACAACCACCAAGTCCAATTAAAAGATCCATATGACCTCATGCATGCCTCCCCATATGCAAGAGGCTTCCAATTAGCAGCAAGGTCCTAAAATCCATAATATGGGACACTATACCCTTAGTATCAAATAAGAAAATCACAAATAATAAAAAAATAAAAAAAATAGAGTAGTAACAAATGGCATAGTAGGTATCTCACTACATATATGGAAAATAAACCAAGGATCCCCAAACATGTCGGGTCAAACCAAGTAGTAAAATGAAAAGGAAATAAATTCAACAATAGCAGTCCAAAGTGTGTCTCAATGTTGCCTCTAACTCCAAGATTTTGTATCCTTAACTCCATATCATAGATCTGTTTCCCTTCACTAGATATTTGTTCATGAAATCTATACATGCACCATGATTTCTATATAGAGTGTGAGTAATAAACCCAGTAGGACACCACTAATGTTCCCTTGACATAAGTGAACATAATATATAATATTGAATGTCACAACATAAGTAAATGATAAAATAATCATACAACCACATATGTGCCTATTCATCATGTTGTTACCAAGTCTCCATGAACCCAACCCCACCTAATTCAGCACGATGCTGCTAGGGATGTCAAATTCTATCAACCAACATCTACTTTTAAGGGAACACTACATGTAATGACCCAGAATTTTATCAATGGAAATTCACTTCTTATAATTATTTCATGTATTATAAAGCTCATAAATCACATAGATATCCTAATAAAAACTTTATTCTCATAAATGAATAATGAAATAAGTGGTATTTATAGAAATTAAAAAACCTATACCAATGGAATAGTAACTTGATCGTTGGAATAGTAATGTGACCATTTGGAATATTAATTTGGTAGTTAGAATGGTAACCTAACCTATGAAAGTATAAATAAAATTTAGGTATCTTATAAATAAAAAACATGATATATTTATATCAAGGAATGGGTAAATAAATTTTTTAAAAATGATAAATTAAGTGTTGGAATTTTTATGAAACATAAATGTTTATTTAAAATTTTATAATTAATATATAGTAATTTAAAAGAAAATTTATTTTAATAAAATAGATTCATAAATTAACATTTTTTTCTTATAATTATAAGATAATTTTATGAGACCTCAATTTATTTTTCAAAGTGTCGTAAAATCGGTTATAATATTAAAATAGGTATTTTTCGAATAAATGATGATTTTATTTAAAAATTAAATTTACCATATATAGAAAAATATTTTCATAAAATGGAGTCCATTTTTTAAATCTACATGTCAAAAAAATTGCGGTGAATTTTTGGTATTTTTCTAAAATAATTGAATTTTTGGTGAATAGTGAAATACGGTAATTTATGGTATTTAACATTATAAGTAAATAAATGAATTTTTGAGTCATGATTGATTCATGGATGATGTAATTTCACATTATATCAAACTCAAATTCTATAATTACTATACTTAGTCACAATAATCAACACTATTGTTAGTCTTGAGGCAAAATAATAAGCTAATAAATAAAATAATAAAAAACACTCTTCTCCTCCCCCTATAAATACAACCCCTCGCTACCTATTCTTATCACACCTTCTAAGATTTTAGGCTTGTTAATATTCTACCCAATTAATATCCTAAGCCTCTTCCCCATTTTATGTTATTTTTGGTCTCACTAAAAGACCATTTCCAAGTGCCTTAAGGAAGTTCTCAAGGAGATGTTATTCAAGAGGTAAAATCCTCCACCTTTCCATTTTAAATTATTTCTTTCTTCTACATAATCCTTTAATAAATTATAAAAAGTGAAATGATAACTCCATTATCATAAATATTCTATAATTTTATTATTTTGATGGTATTTCCATCATCAAATCTCTTCTATTCTCTTTTTATCTTAAAAACAAAAACATCATCCGTGATGTGTTGATTCACCACCTTCATGGATGATGATTTTTTATTATCTATTACACCTTAATGGATGGTTTTAAAACCATTATAATGGTTAAAAATATTTTAAAATATATATTAAAACTTTTTTTTATGTTCTGGAACTAGTATATATATATAATATTAAATAATAAAACAAAAATAGCTCATGATGATCAAAAATTCACCAAAATAAACTAACATTTGTCATTAATATTTTATCTAATGAATCATTTTCATATCTGAAAACAAAATGATATATGGGACCATTTAAAATTATTTAGGTGAATCGATATCATATAATTCCACTTTTGGAGTTTTTCTTCCATTTGAACTCTCATAATTAAACTTAATGGAACCGATCATAAAATCAAGAAACAAACGCACCTAGAACAACGAAATTAAACATTATAACTCATCGAAATGACCATAAATGAACTTAATAAAATTATAATAAATAAAATAAATTTATAAGATGTTATAAATTAATTAATTAATGGATCTAATTTTATTATCCAGGACATTAAGTGTAAGTGCAAAACACTTTCGGACATAAGGTAAGGGATCTCTCTAAACCTCCCAATTACATTTGGGTTATGCTTTATATCTCTTTACAAAAATGTAATTATTAATTATTATTACATAAATCATCAATATTATATTTATATGTTCCAAAATTATGTATCCAAATCCATTCATCCTTATTCAATGAGAAAATACATGTTTTATAAGGTTCCATTTTTAATTCCTCCTAATAAGCAAGCCCGATTAAAGAGAACTTCCCAATTTCTTACCCATTTTCAAGTACACTCAATAATCTATTTTAAGCCACCATTATGTTTATAAAATCACTAATTTCATAATAAAAAATATCTTAATTCATTTCTAGTTTTATTAAAACAATTGTGCATTTTCCCCTTTAAGACTATTTTATATTTTTCCTTAAACCGCACAAAAGTGGATCATTTTTTAAGTTTCTTAAACACTATTTTACATGTTTTCATTTCAGTTGGACATAATTTTTCATGATCTATAACTATTTTTCATTATGAATGTCCATGTATGATTTAAATTCATTCTTTCATGGACTCCGTTATGATACACACATTGGTTATGCCTTATAATATAATTATGATACCCATTTCTTTCCATGGGTGACCCTTATGTTTATTCCTTGTGTTTGATTATTCATGTGGAACACATATGCATGAACATTTTATAATGGGTGTGACCATATAGCACTCCAATTCATTGGGTAATGTTTATTCTCATGAGGCATCATGTTGGGATAGAGAGTAAACCTAATTCCTTTATGGGACTTTGTCTACCGTGTGATATAGTCTTGGAAGTTAGTCTTGACTCATGTTTATGTCATGTTATATGTTACTTACGCATTCCTATGTTTCCATGATTATATGATCCCATGTTCAACATTTTATTCTTCCATTTGATTTTTCATGTCCCATGACTTTATATTTCATCATGTTATGCCTTCTAACCCATGCGTTATTCTTTATTCCTATGTTTATTTCCTTATAGGGATTTTTAGCTCATCCCTTTGTTCATGTATTCCATAGGTTATCCTATGAAAATTTAATACCTCAAAGTAATTTAGTATCTCATTATGGATTTGAAATAAATGATGTATTTATTTTGGTTTCATGCCTTCTAATTATATACCTAATATTTCAAAGACACTATACTTTACAATCCTTGTTTTGTATTTAATGATTAATTATGGTTAAAATCATGTAATAATATGTGTAAAATTTTGGGGTCTCTATAGTTGGTATCAGAGAATAGTCTAGTTATTTTTGGATATTATGACTAGAAAACTTTAGTAATAACCCTATGGATAATTATGTCACCATGGATAACCTAGATTGAAAATTTAGAGAATCACATGTTAGGATATAATTTTCATTTATATGTTTATCCTTATATGTTCAAAGTTTTCTTTTTATATTCTTATTATATAAGTATTCAATACCCCCCCTCCTAATTTTACTTTCTTTTCTTAGTTAATGGATGGAAATAGGAGAACTCATTCCAACAATCAATGTAATAGGAAATGTGATGATTTCCCTAATGAAATTCCAAATATGATGGGAATAGGATCTCAAAACATTATGACAGTGCTAGAAAAAATGGATACAGTTATGAATATTAACTTGAATCATGTGGAAATCCCTCCTTCTCCTAAGAAAGAGTAAGTTTCAGTCAAATCCTTTATGTAACAAAGGCCTCTTATCTTTGGTGCATCTTTCGATCCCCTCATCACAGAACAATTGATTAACTCCATTGAGAAGATATTCTCTATCATCCAGTGCTCATAAGAAGACAAAGTCATGCTAGTGGTTTATTGTTTTGATGTGGAAGTTGATCAGTAGTGTAATATGACATCCCGCCTTTTTATTACATAACTTTTCATTACATTTTACAAATAGTGGATCTTTAAAGTTTAGTTTCTTGGAAATAAGGTACATAATCCATGAAAACATAAAAAATTATTCTAATAAACTTGTGAGGCTTCATAATAGGTTCATCCTAAGTTAAATTACTTCATATCATAACCTGGGGACATACATCAAAGGATAGGGTGAGCAGAAGGCCCAGTAAGGGAAAACAAGGGAAACAGTTTACTTGTGATATCATTAAGAACTTGATGAAATACATAAAGACATGAGAAATGAAAAAAGAGGAATATCATAATAAAAATAACGTGAATAATAAATTGAAAATGTGGATAAAAGATTTAATTTATACATTCATAATCATATCACCAAGGTCCATCCCCAAGGTGTCATAAAAATTACCAAGGTTATTCACCAAGGTATCGTAAAACTTTTCATCTCTAGAGATTAATTTCTTTACCCAATTCATTAGAGATATATTAGGTTGCACCATTAATATTCATTTATTTTCATGTTATATACATATATCATAATCAAAAATTTCATAAATAACCCAAATAGAATAAAATAAATGGGTTTCATATCAAAATCATGGTGTTTTAAAAAGTACTTAAAAACATGATCATTATGTCATTTATAACCCACATAAAGGGAATGAGGGTTTTATGAATGTAAATTCCAGAATAAAATAAATAATTTTTATGAATTTATTAATACCCCTATAAATGAAAGAGGTTTGTGAATTCACATAAATAAAAAAAGGTTTGTTTTGAGAAAAAGAGATATTTTGAGATGAAAATTCTGTAGCATAATGGGTATGAAACATGGTTTTATAAAACATTAAAAAGAGAGGTTAAAATGGTAAACCATTAATAAAAGACTCATAATACAATATAGGGATATAATAAAATATAAATAATAACTTTTTGTGGAAATTTTAAAGACATACCACATAAAAGAGAACTTGAAAGGAAAAAGAGAAGTTGAGAATTCTCTTACCTTGTAGAGTAACTTCTAAAAATCTAAGATAGGGACCTTGGGGGATTTAGGGAACCTTGGGAGGAATCCATAGAAGGTAATAAAATTAGAAATTTATGTATAATTATTTTGGAATGAAAGGGAACTAAGGAATGGGTGGTTATTTATAGCAAAAGAGAGGGGTTTTTTTATTAATTTCAAATGACACCTCATTAATGGTATTTGCAAAACCATGGGTTTTCCCATGGTATTTTCCACTTGAGTCACCTCATATATTATTTTAATACATTAGAGTCAACCATAATATTATATTAATCATTAAATCATTATGACATATTTATGATTTCATTAAACATAATGAAAACCCAAAACTATATTTTTACTATTCATCGAAAATTCAACTGTTTCAGAAAAATCCCAAAAATTCACCGTAACCATATTTTGACATGTAGAATTCAAAAATAAACTTCATTTTATAAAAATAAATTTCATTTTAAATTAAATTAAATAAATAAAATACTAATACTTATCTAATAATTTTTTAAAACATTTATTTACTTATACTATGATATAATTATATCACATTACCATTTAAGATGATTAAAATATATTTATAATTCCTTAGGTGTGGTTACTATTCCATTGGTCAAATTACCATTCTTAATGGTAAAATTACTATTCCAAATAGTCAAGTTACTATTCACCAAAAAATTAAGTTGATCATATTAGACTCTAAATATCTCCCTGATCGTAACCGTATATGTCCGTTTTTCAAAAATCATTTCACAGAAAAAGTAATTTAATAATAAAATCTTTTTTTACTATTCATAAAACACTATTCATCAAAAAAATTGAAACTTCTTAGAAAACTTCTAAAAATTCATCCTAGATTAATTTTGACATTTGAAACTCAAAAAATGATGTTTATTTTTTAATAATAATTTTATATGTATGAGAAATCTATGAAAAGTACATTTTTTACTTCTAAAATCAATTTATAAAATTTTTCTTAATTAAACATATATTTTATTAAACAAATCTATTCTTATAACAGAAATGTTGAAATAAAAATTTTATTAAAACAAAGGGATTACATATTAAGTAGTTAGGTCCTTGACACATAACCCCTTAAAACACTCACATATGACCTCAGGGTAAGGTGTACGATGGTGATGGACTCTTGGGGTGTCTCAAATAACATTTCCCAAGTGGTAATTTCCACCAACTTGAACTTCTCCCATTGGAAATTTTGTTCAAGCTTAACATATTGAAGTTTAGCTTGGTCTTGATCCAGAGCGAAGCCCAGTGACACCACCTCCTTCCCAAGCTCCGACAAATGGGCTTTATACAGCCTTAATCTACTAGATGAGGCCATTGACTCTTCTTTTTGCATTAATTAACCATTATCATTTCTATTTATAATCACTAATCTTAATGATAAGAGTATAGTTTCCAACAGTCATACTGGCCAACCATCATATAATAGTCTAAACCCAATGGTTTCATTTCAGTTATACTCACTTCATTAATAAAGGGATATAGTTTTGTTAAGCACATAATAATATAACACACATTTTCAGAAAAGAATTATTATTCAAAATGTTTAGTTCATTGCATTCTTACCCCTTTAAGAAATTTCATCCCCAAAATTTCAAATTGATCTCTCAGTTGTGAAAAGTTGAGGGTACTTCTGCTTCATAGTCTCTTCTAGTTCCCAAGTGACTTCTTAATATTTTTTGTTCCTCCACAACACTTTAACAAGGTGGGTAGTCTTGTTGTGTGTAACCTTATATCTATGATCCAAGATCTCCAATGGTTGCTCCTCATAAGAGAGGTCGTGTTCCAATTATACCACCTCTAGATTCAGTACATGTTAAGGGTCAGGTATGTACTTCCTCAAGAGGGATATGTGGAATAGATCATGAACATGAGCTAGATTTGGAAGAAGTGCAAGTCGATAGGCCACTGCACCTACGCGGTCAAGGATTTCATAGGGGCCAACGTACCTAGGGCTGAGATTCCCTTTCTTCCCAAACCTCATGACTCTCTTCCATAGAGAAATTTTAAGGAAGACCTTATCACCAACATCAAACTCCAAGTCCCTTCGAAGGTTGTTGGTATAGCTCTTCTGCCGACTTTGAGCAGTCTTGATGTATTGTTGGATGGCATGAACCTTTTCTGTCATCTCTTGCACAATATTAGACCCAAGAATCTTTCTCTCACTAACTTCATACCTACAAGTAGAAGTTCTACATCGCTTCTCATATAGAACTTCATAGGGTTCCATTTCAATGCTTGAGTGGAAGCTTTTTTTGTAATAGAACTCGACTAATTGGATATGTTTATCCCATCCACTTTAAATTCCATTGAGCATGTTCTCAACATGTTCTCAAGTGTCTAAATATTCCTTTCATATTGGCTATCAGTTTGGGGGTGATAGGCCATACTGAAATTCACTTTGGTACACAGAGAATGTTGAAGACTTATCGATAATTTTGATGTGAACCTTGGATCACGATCAGATACGATAGAAAGTGGAAATCCATGCATACATACCACTTCCTTCATGTAAATCCTAGAAAGTTAATCAATAGATAAATCTTCCTAAATAAAGATAAAATGGGTAGTCTTGGTGAGACAGTCCACTAAAACCCATATCGCATTGTTTCCTTTGGAAGTTTTTGGGAGACCAGTGACAAAGTCTATAGTGATATTGTCCCACTTCCATGTTGGTATGGGTAATGGTTGTAATACCCCTTTAGAAATGTGTCTCTCTTACTTCACTTGATGACACACCAGGCACCTTGTAGTGTAGTCAGAAATCTCTCTTTTCATGTTATCCCACCAATAATAATCATGAAGGTTCCTATACTTTTTAGTGCTTCTAGGATGTATAGAAAATGTAGAGCTATGAGCTTCATCCATCATATCCTTCTTCATTTTTGGAATAGAAGGTACACATAGTCTTCTACTAAATTTCAGTACACCTTCTTGATCAATATTGAACTTAGGAAAATTCCCATCCTTCACATCCTCAAACTTCTTCTGTAACAAAGGATCTTCTTTTTTAGCTTTCTTGGTCTTCCCTATTAATGATGGTTGAGAAATAATTTTGGATAAGGATGATGATGTACCTTACCTTATAATTCCCATGTCTAGTTTTACTGGGTATTTGATCAAGGGATATCTTTGAATCCTCATAATTTCCATAACAACAGGGTCTTTCCTACTTAATGCATCGACGACTTTGTTTTATCTTCCAGGGTGATAATGAATTGAAAAATCATAGTCTTTAAGAAGTTCCATCCATCTCCTCTATATCAGGTCCAATTCCTTTTTTATGAAAATATACTTCAAAATTTAATGGTCTATGTATATATCACATTTATCCCCATAAAGATAGAGCATCCATATCTTCAAAGAAAAAACAACCGTATCCATTTCAAGATCATGCATAGGATAGTTCGTCTCATGTGGCTTCAACTATAGATATGCATAAGCAATGAATTTTTCATTTTGCATAAGGATTCACCCAATCCCTTTCATAGATTCATCTATAAAAATAACGAATCCTTATCCGATTGAGGGTAGAGTTAACACGGGTTTAGTAACCAATCTCTTCTTCGGCTCTTGGAAACTTTCCTCATACTCCTTTTTCTAGATGAACTTGACCCCTTTTCAAGTTAACTTGGTTAATGGATTATAAAGTCATGAAAAGTGTTTCACAAACCTCCTATAATATCTTTCTAAACCAAGGAAACTATTAATCTTAGTTATTTTTTTAGGATGAATCCACTCCTCTACACCCTTTGTATTTTTAGAGTCAACTGACATTTCTTCATTGGTTACAATGTTCCCCAAGAAAGCAACTTTTTGTAACCAAAATTCACATTTTTTAAACTTTCCAAAAAGCCTCTCCTTCCATAGAGTTTGTAAAATAACCCTTAAATGATATTCATGCTCCTCAATACTTTTAGAATATATCATAATATCATCAATAAAAATTACCACAAAATTATCAAGGTAATCCTTAAAGACTCTATTCATCAAATCCATAAAAATAGAGGGTGCATTAGTCAGTCTGAAGGGCATAACAACAAACTCATAATGCCCATATCTTGATTAGAAGGTAGTTTTTAGAATATATTCCTTCTTCACCCTCAATTGATGATAACCAGATTGAATATCAATCTTGGTGAATAATTAATCCCCACAAAGTTGGTCAAATAAGTCATCAATTCTTAGAAGAGGATATTTTTTCTTCATTGTGATCCTATTCAGTTCTCTATAATCAATGCATAACTGCATTGATCCATCCTTCTTCTTAAAAAAGAGAATAGGCTCTCCCCATAGAGACACACTCGGTCAGATGAACCCCTTATCCAAAAGATCTTGGAGTTGTTTCATTAATTCCTTCAGCTCCACGTTTTCCATCCTATACGGGGTCTTTGATATTGGATGATATTTTAGTATAGGTTCAATAGATAATTTTACCTCTCTTTCTAGGGTAGTTCTAGGTAACTCCTCAGTAAATACGTTGATGTATTCCTAAATGATGGGGACATCCTCTATTCATATACTGTCATTTCCTTCTTCATCGTCACCAATAAACTCCATAAAGAAGTTTATAGGAGGTTATTCTAGACAAATATCTGGTCGATAAATCTCTCCTTGGAAGATAACTATAGGTTTCCCATTCAAGACTACTAATATTTCCTTACTTATACATTTGATCTTATCATTATACTTTGAAATCCAGTCCATCCCTAGTATAATTTCTAATTCCAACATGGGAATGAATACTAGATTTGTGATAATATTGTGCTCACTAAAGTAAATACTAGAGTTTCTAAACACTGAAGATGTTTGAAAAATCCCACTAGGAGTCCTGACTGATAACTCTACTTTTATCAATTCAAGGGTTGATTCTAATTTTTTTTTCAAACATTGAGAAAATAAAAGAATTCATAGAACCAAAATCAAATAAAGTACTTGCTAGATTTGAGAGAAAAACAAGAGTACCTTCCACCACATCATTTGGAGCTTCAACATCAGTTGTCGTGATAGAAAAAGCATGACCTTACTCTCTTGGCCTTTGTTGAGGCTGATGGTGATTCCCCTCCACTACCCTAGGATCTAGAAAGTGATTGGAAAAGTGCCCAACCTATCCACAATTAAATCATTGGACTTCAGGTAGGTTCTGCACCATCTTACCTTTTTCGTTAGTTTTGGGAAGTTTAGGCTTCACCTCACTATGACAATTCTATGTGATATGGTCATCTCTTCCACACTTGTAGAACTTCCCACTCCCGAGCAGGCAGTCCTCGAATGCTTCTTCCCACATTTATTACACATGGGAAGTTGCACTTGATTTCCTCCTCTTCCATAATTAAATATAATCTCCAATATTGGATCCATTAATATCTTCTTTTCATTGAATTTTTTAGACCATTGTGTCTCACCGAACTGCAGTTCGACTTTCATAGCACTCTGTATGATCTCCTCATAGCTATCATAGTCTCGGTTGGCTAGATTCTTCCTCATATGAGGTATTAGTCCACAAAATAATCTATCAACCTTCCCATTAGGATCCATGACAAATATATAGGTGTAACATGAAATCCTTGTGAAGTTCATCTTGTAGATTCTCATAGATTCATTCTCCCTATACTTCAGCTCGAGAAATTCCTTCTCCATTTTTGTTCTCATCGAATGAGGGAAATACTTATTGAAGAAGATCCATATAAACTATTCCCACTCTATAGCTTCAATATCCCCTCTTGGCCTTGTGTTTTTAATCAGTTCCCACCACTAATCAGCTTCTCCCTCTAAGTGGTAACCAGCCAAGGTGACTTTATCTTATTCAGAACTACGAAGTACTAAAAATATCTTTTCTACATATCTTATCCATTGTTCTGGAATCAATGGGTCGGTAGATCCACTAAAAATTGTTGGTCATTAACAAATAAAGTACTCGATGGAATGTTGATCCCTTCTTGGTGAAATCAGTCTCTCAGCTTGATTCAAGTTATTTCCCATAACTTGAGTCATTTGATTCATCATTCTCATGAAATCTTCTATTTAGGCTTCCATTGGAGGGCCATCAGCGCATGGTCCATTGCAGTCACCATTTTCATGGTTCCTCTTGTTTCCCACCATTTTCTAAAATAAGAAAACCTTAGTGAGAAACTTATTTCATTTAAGAATCTTATAACTCTAAAGGATTTTTTATTTCTTAAAACCTCATGCTTAAACACATTATTCATAATCAACAATTACATTTTCTATAAATCCTTTATAATGGTTCATAAAAATCTTATGATTGAACAAACATATCCCCTAGGAGTTTCAAACCAGGAGTGCAGCAAGGACCATTTTTGTTCATCAGTTCCTATTCGAGACTAGCTCAAAGAAGTGTTTTTGGGTTTTACCCCTAGGTACATATGTGCCAGAGCCACATCCACTTGTTCGTATCTAGACAAGGATTTATTTGTTCGAAAACCACTTACTTAATATTTCACCAAAATAATAGGAAGTTTTCCTATATTTAAACTTTTTTATAGGGTTCTTACTAACATTTTCATATCCTAATTTCCACAAATAACTAAACTATCCTTTGATACCAACTATGACATTCCGACTTTTTATAACATAACTTTTCATTACATTTTACAAATATAGGATCTTTAAAGTTTAGTGTCTTAGAAATAAGGTACATAATACATGAAAACATAAAAAATTATTCTAATAAAATTTTAAGGCTTCATAATATGTTCATCCTAAGTTTAAATACCTCATCTCATAACTTGGGTACATACATCAAAGGAGAGAATGAGCAGAAGACCCAGTAAGGGAAAACAAGGGAAATAGTTTACTTGCGATATCAATAATAACTTGATGAAATACATAAAGACATGATCAATGAAAAAAGAGTCATATCATAATAAAAAACATGAATAATAACATGAAAATATAGATAAAACATTTAATTTAGATATTCATAATCATATCACCAAGGTCCATCCCTAAGGTGTCATAAAAATTACCAAGGTTATTCCCCAAGGTATCGTAAAACATGTCATATCTAGTGATTAATTTCTTTACCCAATGCATTGGAGCATTATCAGGGTTCACCCTTAATATTTATTTATTTTTATGTGATCCACATATATCATAATCAAACATTTCATAAATAACCCAAAGAGAATAAAATAAATGGGTTTCATATCAAAATCATGGTGTTTTAAAAAGTACTTAAAAGCATGATCATTATGTCATTTATAACCCACAGAAAGGGAATGAGGGTTTTGTGTATATCAATTCCATAATAAAATAAATAATATTTATGTATTTATTAATACCCCTATAAATGAAAAAGTTTTGGGTATTCTCATAAAGAAAAGAAAATAATTTTTTTTTAGAAAAAGAGAGAGATTTTGAGACGAAAATTCTGCAGCATAACAGGTATGAAACATGGTTTTATAAAACATTAAAAAGAGAGGGTACATGGGTAAACCATTAATAAAAGAAACATAATACAGTATAGAGATAGAATAAAATATAAATAAGAACATGGTATGAAAATTTTAAAGACATTCCACATAAAAGAGAACTTGAAAGGAAAAGAGAAGTTGAGAATTCTCTTACCTTGTAGAGTGACTTCTAAAACTCTAAAATTAGAACCTTGGGGGATTGAGGGAACCTTGGGATGACTACTTGGGAGGTAATAAAATCATAAATTCATGGATAATTATTTTGGAATGAAAGTAAATGAAGTAATGGGTGGGTATTTATAGCAAAAGAGAGGGATTTTTTATTAATTTTAAAGGACACCTCATTAGTGGTATTTGCAAAACCATGGGATTGATCATGGTATTTTCCACATGATACACCTCATATATTATTTTAATCCATAAGATTCGACTAGAATCTTATATTACTCACTATATCATTATGAAATAGTTATGATGTCATTAAACATATCGAAAACCCAAAACTGTATTTTTACAATTCATCGAAAATTCAACTATTTCAGAAAAATTCCAAAAATTCACCCTAACCATTTTTTGACGTGTAGAATTAAAAAATAAACTCCATTTTATAAAAATAAATTTCATTTTAAATTTAATTAAATAAATAAAATAATAATACTTATTTAATAATTTTTTAAAACTTTTATTTACTTATACTATGATATAATTATATCACATTACCATTTAAGATGAATAAAATATATTTATACTTACTTAGTTGAGGTTACTATTCCATTGGTCAAATTACCATTCATAAGGGTAAAATTAATATTCTAAAGGGTCAAGTTACTATTAGCCAAAAAATTAATTTGATCCTATTTGACTCTAAATATCTCCCTAATCGTAACCGTGTATGTCTGTTTTTCGAAAATCATTTCACAGAAAAAGTTATTTAATAATAAAATATTTTTTAATATTCATCAAAAAAAATACTATTCGTCAAACACTATTCATCAAAAAAATAATTGAAACTTATTTGAAAACTTCTAAAATTCATCCTAGATTAATTTTGACATTTGAAATTCAAAAAATGATGTTTATTTTAACATAATAATTTTCTATGTATGAGGAATCTCTGAAAAGTATAATTTTTACTTATAAAATCAATTTATTAAATTTTTATTAATTAAACATATATTTTATTAAGAAAATTTATTCTTAGAATAGAAATACTGAAATAAAAAATTTATTAAAACAAAGGGATTACATATTAAGTAGCTAGGGCCTTGACACATAACCCCTTAAAACACCGGCATACGACCTCAGGGTAAGGTGTGTGATGGTGGTGGACTCTTGGGGTGGCTTAGATAACATTTCCCGAGTGGTAATTTCCATCAACTTGAACTTCTCTCATAGGAAATTTTGTTCAAGCTTAACATGTTGAAGTTTGGCTTGGGTTTGGTCCAGAGCGAAGCCTGGTGACCCTACCTCCTTCCCCAGCTCTAAAAAATGGGCTTCATACGGACTTAGTCTACTAGATAAGGCCATCGAATCTTCTTTCTGCATTAATTAACCATTGTCATTTCTATTTATAATCACTAATCTTAATGTTAAGAGTATAGTTTTTAGTTTTCATATTAACCAACCATCATATAATAGTCTAAACCCAATGGTCTCATTTTAATTATACTCACTTCATTAATAGAGGGATATAGTTTTGTTGAGAACATAATAATATAACACAAATTTTTAGGAAACAATTATTATTCAAAAAAATTGTATCGTTACAAGGAAACTGATCAAAAGCACAAATTCCAAGGAGTAAATCGGTTCCATGGATTGGGATTCATTCAAGAAAATATTTTTCAATAAATATTTTCCCTGAAAACTCCATCTTAAGATGGAAAGGGAGTTCCTCAGACTAAAGAAAAATAAATATGATTCTATCAGGGTGTACAAGGAAAACTTTAAAAGGCTTGCATGATATGCCTCTGGCTTTGGTATGAACACTAAAATCAAGGTGGATTGCTTATTTAGAGAACGAAAGTCGAGTATACTAAAATCATTAGTGACTCAAGACTTTGATAGCTATGAGGAGTCTGTTGTGACCTTAAGGTTGAAATGGAGATTGGATACTCTCAATGGTCTTATGGTCCTAGAGATAAAAAGAGAAAAATGGAATTTAATATGGGAGGATCAATAGATAAATCCCATGAAATAAAGAAAACCCAATATCCCATGTGTCAAAAGTGTGGGAAGAAGCATCCTGGAAACTACCTAAGGGGAACCAGGAGATGTTTCAAATGTAGAACAGAGGGTCATCAGGATAATTTTTATCGAATGGATTTAAATTATCCCACTAATGTGGAATAATAAAGGAATGTTCAGACCAACAATCAGCCCATAGTGCAGTGTTTCAACTACAAGGAACATGGGCATTATTCAAGCCAATTCCCTAAGCCAAGGGTTGTCAGAGGCAATCAAAAACAACCTCTAAGTTAGCAAGGAAGGTCATATGTTATCACTACTACTGAGGTGGATCCTGATAATGATGTGGTGATAGGTACGCTGTCTATTCATTCAAGAATAGTGAACATACTATTTGATTCTATTTCTACACATTCTTTCATATCTTTCAATTTTAGTAGAACTATTCAAACACCACCTCAAACTATGAAGGTTGGGTTATCTATGAGAATAGAAAATGGGGAAATTATTTCATCCAAAATATATAACTCCTCCCCAGTTAATGTTTGTGGAATGAACCTTCCATCAAATATTTTATTACTTCCTTTGGTGAAGTTTGATTCTATATTGGGCATGGATTGTCTATATTTATATAAAGAAAACATCAACTATAGAGAAAGAGAGATTACTCTTCACATCTCAAGGAATCCTCCAAATATATATAATTGTAAGGATGAGGATGAATCTCCTTTAGAATCACCATATCAAGTTTGGATATTATTACCTTATGAAAAAACATATCTACCTCAATTGATTGAGACAAAGGATATAATCACTCTCGAAGACATGAACATTGTGTGGGACTACATTGATGTGTTACCTGAAGAATTTTCTGATCTTCCTCCTAATTGAGAGGTTGATTTCTCGATTGAACTTATTCTTGGATCTCTACCTATATCAAAGACTCCTTATAGAATGGAAATTATTGATTTGTAAGAACTGAAGAAGCAGTTATAATAGAATCTAGATAAGGGTTTTATATGCCCGAGTACTTCACCATGGGGTGAATCAGTCCTCTTCATCAAAAATAATGATAGATCAATGTGCATCTACCATATATAGATGACTTGTTTGATAAACTATGTGGGGTCAAGTATTTCTATAAGGTGGACCTTCGATCTAGATATCACCAATTAAAGGTGAGGAAGGAAGATATTACTAAGAATGCCTTTTGAATAAGGTATAGACACTATGAGTTTATAGTGATGCCTTTCAGACTCACTAATGCTCCATCAATATTAATGAACTTAATGAATATAGTATTTAGATATTACATCGACAAATTTATGGTATTCTTTATAAATTATATTCTAATATACTCCAAGAGTAAGGAGGAACATGAGGATCATTTGAATATTATGCTAAAGACTTTGTGAAGGGAGAATCTATATAGGAAGTACAATAAATGTGAGTTCTGGATGGAGGAAGTCTCATTCATGGGGAATGTTATCACCATAAAGGAATATATATGGACTATTCTAAAATAAATGAAATTAAGGAGTTCCCCATACCAGCATTTCTAAGGGAGATTTATAGTTTCAATGGTCTATCTAGGTATTACCAATGATTTTTGAAGAACTTATCATGATTTTCAAGTCCATTAATCAATCTAACTCGGAAGGGAGTAAAGTTTTTCTAGACTAATGAGTGTGAATATTGCTTCAAAGATTTGAAAAGGAGGCTTATCACTACACTATTACTCACACTTCTGACAAGTGGGGAACTATATTTGGTATATAGCAATGATTAAAAGAAGGGTTTAGGATTTTTACTGATAAAAAATGATAAATTGATAACCTACACCTCAAGGTAGTTGAAACTTCATGAGAAAAAATATCCCATGCATGATCTAGAGTTGGTGACTGTTATCTTAATGTTGAAAATCTGATGGAATTATCTCTATGGGGAGAAGTGTGAGATATATACTAATCATAAGAGCCTCAAATATATATTCACATAGAAGGAGATTAATATACGCTAGAGAATATGGTTAGATCTCATTAAAGATTATGACTTCTCAATCCACTACCATCCTGGTAAAGAAAATAAAGTGGTAGATGCCCTAAGTAGAAAGGATCCCGCAATATTATCAATGATGAGAATTGATAAGGATCCAATATTTTTAGACCTATAAAGGATGGACATGGGAATCATTAAGGAAGTAACATCATCAATCCTTTCTCAAATGATTGTCCAACCATCACTTGTAGAGAAAATAAAGGATTATCAAATAAATGATGTAGAAATTCATAAGGAAGAAGATATTAGAAAATAGAAATCATTAGAGTTCAAAATTGATGAGTAATGAGTCATAAGATTCGGGTCATGAATATGTGTACCATCAAATCCAGATATAAAGGAAGAGATTCTAAATGACACACAAAGCCCAACCTTCTCTATTCACCCAGGGATCACAAAGGAATATTGAGATCTCCGAGAGAACTGTTGGTGGGAAAATATGAAGAAAGATATCACAAAATATACATCAAAGTGCTTGGTATGTTAGCAAGTGAAGGCTGAATGAAAAAATTATAAGGGTATGATGAAACCATTACCCATACCAACATGGAAATGGGAAAACATCACCATGTACTTTGTCACTGAACTTCCAAAGACATCCAGAAGAAATAATTCTATATGGGTTGTTGTGGATCATCTTACAAAGGTGGATCACTTTATCAAAATTTGATAGAACTTATCACTATATCAACTTTCACGGATATGCATCAGAGAAGTGGTAAGGATACATGGAGTACCATTATTGATTGTATCTGATCAAGGTATCATATTCACCTCCAAGTTCTGGAAAAGTCTCCAACATGCTCTAAACACTGAGCTAAACTTCAGTACGGCTTATCAATCAAAAACTAATATCCAATATGAGTAGACTATTCAGACACTAGAATACATGTTGAGAGCATATTCTATGGACTTCAAAGAAGGATCAGACTAACATATACCTATGATCGAGTTCTCTTACAACAACAGTTTTCATTCAAGCATTCAAATGGCTCCATATAAAGCCCTTTAGGGGAAAATATGTATAACACTGTTATACTGGGATAAATTCAGTGAATGTAAGCTGCTAGGACCTAAATTGGTCGAAGAAATGGTTGAAAATGTGAAAACCATTCAGTATCATATCAAGTCATTCCAAAGTTAACATAAGATCTATGCAGATAATCATTGATGATACTAGGATTTTAAGGTTGGTGATATGGCATTCCTCTACATATCTCCATGGAATAAGATCATGAGATTTGGGAAGAAAGAAAAGCTAAGTCCCAAGTGCATCGTCCCCTTTCAGATTCTTGATCGTTTCAGAGTTATGGCATATCAACTAACACTTTAACCAACCACATATCAAGTATATTATGTATTCCACATATCCCTCTTGAGGAATTACATACCAGATCCCTCACATGTACTGAATTCAGAGGTGGTACAGTTGAAAAATGATCTCTCTTATGAGGAGTGGATGGTGAAGATCTTGGACCGTAGAGATAAAGTTTTATTCAATAAGACTAATCACCTAGTCAAAGTACTATGGTGGAACCATAAGTATGAAGATGCAACATGGGAACCAGAGGAAGCAATGAAAGTGAAGTACCCTCACCTGTTTTCATCTTAAAATGTAAAATGAAATTTCGAGGGTAAAATTTCATAAGGGGGGAGGAATGTAACAACCCAGAATTTTATCAATTGAAATTCCATTCTTATAATTATTTCATATAATATAAAGCTCATACATCACATATAGAACCCAATAAAAACATTATTCTCATAAATTAATAATGAAATAAGTGGTATTTATAGAAATTAAGGAACATATACCAATGGAATAGTAACTTTGCTATTGGAATAGTAATGTGACCATTAGGAATATTAGTCTGGTCGTTAGAATAGTAACCTCCCCTATGAAAGTATAAATAAAATTTAGGTATCTTATAAATTAAAACATAATATATTTATATCAATAAATAAGTAAATAAATGTTTTAAAAATGATAAATTAAGTGTTGGAATTTTTATAAAATATGATTTTTTATTTACAATTTTATAATTAATATAATTATTTAAAAAAATATTTTAATAAAATAGATTAGTAAATTAATATTTTGTTTTCTTATAATTATAAGATAATTTTATGATACCTTAATTAATTTTTCAAAAGTGTCATAAAATTGGTTATAATATTAAAATCGATATTTTTTGAATAAATGATGATTTTATTTAAAAATTTAATTTCCAATATTTAGAAAACTATTTTCATAAAATGTAGTCAATTTTT
The DNA here is from genome assembly GCA_963277665.1 of Viscum album. Taxonomy (NCBI): domain Eukaryota; kingdom Viridiplantae; phylum Streptophyta; class Magnoliopsida; order Santalales; family Viscaceae; genus Viscum; species Viscum album. The sequence continues at coordinate 1,843,659,865 of OY728129.1, read as the reverse complement.
AAAATATAAACATCAAAAAATAGTTGGGGTAAATTTTTTGTATTTTTCTAAAATAGTTGATTTTTTGTGAATAGTGAAATACAACAATTTACGATATTTAACATTATAAGTAAATAAATGAATTTTTGAGTCATGGATAATGTAAGTGAACATTATCTTGAACTTATGTTCTATAGTTAATTTACTTAGTCATAAGAATCAACATTATTGGTAGTCTTGATTCAAAATAATAAACTAATTAATAAAATAATCAAAAACTCCCCTCTCCTCCCCTATAAATACCACCCCACACCACCACTTTTCCTCGCACCTTATAAGATTTTGATCTTGCTAATATTATACCCAATTACTATCCCAATCCTCTTCCCCATGTTCTAGTCTTGTTTTTATCCCCAAAAGACCATTTCCAAGTGCCTTAAGGAGGTTCTCAAGGAGACGTTATTCAAGAGGTAAAATCCTCCACCTTTCTCTTTTAAATTCTTTCTTTCTTCTACGTCATCATTTCCCCCACTATCCAAAGTGACATGATAACTCCAATATCATATATATACTATAATTTTATTATGTTAATGGGATATCCATCATCAAATCTCTTCTCTTCTATTCTTATCTTAAAATAAAAAACATCGTCTATGATGTGTCGATTCACCACCTTCATGGATGATGATTTTTTGTTTTCTATTACCACCTTTATGACTAGTAATAAAACCATTATAATGGTTAAAATAGATTTTAAAATGTATATTATAACTTTTTTTATGTTCTGGAACTAATATATATATATATATATATATATATATATAATTAAATAATAAAACAAAACTAGTTCATGATGGTCGAAAATTCACCAAAATAAACTAACGTTCATCATTAACATTTTATCTAATGAATAATTCTCATGTATAAAAAATGATATATGGAACCATTTAAAATTATGGGGGTTCATAAATATCATATAATTCCACTTCTATAGTTTTTCTTCCATTTGAAAAGAAGTCCCATAATTAAACTCAAGGGAATTGATCATAAAATCATGAAACAAACGCACCCAGAACAACAAAATTAAACATTATAACTCATCAAAATGACCATAGATGAACTTAATAAAATTATAATAAATAAAATAAATTTTTAATAGGTTCTTAATTAATTAATTTATGGATCTAATTTTATTATCTAGAACATTAAGTGCAAGTGCATAATGCTTTCGAATGTAAGGTAAGTGATCTCTCTGAACCTCCCAATTACATTTAGGTTATACTTTCTCTCTCTTTACACCAATGTAATTATTAATTATCCTTACATAATTATTCCATGTTCTATTTATATGTTCCAAACTTATGTATCTGGATCTATTAATACTTCTTTGATGAGGAAATACATGTTTTATAAGGTTCCCTTTTCAATTCCTCCTAATAAGCAAGTTCAATTAAAGGGAACTTCCCAATTTCTTACCCATTTTCAAGTACACTTAATAATATGTTTTAAGGAATAATTATTTTTTTAAAATCACTAATTTAATAATGAAAAACTATCTTAATTAATTTCTGGTTTTATTCAAACAATTATTTCTTTTCCCCTTTAAGTCTTTTTTATATTTTCCCTTAAACCGCACAAAAGTGGCTCATTTATAAAGTTTCTTAAACACTCTTTTTACATGTTTTCACTTTAGTTGGACATAATTTTTCATGATATGTGCCTATTTTACCTTATTAATGTCTATTTATTATTTAAATTCATTTTTTCATGGACACCTCTATGATACTCCCATTGGTTATGCCTTATGACATGATTACGGCACCCATTTTTTTCCATGGGTAACCCTTATGTTTATTCATTATGTTTGATTATTCATGTAGAAAACATATGCATGAACATGTTATTATGGGTGTTCCCAGATAGTTCTCTAATACATTGGGTAATGTTTAGTCTCATGATACATTATGTTAGGATTAGGAGTAAACCTAATTCCTTTATTGACTTTCTCCACCATGTGATATAGTCTTGGTAGTTAGCATTGACTCTTTTTTGTATCATGTTATATGTTGTTGCCACATTCCTATGTTTCCATGATTATATGATCCTATGTTCTACATGTTATGGTTATATGTGATTATTCATGTTTCATTCCTTTATATGTCATCATGTTATGCCTTCTAACCCATATGTTATGATTTATTCCTATGTTTATTCCCTTACTGGGATTTTTAGCTCATCAATTTGTTCATGTATTCCCCAGGTTATCTTATGAAGATGTAAGATATCAAAGTAATTTAGGATCTCATTATGGAGTTTAAATAAAATATGTATTTATTTTGATTTCATGCCTTCTAATTATGTACCTTATCTTCCAAAGACACTAGACTTTATGATCCTTGGTTTGTATATAATGATTAATTATGGTTAAAATAATGTAATAATATGTGTAAAAAGATAGGGTCATTATACTGAACACCTCACCCCAATGGTGATCATTATCAGGAACACTACACGTCCCACCCTGACGGTGGTCATTATCCTTAGGTGATGGTAAGTCCCACCTAACATGCTTGATGTAATTGAATAAAACATCACCCTGTATGGAATTCTCCCACTTTGGATTGTAGTTGAAAAATTATCAGTTCCCATGCATGGTATATTCCCATGTCAGCAGACATGTCTGTGATCTAACCCATATCATCAAATGATCTATGGTCTATAGCCATCATCAAGTCAACACGCTCCCCATCCAAGGGATTATCTAGCTGAAACTAAGTAACTCAGTCATCCTGATACCTGAATCATGTTCCAAAGGCTATGAAATACCAAAAATAATATGTATCATAACAAGGATCAATAATAAATGTCAATATAAGTTCTCAAGAGGCTACATGTAAGTCATATGGTCAAATATCAAGCATGGATATCAAGGGCCACTCACACACCCTCAAGAAACATACAATAAGCAAGGTTATCAACCATAAACCATAAAATCATGGAAATATCAAATTAAAGGCCCTATATGGTAATTAAATTCATACCTAAAGGTTTTCAACATCAAGGTTTGTTAGGGGTGTTGTCTCTTGAACTACATTCTCACACCAACTGAAATAATATCTCTTTCTAAGAACTCCTAGAACCAATTTCTCATAAAATAATATGGTTTCTAAATAAATACACAAGGGAGAACAATAAAAGAGGGTAGGAAAAACACGTACCCAATGAAAACCACCGTAAATGTTAGAATTTGAGTTTGGTTGAAGATAAACTTCAAAGCTATAACATGAGAGGCTCGCCAAAGAAGGATTGGCCAAGAGGTTTACAACCAAGATATAGAAGAATGCCAATGGTACTCAAGAAGAGATATTGTCCATTAAAATTGATTAAATCCCCATTAAACCACATGATATATCATGGAAATAACCATAATATTCCCATTTCAGGATCAACCAAAGAAGGAGAAGAAGAATTCAACTTTAATGAGAAAAAAACTCATCGAATTCTCTACTGAATCACCTCAAAACAAAAGTAACAGAAACGGTGGATGGAAAGAGGCCTTAGATTGAAAAGGGGGAGGGAAAGATTGATCAAAATAAGGAATAAAACCAAGATCAAAATAATATCATAGCACCAAATCATCCCTCTCATCAAGAACATCCCAAATTCATCAATCTTTGAATAGAAAGGAAAATTAAGTGATTTGATCAGGTAAAATGGGTGAAAATGGTATTAATCACTCCCTCATAACATTCAAACATGGTTTTATAACCAACCATGAAATATTGATGGAGATATAAGGAGGAATAAGAGTGTTTCATACATTATAAAGGATCCCAATCATTGTCACACCATACACCACGGCATGGCCTTGGTTTTGGTGTCCTTAAACACATAGCCTGGGAAGGATTACCCTAAGGCATGTCCCCAAGAATCAAGTTGTTTTACCCTCACCATACTCTCAAAAATGGGAATGATGGGGTATGCTAGGACATGGTCAATAATAGGCCTTATTATGCACCACATATTGGCCAATCTGTTCTCCCCTTGCTCATTTTTCACCAAGGCACACACTAGGGACACCATGGCTTACACTAGGATGTGGTGTTTCCAGTTTTGGAAAAAAAACCAAAAATCCATTTTAAACATCCAAAATATACTTTATGATCTCAATACTTTACCTAATAATAGTTATACATAAAAATCAAAGGATAAAATAGGAAACAAGGCTTTTCATATAAATGAAACAAAAATTGAAGCCGTTATAGGTTACATTTGTGGGTACCACTATAGGAAATATACCCTATACCAATGGTTTTAAACCATTGGTATAGGTTTTGGAACCATTGTAATAGCCTATATCAATGATTCCCTAAACCATTAGGTGCCTAGGTGTGGTTATATCCCTACACTAATATTTTTCTTCAAATTTTTGGTATAGGTAGCCTGGATTTACCTGATACCAACAGTTTTATTAAAATGTTGGTATAGACTTATTTTACATAGGCAACCATCAGTATCTGCCATCTTGGATCAAAACCATCACATATCCCCAAACACCTATTATCCAGTATAGAAAATTGAGAAACAAATTAATTCATTAAACTAGTAACAATACACATTTAAAATATCACATATATGCAATCACATTTATTCATCAAACATCATGTGTCATAAATATTAGTCAGAAATGTTGAGGATCAATCTCTATCTCATCACAACCACTATCATCACCATCATCACCAATGTACTCATCACCATCATCATCACCATATTTATTATCATCCTTGGCACTGTCATTTTCATCATCACTATCATCGTCATTGCCATATCCATCTCTAGGAAATTCATCATCCTGACCACCACAAGGACTATCATCATCATTGCATGATTCATCATATAACGAATGCATTGTCGACATGCATGTATAAAAAATTATGGCGGTATCTAGTGGAAGTTATGTACATAATGTTTCCATAAATTTCTCATTGTACTTTTGACTTCATTCACGCTCCTTCATGGAAATTTATTGGCCTCTGATGCCTCTATATGAGCCATTGTTTCCTATGAACGAGACATTTCCAACTCAGTTCTACCATAAAAGTTAGAGGAACCAAAATTGAGATAATATATATTGGGAAAAATATTCTTACCTAGTTGATAGAATACTCTCCCTTGGTGCTCATCTCCTAATATCTGGTGAAAATGATCATTTTGCCCAATGTCTTTATCTTATCAAAAAAATAAAACTTACAATTTGTTGTATATGTCTGTTTACTGCACTTCCATCTTTCTTCTTTATACTCAAGATAAAAATTGCTTATGGAACACGTCCTTTAATGTTCAATACCACCCTCTATAGTGACATTGAATGTAGAAAACCATTATTCAATAATATTATATTTTTGAACAAAATTAACTCATTTTAATTAATATTTAAATGAAAATAACCAAAAAAAATTGAATTATATTTCACATAAATGTATTTTATTAAACCTAACTATTTGAAACAATAATAAATTAAACTAAAATGAACAAAATAAATTTAATTAAATTCCTGTAATTTTTTTATAGCCCATCAGCTTTCCAAAAATATATGTGCTTCAATTTTTCAATGATAAATTGAGATATAGATCTCAGAATTACATGTTTCTAATTGCATTATAAATCTTATAATTTTATCTGTATTTAATTAATCTATGAACAAAATTTAAATTAGATGTTTGGATGATTTAAAAATTGACCAAAGTTCTAAAATGTTTTCTATTGTGACATATTTTTTCAGATTATATGTTATTTTTTTATTTAGTGATATCATGCACTACATAATTCAGATTAAGATGGTTATTGATCTGTTGGAATTTTTATGAAATTAACTAAATATAATTCAATAGGTCCAAAGGCTGAATCTTCTGATTAGAGGGTCTAAAAATACATCAGATCTTAAGGTGTCAAGTAGTATTGATTTTCAGAATTTGTACCTAATTAAAGTGATGATAAAAAATACTTGATTCCTATCATGTTCCAACATCATCATTTTCCCCAAATTGTGGAGATACTTTATAGCATACTTTTTTATTTATTTTTAACACTTATTAAAAAATAATATTCAATAATAAAAAATAGAGTATTAATGCAAATCATTTTCATTTTCAATCAAAGACCTCAAATTTAATTAATACCGTAAACTCATCAATATTCCAATGAGAAATCAATTCCCTATACTGAGTTTTTGGACACTCGTTCTATATAGGTATAGCCTCTAAATTCTTGCCAACTCTATAATCCCAACCATTATACAACTCATGTATATGCTCTCAATAGCTCACCTAATTCCATTAGTCGTGCATTCCTCACGCCTAACCATCTGGAAAATTATAATGAATATGACGCCAAAATATTAATTCATATAACTAAAATAAAAATATAACATTAAATATAATTAATTTCTTACCCATATTTGATCCCAATCATTTTCCTTTATTTCATTTTCAAGGTGTCTCTAGGAGAGTGGATTGATGGGAATTATGTCATGATATTTAGAAAGCATCACCATAAAATTACTATACTCTCTTCCTATTTTACCAATAATTTTATTATCCTCATTATACTCAACCATCACCTATGTTTAGTTCCACAATTTACGCATGTGTGTATTCCCACACCACCTTATAGTGTTAGATCCATCTATGAAAGAATAAAAGACAAATATTAAATAAGTAAATCTTATAATGAAAATAAATTATGGTCAAAATTTTTTACTAGGGTTATATACATATACCTAAACTAATATTATTAGTGGGTGATACTAGATCCTTAGGTTGTGGTGGATCATCGACCTGTGTAGTAGTGGGGTACAAAGTATTCTCATGATGATTAGTATTATTTGGCGGTTCATAATGTACCATAGTAGTGTTCAAAGGACCATAAATATAAAATATTAGAGAGAATGAAGTAATAGGAAAAGGAGATGTAATGATGTTTGTGGAAAAGGATAATATGGATGGATATTGGGATTAATCATTAGATAATGAAAATATATATGAGGAGGATCATACATAAATGGTGGAAATAATATAGGCTATCTAAATATTCTGGGTGCCTCTAATGGAACTGTAGGATAAGAAAATGTGCTAATTGGTATATCTTACAAAGTTTATGGGTGTGATAAAGTATGGATAGTGTTATGATCATCTCTGGTACCCCCCCCCCCTTGAATCGTCGGGATAAGCACCACTGTCACTAGGTTGGTTCAAGAAAATTTCTCTCATGGGTGATGGTTCTTGATTAAAATTTAAAAAAAAAATAATGACATGACATTATATATTATTGATATATATATTTGAAATAGTGTACTCATGATAGGCACTAGAGGAGGAATCACCATCTCTCTCATGTGATGATTATTATCATGCATCCTCTTCCTTAGTATCTATTCAATTTTTTTCATTTCCTACATTAGAAAAAAATGTGCATTTAATTAGAAATTTGTAAGTAATGTGTAATCCAAATAAGAAAGAATAGGTGATGTGACTTAATTAATAGATACCAATTAGAAATCCAAATAAAGGATAGGTATCAACATAACATAATAATACCATATTTAATGATAACAATATCAAAACATAAAATACATGTCATATAAAAATCAACACATTCTAATTAACATGTTAAACATGGATATGATAGAGTTTTCTGTAATTCCCCGACCCCAGTTACCCAGAGTTGGTGCATTATTACATAACATTGGCATGATCACAAGAAAGATCAAGTCTTGAAAGACCGATTAGTTTAATAGCCTTGGAATAACTAGATACATTAATAAAGTTTACATTATATCATAAAATGAAAACTACAACAATATAGTCTCCATAGTCTACACTCTTATCCCCTCATACTATCCCTATAGGTCATTCATAAATTACTTCTTCACATCCTTAGAAAAATAAAACATATAAAAGGGGTGAGCTCAAATTCCCAGTAAGGATAACAATATAGCAAAAAATTTCATAAATAAGAATAAACATTTAAGGAAATGTATAACTAAAACAAAATCCTTTTAAACTTGAACTTAAACATAGTATGGAAAAAATAAAATGAAATAATTCCATTTACTTATTCACATGGATATTCTACTAATCGAATATTCACATTCAATATCAATAACCACTTTCATAATGATGGAATGCATAATGCTAGACTATCATAACCACATAGCCAAGGCCTCGTTCCAAGACTACAAATAAGATTTTGTCAAGGCCTTGTGCCAAGACACTAGTTTGTCTCATGAGACCTACGGATGCATCAAGGAGCTATATCGGGCTCCACCCGTCACATATTAAGTCCAATGCATTCCCATATGAAAAGGTTTAAACATAACATAAACATTCGTAATAAAACTAGCATACGAAATGTAAATAATTCATCCATAAACCATGAATGGTATAAAAATAACACATCCATAGTCAAACATATCACAAAACATTCAATACAATATAGAAGTTTTGTATCATAATAAATCAACTTCAAATAAGCGTAAAATCCATCAAAGGATGTTGACATAGATGAAATCAAAACTCTTTTTAGAGAAATATCTATTTCTATTTTGAAATAATTTAAGAGTCGTATATTTATAAAATAAAACATTTTCTTTGAAAATATTCTTATAAGCTTGTAAGGGAAGCTTCTAAGATTTTATAATGGCGTAAAATAGTTGCACCCGTCGTATAAGTTAAAAAAACATTCTTACCTTAATTATGTCGAAAAGGTTAAAAAGCACCTTGTTTGGAAAATGATGGAAATATTCCTTTATAAACCTATTATAAAAAGTCAAAAAAGGGTATAAATGACTTTAAACCATATTCTTGTACATATTAAAAATGTTTTGAAAAACATTTTTAAGAAACATGGATGTGGATGATAAAGAAATCTCAGTAGATTATTACGTATAAACAACCTCGGATAATGAAGAGATTATGAAATAACCCTTACCTTGTACTTTTATTTGGTTGGGGTAGGTTAACCTCCTGTATAATGGTGAAATAATTGTTATTAAATTATACAAGAATCATATATATTAATATGATATCATATGTGATCTTTTAACATTTATTTGTTAATAATATTTTAGAATTATTGTTGTTTCAGGTGTTAACTTACTCGTTTTATTTTATATGTTTTGTTACATAATCCATGTTTGTCATGGATAGGTTGTATATTATTCATATACAGAATGATATAAATTCCTTAAACATTATTTTGAAATCATAAAATGATAATTATACTTGAATGGATACGATGGAGAATGATTCTCATCGCGTTCGTGGAAACGGTAGTCTGTACGTAAGCACGAGCGACAATATCATTCTTTTGATATTAAAATAATATATAATTGGATGGTATATCATATATACATAATCATTACCATGTTATATTTATTATTTACATGAATTAAAAATCATTATTAAACCCATCCAAATAATAATATATTGAATAACAATTACACCATGACGTGGAGACGGCAAGTCGTACGTACTCACGTATGGTGACATGTCATTAAAAGGATGGATAGAATAATGAATATGGTTGTACCATATTTATAATAATATTACAGTATATTGTAGATACTGGATTCATTATTTTATAATGGGAATAACAAAGAAAGAAGAAGTGGAAGAAGAAAGGAACTTGAAAAGTGGTGGTGAAATCATTACCTCTTCTTCGGGTTCTTCCTTTTGATTTGATCAAAAGGGATCATTAGGTTGGCTTTCTGACTAAAGGAATGCCTCTAGTATTAAGTTAGAGAAGTTGAGAGAGTATTTGGGCAGAGTTTGGCCGAGCCAAATGGCTTTGAAGGTGTGAATTAATGAGAATGGGGAGTGCCCTTTTATAAGAGGGGTGAGGGGAACCTTTGGAAAAGCTAGAAATATTATTTTATAATAAATTCATATTCGGTTTCTAATGGCTCAAAAGTGGATTATTTAAAGTTTAAGGTGGGTATGGGTCGAAAACCACTCAACAAATAGAATTTAGACAGTTTTGGGTCATTATATTAACCTTATCGTTTAGTTTTAACTCTTAGTTAATTAGTTTGACACTTACCATGTCACTTTATATTTTTATATTATATAGTTAATAAACTTACTATATACCTCCAAGAGACCCCCAAGTGGTCCATTAATGATACACCTATCATTGTATAAGTCTCTTGGCTGAACCTTATATTTTTAGGAATTGAATATCAATTAATAATATAATATTTTGTTTTAAAAACTCTTTTATGTCAATTTTGACACTATTTGGAAATTTGATTTTTTTGAAAATCATAACAGAATTATTACTTCCAAAAAAGTTAATTAAATCATTCCTAACATGTCATATTAACCTATAAAATTAGTTTAATTCATAAAAAGTCTCAAATTATATTTATTTGGGTATTTATAATATCAATTATTTTAATTTTTCACTATTATGGTAATTAATACATCACCATTGTGTCATCAATAAATTAAATTATTTAATGTCCAAAAATTATAAATAAAATATCATTATGTAGGAAATATTTTTATATTTATAATGAATATTTAAAATTGAATTTATATTATGTATAACCCTATATTAAAAATGTTTTAGTAAATAAACTTTGATTTTAACTCTTTTAACTCTTCTTTGAATTAAATAATAATAAATGTCCTAATCTAATCCAAGTAGACCTAAATGATAATATTTTGTCCCTAAGGTTGTTTTTGGTCGAGATAAACTTGTCCAATAGAATTAGGACATGTTTTAGGGTAATATTAATATCATTTTTACCCTTAATTACCCTATTTACTTTTAACCGTGGTAAATAAAAGTAAAAAGTTACTATTCACCAAAAATTATTTTCATCTCATTGAACCAAATTTTACTCCTTGATATTAACCGTGTCTCTCAGATTTTCAAAATTCCACTCACAGAAGCGGTAAAATTAAGTTTTATGAAAAATTCATTTTTTTAACTACCACTTAGTGGTTTCACTATTCATCAAAAAATGAAGTTTTTCAGAAAAACACCAAAAATTCACCCTAGTCTAATTTCGATATTCTGAATCCAAAAATGAAGTCCATTTTAAAAAATAAAATTTATAAATTTCAAAATGTGGGTATTACTATTCATAACGGCTAGTTTGATTGGTTGTGGTGTGTTAGAACTCGATGTTGCGTACAACACACGCTATTGCATTATTCAAAGAGAAGTGTATCGTAGAAGCTTGGGGTGTTACATTCTCCCCTCCTTCAAATAATTTCATCCTTGAAATTTCTAGAATACTACCGCATGAAAAGACTTGGGTGGTTCTTCATCATAAGTTCCTCAGGTTCCCACATTGCCTCTTCCATCTTATGGTTTCTCCACAAGACTTTTACCAGAAGAGTCGTCTGGTTTCTCAGTACTTGTTCTCTCGTATCAAGAATCTTGACGGGCTCTTCGCAATAAGACAGATCAAGTTCCATTTCTAATTCCTCATAGGTGAGTACATGCATTGGGTCAGGCATGTATTTCCTCAACAGAGATACGTGGAACACATCGTGAACTTTGGAGAGACTTGGCGGCATTTCCAATCAGTAAGCTACAGCCCCAATTCGTTCTAGAATTTCGAAAGGTCCGATGTACTTGGGACTCAATTTACCTTTCTTACCAAAAATTTTGACTCCCTTCCATGGAGTTACCTTCAGGAAAACATGATCACTGACTTGAAATTCCAAATCCTTCCTTCGATTATCAGCATAGCTCTTCTGTCTACTTTGAGCTGCTTTGATATGGTTTTGGATTGCCTTCACCTTTTCCATCGTTTCCTCCACCAGTTCTGGGCCTACAAGTTTTCTTTCACCAACGTCATCCCAACAGGTTGGTGTGCGACATCTCTTTCCGTATAACACTTCATATAGTGCCATCTGAATACTAGAATGGAAGCTATTGTTATAGGAAAATTCTACCAGAGGTAAATATTGATCCCACATACCCTGAAAGTCAAGTGAGAAGGATCTCAACATGTCTTCTAAGGTTTGAATAGTTCGTTCTGATTTCCCATCTGTTTGAGGGTGGTAGGAAGTGCTCAAATGAATTTCAGTATCCAAGGATTTCTGAATACTTTTCCAGAATCTTGAAGTAAAACGGGGATCACGATCAGAAACAATAGATAGGGGTACTCCATGAAGTCTCACAACTTTATTAATATATAGTCTTTCTAGACGTTCCAGTGGTAGATCTTCTCTTATAGTAAGAAAATGTGCTGACTTGGTAAGACGATCAACAATAACCCATATTGCATCGTTCCTTCTAGGATTCTTTGGTAGTCCCATGACAAAGTCCATCGTTATATTATCCCATTTCCACTCCGGTATGGGAAGAGGTTGCATGACTCCTCCAGGCTATTGCCTTCCAGCTTTCACTTGTTGACAAACCATACATCTTGACAAAAATTAGAAATCTCCCTCTTCATGTTGTCCCACCAAAAATGTTCCTTCAAATCTCTATACATTTTGGTGCTCCCAGGGTGTATAGAGAAATTGGAACTATGAGCATTATCCAGGAATTCCCTTTTTAGATCAGGTATATCGGGAACACAAAGCCTCTTCCCGAATTTCAAAATTCCTTATTCGTACACAAATTCTCTCAATATCCCATCATTCACAGCTTTAATCTTCTTTTGAAATTCTTCATCATCGGTCTAAGAACTCTTAATCCATTCTAGTAAAGATGGTTTGGAAACCATTTGAAAAAGCGTTGATGTTTCACCTTCCCTGGTTATTCCCATGTCCATCTTCACTAGATCCATGAAAATTGGATCCCTTTCAATTCTCATATTGTTCAAAACTCCATGGTCTTTTCTGCTCAAAGCATCTGCCACCTTGTTTTCTTTCCCCGGGTGGTAGTGTATCGTACAATCATAATCCTTGAGTAATTCAATCCATCTCCTTTGCCTCATGTTGAGTTCTTTTTGTGATAAAATATACTTCAAACTCTTTTGATCAGTATAAATCTCACATTTTTCACCATAGAGGTAGTGCCTCCATATCTTCAAAGTAAATATGACAGCTGCTAACTTGAGATCATGAGTAGGATAGTTTTGTTCATTAATTTTCAACTGTCGTGATACATAGGCAATAACCCTATCATTCTTCATAAGGACACAACCAAGTCCTTTCTTCTATGCATCACTATAAATAACGAACCCATCATTCCCTGGTGGTAGAGTCAATATGGGAGCATTGACTAATCTTCTCTTCAGTTCTTCTAAACATTCTTCACACTCTTTTGTCCAAACAAATTTAACCCCTTTACGTGTGAGCTTCGTTAATGGGTTTTCCAATCGGGAAAAATTCTGGAAAAAACGTTGATAATAACTTGCCAATAGAATAAAACTGCGTACCTCAGTTATACTCATAGGTACTGGCCATTCTTGGATTGCCTTGGTCTTAGAAGGATCAATAGAGATTCCTTCTTTAGAGACAATATGGCCAAGAAAAGAAATCTCCTGAAGCCAGAATTCACACTTGCTAAACTTCCCATATAATTCATGTCTTCTCAGAGTCTTCAGGATAATGCGCAAGTGATTTTCATGATCTTCGTATCTTTTGGAGTATACCAAGATATCATCAATAAATACCACCAAAAATTCATCAAGATATTATTTGAAAACTCTATTCATCATATCCATGAATACAAAGGGTGCATTAGTCAATCCAAAAGGAATTACTGTAAACTCGTAATACCCGTACCTGGTTCGAAATGTTGTCTTCAGAATGTCTTCCTTCTTCACACACAACTGATGGTATCCAGATCAAAGTTCAATCTTTTAAAAGTATTGAGCTCCATGCAGTTGGTCAAATAAATCATCGATGCGAGGTAGGGGATACTTGTTCTTTATTGTTATAGCATTGATCTCCTTGTAGTCGATACATAACCTCATAGATCCATCTTTCTTTTTAACAAAAAGAACAGGGGCTCCCCATAGAGAAACACTAGGGCGAATAAATCCATTATTACTCAATTCCTCTAGTTGTTTCTTTAGTTCGACTAATTATACAGTGGACATTCTATAAGGGGTCTTCTATATAGGCCTTGATCTAGGAATTAAATCAATGGAAAACTCAACTTATCGTTTTGGAGGATGTCCAGGTAAATCTTCCGGAAACACATCTACATATTATTTCACAATAGGTACATCCTCTATTTGAACATTTCTTTCCTCACCCACTGTAATTTCATCCTATTCCTCCCCAATAATTGAATTTAGTTGAGCTACTGGGGGTGGATCTAGATAAGAATTAGGTGGTGACGATTCTTCTCTAAAGATAAGGTGTTCCTTATCATCATCATCAAAAATTGTAACCTCCTTCTTCTTATAATAAATCTTTGCATCATGGTCCTAAATCCAATCCATGTCAAGGATTATATCAAACTCAATCATAGGTATGATGATGAGATCAGCGGATAAAGAAAATTTATGTGTTCTAATGGGGACTGATTCACAAAACTTTGTTGCAATGATACTTCCCTTAGGAGTTTTAACTGACAACTCCCTTGTTAAATCAAATTGGAAATATCTAATTTTCTTAGAAAACTGGGAAGATATGAAATAATGCAATGATCCAGAATCAAATAATGTATTTTCTAAACTTGAGGAAACCATTAAATTAACTTCCACCACGTCTTTCGGAGCTTCTACCTCAGTAGTAGTGATAGCATAAGCTTGGCCTTGATCCCTTGGCCTTTTCTGAGGTAAGTTCCCCTGACGCTTAGGACATTCATTTTAATAATGTCCCGTCTCCCTACAATTATAGCATTGGATATCGGTAGCTTCCTTCTTCCCCTTGAAATCACAAGCTTGGTGGCCTTTTTCACCACACTTGTAACAGACTCCCGTTCCTTTTAAGTAAGTACTGGGGTGTTTCTTCCCACATTTACTGTAGGATGGATATTCAACTTTTCCCTTCTTCCCCTTACTTCCATTCCCAGATTGATCAGCAAATCTCTTCTTCTCTTGCTTTGCTTTAAAGTCATAAGACTTAGAGAATTCCTTTTTTGTCTTGATAGCACATGAGACAATGTCTTCGTACGACGAGAAGGATTGTGGGACTAATTCTCGACGGAGAAATGGTTTTAACCCATTAAAGAAACGAAAAATATTACTTCTTGGGTTACTTATATAATCTCCATCATACCTTTCTAACCTTGTAAATTTAGCCTCATATTTTGCGACATTCTCATCCTCCTTTTGTCTCAGACTCAGAAATTGTCTTTCCATATCTGCTCGATGGTCACGAGGAAAATATTTTTCTAAAAACAGATATTCGAACTCCCTCCATTCCATATTTGATACTTCATCATCTTCCTTCGTGTTTTAAATCAATGACCACCATTGATCAGCATCTTCAGTGAGGCAATAAACTGTCATGATAACTTTTTCCCTTTCACTACTCCCCAAAGCCTGAAATATTTTCTCTAGAGAATTTATCCATTGCTTAGCTACTAAAGGATTTTTACTCCCATTGAACGTTGGTGGTTGCTGCCTCATGAAGCGATCTAACATTGATCCTCCACACTGTGGATCAGGGTGCTTCATACGGGTAAGGTTATTATTCATAACCTGAGTGAGTTGTCCCAGTTTGGTGATTAGTTGATCAGCACCAGTTGAATCACCAGCTCCACTATAATTATCTTGAGCAGGAGGGAAATCCCTACATGGAGTGCGTGCATTGATACGGTTTCCATTTCTTCTACTAGGCGCCATTTCTAAAAAATGGCATAAACTAGATCAGTTTATGAATCAAAATACATAATTCCATACTTATAAAACACTTAACATAAATTGAACTATTTATGGATATAATCCATAATCATAAAAATGTTTTATTTTAGGAATTATATACTCATAAACCTTTCATGATTATTTGTAAAGAAAATGAGAGTTATCCTAAGCATATCCCCTGGGAGTGTCGTAACCAAGAGTGCAGCAAGACCCGTTGTCATGCACCAGTTCTCGTTAGAGTCTATCTAAAAGCGGTGTTTTCGGGTTTTACCCCTAGGTACATCTGTGCCAGAGCCGCCTCTACCTGCTCGTATCCAGAAAGGGATGTATTTCTCGGAAAACTCACAAAATCTCTACAATACCAAAATTCAAGGAAGTTCTTCTATACTGATCCTCAAAGTCCATCTTAAATCTATGTGATCTAATCAGAGTTTATCTAAATCTATATTCCAAGGTTTGTACTAAACTTCATCTGATACCAACTGTAACACCCCGACCCCAGTTACCCAGAGTCGGTGCATTATTACATAACATTGTCATGATTACAAGAAAGATCAAGTCTCTAAATACCGATTAGTTTAGTATCCTTGGAATAACTAGATACATTAATAAAGTTTACATTACATCATAAAATGAAAACTACAACAATATAGTCTCCATAGTTCACACTCTTATCCCCTCATACTATCCCTGTAGGTCATTCATAAATTACTTCTTCACATTCTGGGAAAAATAAAACACAGAAAAGGGGTGAGCTCAAATGCCCAGTAAAGATAACAATATAGCGAAAATTTTCATAAATAAGAATAAACATTTAAGGAAATGTATAACTAAAACAAAAGCCTTTTAAACTTGAACTTCAACATAGTATGGAAAAAAATAAAATGAAATAATTCCATTTACTTATTCACATGGATATTCTACTAATCGGATATTCACATGAAATATCAATAACCACTTTCAAAATGATGGAATGCATAATGTCAGACTATCATAACCACATAGCCAAGGCCTCGTGCAAAGACTACAAATAAGATTTTTTCAAGGCCTTGTGACAAGACACTAGTTTGTCTCATGAGACCTACCGATGCATCGAGGAGCTATAGAGGGCTCCACCCGTCACATATTAAGTCCAATGCATTCCCATATGAAAAGGTTTAAACATAACATAAACATTCGTAATAAAACTAGCATACGAAATGTAAATAATTCATCCATAAACCATGAATGGTATAAAAATAACACATCCACAGTCAAACATATCAAAAAACCTTTAATACAATATAGAAGTTTTGTATCATAATAAATCAACTTCAAATAAGCATAAAATCCATCAAAGGATGTTGACATAGATGAAATCAAAACTCTTTTTAGAGAAATATCTCTTTCTATTTTGAAATAATTTAAGAGTCATATATTTATAAAATAAAACATTTTCTTTGAAAATATTCTTATAAGCTTGTAAGGGAAGCTTCAAAGATTTTATAACGGCGGAAAATAGCCCCACCCGCCGTATAAGTTAAAAAAAACATTCTTACCTTAATTCTGTCGAAAAGGTTAAAAAGAACCTTGTTTGGAAAATGATGGAAAGATTCCTTTATAAACCTCTTATAAAAAGTAAAACAAGGGTATAAATGACTTTAAACCATATTCTTGTACATAGTAAAAATGTTTTGCAAAACATTTTTAATAAACATGGATGTGGATGATAAAGAAATCCCAGTAGATTATTACGTATAAACAACCTCAGATAATGAATAGATTGTGAAATAACCCTTACCTTGTACTTTTCCTTGGTTGGCATAGGTTAAAATCCTGTATAATGGTGAAATAATTGTTATTAAATTATAAAATAATCATATATATTAATATGATATCATATATGAACTTTTAACATTGCTTTGTTAATAATATTTTAGAATTATGGTTGTTTCGGGTGTTAACTTACTCGTTTTCTTTTATATGTTTTGTTACATAATACGTGTTTTTCATGGATAGGTTGTATATTACTCATATCCAGAATTATATCAAGTCCTTAAACATTATTTTGAAATCATCAAATGATAATTATACTTGAATGGATACGTTGGACAATGATTCTCATCGCGTTCGTGGAGACGGTAGTCCGTACGTACGCACGAGTGACAATTTCATTCTTTTGATATTAAAATAATATATAATTGGATGGTATATCATATATACAGAATCATTATCATGTTATATTTATTATTTACATTAATTACAAATCATTATTATACCCATCCAAATAATAATATATTGAATAAAAATTACACCACGACGTGGAGACGGTAAGTCGTACGTACGCACGTATGGTGACATGTCATTAAAAGGATGGATAGAATACTGAATATGGTTGTACCATATTTATAATAATATTAAAGTATATATTAGATACTGGATTCATTATTTTATAATGGGAATAACAAATAAATAAGAAGTGGAAGAAGAAAGGAACTTGAAAAGGGGTGGTGAAATCATTACCTCTTCTTCGGGTTCTTCCTTTTGATTTGATCAAAAGGGATCCGTAGGATGGATTTCTGACTAAATAAATGCCTCTAGGATGAAGTGAGGGAAGTTGAGAGAGTATTTGGGAAGAGTTTGGCCGATCCAAATGGCTTTGAAGGTGTGAATTAATGAGAAGGGGGAGTTCCCTTTTATAAGAGGGGTGAGGGGCACCTTTGGAAAATCTAGAAATATTATTTTATAATAAATTCCTATTCGGTTTATAATGGCTCCAAAGTGGATTATTTAAATTTTAAGGTTGGTATGGGTCTAAAACTACTCAACCAATAGAATTTAGATAGGTTTGGGTCATTATATTAACCTTATCTTTTAGTTTTAACTCTTAGTTAATTAGTTTGACACTTACTATGTCACTTTGTATTTTTATATTATATAGTTAATAAACTAAATATATACCTCCAAGCGACCCCCAAGTGGTCCATTAATGATACAACTATCATGATATAAGTCTCTTGACTAAACCTTAGATTTTTAAGAATTGAATATCAATTAATAATATAATATTTGTTTTAAAAACTCTTTTATGTCAATTTTGACACTATTTGGAAAATTGATTTTTGTGAAAATTATAACAGAATGATTACTTCGAAAAAAGTTAATTACATCATTCCTAACATGTCATATTAACCTATAAAATTAGTTTAATTCATAAAAAGTCTCAAATTATATTTATTTGGGTATTTATAATATCAATTATTTTAATTTTTCACTATTATGGTAATTACTGCATCACCATTGAGTCATAAATAAATTAAATTATTTAATGTATAAAAATTATAAATAAAATATCATTATGTAGGAAATATTTTTAGATTTCTAATTAATATTTAAAATAGAATTTATCTTATGTATAACCCTATATTAAAAATGTTTTAGTAAATAAACTTTGATTTTAACTCTTTTAACTCTTCTTTGAATTAAATAATAATAAATGTCCTAATCTAATCCAAGTGGACCTAAATGATAATATTTTATCCCTAAGGTTTTTTTTGGTCGAGATAAACTTGTCCAATAGAATTAGGACATGTGTTAGGGTAATATTAATATCATTTTTACCCTTAATTACCCTATTTACTTTTAATTGTGGTAAATAAAAGTAAAAAGTTACTATTCACCAAAAATTATTTTCATCTCATTGAACCAAATTTTACTCCTTGATATTAACTGTTTCTCTCGGATTTTCAAAATTCCACTCATAGAAGCGGTAAAATTAAGTTTTATGAAAAAATCGGTTTTTTTAACTACCACTTAGTGGTTTCACTATTCATCAAAAAATGAAGTTTTTCAGAAAAACACCAAAAATTTAACCTAGTCTAATTTCGATATTCCGAATCCAAAAATGAAGTCCATTTTGAAAAATAAAATTTATAAATTTCAAAAAGTGGGTATTACTATTCATAACGGCTAGTTTGATTGGTTGTGGTGTGTTAGAACTTGATGTTGCGTACAACACACGTTATTGCATTATTCAAAGAGAAGTGTACTGTAGAAGTTTGGGGTGTTACATTTTCTTCTTATATTTTAAAGTAGATTCAATTTAGTTTTGGTTGGGTCATTTAGTTCATTTTTTCATTTGATTATATCATTTTTTTCATTTTTTTAGGTTAGGTCATTTGGTTCATATTTTGGACATTTTTTTCATTAGGTCATTCTTACTCATTGTTATTATTTTTCATTCTAATTAGTTTAATATGTTTCAATTCAATTCATCTTGATTTTTTTATAATGTTATTGTTTGAATTTTTTTTGGGTTTTTATGTTTTAATACAATTCAATTCAATATTAGAAAATGCAACTCAAATAAAACTACAATCACTTTATATTGAAAATTCACGTGAAGGTCAAGTTGGATAAAAAAATATTTGAAACAAAAATTAAAGCAATTTGAATAGTACTAACATAAAAAACCCAGGTGGACCTAAATAAAAATAACTGAGAACACATATGGATGATTATATAAATTATCCACCACAAATTTAGGTTCATAATCAACTCTAAAAATTTAACTATTTGAGTCATTGTAAAGACCTTAACCCAAGTAGCTCGGAGATCATGGTTACATTATTACATTGGCATAAAATATAAGTGATCATATCCCAAATGACCAAATAGTTTTGTAGTCTTGGTAAATTAGATATATATTTGAATCTCACATTACATTTGAAAACATAAAAAATGAAACATAGTGAAAGTAAATATTTTGTATCTTTAAACTCATTCAAAGATTCCTTCTTCATGTTCTGGGGAAAAGGGAACAAAATAAGGGGTGAGCGCAAATTATCAGTAAAGGTTATGTACAGTGGAATTTATCATGGGTAAATAACGCATAATTAGCATGGAAAGGTAGATAACTAAAAATACATGTCATTTAATCAATAACTTGAGCATGAATAATAATATTTCTTGAATAAATGATGATCAAATAATGTTATATAACTAATTACATGAGCTTGAAACTTATCCATAAATATCATAACTATTAAAATAATCACATGGACGTCAATTACTAATCTCATAATTATGGAATGAATAATATCAAACATCATAAACATGCTATCAAGGCCTTTTTCCATGGAATGTTCATAAATGGGTAAGGCCTCAACCAAATACTCAAACTAGTTTGTCTCATGAGATCTACTGATGTATAAAGGGGATATAGAGGGAATATCCCGTCACATATTAAATCCAATGCATTCATCATATGAAAGGGTAGAATAAAAATTCAATACATAATCAACATACATATTCATATTGAAAAACTATAATACAAAATTTCATGATCTTGAAACTTATCCATAAATATCATAACTATTCAAATAATCACATGGACAATAATAACTAATCTCATAATGATGGAATGAATAGTATCAGAAATCATAAACATACTATCAAGGCCTCATGCCATGAAATCTTACATAAATGGGTAAGGTATCGACGAAATACCCAAACTATTTTGTCTCATGATACCTACTGATGCATCAAGGGGCTATAGCATTCCCATCCTACCACATACTAAGTCCAATTCATTCATCATATGAAAGGTTAGAATAAAAATTCAATTCATAATCAATATAAATATTCATATTGAAAAACTAGCATACTAAATGTTAATATTTCCCCCAATAAAACTAATCATAAAATATCCAAATAAAGAACAAGAATTATATTATTAAAATATATCCTCAGTGGAGAAAAAGTAAGATAAAGTTTTTTTCTCATTGATGAATTGAAATACCATAAAAATATCATTAAAACATTCTTGATGAAAATACCCTTTTCACTTTGAAAATTAATTTTAAAAATGAAAAATTTCCAGAATATTAGGGAAAAAATTATTTGAAAAGAACCTTGTAAACTTATAAAGGATTCTTCAAAGAAATAAGTGGTCATAATGGTGGGAATATTCTTTTTATACTGAGTATGTTAAAACAGATATTACTTTCACATTTTTGGTAAAAGTTAAAAAGTCCCCTGTTTAAAAAATGACAAGAATATTTATTTAAAACCATTTTTAAAAAAATAAAACATGGGTAAAAATGTATTTAATAAATCATTATATAATATTATGAATATTCTTTAAAAAAATTAAAGAAAACATGGATATGGAAGAAAAGTAATTTTCGATCGAAAAGAGAAATGAAGTTTTCTTTTCAGCTTCATCTTCCCCATTTCCTCCTTCTTTCTGGTCTCTTCCTCTCTCAGTTCTTTCTTCCTAGAACTATTTCTCCTCTTTTGTTGTTTCGGGTTTGATTTCACATGGTTTTGGATTCATTGGCCTAGTTTGGCAGCTTAGTCATGGATATGATTATCTATTCCAGCCCTTGCCCGGTTCTTGCTACTCTAGATTCTGGTTCCTATGTTTCTCTCCTTGTTGATTCACAATTTTGGTTTCATAGAGGCTTTGGGCTGTGTGTTTCAATAGTCCATCAGTGTTCTGATAGGATCATCCTTTTCTAGCTTCAGTTCAGGCTGCGTTTCAACATTATCGACATTATCGATTTCAATATGGTATTTTTTCCCATTGGCAGGTCCACTGGGTGGTTTCAGTGGTGGTCACAAAGGAGGTTTTCTGGTGATTACCTTGACACTCTTCCCTAGCTCTGACCTCTCATTCCACGGATCCTCTCCAATTTGAATTTAGAGTAGTGGTGTCTATGAGTTTTTGGGTTTTTGGGCCAAGGGTTGATGGCATTCCAGGAACTTCCTGAGCTGTCTTGTTCCAATTATGTGTGTATAGCCTCACCGATGATACTGATCAGGTGCTCCCTGGATCAGTTTACCCTTGTGTAAGTGGTTAATATTTTTATGAAAACTAAGTTTATGTTTTGGTTAACTATGTCAGCTCACGAAGACGATGAGGGTGAGTGGTGTTACTGATGTTGAAAAGGTTTAACGGGTCTTCTATGTTTTGTTTGTTCTAGTCATCGGCTCCAATGATGATAGAATGGCGATGGAGATAGTGTTGTTTCCAAGAGTGATTATGATTACAGTGATCTGTTGACGGTATGATGGTGATGATGGTGATGTGAATTTGGTTTTTCAGAACTCGATGTAGATGTTGGCACAAGGCATGTGGGTTTATGGACCATCCTCAAGTTCTGTGTTCCCCTTTAAATTTTGAAATTTTAATTTTGAATTTTGGATGATTTTATTTTTTATAGTTACCTCTCAACCTTAAATCAGATTTTTGAAAATGAAAAAAAAAAATAATTTTTAGTCATAAACCCTTACCGCTTTGGTAACCTTTAAATCATAACACCTGTGAAAGAAATGATGTCAAATGAAAATTAAATACCATGAATATAAATAGATTCATAATATAACTTATCAAAGGGGTAGTATATACACCTTATAAAATAAGATAGGTGTATAACATAACATATGTCCCAAAGAAGATAATTTGATATAAAGAACCCTTATAATGATCATAACATTGAAATGAGAATTAATCAATGAATGGATTATGTGTAAAAAATTAAAATACACAAAAAACAAGTGAAATAAAAAACAAATAAAATAAATTAAATTTCACACATAATATTTACATAATATAATCAATGAATAAGTGATGTAACCCAATGAAAGAAAGTTGAGTTCTGAAACACTTACCATTTGGTAACATTCACATCGAATCACCTTTGATGAAATAAACTAAATTTAAACTTAAAATACCATGAATTGTGAATTATTCATGATATAACATGTAAAAGGGGTAGTATATTCACTATATAAAATATTATTTGCATAACAATAAAATATGCCTCAGTAAAGGAAAATTGAGACGAAATCCCTTAACCGAGGTTCGACTCGCCACGTATGTTCTTTATATTCCTGAATAATAAACTTATACTAATTATTTACTTACTTAATAACATTTTTCATGTTTATTATTCATTTTATTTTATTTATTTCCATGTTATATTTAATTACTTAATCAATTAAGTTCATGTCAGACATTTTGACGATATTCAGTACATATGTCCAAAATGACTTTGGTAGTTTAATTATGGTAAAATAGGACATTATTACATCATATCTGGAATAATAATCATGAAATATTTATCATTTTTATACACCAATAATAATTTTAAACCAACCATGAAATATGGTTATTAAAAATGAACTACTTTGCAATCATTAAGATGATAAGTCATTGGTGTGCATGAGTAACATTTCCATTTTTCAATGATCATTATGGAAAGAAGGTAAGTATTATTTTATCTTTAAATAATTATCATTATATTATAAATCCAATATTATTTATTTGAGTATAATTATATATACCATCCATTTGTTGTGGTTATGAAGAATATATCACATCACTTCGTTGAGGGGGTAGTCCACACATACACATGAATGGAGTTATAAATTTTCAGTGAATGGGAAGGTAAGAAAGTAAATGATATATTATCTTTTCAGAATGATAAATATTTCTTTAATATTATATATATACATTAAATATATCATTAAAATCATCCATGATAGTAGTTTATGGAAAACGAATTACATCGTTTTGCGAGGCGATAATCCGCCGTACACACGGATGAAGGTTTTGTATACCATTTGATGGAAGAGGAGATGAATACAGGGTATACAATTAACATAAAAACATATAATTATTTTTTAGATGATTATTTTTTGTATTATTATAGTTTAATAATATTATAAGGAGGTGTAAGAATAAAGAAAATAAAAAAACTTGATTAAGAACTATACCTCTTCTTCGAACAACCTCTTAAGGTTTACACCAAAAACTTAACTAGGTTTTTTTTATGATCAAACCAAGGACTCTAGGACATGGTTAGAGATGTAAGTAAGGTATTTGGTAATTTATTTGGCAAACCAAAAGGATTTATAAGTGTTAGAAAAAGATAATAATGTGTTCCCTTTTATAAGGGAATGGAGGGGCACTCTTGGAATTTCTTAAAGTATTAAATTAATATAAATTAATTTTTATATTCAAATGGATAAAAATCTATAATATTAAAAGATAAGATAATTTTGGTTTTAAATAATCTCATAAAAAAAAATTTACAATTTTGGATTAGGTTTTTACCCTTATCTTTTTTTACCCAATTATCTTTTTTTTAAATTAATGTGGTATTAAAGTTTTTACTTTTTAGGGGTCAAAAAAGTTCGTATAAGAGGAAAAATGACCCATAAATGGATAATGGTTGATATTATAAATAATATACCATTTAATTGGATGAATATAAGTTTTTTATGAATTTAAATAATTTAATAAAACATTATTTATTATAAAAGATCATTAATGTCAATTTTGATACTATTTATTTAATTTAACTTAAAAAACATCAATACAGATATGGAATTAGAATATATACCATTAAAACTTCCCTAAAATGTTATAATTATATAAAAAATTGTAACATAATAATTTACTCAAATTATATTACTTTTAATATTTTTTAAAATCATTTATTTTATTTTCCTTTTAATTAAATAATTATTGCGTCGGCGCTGCGTAAGAATTTAAGGTAATTATTTCATCACTAAAAATTAGAAATAAATTATCATGATAAATAAAATAAATTATAATTCAATTTAATATTTATAATAAAATATACCTCCTTTTTATCCCTATGTGAACACATAAGATATTTTTAAAAGTGAGTGAGTGACATTTGTCCTTTTTTTTACTTAAATTATTATAAAGGTCATAATCATGGTCATATAGATCCAAAATGAAAAATTTATAGAACTTAGATTATATAGGGTATAAATATATCTATAAAATATAAATTATACAAGTTTTTAGGTCATTATAACCCTTATCTCTTTAGTTTAACCTCCGGTAAACTTATTTTACCCTTAACCATGCTAAAAATATTTTACTGTTTTTATTATTCATTATGACTAAAAATTAAGTTTAACTTATTAAGTAATATTAATTATGTTTATTAAAAATATTTAATACATTTTATCAAATTCAATTCATATAATTGATATAATTTAATTTAAAAATAAACCCACAAATCGTGTCTAAAAAATGGTTTTTCAAGGAATGCATTTTTCAAGCATAAGATGATATTATATTAACTATATGACAAGTGATCATAATTATATAGATTTAAATTCATATATTTAGATATATAAACTATAAATTTAATTTAAATTCTTAATTATTAAATATTATTTTAATTAATTAAAATGGACAAACATTATGTATTTAAAAAAAATCTATAAAAAGCTGTATTCTTCACTATTTATTGAAAAATAAAACTTTTTAGAAAAATATAAAAATTTAAACCTAATATAATTTTCATATAATTATTTTAAAAATTAATTTAATTTTATAAAATACATATTCTAAAAGTTAAATAAATTAATTATATTATCCATGCATAAAAAGAAATAAAAATCATTTTTGAAGAAAACGTATTTCTAAAGCATAAAATGACTTTGATAAAAATTGTGTACTTATTTCATAAGAATTAATCAATACATCTGTATTGATCAAAAAACTAATATATATATATATATATATATATATATCATAATGTGGTACCCTTCAATTCAATGACTAGGTTATAACGGACATATTTAAATAATATGTTTTAAGGGTCATTTAATCTCGGTATTGCATATCTTATATGTCATTGAACATAATGTTCTTATTTTAAAATATCAGGGTGTTATAGTTATTGTATGTAATAAATTTATTGATTCTAATGGGGGTAGTGATATTGTCAATTTATTCCCCACTGTCATCAAAAATATGTCTTGGGATTACTTAAATAATGACACTGAATTCAGGTCTTAGATGATCTTTCACCTAAAAAACTTGTTTCACCAATGATTCCAAAATATATGGATAATTAATAGTAATAATAAGATCCATATTAATAACTCTAAATCCAAATTCATCAATAAATGTTTCATGTCTCATCATTGAATAAAATAATTTGCATTTCATCATAGCACCTCGACCATGAGAGTAATAATCCAATATTAGTATTTTCTCAACAACTTCATAATAAGATAAATTTTCATATCAAGACCTATTATCCGATGCACTGACATAACAATCTGTTGTTGTAGTTATCATAACACCATCATTTTTTGTTTTTATTTTCACTACTAGTTCGGTGATAATAATTTTTTACTCATTGATCAGAATTGATTTTCATTAACAAACCATAGGATTATGACCAAAATCAAAATCTTTAATTTATTCGGAGACAGTGTCAGTTGGTAAACTCAATACATGAAATATAAAAGAATATTAAAATTAAATTAATATTAAATTTTAAATTTTATTACATTAATACTTCTAACTTCAATTTCAACCAAGTAGAAAACTCTTTGCTATGAAAAGTATCTATCCTTATCAAAGGTAATTAATGATGGATTCTATTTATAATTTGTTTATATTACCTACATAAAAAAAGATAAAAACATTTTAACATATATGTATGATTACATGAGATTTTATAACATATACATGTTCAATTTACTAACTTGATATATTCATCGAAAAAATCACAGTTAAACAAGACTATGTGATGTGTCATCTACCACTCTTCAAGGCTTAATATAGACAATGTATATGATCTAGGAATTACCCATTTTTTGGAAGTTATGGAAAAATGGGTTCAATTTTCTCATACTACTCTTCTTTATTTATCATTGAATAGTTATGTCTTGTGGTAACATCAGGCAAATACATTGAATATAATTCCATACATTCGTGAGAAAAGTAACCTTTCATAATAGAACCTTATAAATGATTCATGTTCCGGACATAAGACTTCAATGTGCACATATTTATTTTAGTTGGATACATCCAATGAAAATAAATAGGTCCTCCAAGAAGTATTTCAGTTAGAATATGAACAGTTAGATGCAACATGCATGTGAAAAATGATGGAGGAAAATTTTTCTATAACTTACACAAAATTTATTGGTGCCTCTTTCTGAATTTTTTGCAAGAAATACTTGAACAAAATTTTATCAAAAATATCTATATAAAAATGACACAATCAAATCACTAACACCCTTACATTATTGAATAATAGATGACAGATTACTATTGGAATCAACTCATGGATAAGGATATGATAATCATGAGTCTTCAAATATTTCAGCTTCAACTCTCTTTTGTTGACCCATTTTTATATGTTTCTTGAATATACATCAGGAACCTTGATAGTATCTAATACTCACAAAAATTGATTTTTTTTAAGGTTTCATCACATAAGAATCACATAGAACTTTCCATTTATCTTCACTGATATACACAGGATGCAATTTTGGAATGATACCCCAATACACCAAGTAATTTTGAGATCGTAAATCATATTTTTTCTTTACCTTGACATTTATAAGGATTGAAAGCAACATTTCACATATGTTTTTTTCAATGTGAATTGCATCTAAACAATGACGTAACAAAATGGTTGGCCAATAAGGCAACTCAAATAAGATACTTTTCTTCTTCCAATTATAATTGAATTCAGTGTAAACATTCTTCTTCTTTCTAGATTTCATTTGACCTTTCCCAAATGAAAAATGAATCTTTCAATTCATTAAGTGTAACGTCCCTGGCTTGGGAGACACTAAATTATTTCCCCAAGACGAGTCACCGCATGACCTAGGGCATGCCTCCCCGTATGCCATAGGTTACTGAATAGCAGTGAGGGTCTGTTAGGTCATGTGGGAAGACTATACCCTCTTTTTCAAAAGTAATCCATAATATAAAAAACACAAAATAAGGGAAACAATAAATATGCACTACCAAACACTTCCCAAAACTAGGTACAAGACCACAATCAAATAGTAAATATTCTATGTCATTCCATATAGTTCCAAGTATAAGGAAAACCCAAAATAATGACAAATAGAATATTCCCCAAAATGGGTCCTGAATCCATGTTTGGATCCCCCATCCATGCACATCTCATGCCCAAATCAACCATCTATCATAGGTCCATTTCCCTTGCCCTAACCTCAAACCATGAAATCTGCTTGGGTATCCAATGGTGGCCCAAGAAGGGTGTGTGTTCGACTCAGTAGGCCACCACTAATGGTGTCTACAAAATATCCAGTCTAAACAGATAGTGTATGCAAGTAATAAATAAACAAAAAGATAAACAAAAGGTAAATCAGGTTTCATTAGATAACAAAGTTCAATTAAACCATTTTCATCAATTATCACTTGGGTTATGCATTTTCATCAATTCCAATTTGGCCTATATCATTCAACTATTATAAATAAAGAGATAATTCAAGTTCCCTATCTCACTAGGGTGGAAGAATTTTACAAACAATCACATCACACTTACCTTGGAGCCTTAGTCCAAGTAGTCTTATCAAATGAAACTATTAGGGGCATAGAGCCTCAGTCCGACCTCCCTAACCCATGAATTCTAGGGGTGGGGTTTAGATCCTTAGTTTAACCCAACTTTTGGGTGTATATCCTCATGTAAAATACCCCACACTTACCATTGATCTATGTGCACATTCTTCTTTAACCATTTACCACATATATCATATCACAAACCATACTCAATTTATATGCATAACATTCACAATTAAAAGTTTTGTTAATACATAAATCATATTCATACCTTAACCCATTACCAAATTCTCATATATATTCCTTAACTCATTTACATATTTCCATTCCAACCCATAATTCATTTAACATGTTCACTTTAATTCATTTAACCCATTCACAATAATTTAAAAAACCCTTATACCATGACAATGACTAGACACAACTACCATTAGTGCCTTTTATAATTCAAGATAACATTTCAACATATTTATCATGGGATATACTACATCACAAATCAATTATATGCTTATCATTACAAATTCCCCATGCTCAGGATGATGGAACACCCCATGGGTGGCCCTATAATTGGTATAATCCTCCTCAATGCATCTCACAGGGATCATGAGGGGATAAATTCATCATTTAGCCAATAAATTTACCAAATATTACTAAAGGAATCAAAAACACAATAATAATTTACCATATCACTACCACATACACATAAATCAAACATAAAGTCCATGAGATATAACTTGTATACCACCTACCTTGCCTCTGAAGATGAACACTTGCTTAACATTTTCCCTTGACTAGGATTTGAACACCCTTCAAATCCTCAACCTAAGATCCAATGGAAAAAAAGAGGGTTTTGGTTATTCTGGAGAATAGTATTGTCTACACTATCCCTAATCTGAAAAAGATAAGGAATGTGAGTGTTAGTCTCACCCGAAGCTTCGATTTTCAACCAACGGTGCTCCAAACAGCCAAAAAATTGGGGATATCGATCCTTGGGAGGATTAGGGAAATTTGGTTCATACCTAGGGATATAAGATGAATAATGGAGGAAAATCATGAGTTAGAACACATAAATCCAAAGGGGTAAAATATTAAAATATCACTTTTAAAGGGGCACATGGTTTGGTTGCACAATTGGCCTAACTATGTGCCAACTATGCATCACCCTCTATCTAAGAGGGGGCCAGGCTACATGGTTTCCTAGGGATACCACACAGTTTTTCAAACTTTGTGATGACTGTGTGGAATAGATCTATCCAAGAACACAAGGGTTTTTCATCCTCCTTATATAGTTTCTTTAAACCATGCACCCCTCCTCTAGAAATGCACGGTTAGGGCTCATCGTTACTACTAACCATGCGCCAATCGTGCGACATGCACTGGATGGCCCCGTTCTCCTTTATTTCTTGTCCCAAACCCCTGGAACACCCCTGAGACTCCTAATACACTCAGAAACCATTACTTTAACCAAATAAAATAATCTTAAACCAAAACTTAAACAGTAATATACCTCAAATAAATTTTGGGATCTTACAACCTCCTCACCTTATAACGGCTCGTCCTCGGGCCACCCTTCCAAGCATCATTGAGCTTCCAAAGTAAAGAGATCAGGACATTGGGCCTGCATATATGTCTCCCTCTCCCAAGTATCTTCTTGGATGTTACCATACTTCCAAAATACTCGAACCAAAGGCATGGTCTTACCCCACAAGACTTTCTCACTACGATCCACAATAAAAAACAGATGCTCCTCAAAGGACACATCAGACTAAAGCTCAAAATCATCAATTTCAAACATATGAGAAGGTTTGGGGTGATACTATTGAATCTGTGACACATGAAAAACATCTTTCATACTACTATACTACTATGGAAGATTCAATCGGTACGCAATCAGTTTGATCCTCTTTAAAATCTCAAATAGACCCATGTACCTAGGCACTAATTTACCCTGTTTCTAAACCCGATAGTGATCCAACCTTGGAGAAACCTGAAGAAACACATGATCACCCACCATAAACTCAATAGGTCAATAACACTGATCTTTATATGAATTATTCCTACTCTGAGTTATATCCATATGATTTTGAATCAAATAAACCTATTATAATGTCTTCTTTACGAGACTCGGTCCCAACAACTCTGATTTCCCTGCCTCCATCCAACACAACAGAGATCCACACAGGCTCCCATATAGTACCTAAAATGGTTCCATATTAATCTTCACTTGGTAACTTTTTTTATAAGTGAACTCAACAAGTGTCAAGTGCTTCTCCCAAGATCCATCAAAATATAGGATACATGCCCTCAGCATTCTATCTAATAGCTGAATAGTACGCTCTAATTTCCCATCCATTTGCGAGTGGAAATCCATACTCAAAAATACCTGGGTACCAGAAACCTTTTATAGGCCCTTCTAAAAGTGTGAAGTAAAATGTGAATCACGATTCGAAACTATAGTCTATGGAACCCCATGCAACCATACTTTCTCCTAAACATACAACTCATCCAACTTTTCAATGATGAAGGTCTCTTGAATCAGAAAGAAATGTTCCATCTTGGTCAATCGGTCCAAAACTACCCAGATCACATCACTCTTCTGAGCTATCCTCGGAAGACCCACTACAAATTCTATCATTACATCATTCCATTTTCCATTTCAGAATGGGTAAAGGCTATAACAAACCACATGGCCATTAATGCCTGGCTTTCACCTATTTACAGGTATAGCATCACATCACAAAACCTGCAACCTCTTTATTCATCTCTAGACACCAATAATATCTAAAAAAATCACGATACATTTTGGTTAAACTAGGATGCACAACCCACTTCAAATCATGGAACTCACACGTCAACTCTTCCCGCATGCAAGTAGGCACAACAACACAGCCATGAACATAAACGATCTCATCATCACCAATAATCCAATCAAAAGGTGGATCCCCACCTTTAAGACTTTCCCTCAGGCCCAAACACTTTGGATCCTCATACTGACTTTCCTTGATTTGTCTCATAAGTGAGGAATCAACTACCATAGATGAAAGGGTCATCTTTCTTTGCCCATCTTGCACCTCTAGATGCATCTCAGCAAACAATGCCCTCATCCTCCACTTGGAACTGGATTCCTATACTTCCTAGTTCTGAGTCCTCCTACTCAAAGAATCTGAAACACTGTTCTACTTTCTCAGTGTGTAGACCATATCGAAATCGAAGGGTTTCATGTACTCAACCAACCTTCATTGTATGAGGTTAAAATCACATTGTGAAAAGATGTTTTTAATACTCTTATAATCAATATACATAGTAAACCTTTCCCCCAACAAATAATGTCGCCAACACTTTAAGGAATAAACCACTACAGCCAATTCACAATCATGAATGGGGTAATTTCGTTCATGAGGCCTCAATTTTTGTGACCCATACACCGTAACCCAATCATTATACATCAACAGTGCCCCAAGACCAATACCAGACCCATCATAAAACAAGGTATATTCCTTACCTGACTCGAGTAAGATCAGAATTAGTGCAGTAGTTAACCACTTATTTAACTCTTGGAAAGCATTATCATATGCCCTGGACTATTCAAACTTGATTCCATTCTTATTCAAGCTCGAGAGTGGTGGCTGAAAAATGGGAAAAGTCTTTGATGAACCATCAGTAATATCCCACCAAACCCATAAAACTTCATACATCAAAAACATTATTGGGTTTCTCCCAAGATACAATAGCTTTCACTTTTGATGGTTCCACAAACACACCTTCCTCATAGATGATGTGACCCAATAAATATACCTGGTCAATCCATAAATGAAACTTGGATAACTTGGCGTATACCATATCCTCTCTTAGTGTACTCAGGATGATGTCAAGATATTTTTAATAATCACCATGAGTCTTTGAGTACACTAATATGTCATCCACAAAGACAACCACAAACTGATCCAAGTACGGGTGAAAGATACAGTTCATTAGGGCCATAAACACTATGCATTGGTCAAGCCAAACGACATCACAACAAACTCATGAAACTCATACCTGCTCCTAAAATAATTCTATGGTATATCATAAGGTATCACCCTTAACTGATAATACCCTAGTCTCAAATAAATTCAAGAGAAAACTAAAGCACCCCTCAGTTAGTCGAAAATATTATCAATTCTAGGAAGAGGGTATCGATTCTTAACTGTCATCTGATTCAGATTCCTATAATCGACACATAATTGCAAGGATCTGTCAACATTCTTAGAAAACAACATTAGATAAACCCAAGGTGACATACTCAAATAAATAAAGCATTTATTCTCTAATTCCTCCAACTAAGTATTAAGTTCCTGGAGTTCTGTCGGTTTCATTCTATATAGCGGAATAGAAATTGGTTATGCTTATGGTAGAAACTCCATCGTGAAATAAACATCTCTCTTGGGAGGGATAGTCAAGAAATCCTTAGGAAACACATCCTGAAATTGATCCACCATAGGATGAAATACAAGATACTCTACTACCCCATCATCAAGCACAAGATAAGCCACTTGGGCTATAATCTCACCCAACTGTTGACAGATTGGTCTTGTACGACCAGCTCAAATATCCCACTCCCCACGGTGAACATAAGTATTTCCCTCTAGGGCCATGATGTTACCCTGTGATGGTAACTGTTAATATGGGACCAGTACAATACTAGACAATCACTTCCCAAAATCAATTCAAAACCTGACATCTTTAGCACAAACAAGTCCCACAGAAAGCAGTACCCACTATCCTCAAGGCCACACTCCTTACATTGACAGATATTTTCTACTCACACCCCTAACGGTGTATCAATCGACATAACCTCGCACATATGTTATGATTCTAGGCCCAACACACTCACAAATTGTAAAGATATAAAATAATGTGAGGCACATATATCAAATAAAGAACTAGCAAGTGTGGACGCTACAAGAACCGTATCTTGAACTGTCGATGGTTCAGCCTCACCACCTATAGGTGCTGGCTGAATTGCATGAGGCCAAACTGCCCCTCTACTCTGGGATTTGGCCTGAGTTCCTGGTGCTTCACAACTCTGTTGATATGGATGCTCTCATCCTTGAGTTCCTCATCTGCCACCCTGACTGGTATGTCCATTATAACTCCAACTGCATGCCTGATATGGGGTAATCGGGCCCCTACCTACACTCTACATAGGCCTTGATCCTCCATCACTTCCCAATTGTCAAGGGTTCCTAAAAAACCTCTACACATGTCTCATCTTGCTGCATGCTCAGCACTCAACTAGTGGTTGAGGGTACTAACCATGCATGTGTCTTGTCCTGCCACACAGATATAAAAACACCTAGTCACAACCTTGAGAGGTTGTTCCTATTATCTGACTACTTTGTACACCACCGCCCTGGTGAAGACTCTAAAAATGATGCTTACTACCCTCATAAGTCGCACCACTGGACAATGTAACTAGAACCACATTCCCACCTCTAGAATCCTCATTTAAGTTCCCTTATGAGAGAAGGTCCTAACCCACCACCTTAGCAAACCTATTTAAATGAAATATATTCACTTGGGACTTGATCTCGTGTCTATGAACATCCTAAAAATTCATTTTCATAGCTACCTCATCCCCTTCCAATGTTGTAACAAAGCATTGAAATTTGGTGAAGTCGCCAACATAATCCATCACTGACATAGTCCCCTAGGTCAAGCCCATAAACTCTGCAGGCTTCTCCTATATCAAGGTCTCTAGATATAAATGTTCTAGACACTTTTCCTGAAAGTATTTCCATAACATACCATCAGCCTGCTGAGTCTGAACCAGAATATCCCATTAGCGCTTCACCGATCCCCACAACATATAAGCTGAAAACTTGGATCTATTATTGGGAGGGGTCTCTAAGTGATCCAAAATCGTCTAGATGGAATATATCCCAAACTATGCTGCCTCGGGTCCACCTTCTCTAGAAAACATCTAAGGGTGATACAACTGAAACTCTCTAGTCAAATCAAACATACTCAGCACAAACCACCCTAGGTCTCATTCCATCATCTAGATAAAATAAGAAAATTTCTCAAAAAACTACTCCTCCCCTTAGTTACTCTATACCAACAAGGTTTCTTGCTCCACTACTGGTGGAGGGTTCTCATAAATATATTCATGTTACCCAAATGACACACATCATCATGGTGGTATATCTCAACAATTCCAAACACACATCTCAGAACACATAACATAAAACTTCCACAATTTTCGCAAAAGAAGGCTCTCTATTAGCCATAAACAACTCATTTTTCATACATTATCCTAGCAGATACGGTCAAACCTATATCACTACCCTCAACCATCACTACTATGGGCCATGGTTAGCTTGGGTAAACCAACTCACAGAGTTTTAACCATTCACTAGACACCCTTTTTAACCACTTCCACTTTCACAACACAAATCTTTCTTATTTAGGCATATTTATATCATTTACAACTCATCACAACCAAATTATAACCCATTTATGACTTTTCATTAGGCACTAATCTTTTAACCTTTCTTTTACATTTCTCCCATTTACCAAATTCCATCATCTTTATTAGACACTATATCTTTCAAATTTCAAGGAAATATAAATTCATTCTATCACTCATTCCCCCCACATCTTCCCCATGTGTGCTTACCATGATGCATGCCACCTATATCCCTAGGTTCCTAAGTGATGCATGAATGTAAAACCTCGCACCATCTCGTCTAGGAGAAAAATATTGTAAAATAGTCACATCACACAACAAGTGCATCACTCAATGGTGAAATATCATTAAATTGTAACAAAACACATTAAGAACAAAAATCCCACCATGGGGTACTTGGGTTTTCCCTCATACATGGGTTATCTACTCCCATGAACGAGCTCATTTACAAGGCCCAACACATCCTAATCTCTCATATACCATCCCCAAATAGCAACACAATAGAAAAGAAAACTCTCTCTGATACCACTTTGTAACATCCCCGTCTGGGGAGCCACTAAACCAGTTCCTCGATATGGGTCATTTCATAACCTCAACCATGTATCCCCGTATGCTAGAGGCTACTGACTAGCAGCAAGGTTCTATTAGATCGCATGGGGAGACTATAACCTGTTTGTCAAATTAAGTCACAGTAGACAAAATAATAAATGAATGAAACAATAAACAATAAACATGCACTACCAACCACTTCCCAAAACTGGGTACAAGCCCACAACCAAATAGTAAATATGTTATGTCATGCCATACAGTTCCAAGTATAAGGAATACCCAAAATAAATACAAATATAATATTCCCTAAAATGGGTCTGGACTCCAAGTCTGGATTCCTTATCCATGAACATCCCATTCCCAAATCAACCATATAGCATAGGGACCTTGCACTTGTCCTGGCCTAAAACCATGAAATATACTCGGTTACCCAATGGAGGCCCAAGCAGGGTGTGAGTTCAACTCAGTAGGACACCACTAATGGTGTCTAAAAAATATCCAATATAAAAAAATAGTGTATTAAATTACTAAATAAACAAAAATATAAACAAAAGGTAAACTAGGATCCATTAGATAACAAAGTTCACTTAAACCATTTTCATTATTTATCACTTGGGTTAGTCATTTCCATCAACTCCACTTTGACCTATGTCATAAACTACTATGAATAATGGGATAAGTAAAGTTACCTATCACACTAGGGGGGAAATTTTACAAACAATCACATCACACTTACCTTAGAGCCTCAGTCCAGGTAGTCTCATCAAATGAAACTGTTAGGGGCATAGAGCCTCAGTCTGACTTCCCTTACCCATGAATTCTAGGGTTGGGGTTTAGATCCTTAGTCTAACCCAACCCATGGGTATAGATCCTCAAGTACAATACCCCACACTTACCACCAAGCCATGTTCACATGATTCTTTAACCATTTACCACATATAACATGTCACAAACCATACTCAATTTATACACATAACATTCACAATTCATCATTTGTTCAATAAATAAATTTTCTTAATGCCTTAAACCATTAACACATTCTCATTTACATTATCTAACTAATTTACATATTTTTATTACAACCCATAAGTCATTTAACACATTCACTTTAATTCATTTAACCCATTCACAATAATCCAAACAACCCCCTATGCCATGTCAACGACTAGACACAACTACCATCAGTGCATTTTTATAATTCAATCTAACATTTAAACATATTTATCATGGGATATACTAAATAAAAAATAAATTATATTTTTATCATTGCAAATTTTCCATGATCGGGATGACGACACACCCCATGGGTGGCCCTATAACTGGTATAATCCTACTCAATGCATCCCACGGGAATCATGAGGGGTTCAATTCATCATTTAGCTAACCAATTTAGAAAATATTACTAAATCCATCAAAAACACAACAATAAGTCACCATATCACTACCACATACACATAAACCAAACATCAATACCATGGTATATAACTTGTAGACCACTTGCCTTGACTTTGAAAATGAAATATCACTTAACATTATCCCTTAACTCAGATTAAAACACCCTTAGAAGTCTTAAACTAAGATATACTGGAAAAAGAGGGTTTTAGGGATTTTGAAGAAGAATAATGACTACACAAGACCTAATTAGAAAACGATAAGTAATAGAAGTGTTAAACTCACCTTGAGCTTTGATTTCCAACCAATGATTCTCCAAAAATCCTAGAAATGAAGGAAGATATATCCTTGGGAATCTTAGGGTGATTTGGTTTGTCCCTAGGGATAAAAGAGGAAGAATGGAGGAAAATCCTGAGTTATAACACTTAAGGCCCAAAGGAGAAAATGGTAAAATCCAAATTTTAAAGGGGAGAACAGTTTGGACGCACAGTTGTCTAAACCATGCGCCAACTGTGAGCCACCCTCTATCCAAGAGGTGGCCAGACCGCAAGGTTTCCTAGGGATACCGCATGGTTTGAAAACCCGTACGATGATCATGCGGGATGGATCTATCCAAGACTTCATGGTTTTTCCTTCCCCAATTTGTGGTTTCTTCAAACCATGCACCCCTCCTTCGGTATGCATGGTTAGGGCAGACGATTACTACTAACAGTGTGCCAACCATGCGACATGCATTGGATGGCTTCGTTATCCTTTATTTTATGTCTCGAACCCCCGAAACACCCCCGAGACTCCTTATACACTCAAAAACCATTACTTTAACCAAATAAAAGAGGCATAAACCAAAAATTAAGTAAGAACATAACTCAACGGAAGTCTGATATCTTACATTAAGCACATCAGTTTCATACATACACTAAGGTGGCTTTTCGGTCTCTATGGTATTGTCAAACCTTCAACGATTATTCCTATATGGATAATACATTGGAAATAATCATCAATGTCCCATAAAACTAAAACTATAATGATATTTAAGTCTTCTTGATTGTGTATTCTTCATAAAAATAGGATAGGAAAGTTTTTCCTCTATGATCTTGCTAGATATCATTGCATAAGCAGGAAAATTGGTTATCATCCACATAAGCATAGAGTGCATCTGAAATATGTATTTCAAACAAGCATCTTATGTGAGCACACCCACACTCCAAATATGATTTAACTATTTTATTAAAAGTTATAAGTATACATCTATATCATTGCTGATATCATAAGGTCTAGATATGATTATACTCAAAAAATTGAATAGTTTTTTCATACACATCCATGGAGGAAGGTTATAAATGTGTATGAAAATTGGTCATGTTCTATGAGAAGTGAGAATCTGACTAAATAGATTCAAATTATCACATGATAGACCCGACCTTACATTATGCACCTCAGCTAAAAAACCAGGATATCGAGCATCAAATTTCTACCATGATAATCCATCTGCATGATGAACTAACTCATCATCATCCTTATTTATTTTAGTATCATTTCATCACATATTTTTTGATATTTCATCAGACATGAAAATACTTTGGATTCTAGAAATCAATGGAAAGTTTCATATTACTTTTTTTGACATGCGATATGGTATTTCATCAGCATTTGGATTCTATCAAGATGTGTCACATTTTATATAATCATTTAGTCCAATAGTTTCCTCCCAAAATAAGCTGAAATATTTTGGGAAAGCATGGGTTTTTTTTTAGAAAATCCAAGTTAATCAATTAACTTTCATTCCATATAATGATTCGAGGTAATATCTACATAATCTGGAAGTAAGTACTTCAAAAAGGTAAGAATATAATTGATGGTAGTATTAGAAATACCATGTATGGTTTTCTCATGAAAGATTAGTATTAAAATTTTCAGATTTTCTATTTTACCACATTGTCAATATACTGGAGTCACGACGGCTATAGGTTTCGGGTGTAGCGCAAACATCAGATGGGGCATCCCCAACTTTTCATTTTTTTCATGATTGATGATTAATATAAGATTTATATAATGATAAATTTTTAGATCAATGGAATTGAATCAAAGAATATAAACAGTGGATAAAAAATGGAATCAAAGTGCAGGATCATCACATATTATTTATAATTAATTTAATCAATTAAATATTTATCTTGTGAGAAATTATTTCTTCATTAATGGATCTGAAAATGTCTCTATGTCATATTTTCATTACATTGTAGGAATAAAGAGTATATTCCCTCTAGTGGTGATAAACACATGTTTCACGAGCCTCCGAACATTATTGTAGGAGTCTCCGGGTGCTAGCACAGTAGATCTTAACACTTGTGTTGTTCGCCTTTCATCACCCTAGGAATTGCTTCCAAATTATTCTCCTCGATATCTCTCTAGACTTGAGAGTGGAATGTGGAGGAAGATATCTCTCTATTCTTGAGAGTTCTAAGATAGGGATCTCTCTAGGGATTGATAGGATTCCCATTGGATGTTTTTGTGCACAACAAAAATGAATTGGATCTCTTAAGAAAATAATATAATTGGGTTTATATACTGATAGGGTTAGAAATGAATAATTTTACAAGTTCCCTTTATTATTAATTTAATCCCTACAAAACCCTGTGTCTATAATAATAATAATATTATTATTATTTATTGACATGCTCTAAACTCGTGAATTAAATTAAATATTATTTAATCAAATAATTTTCAATATATATTATCTCTCACCAGACCATTAAAATCAGTCCTCTATTCCTCCATAATACTTATCAGGCCTTAAATAATGAATATTTATTTAATAAATAAATATCATTGCATTATTCACCAATAAATAAATATATATTATATTCACTAAATAAAAAATAAATATTTATTAAATATTCGGCTCACATAATATTCTCTCAAATAACTAGTGACGGAATATATGAAATTAAAAAAAACATGAATAATTATTAAACCACATGCAGTAATAATATTTATTCAACTTGTTAAATAATAAATAATAATATATTATTTAACTGATATTTTGGATACACTTAGTGTGTGACCCTCTAGGCCACTTTCTCAGTGGCATTAGGCAAAGTAGTCTAAAGTCCAAGGTTAGTGTCTAACAACACGCCAAGACACCATAGAGAAATAAGTTAATGGAACAATGACATAATACCTCATACAGATGCTTACTATGTAATATAATCCCTTTATCGTGATATATCTAATCAAATAGATTGTGTGCTAACATATGTACTCAATGTCTCTTTCTTTGACTTTCCAGAAATCAAACTTTTCTATAGAACACCATGTCCATGGATTTATTTAGGCTATATCATTTACATCAAAGGGAATAAGATATAAATTTTTGTTAAAAAATAGAAGGGACAAATCCTTTATTGCATTATTCATTAATGAAATATTACTCTTGATTCACCCAATGTATCTTGCCTTGTAGCGAGCATATGTCGTAATGGTTTTCATTAATACATCAAAGTACATGAATTATAATACTTATTAATAATAAATTTAAATTATAAGGATAAATATACATGTATGCATATAGTAACATCCAATGACACATATAAATGTGGATTTCCTACTGGTGGGTCTCATTATCATAATATCATAAACAGTATATTACCAATGGTGTTCCAAATTATTTCATATGGATATAGAACATATATTTAAGAATACTATAATGGCACTTCTAGGTTCTCCTCATATTGGAGAACTGTTGTGACCTTTTAGTGTGAAAGCTACTCTTAGGACATTATCACATACTATTTTACATATAATAACAATCATGATGTGATAAAAAGATTATTAATATTCAGAATAATGAATATAGGTTATCATAAAGTACATGAAATTTGGTTCTAGGGAACAAACTCCAATAGACTCCCACTTTCACTAGATCCAATTACTAATAACCTTCAGTCCACTAGCTCTCACATGATACTCATGCTTCTATTGAGATAGGCCTTTAGTCAAGGGGTCCACCATGCTTTATTCTTTGGGAACTCTTCTTACTACAAATTCACCCCTCTAAGAAAAATACCTCAATCTTTGATACCTCTGGAGTATGTGTTTTGTCTGTTGGTGTGACCTTGCATCTTTTGCAAGAGACACCACTATAATATTATCACAATACACTGTGATAGAATATTTATTTCTAGGTACCACATCAAGCTCCTAGAAAAAGTTTCATATCCAAACAGATTCCTTAGTTTCATTAGAAGATTTTGTATACTCAGACTCCATTGTAGAATCAGTGACAACTGACTTCTTTGAACTCTTATAGCTCACAGCTCCTCTGTTGATACAGAAAACATATCCTGACTGTGAATTCAAATCATTCTGATCTATTTGAAAATTAGCATCAGTATAACCCCCAATGACCATCTCCTTGTCTCCTCCATACACCAGAAACATATCCTTAGTTCTTCTTAGATACTTAAGGATAGACTTAATAGAAAACCAATGATATTATCCTAGATCATCTTGATATCTAGCTATCATACTCAATGCATAAGCAACATCAAGTCTAGTACATAACATGATATACATGATTGATCCTATAATTGAAGCGTATGGGATCTTACTCATTCTATATTTATTCTACTGTGTTTTGGGATACGTTTTCTTAGAAATATGTATCTCATGTGACACTAGAACCAATCACCTCTTGGATTATTCCATAATAAATCTCTTTAATATATGATCAATGTATTTACTTTGACTTATTCCAAGTATCCTCTTAGATCTATCATGAATGGTCTTGATCCCTAGAATATAGACTACTTTACCTAATTCTTTTATAGAGAAACACTTATTTAACCAGTCCTTAATATACTATAAGATTGGTATGTCA
This sequence comes from Viscum album, assembly GCA_963277665.1. Taxonomy (NCBI): domain Eukaryota; kingdom Viridiplantae; phylum Streptophyta; class Magnoliopsida; order Santalales; family Viscaceae; genus Viscum; species Viscum album. The sequence goes on along the minus strand of OY728129.1, from coordinate 1,843,617,468 downwards.
TTTACAATAAGTAATATGTCATCAATATATACCACTAGGATAATGATCTCATTCCCACTAAACCTCTTATAAACACATGGATCACATTCATTATTAATGAAGCCAAATTATTTTATAGATTCATTAAATTGAATACTCCATGACCTGGATGCTTACTTCAATATATAAATAGATCTCTAAAAATTTCGTATATTTTTGGAATCACCTGGAGTCACAAACCATTCTGGTTGTTTTATATAGACATCTTCCTGAAGGTTCTCATTAAGGAAAGCCATTTTGATATCCATCTACCAAATTTCATAGTCATGGTAGGTTTCTATAGAAAGTAGAATTATGATGGATTTAAACATAAAAACTGGTGAAAAGGATTTTTCATCATATTAAATTACTTGATGTTGTTTAAACCCTTTAGCCACTAGCCTTTATTTATAGGTATTTACTTTACCTTCCATGTTCAGTTTTCTATTAAATACCCATTTTCACCCTATGGGCTTTACATCAACTGGCGTATCGACCAGAACCCAAACTTGGTTCTGTTACATGGAATCTATTTCAGAATTCATGGATTCTTACCGTCTTATATCTTATGATCTCTCTAATACCTCTTTATAGGAGATAGGTTCATCATTGTCATCTCATAATGAATCACCATATTTGATGACTAGAAAATCACATCTTTCTATGTTTCTTACCTATCTAGTTCTCTTATGCAGTACTTGTGTTTCAGAAACTACTTCTTCCATGGAGACCTATGGAATTTATTCCTTTACCAACTCTTGTATATCTTGAGCATCAAATTCACTGAAGTCGATCTTTCACCCACTATACTTTTTGAGGATGTCCTCCCTCTCAAGAAAGATGGTTTGTCTGGTGATAGTCACTTTCTTGTCTGAGGGGTTGTATAGGTAGTATCCCTTTGTTTCCTTAGGATACCCTATAAAGATACACTTTGTGCCTCGAGGTGCTAGTTTGTTTCCTAAGAAAGACTTAACAAATTCCTCACAACCCCATACATGTGTATGCAACAAAACGGGTTTCTTTCCACTCCACAACTCAAAGGGAATTTTATTTTACACTTTAGTTAGTACTCATTTTAGTGTATATGTCACGGTTTGTGATGCATATGCCCAAAAGGATAATGGAATATCTTCATGAATTGTCGTCAAATTTACCATGTATAATAAGGTATGGTTTCTCCTTTCACTAACACCATTCCACTATGGTGTGTAAGGTGGATTGATTTGAGATAGAATCCCAAACTACTATAAAAGGTCCATAAAATATTGGTTAAGATATTCACCGCCTCGATCCAATTGAAGCTTATTTATCTTCATTCCAATTTGATTCTCTACTTAATTCTTGAATTATTTAAATATCTCAAAGGACTCATACTTATACCTCATCAATTATATATAGACATATCTACTCAAGTCATCGGTAAAAGTTGTGAAGTAAGAATACCGACCTCTAGATTCTACTGGAAATGGTCCACACACATCAATGTACCAATACTAAATTCTCTATAGCCCATTCACCTTATCCAATGAATGGTGGTTTGGTCATTTTTCCTTATAAACAATCATGAAATCTTTCAAGTGATTTTATCTCAAAAGAGTCTAGATAACCATCTTGATAGAGCTTTGTAAAACACTTCTCGTTTACATGACCAATATGGTTATGTCAAATCTAGGTGTTATATGAGTCGTGTGAAATTGATTTGTTATTTATTGTCAATACTTGGTTTTCATAATTTAATACATGAACATCCTTATTTAAATGTTTCATTCCATAACAAATCTTTTATTTATAAAAGAAACAACTTTTATTTCCAAACTTGAATATAAAACCATTTTTATCTAGGCATGATACATAAATTATGTTCTTGGTAACAATTGGTATATAATAAAAATATCTTAAAACCAATGCATTCCTATTGACAATGAATGGTGGTAGTCATCAATAGCTAGAGCAGTCAGACTCGTGCTATTAGAAGCTCACAAATCCACCTCTCCTCTAGAGATCTTTCATAATCTACTTGGTTACTACATTTAGATACAAATGTGAGCACTAAAAGTTGTATCTAATACCCAATGTGTAGATATTGAAAGATTACACTCGATAACAAATGCAATTTTAGATTCTCTAGTTTTATTTTTCATGTTATAATTAATAATAAAACTAGAAGAGGTATTGTGTAGTGAAGAAAGTATGATATTTTTGTGCAACTCATCGGGGAATTTAATCCCTAATATGTATAAGCATTAAATATAGCCAATAAGCATGACTACATGAGGCCTAGCTGGTGCAGACTCTCCAAACTTAGTTGTAAACAGAGCATTGGATATCTCATATCTCTCTTATCTCACCTTATCTTGATAGAGATCCTAATGGTGATACATCATGCTATACGCATCCATATCCTCATGTTGCTTCAAAAGATCATTGGTCATGGATTATATCATGAAACACTAAACATCTATGAAATCATTCAAATATTTCTCATAGAGATATAACTCTTCCTCACTAGCCTCATTAATAGGGGCATTAGGAATAGGTTCTTCCAGTATATACAAATTCCTTTCATGGCATAGGATAACGTGTAAGCACCTTTTCCACTCCTGGAAATTTTTGTTGGTGAGAAGGTTATCCTTATCAAGTATGGACCATAGTGATATGTTTGAATTCGTTTTTATTGTTGTTTATACAAATAAGATGAGTAGAGTTTTAATACTTTATCTGATAAAATTTAGACAAATAAATAAATATTATATTTATTAATCTCCCATAATTTTATCAAAACTCAATAACCACCACCATTTTCTTTGTAATATCTTGTTGCTTGGATGTTCTAGTGGAAAGGATCCATATTTCCCTTCTCATCACCCCAAATTAGGCTAGTTAAGCAAATTGAAGGGTTCACTTACAAAATATACCTTTAACGGTGCTAAAATTGGCCATTGTCAGTGCAAAAAAAAGTGTTGTCTACCAAAGAACGATTAAAATCCATAGGATTTTATCAGTGTTAGAAAAATGCTGATAAAGGAACACTTTATCATCACTATAAAAAACACCGATAAAGGGTGCTTTTATCAACACTTTTTTAGCACTGCTAAAGGACCCCCTTTATCATCACTTTTATTTAGTGCTGATAAAGGATACCTTTATCAGTGCCTTTAGTAGTGCTGATAAAGGGGCGTACTACAGTGTTCTGTTAAATTTAGAGCACACTAAAGCAGCAAAAACAACAATAAAAAATATAGGTTGAAAATACAAAATTTAAATGAAATAAAATTTACAACACAAATACAAGAAAAAACACTATATTATAGACATTTTAAACATTAGTTTGTATAATTATATGAGTGAGTACAAATTATCATAGAAATTCAAAAACATCAATGTTCATTTGTCTTTGCCCCCCGACCCCTAGTCATGCTATTGCCAAAAAAATCACCCCAACTTGAGAAAAATAATACACCTGTATAGGAAAACAATTCTTATATTAGTAATACCATAAAAAATAAATTAAACACAAAGTGTTAATTTTAAACTAAAAACATATACTTTGAGTTATACCAAGAAAACTGCGTATCGAGTTGAGTTGCGATTGATTCTTGCATGCCACACCATTTATTATTCATATTAAAGTATTATCTTTATAAAAATTTACTAAATAAGTATATGATAAAAATGATAAGGAAATTAATTAAGTAATATAAGATAAAATGATGAGTATGTCACTTGTGTTTTTTAATAAAATGTCATTTTAAATTGGAAACATGCACTTTGAGACATATCGGTCACATCATGTGTCAATTTTATGTGAGAATAATTCCTACAAATCACAATAATTGTCCTAAATTATCAATACAATTGGAGTGATTTTGCTTTATTTTTAGTGAGTGGCACACTTTTTGAACTAAAATGTCAATTTTAAACTGATAACATACACATTGAGTCATATCGGGCACACAATATATCAGATTGAGGTGAGACTAATTTCTATACATCACAAATGATTTATGGATCATTTTCATAAAGTATAAAAATAATATGAATGTGTTTGATTATTTTTGAGTATGTCACTTGTCTTTTTTACTAAAATTAATGTCAATTTTAAATAAAAATACACACTTGGAGTCATATCGGTCACACTATGTATCATATTGAGGTTTGGATGATTTTGACATGTCACAAATGACTTATGGATCATTTTCCTAAATTATCAAAATAATCTGAATGTGTTTTCTTATTTTTGAGTATGTCACTTATCTTTTTTACTAAAATTAATGTCAATTTTAAATAAAAATACACACTTAGAGTCATACCAGTCACATCGTGTGTCGGATTTAGGTGAGGCAGATTCATACACATAAAAAATAACTTATGGATCATTTTACTAAATTATCACAACAATATGAATGTGTTTTCTCAATTTTTAGTATGTCACTATCTTTTTTTACTAAAATTAATGTCAATTTTAATTAAAAAGACACACTTGGAGTCATACTGGTCACACCGTGCATTAGATTGAGATTCGGTTTATTCCTACATATCAAAAATTACTTATGGATCGTTTTCCTAAAGTATCAAAACAATATGAATGTGTTTTCTTAGTTTTGAGTGTATCAATTTTATTTTTTACTAAAATTTCATTTTAAACTGGAAACATGCACTTTGAGTCATATTGGTCACATCATGTATCAGTTTGATGTGAGACTAATTCCTATATGTAAAAAATGACTTATGAATCATTATACTAAATTATCAAGACAATCCAAGCATGTTTTCTTGGTTTTCAGTGAGTGACACACTTTTTGAACTAAAATGTAAATTTTAAACTAATAGTAGACACTTTGAATTATATTGGGCACACCATGTATCGGATTGATGTGTGTATGATTCCTACACATCAAAAATGACTTACAAATCATTTTACTAAATTATCAAAACAATCTGAATGTTTTTTCTCAATTTTGAGTATGTCACTTGTTTTTTTACTAAAATTAATGTCAATTTTAAATAGAAAGACACACTTAGAGTCATAATGGTCACATTGTGTGCCATATTGAGGTTTAATTGATTATTACACATAAAAAATGAAATATGGATTATTTTTATAAAGTATCAAAAAAATATGAATGTTTTTTCTCATTTTTGAGTATGTCACTCGTCTTTTTTTCTAAAATTAATGTCAATTTTTAATAAAAAGACAAAATTAGAATCATACCGGTCACACCATTCATCGGATTGAGGAACGACTAATTCTTACACATCAAAAATGAATTATGGATCATTTTTATAAAGTATCAAAACAATCTAAATGTGTTTTCTTGGTTTTGAGTATGTAACTTATCATTTTTACTAAAATTAATGTCAATTTTAAATAAAAAGACACACTTGGAGTCATACTGGTCACAACATGTGTCGGATTGAGGTTCGGCTAATTCCTATGAATCAGAAATTAATTACAAATTATTTTCCTAAAGTATAAAAATAATATGAATTTATTTTATTGGTTTTGAGTATGTCACATGTCTTTTTTACTAAAATTAATTTCATTCTTAAATAAAAAGACACACTTGGAGTCATATCGGTCACACTGTGTGTTAAATTGAGATGCAGATGATTCCTTCACATCAAAAATTACTTATGGATAATTGATGTTATTAATATTTTTATAACTTTTTATATACTCTATTTACTTATTTTATATGAAATGTGCATAATTTGTGTGAAATATTAATGTTTAAATATTAAATGTAATTTTTGAGAATTATTTGAATTAATCCAATCAATGTCAGTTTACTGTATTAAATATAACTCTGACCCTAATTATAAAAATTATATCATTATTTTTTTTAAGGTTAATTACTCAAATTCCAACATTTCATTAGAAGTAACCTTTGTCCAAATCGCCCATTTGGAGGGTCATATAGACCACACAAGAAGACCCAAAGAATTTATGATGAAACTGGACCAGCTATGAAGATTAAATTACTGGGCTCAATACATAATTCCAAATTCCTTTATTCTCCTAAAATGTTCAGGGTACAATGTAAAGAGTCTTGGATAAAAATTTCAAGGTCCAAATCCAAATACAATGGGCCCAATTGATTCATTTAAACTCATCCCACCATTTTGGGTGGGAATTAAAATTAGCACAGTATTCATTCCATGTATCCTGATCTATTTATAAAATAAAGCTGATATTTTTCATTGTGAAATAAGAGATATAGGAGGCCGACTTTTTTGAAGAAAGAATTCAGATTTTAAGGCATATTCATATTCAAAAATCCATTTACATTTCAGTCATTGAAAAAGCATGGATAGGAATGGACAGTTTAACATTGTTTAATCAAACCGCCATAACTTTGGTTTCATAAGTCCAAATGAATCCAAAGTTTGAGATTAGTAAGAAAAAATTATTATATAAAACTTTTAATAATATTATATCTCTATATTCTTCTGTCTATATGTCCAAATAGTTGAGTCAAGTGGAGGGGTAGTTTTGGAATGCAAACAACCCACCACCTTGGGCTATAAATACATCCCCTCCTCTCCTTTCAAAGGGGTTGGAATTTAAAAGAAAAAGGAGGATAGTTTGGCATGACCAAGGATATTCCAAAGTATTGGGAGGATCTTCCATACTCAAGTTTTTACTTTAGAAACCATTCCTCCTTGCTTCCTTTCATTTACTTTTGTGTTGTTCTTCGTTTGTAATCGTGTAAGTGTTTGTTTTTTGTAATTATGTTTTAATGAAAGTTTATTCTTCAATATCTCTTATTATAATCCACCTTATGTAGTTTAATATTAATGTTCTTAAAATATTTTAAATCAAGTTAAAACCCCTTCCCTTCTTTTTCTTCCTTATTCAATCAAAAGTCTGTTTTTAATTCTCATTATTGTTTGTGTGTGTATTCGATGCACCACTCTTTTCTTATCCCTTTATTTTTATTATCTTATTAATTTATCATCATAATAATTATAACCAGATTATTAATCATTTAAATGGATGATTAAATCTCTCATTAGGGTGAGTTATAATTTAGGGATGTTAAGCGATTGAGAGCTTTTTCTCGATGAGTATTCTTTGAATTAACATTGTGTATGTTGGACTTAACATGTCATGGATTAATGACTTATTTTGTTTAATGAGTGGTTTACATGGATTATTAGAACAATAAATACACTACCATAAACAAGATATGATTAATATTAGAACATTAAGTTAAGTTAAGGCTTGGATTAAAGCCTTAACACTTGGGAATTCCAATCAACGTCAACTTGTGACATGGGTGTTAATTTAATGCAATATAAAGCAAGGCTCAAGGATATCACAAGATTAACTACCTAATGATGAACTCAACCCAATATTTATAAATTTTTTAAATCAATATTAATAAATAAATCATTTAATAATCTCTACAAATAACCCCCCCCCCCAATCAGAATACAATCAACTAAAAACAATCGACTATTAAAAAGTATCATCGTCGAGGATTCGACCCGAGTGCTTCTATACACATTAGCAGAGCATCAGAACCTTGACCGGTCGATAAGAAATAATCGACCGCGCTTTCAATAATTTTCCTAAATTATAAAAATAATATGAATGATTTTTCTTAGTTTTGAGTATGTTGCTTTTCGTTTTTACTCTAATGTCATTTTAAACTAGAAACATGCACTTTGAGTTGTACCATTCACATCATGTGTCGGTTTGATGTGAGATTGATTCTTACACATCACAAATTAATTATGAATCATTTTTCCTAAATTATCAAGAAAATACAAGCATTTTTTCTCAATTTTTAGTGAGTTACATGCTTTTTGAACTAAAATGTCAATTTTAAACTGATAACAGACACTTTGGTTTATATCAGGCACACCATATATCAGATTGAGGTGCGGTTTATTCCAACACATCAAAAATGAATTATAGATCATTTTACTAAATTAAGGTTTTGAGTATATTAATTATATTTTTTACTAAAATTAATGTCAATTTTAAATAAAAAGACACACTTTGAGTCATACTTGTCACATCATGTGTCAGATTGAGGTGAGGCTAATTCCTACACATAAAAAAGGACTTATGGATAATTTTCCTAAAGTGTCAAAATAATATGAATATCTTGGATTAGTTTTGAGTATGTCACTTTTCTTTTTTACTAAAATGTCATTTTAAATTGGAAACACACACTTTGAGTCATATCGGTCACATCGTGTGTCGGTTTGATGTGAGGTTGATTCCTACACATCAAAAATAAATTATGAATAATTTTCCTAAATTATCAACATAATCTGAGTTTTTTTGCTCATTTTTCAGTTATTGAAACACATTTTGATCTAAAATGCCAATTTTAAACTGATAACGGACACTTTGAGTCATACCAGGAAAACGGTGTATTGGATTGAGGTGTTGCTTATTCCTACACGTCACAAATGACTTATGGATCATTATCCTAAATTATCAAAACAATTAGAATGTTTTTTCTCAGTTTTGAGTATGTCACTGGTTTTTTTTTTACTAAAATTAATGTCAATTTTAAATAAAAAGACACATTCAGAGTCATACCAGTCACACCATGTGTCATATTGAGGTTTGAATGATTTTTACATGTCATAAATAACTTATGAACTATTTTCCAAATGTATCAAAATAATATGAATGTGTTTGCTCATGTTTTAGTATATGATGTGTGTTTTGAACTAAAATGTAAATGAAAAATTAAAAATATATAGTTCAAGTGATATCGAGCACATTGTGTATCAGATTGAGGTGAAACTAATTGAGTATGTGATGTGTGTTTTACTTTCAACTATCTGTAACAATCCAGAAAATAGAGAACATGTTCCAATTTGGATGGAAGAGGAAATCTCGTGCTACCTGAAATGCCCCGTCCAAAAGGAACATGTTCTCTCTTTTATGTCTTGTTGCAGATAGTTGAAAGAAAAATATGACTTCCCAAAAGATCTGTTAAAAAACTAAATAATTATTATACAAACATGATAAGGAAATTAACTTAAAATAGTAGATAAATGGTGAAAATTTAACTAATAAGTAGTAGGAATTCACCTTTTCATGATTTCTGCATATATTCTTGACCCATTTTCTTGTTTTCGTCATCTCAGTTGCGGCCTCAAAGTATAATCTCTCATGATCATGAGCATCTTCAAAAAAACCACCTCAACTCGAGCAAAAAAATCCATCCATATAAGAAAAAAATTCTTATGTTGGTAATACTATAAAGAAATAAATTAAACATAAATATGAAATAATATAATAATAAAATGTCAATTTTAAATTGAAACCATACAATTTGAGTCATATCAGTTACACTATGTATCAGATTGAGGTATGGTAGATTCCTATATGTCCAAAATGACTAAGGGGTCATTTTCCTAAAGTATCAAAACAATCTGAATTTTTTTTCTTGGTTTTGTGTATGTCACTTGTCTTTTTTACTAACATTTGAATTTTAAACTCAAATAAAAAAATTTGAGTAATACTGGTCACACCGTGCATCGGATTGATGTGTGATCCACATGTGAAAATGAATTATGGATCATTTTCCTAAAGATTAAAATCCCTAGTCTTTTATCAGTTCTTTTAAAAGTACTAATAAAGGGCCATTTTATCATCACTTCTATAAGCAATGATAAAGGTTTTCTTTATCAATGCTTATAGAAGCGTTGATAAAGGGGCATATTGTAGTGTGCTGTAATAGCACACCGTAGCAAAAATAACACCATGAAATCAGAAAAATCAAGTAAGAATACATAATTTAAATGAAATAAAATTTATAACACAAATATAATAAAAAACAATATTATAGAAATTTTAAACATTTGTTTATACAATTACATAAGTACAAATTATTAAATACATTCAAAAATAGTAGTCTTACTTTGTCTTTTGATCCTAACACCTACTTGAGAAAAAAATAACTTATGTTAGTAATAATATAAAGAAATAAATTAACATAAAGTGTTAATTTTAAACTAAACTTTGAGTCATACAAGGAACTCTGTGTATCAGATTGAGTTGTTGTTGATTCTTGCACGTCACATCATTTCTTGTTCGTATTCAAGAATTATATCTATGAAAATTAACTAAATAAGTATAAGATAAAAATGATAAGGAAAATAATTAAGTAATAGCATATATAATGATGAGAAAAAAATCTAGGCTCGTTTGCTCAGTTTTGGCAATGTGATGTGTGTTTTAAACTAAAATGGCACTTATATATTGAAAAGACATCCTTGGAGTCATACCGGTCACACCATACATCGGATTGAGGTGAGACTGATTTTTACACATCTTAAATGACTTATGTATCATTTTCTTAATGTATCAAAACAATCTGAATATTTTTTCTCAGTTTTGAGTATGTCACTTTTCTTTTTTACTAAAATGTCATTTTAAACTGGAAACACACACTTTGACTCATACCAGTCACATCATATATCAGTTTAACATGATACCAATTCCTACATGTCACAAATGACTTATGAATCATTTTCCTAAATTATAAAGACAATCTAAGTGTGTTTTCTTAGATTTCAGTGAGTGACACTTTTTGAACTAAAATGTCGATTTTAAACTAATAACAGACACATTGAGTCATACCGGATACATTGTGTATCGGATTGAGGTGCGGATGATTCCTACACATAAAAAATGACTTATGGATCATTTTTATAAAGTATCAAAATAATTAAAATTAATTTTCTTGGTTTTGAATAGGTCAGTTATCCTTTTTACTAAAAGTGATGCCAATTTTAAATAAAAAGACGCATTTAGAGTCATACCGATCACACTGTGCTTCAAATTGAGGTGAGGATAATTCCTACACGTTCCAAAAGGATTATGGATCATTTTCACAAATTATCAAAACAATCCAAATGTGTTTACTCAATTTTGAGTATGTCACTTGTCTTTTTTACTAAAATGTCATTTTAAACTGGAAATATGCACTTTGACTCATACCGATCACATAGTGCATTAGTTTTAAGTTATACCAATCTATATAAATAAAAAATTAATTATAAATAAATTTCCTAAATTATAAATAAAATATGATTGTGTTTTATTAGTTTTTAGTGAGTGGCATTTTTTGAACTAAACAGCCAATTTTAAACTGATAACGGACACATTGAGTCAGACTTGGAACATCGTGTATCATATTTAGGTTTATCTGATTCCTATACATCAAAAATGACTTATGGATAGTTACCCTAAAGTATCAAAATAATATGAATTCATTTTCTTGGTTTTGAGTAGGTCAATTGTCCCTTTTTACTAAAATTGATATCAATTTTAAATAAAAAGATTCACTTGGAGTCATACCAATCATATCGTGCATCAAATAGAGGTATGGATGATTCCTACATGTCACAATTTACTTATAGATAATTTTACTAAAGTATTAAAACAATCTGAATGCATTTTCTTGGTTTTGAGTAGGACAATTGTCCTTTTTACTAAAATTGATGTCAATTTTAAATATAAAGACGCAGTTGGAGTCATACCAGTCACAACGTGCATAAAATTGAGCTGATACTGATTCCTACATATCAAAAATAACTTATGTATCATTTTACTAAAGTATCAAAACAATCTGAATGTGTTTTCTCGGTTTTGAGTAGGTTGGTTGTCCTTTTTACTAAAATTGATGTCAATTTTAAATAAAAAGACACACTTTGAGTCATAACGGTCACACCGTGCATCATATTGAGGTGTGGATAATTCACACATGTACCAAATGGATTATGGATAGTTTTAATAAAGTACAAAAACAATAAAAATGTGTTTACTCAATTTTGAGTATGCCACTTGTTTTTTTTTTACTAAAATGTTATTTTAAACTGGAAACATGCACTTTGACTTATACCGATCACACCATGTATCAGTTTTACATGAGAATAATTCCTAAACATCAAAAATTAATTATTAATTAATTTCCTAAATTATCAATAAAATCTGAGTGCATTTTATCAGTTTTTAGTGAGTGACATTTTTTGAACTAAACTATCAGTTTTAAACTGATAACGGACACATTGAGTCATACTGGGAAAATCGTGTATCGTATTGAAGTGAGGATGATTCCTACATATAAAAAATTACTTATGGATCATTTAAATAAATTATAAAAACAATATTAATGCTTTTTATTGGTTTTGAGTTGGTTAGTTTTCCTTTTTACTAAAATTGATGTCAATTTTAAATAAAATGATGCACTTGGAGCCATATCGGTCACATTGTGCGTCATATTGAGGTACATATGATTACTACACATAAAAAATGATTTATGGATCATTTTATTAAAGTATAAAATAATTAAAATTCTTTTTATTAGTTTTGAGTAGGTCAGTTGTCCTTTTTACTAAAATTGATGTTAATTTTAAATAAAAAGACGCATTAGAGTCAAACGGGTCACACCGTGCATCAAATTGAGGTGTGTATAATTTATACATGTAAAAAATAACTTATGTATTGTTTTAATAAAGTATAAAAACAATCCTAATGTTTTTTCTCAGTTTTGAGTAGGTCAGTTGTCCTTTTTACTGAAATTGATGTCAATTTTAAATAAAAGGACGCACTTTGAGTTATACCGGTCACAGCATGCTTCAGATTGAGGTGAAGATGATTCCTAAACATCCCAAATGGTTTATGGATCATTTTCATAAATTATGAAAATAATTATAATGTGTTTACTCAGTTTTGAGTATGTCACTTGTCTTTTTTACAAAAATGTCATTTTAAACTAGAAACACGCACTTTGACTCATATCGATCACATCATGTATCAATTTGATGTGAGACTGATTCTTATATGTCACAAATGAATTATGAATAAATTTTATAAATTATCAAGAAAATTTGATCATGTTTTCTCAATTTTCAGTGAGTTACATTTTACAAACTAAACTATCGATTTTAAACTGATAACGGACACATTGAATCATACTGGGCACATCATGTATTATATTGAGGTGTGAATGATTCCTAAATGTAAAAATGACTTATGAATTGTTTACATAAAGTATAAAAACAATCCAAATGCATTTTCTCATTTTTGAGTAGGTTAGTTGTCCTTTTTACTAAAATTGATGTCAATTTTAAATAAAAATACGCTCTTTGAGTCATACTGATCACACTGTGCATCGGATTGAGGTGTGACTGATTCCTACACATAAAAATTGACTTATGGATCATTGTACTAAAGTATAAAAATAATATAAATTTGTTTTCTCAATTTTTATTATGTCACTTATTTTTTTTACTAAAATATTATTTTAAACTGGAAACACGCACTTTGACCCATACCGATCACATCGTGTATCAGTTTGATATGAGACAAATTCCTATACATAAAAAATGACTTATGAATCAGTTCCCTAAATTATCAAGAAAATAATAGTGCATTTTCTTTGTTTTTAGTGAGTGATTTTTTTAACTAAACTGTCGATTTTAAACTCATAACAGACACATTGAGTCATAGCGGTCACACCGTGCATTGAATTGAGGTGTGGATGATTCCTACACATCTAAAATGACTTAAGGGTTATTTCTATAAAGTATCAAAATAATAAGAATATTTTTTCTCAATTTTGAGTATGTCATTTGTCCTTTTTACTAAAATTAATTTCAATTTTAAATAAAAAGAATCACTTGGGGTCATACCAGTCACATTGTGTATCGGATTGAGGTGTGGTTGATTCATACATATCCAAAAGTCTCAAAAAAATCCTAACTACCAATGTAACCAGGTTTACATTTTCTTTCTATATTGAACTAACATCAATTCATATTGACTCGATGTTCTTATATGAAAAACATTTCTCGTTGTTGAAATTTAGAAGAGAAGAGGAAGCTAATGTGCCCATTATATCACGAGAAGTCACCAAAATGGGCACATGTGCTTCCTCTACTCTTCTAGATTTAAAAAATGAGAATGGTTTATTACCTAAAAACATTGAATCAATATGAAATATTGGTAGTTAGACAAAGAAATACAATGAAAATGTAAAACATGGTTACATTGGAAAAAAGAATCATTTTATCTCTTTTGTGGATTGTTGAAGATAGTTGAAACAAAAATATAACTTCCCAAAAGATCTGTGAAAAAAACTAAATAAATATTAGATAAAAATGATAAGGAAATTAAATTAAAATAGTAGATAAAATGTTGACAAAATTAATTAAATAAGTAGTAGGAATTCACCTTTTCCTAATGGTTATATGCATTCTTGATGCATTTCCTTGTTGTCATTATCTCAGTTGTAGGATCTAAGTCTAATCCCTCACGAGCATGAGCAGCTTTGAAAAAACAATGCCAATTTGAAAAAAATAATCCACTTTTATAAGAAAACAATTATTATATAAGTAATACTAAAAATAAATAAATTAAACATAAATATGAAACAATAAATTAATTCTATGGATAATGATTTTACTGTGCAAACATTGTTGACAACAGGGATGCGCCGATGGTAAAGCAAGAATTATGATAAAAAAATGCAAATAGATCTCACCAAATAGTCAATCAATGAGTGAGGAGGAGGAGGAGAAAATAAGATGCATTATATTGAAGCTTTAAATAATTTTAAAGAAGGTAAAGATATATTATTAGGTTCATAAAATATTCATTTTGTATAATAAATAAATAAATACACATAAGATATTTATTATCAAAGGTGAAAGTTATAGATAATTCTAATAAGGGAAACTCAATATTTTATTGTTTAAAATAATTTAAATATGATTTTAAGAAAATGGGTAATTGAATTTAATAAACTAATTACTTCACTATGGTAGGTGTTATCCTCTAAATTCATCCAAAGGTGAAAGTTATAGACAATTTTCATCCTCATTAGCTTATCTTCTGAATAGTTATCATTGCATTTTGTTGTTTGGAACTCATCCTCCATCTACTATGGACATGCACCTATTTTTCTTGAAATACTCAAAGCAGTAGTAATCCATATGATGACTACTGCTCAGAGTAGTACAAGAAACATAAAAGAGATTAGGGATGAGTCCTAAGCAACAAATTGGAATAATAATTGTTCGGGATATGAAACTGGTGAGGATGATAGTTTTACTCCATTGTGTTCTCTAAAATGGGTAATGCCTCCCATTTGTGAGAATTACATTGATGGTAATCATAGATTCCTAAGGTTGGAACTAAAAGTCAATGTTAAAGAATGATCTATTTTTAGATGGATTAAAGTAAAACATACATAGTGTTTATTAGATGTGTGATGAAAAAAATGAAGTTATTTTTTAAAAATTATTAATGAGTGGGTTATCATTTCAAAGATTACTATGTTTTTATCAACATGAAGAAATAAATCAAGGCTAAAATCAATGAATAAAATTTCATTGGTGATCAGAAATTTTTGGTGAAAACTCAAAGGAGTAAGACTCTATAAAAACTCATTTTTTATAAGTAAAGCCTAAATCATTTAGAGAGGCTGACATGGATGATAATTGGATCAAATATATGCATGAGGGGCTTGATCCAAATAATAACAATGTGACATGAGAAATTGTTCCAAGGTTGGAAGACATAAATGTTATTAGAACTAAGTGGGTGTTCAGTAATAAACTCATTAACTATGGAAAAGTGACTCAAAATAAATAATGGATAGCGTGCAAGGGGAACTCTTAGATCAAAAATACAATTCTTTACATAATGCAAAAATAATCACTTATAATAATGTAATCTGAATAAATAATTAATCAAAGATAATTATTATAATTTTAATGAAATATAAATTTTATAAGAAAAAATATTAGAATAAAAAATTGACATATGAAAATAAATTATCTTTTGAAAAATAAAAAATGTTAAAATAAAAAAAACAATTAATCTCTTTTAAAGATTATAATTCTAAAAAAATATCATCTTAAAAATAAATCCTTAGAATAAAAATAAATTTCCTTGCTATTAAAATATGAACATAAAAATAAAATGGATAATCTCCTTTGCTTGATTGAAAAATATTTCTTCTACTTATTCTAGGTAGAAAAACTCACTCACTCTCGCTAATATTTGTGTGCAACATACCAGTAAGATGAAAGAAAGACATGCAACACTTAAAATAATGAGAAAGGCCAAGTTAAACCGTTGAGTAAGACTCTAATTTATAGCATACTGATAAAAAATAATGGATTATATTTTATTCATTCATTCAACGTGAAGATTTCCCAACAAGCTATTATTGGGTCCATTTATATGCATTTTTATTTTTCACTGACGTCTATAGAATAGAAACAAAGAAGAAAACAACATAGAGATCAAACTGGATACAAATGTTGATTACAAGAGTAAATATTTTCTACTTTGTTTTAATCTAAATAGCAGAGGCTTCTTCAAGAAGATCAGACCTCATTCAAAAATAATAATGAATTTTGGGTTGTTTTATTATAGGATAGTGCAACTATACTTTTTGGGATACACAGATGTGGGATGGGAAGGTTTAGTGGATAATCGAGGGAAATTAGAGATATTGAAAAACCGAGATTTTGTTCAAGCCTTGGTTTCGTTCCACCCTTGAATCACTCAGGCCTTGGATTCGAGCCTTGGAATAGTTGGAACCTTGATTCTAGCCTAGATTCAAGCTTGGATTCAATAATGAGGAGCACCAACAGTAGGTCACTTCTGCAGAGAGATTCGGATATCGTGGACTGATTCGTAATGGTTGGGGTTCTTAAAATAGATCAGGTCACTTTTATCAGCACTTCCAAAAAAGCGCTAATAAAGATACCTTTTATCAGTGCTAAGTTAATAAGCGCTGATAAAATGAATCTTTATCAATGCTTTTTTAGCATTGATAAATCTCTATTTTTATCAGCACTAAAAAAACACTAATAAATACTTATAATACTTTTTTTAAAATTAAAAAAGTATAATTATTATATATAATTATAATACTTATAAAAGTAATTTGTATAAAATAATAATTGTATAATTCTTTGAATATATAATTATTTATTTATAATTATATAAATAATTTTAAAAAAATAAAATTTATATCATTATATATATATTTATATAATTATATATATATATATATATAATAAATATATTCATTATTTAAATAAATTTATTATAATTTTATAATTATTTATTTATAATTATATAAATAATTTTCAAACAGATTTTATTTATTTATTTATAATTATTAATTTATAAAAAATAGTAAATATACATTTATAAATATTTTTTTACAAATGTATTTTTAAAATTATTAATTAATATTTAATCTTAAGTGCATGCATGTTAAAAATGTGTAAAATTGATTAATTAAAAATGAGTATAATATTGAAAATTTGGATAAGTTTGATTAATATAAATCATTAAAAAAGAGGATATATATTGAAATAAAGATGAATACATATTGAAAATATTAAAACATATTAAATATATATATATATATATAATATAAATTGATTAAATTCCCAAAAAAATATTTGTGTTTGTGAGTATGTATATAAAAATGCATTAATTACGTATATGTGAAATCAATATAATACGTACGTTTGATCTATGTTAAATTTAATAATCAAACGACATTCAATTATGTCCATTACTCGATGCAATTAGTCAGTATTTTTAATTCATATTAATTTTTAATTATAAACCATTATTCACTAAATATATTACTATTTAATGTAAATCATAAATAATATTTTGTATTATATAAATCATATTTATATACATTCATATATATCTATATATTTAATATATACTATTTATTAAAATTATCAATAATTATTTAATTAATAAAATGTTTAATATTTTTCACAATTTACTTATTTTTAATTTTTATTTGTTTAATTTTTTATTTTACATATATCTATATATTTAAAGAGAGTGAGGAAGTGAAGCTTTCTTCCTTCTTGGGTTTCACTAGAGGATCTCTCACCTTCCTTAAAAATAGGGTTTCACAAAGAATAATTTGAAAAGGTGCTACTGTGCATGTGGTAGCTTCGGATGGTGTTGTATTGGAAATAATTGAACTATGTAAGCATTATTTCATTTCTTACATCTCGTTGTCCAAGGAATGAAACCCTAGAAAGTGGTTGAATTAGTAGATCGTCTGTCTAATATTTGGGGATTTTCTGATTTTGAATGTGTCTCTATTGGCTGTGGTTTTTTTCATTTTCTATTTCCCTCTACGGATCTAAAGTGTAGAGCATGGAGCTATGGTTCGATCAACCTTCAGTTGGGTGTTATGAAATCTCGTGAATGGAATTTAAACTTCAATCTCAATGATTTCAAAGACTCATGTGCTCAAGTATGGATTAAAATCCATGGTCTTAACTGGGTATTATGGAACCCGGAAATCTTGTTTGGAATAGCCTTTGCAATTGGTATGCTAATTAGGATAGACACAGCCACTGATTTGGTTAGTTTCAAACACTTTTCTAGGATTTTAGTTGAAGTGGATTTCAGTTCGAACTTGATTGATAGGGTTTTTCTCTCTACTCCCCATGATGAAATCAATCTCAAAATTGAATATGAGAAAAAACCATTGTTTTTTGTTTCATGTGACATAATTTATCACTCAAGGGACAACTGTAGGGGTGAACTTTTTTGTGCCAACTTCCAATCAAAAGGTCATGATATGAAAAATTACTGAAATAAATCTAGTATAGTTCATGTACCGACCCCTTAAAATCAGTTTTCTGATCACCCCACAGTGTTTGTGGTTCCTACCTCTAATTTTAAACAAACCAGTGGTTTGTTGAGTGAGCACCTAGTGGAAATTTTTGATCATGCCTCTAGTTCTAAGCAACTGAATTTTATCAGTGGAAAATTGAAAGAACATGAAGATGTAGGTTCTTCTCACAGTGCAAGAGTTATTCTTACCCAGCATAAAGATGGAGCATGAGGTAATGCTCAAAACAATACCATGTTAGATAAGCCCAAGAAATCTTGGGCTGATTTAGTAGAGGAAGGAATATTTACTGGGTTTTCTTTCAAAGATGACTTGAATAGAAATTTTAGAGGAGATGCTGATGTTGAGGGTTTGGTGGATTCCCACTCAGATAGGGAAGCTTCTTCTCATAATGTCTTGGATTACAACATGTGGCAAGAACAAAAATTGTTCTACTCTAAATATCTCAAGGGGAAATAAAAATTTGAGGTTGCCACATCCAAGTCTAAAAGGGATCTCACTGCTTCTTCTCAAGATCATTGTAATTTTGTCCCTGATTTGAGTACTTTAAAGGTCTGCATTTATCCTGGAAAGACCTCTTCTATAAGAAAAAACATGGCTTTAAATGAGTCATCATCTTCTTTATATTTTGGAAATGCAATGGATCGACTTTAAGGTAATTCATTGGAAAATAGGAAAGACACTGATTGTGAGGATTTAAATCAACAAGATCAGGTACTGGTTTCACATCCTAAAATTGATAGTGAACAACTCAAACATGAGGGTATGTTACCTCTTTCCCTAAGGGTGGAAAGGATCTCTGAATTTGGGCCTACTAATGGTAAATAGTGCCCAAATTTTTTCTCCAGTGATGCTCAGGTTATTCAGTTGGACCCCAGTATGGTAACTCCCAATCAATGCAAGGGTATTTCAAGGGTTGGGAACTCAGATCACAATAATTCTGGGCATTTAAGTCTGGAATTTGTTTAGAGCATAGCATATCCTACTATTTTTTATGCTGAATAGGGGAAGGTTCTCAGCTTAGATTCACCTCCTGTACAGGGCAACAAGGCTGTTATTCCCTTGGTTATCAATGATAAGGGGTTTGTTTTCCCGGTTAAAGAAGTATCATCTACTTCATTGGAGAAGGAAATGTCTCCCTGCTCTATAGAAGGAGGAAAATCTTATATGCATATGAAGAATAAACCTTATATGAAGGTAAGTACTCATAATTCCTTTAAGATACTTAGGTCAGGTAGTAGCGAGGAGGATGGTCAAAGTAATGTTCATGAAATTAAAGTAGTTGAGAATATGTATATTGTTGATGTTAGACTACTAGATGATATAGGTGGGCCCTAGATATAGGCCAAATCATGGAGAAGAGGATGAAATACTCAAGGTTTTTTTGGCCACTCCTTTCATCACAGCATGTGCACACGATCTAGAGGAAGCTAATTGCTTGTCTTTTTCTTGTATTCACCTATGATACTCCTCCCTTGTTCTTTGTGGTTTTTTATTTAATAAAGGGGATTAGTGACTCACCTTTTTAAAAAAATCATTTTTATTTTTTATTTATTTCATTATTTCATTTTATTTTTACTTTTATCAGTGCTAAAAAATAGATGATAAAGGATTCATTTATGGGTGCTAAAAATAAATCATTGATAAAGGGTTTCCTTTATCAGTGCTAAACAAAAATCACTGATAAATGAAACCCTTTATTAGCACTAAAAAAATGGGTTGATAAAGGATTCTTTTTATCAGTACTAAAAATAATGCACTAATAAAGGGTGTCTTTTATCAGCGCTATAAAAAACTGCTGATAAAAGGTACCCTTTATCAGCGCTAAAAAAAGCGCTGATAAAGGGTGCCTTTATCACCACTTTTTTCTAGCGTTGATAAAGATTAGTGCTATTAAAGGCCTATTTTGTAGTAGCAGGGTCATATCGACCACATCGTGTCTCGGATTGATGTCTGGTCAATTCCTACACATGATAAATGAATTATGGATAATTGTTCTAAAGTTTGAAAATAATCTGAGCTTTTTTCCTTGATTTTGACTATTTGATGTATGTTTTAAACTAAAATGACACTTTTATATTGAAAACACATACTTCAAGTCATACCGACCACATCAGGTGTCGGATTAACGTGCGGTCAATTCTTACACATGACAAATGAATTATGGATCATTTTCCTAAAGTTTGAAAATAATTCAAGCTGGTTTACTCAGTTTTGACTATTTGATGTATGTTTTAAACTAAAATGATGCTTTAGTATTAAAAACATGTACTTTGAGTCATACCGACAACATTGTATGTCAAATTGTTGTGTGGTTAATTCCTACACATGAAAAATGAATTATGGATTGTTTTCCTAAATTTTAAAAACAATATGAGCTCATTTGTTCAATTTTGAACATGTGACATGTGTTTTAAACTAATGTGTAAATTTAAAAAAATAAGTATCAGATAAAAATGATAAGAAAATTAACTAAAAAGGTAGATAAAATGATGAGAAAATTAACTAAATAAGTAGTAGGAAGTCATCAATTCATGAAGTCTGTATAGATTCTGACACCATGTATTTTTCTCATTTGTTTCTAAAAAAATTGATCTCCTCCATTATAATTCTCCTTGAGAAATAGATCAAAAATAGTATATAAGCATTTTGATACAAACTCTTCACACTCCAAATATATTTCTAAGGTCATATCCCATACTAGATCACAAGCACAGTAGGTAATCACCTAAATTTGATGTTAGAAAACATTCTGAAGCCATGTACACTGCCCACTTATCTCTAAACAAATTTACTTTTTCTTTTGAGTATGAAGGTTGTCGACAGTCTTGGCATTACTGAGAAAATATAGACAAACAAACAATTAAGAAATATTTTTAATGAAATTGTAATTACCTTTTGAAATTACTAGTTTGGGGATGATAGTCTTTTCATGGTTTATGATCTCACTCATAAATTTTCAAACATAATATCCACAATCATTGTTATTATCTTACTTCAGACACTACAAAAACATTGACCAAAACAGTTAAACTATTTTTAAATGTGTTTTGATAGTTAAATATTTCTATATATACCTTAATCTATTTCCATTTTTAAGTAATATATAGGCTTTTTATATTTAGTCACCGACTTCATACCATGATTTAGCCTATATTTAATGATCACCCTATCATAACAAAATTATTGTTAAAACACAAACTGAAACATATAATTCAAAGTTTATTTATAAAATATTAATTATATTGCATTAAAAATTCATAATACATATCATGTGTGCTCGATTTGTTGGATATACATGCATTAGATCCAAAAAATAAATATTTGGGGTATCCATATTGATTGCGATCAGCATCCAGTGCTTTATAAAAAAACAAATAAGTAATGAAAAAACAAAAATATATTTTATGTGATTAGATTGTAGAGTTTTACCCCTACATTATAGGCATCAAAAAGAGTCTGTCATCTGTTATTTTTTTCTCAAACTCATAGTTTAGTGCATCTTTTTTCTTATCAATTTCTTCCTTCTTCAAAAAAGTTTCTTGCATAGAAATGATACAGGGATTAATGGATCCAAATTTTGTTTCACAAGGTTTTCCATTTATATAGTATTAATATAAACACCTATATAAAATATGAATAATTATTAACTTTAATGGTCATATTATATCATTTTTTGGATAGATGTATTATGAAAATGTACCTTATGTATGTATTCAAAATTAAGACTCCCAGCCATTCAAACTTGAGAATCTCATTTATATTATCAAGACCAACCATGTCTATAATGAAAGTTCCAAATATTTCTTCTTCATATGGAATGTAGGAAATATTTCAATATTTAAATGTGGTCTATGCCTGAATGTGTAAGGATAATTTATGTTGCAATGAAATTGGCAGGGAGACGGTACTCCCAAAAGGACCTTTTGTTTTCTTAGTCAATTAACTAGATTGTCTTGATTTGACCTTTTGTTTCCCCATAACTTTATCCATATGTAATACTATACCTCACTTCAGACCTTTTTTTAACAACTATTATAGGTTTTTTATTTGAAAAAATATATTAAAGACATAGCTCATGTATCTTTATAAGATTGGATGATCATGCTACGAAAGTTCCAATAGCATCATTGACTATTGTAACATCTATATCATTAAGTGGAACAAGAAACTCAGTGGTTGGATCCTGAGATACCTTAATCCCCACTCTCATGTGATCTTTTTGGAGTTCTTTATTTTGTATCATGTCTCCTAAGATATTATACACAATACCTCTCACAACAAGGCGGTACATGGATGTTAAAAAATGAAAATCACATACAAATTTACCCTAAATAATTTTAGTAATATAAAGTTATTAGAAGTTGTTTTATTTAGATTTAGGAGAAAGAGTAATGACAAAATTTATTACCTCAAGTAAGGTATACGGTTTAGGGGAATGACTAGCCTCAAAGCTAACAAGGTCATTTGGTTGTTCATGTACTAATCTTTGTTCCACTATCAGTTTTCTTTGATCCTTTTGTATATATTGGCTATCCAAACCAAACCAAACAAAAATATCTTGAAAATAATCTATTTATGCTTGCAATAATTTCATCATCTTATATGTATCTTCTTGTGGTTTTGTCTTCTCAAAATATGTTCAAGGAGACACTCCAAAACCTACACCTCTAACGCAACCATATTGTTCTGGCCACTTCAAAGCTACTGAAATTAGTTTTTCTTCCAGTATGATCATTATTGATTCTTATATCTAAATCATGTAAAATACATATGAACATAAATATATATTTTTATGTAATACTATTATAAATCATAACAAATTACTATTATGTCATACTTACACATATTTCTCATACCGCTTTTTTTCATCAACTAGTTTACCCTCCTTATTTACATTGGCCTCCTTCTATAGCACATGAGGTGGGATGGAAGTAGCTTAAGATTTTGATTCATCAGTCTGTATATAAATAAAGGAATATATGTTGTTTCATATCACATAAAACTTTCATTTTTGTTTCAAAATACATACCAATTTATTCTCTAGTGAAGAGAACCTCATCCTTGCTTTGTGATAGGGGTACATTGGTTTTGATGCACATTATTTATTTTCAGCACACCTTTATTATTTCATAAATTGATAATTTTGAATAAAATTGGATAAAATAAATAATTTAAAATAATATATTATCGGCTACAATTCACCTAAAATGATTTCTCATCATGACAAATGATGAAATCATTCCATGTTTCCTGCTTTATAATGTGTGCATAATTAAATGGTGGGTGGGGCTTTACTTTCCCCTTAACATCCCTAATATGTAACTTGGTAAGAAGAGTCTAAAAGAATCTATGGTCTTTTATAATGGCCATTAAGACATATTTCTTACGAAAATCACCTAAAATAAACGAAATCTACAAGGAATAATGAAAATTAAATCAGCATTTCATCATATAATTTTTCAGTAAAATAGAGAAAGTATATTGTAACATTACCTTTATATCTTTCTGAAGGGTTTTCTTCGTTACAAGCTGGAATTGGCACCATGAATCTATATCAATCGACACATCCATCCTCTTTGTGACCCCAACATAACTAATGAACATTGACTTTTTGGGATCAATAGGTCAGCCATGTTGATTACAAACAACCTCAAATTTTATACCCTTCTCGCCTTGATAATTTTATTCAACACCATGATTTTGTGTCATTATTTTTTTTCATCAAGATGATTTTGATCCCCTAATAATTATACAGTTCTAGCATCAACCACATGTTATTCCCTGAGATTGGTAACATCATCATGTGTATAAGATATTGTATGTATGAGTAGCCAAAAATTTAATTTAGATTATGTCAATACATTAAAGAACGGATAATATTATGAGGAAAAGCATAGTATATTAAAAAAACTTTAACCTTATCATTGAACTCTCTTTCTTTATTTTTAAAGGTTAAATATATTTGTATCCTCTATTGAGAATCCAAATCCCCTATTTGTGGTCCCCTCTAACATATAATACATTATCTATATTAGGATCATCATGAACTGGTTGTGATCTCCCAATGAAAGGGTCATCCTCGAATGAATTTTCATCTGAACCTATAATTTTTTCAGTCACCAGTAGAAAAATCAACCAATTCTTGTTTGATGGATCGAAGACATAAAATACTTGCACTGCTTGTGATTCCATTATGAATGGATCATCCTATTACCCTTCCATATTGAAATTCATCTCCACAAATCTCATTTCATCAACTTTCACTGCACTTCTATTGTCAACCCTTTTGCAATGGAAATCGGCACTTGAAATGATGTATAATCCAACTCATATATCTATTCGATAATGTAGAAATATGACATATTCACATAAATTGGATTTATATCCTTGGAACCAGATATTTTCATCACTTACACTATAAATTTAACTCTACTATTTTGCATCGTACTGTAGTCATCGTGTTCTTTTTTATAGAACACATAACCATTGATTACAAAATCAGTGTATGATATAACATTTACATTTAGTGCCTTGACTAGCCATCAAAGTCGTTCGGAAATTGAATTCATATTTTCAAATAACTTCTTATAAATATGATCTCAAAACCATCCTATAAACTATTGATTATGTGTATTTGATATCCATCCTTCATCCCTTGATGGATTAAAATCTCTAAGAATTACTTTGTGGGATTAAATGTATGGATCAACATATTCTCTATTATGTAAAATCTAAAGGTGTGCTTGCTCCTGCTCTGTTATGGTAATTGTAATAACATCTCTTCCATAAATCCCTTCACCCATAAGGTGTATGTTGTAATGAGACTTTGGGATATCGATGTTATCAACATATGATAGGTAATCGGTACAGAATTCAACAGATTCTTCAACAATATATTGTTCTGCAATATAACCTTCTGAACGAATTTGATTCTTGACATACCCTTTCAAAATATTCATATATCATTCAATGGGGTACATCCATCTATAATGGACAGAACCACATAGTTGAACCCGTCTAACCAAATGAATCATCATGTGTACCATTATATCAAAAATGATGGTGGAAAGTGTAGCACCCCAAGATTTTATGAGATAGATTCTTTTTAATTTCTTTGATATTTTATATTGTACACTACACCAAGATTATCTTGTGCTATGTGTAACACTGTATTAGCTTGCAGTATACACAACACTATTCTTGGATTGTGTTGCACATAATTTCAAGTTCTTTTGATATAATTCATTTAACGCAACACTGAGTATAGATTTTTTTCAATGTATAAATGAACTGAGTTTGGATTATGTTATATGCAACACCAAAGTAATATTTCACTACACGCAACACTGAATTGGCTTTCATTACACACAAGAGCGACCTTTCTCAATAGCTTGTGTTGTATGCGATACCGAGTTTCACTAAAAAGCAACATATTATTAAAATATTATTATTTAATGGGATATAAACTAGCTGTTATGAATAGTATTGACCACATTTTTAATTTTATAACATTATAATTGATCTTAAACATTTTCTAGAACATTATATGAGAACAAAATCAATTTTTTGGATAAAATAAGTATTTTTCAAAAAATGCAGTTTTATCGCCTTTTGATGGTGCAACCATTTTAAATCTAGTTTTTAACACTTTTATTAGTTAAATTTTATAAAATAAACTTATTATTTTGAATTGGGACATAAAAATTTACTTTTTTGAATTTTTTGTATTTTTCTAAAAAAATTAAAATTTTAATGAATAGTGAAAAAATACTGCATTTTAATTCAAAACTGTCTTTTAATCTAATTTATTTATATAGTTAGATTATATTTTTAATTAGTTTTAAAGTGTAATTGTATTATGTTTTTATAATTTAATATAATTTTTTTAATTGGAAGTAATTTCACTTTTAAATTGGATATAAACACATGTCAATCTTTTGATAGTTATTACTTCTAAAAAACCCGCTTTTTGGTTTTGACAATGTGAATTAATTTTAAATTAATTACTGAAACTTATGTGTTTTGAATTTGGAAAAATGGATTCCATATTTGGAATCAAAAGATTCAAATTGTGTAAATAGGTACCTTTTATTTTTGTACATTATGAATAGTAACTTCAATAATTATTTTATTTACCATGGTTAAAGGGTAAATCTGGTAAATAAGGGTAAAAAATAATATTATAATAATATTAAAATACCCTAACACATGTCCTAACCCTATTTTATGAGATATTTATGACCATTTTAATCCTTGGGTAGATTTTTGGACCCCATGGATTCACTTGGATGTGAAAATGACATTTTATAAGAATTAATTTAAAGTAAATATAATTATAACCTAAACATATATCTTTTACTAAATAGGTTTTAATATAGGGTTATATAACTGATATATATGTCTATAAATATTAATTAGAAATATAAAAATATTTAATATATCATGGTATTTTATTTATAATTTTTATACATTAGATAAATATATTTATTTATGACACAATTATGATGTAGTGATTACCTCATTAATGAAAGATTCAAATAAATGAATTTATAAATATTAAAATAAATTTAATTTAAACATTTTAATGTCATACATGAATTTTATAGATTAAATTGACATATTAGGGATTAGTTAATTCCTTTTCTTGAAGGAATCAAGTTTTTATGACTTTAAAAAAATTAATTACTAAATAGTGTCAAAATTGACATAAATGAGATTTTAAAATAAATACTATTTTATTAAATGATATAAAAATACTAAAAATATAAATTTCAGAAAAATGAATTTTATAGTGATAAAAAATTAATAAATTATCCACTTTAGGTTCTCTTGTCATTTTATAGTAAATATATTAACCATGTAGTATAAAAATACAAGAGGACATGGTAAGAGTTAACTTATTTTACAAAGGGTTAAATCTAAAAGATAAGGTTACTTTAATGACCCAAACATGTATAAAACCTATTTTTTGAGAGTATTTAAACCCATACTCATCTTATACTCTAAATAAATCAAATTTTTTCTATTATAAACCGAAAATTGTTTTATAATAAATTAATATTTCAAGATTTTCCTAAAGTGTCCATCACCTCTCTTATAAAAGGGCACCTCCCTTTCTCTTCAACTCACACATATAAAGTCTTTTGGTTCAGAAAAACTCTACCCATTTCTCCTCCAAACATCCATAACTTCATCCTAGAGTCCTAACATTAGGAATAGATCCATCCTAAGGATCCCTTTTGTTCAAATCAAAAGGAAACATTCGAAGAAGAGGTAATCATTGTATCCCTTCTTTCAGAGTTATTTTCTTCTTATACTTCCTCTTTATATGTTGATTCCATAATAAAGTAATAACTCCAGTATATTATACATTTTGACATGTTATTATAATTATGGTACAACCTTATACTTGCTTTTATCTATCCTATTAATAACAATATCACCATGTGTGCGTACGTAGAGCTTACCGTCTCCATGTCGTGGTGTAATTTGTTATTAAAAAATAATTTATTAATATGGGTATAATGATGATTATAATGGGTTTAATTAATGAATATAACATGATAATTATTATTTTTAATTAATATACCATCCAATTACAAACCATTTATCCATCAATAGAGTGATATCGTCGCTCGTGCGTATGTACGGCCTACCATCCCCATAACGCGGTGAGATTCGTTCTCCACATTAACAATTCAAGAATGATTATAAAATTTATATGATGAGTGAAAATAATAATTATTAACTTAATTTAATGGATAAAATACATCCTATTCATAACAATAGTGACTTACATGAAAAAACAAGAATGAGAAAATGAAGGAGTTAACACCTAAAATAATGGTAATATTGAAATACTATTAACAAAATGATATAATAGGATCATATATGATATCATAAATATGGATATGTTTCGAGTATAATTTAATAACATGATTTAACCATTATAAAATAGGTGACCATAAACTCAACTAATGAAAAGTACAAGGTAAGGGACAATTTTTCAATCTCATTTTTATCCAAGATTGTTTATATGTAAGTATTTACTGGGGATATATTTATCATCCATGTCCATGTTTTCTAAAAATGATATCGTAAAATTTTTACTATTATTTTATGTATTTTTAAATTCATTTTTACCCATTTTTTACTTTTACTACATGGTATGGAAGGAATCTTTTTTTTTACCATACGAAGTACTTTTTGACTTTTCCGGCAAAAGTACGAGAATGATGTTTTTTTAACTTATACGGCATGAATGGATTTTTACGGTTTCATGACACCTTATTTCCCTGAAGATTCCTCTACACCATTTCAAGTTTATTTTAAAATAAATTATTTTCTTTTAAAATTGTGCAGCATTTTGAGAAAAGAAAATGTTTTTAAAGAAGAAATGATATTTTTCTCAAGAGTTAAGTTCAAGTGTTTTATCAAAATTATTTTCCATCTAAGATGACATAGGGTTATGTTTATATACCTATTATTACTTTTATTTTATTGTTTTTATTATGTAATTATTTTTATGAAATCCATTTATTTTATATGTATTATGTTATGATGGAATTATGTTTAAGAAACCCATTTTATTTAATGGGTTATGCTATGATGAATGATTTATATTTTTGTGGAACATGTAAGAATGATTTCATAATGAGATGGGTGGGACCTATATCTCCCTCCAATTAATTGGGTAAAGATTTATATATCATGAGATAAACATGACTAGAATGGCAAGTAAATCTGGTTCAGTAATACATGGCTAGAAGATCAGGTAAATCTGGTTCAGTAATATATGGCTGGAATGGAAAGTAAACTCAGTTCAGTAAAGGAATTTGTCCACTATGATGGTCTTGGAAAAAATGCCTTGTCTACTATGGAAATCATATTATGTCACAACTGGAAATCCCATTTTTACCAACGCTTATATCCCAACGGTTTGAAAAACCGTTAGGAATGGTTATGTATACCAACAGTTTTAAGAAAACCGTTGGTATAGAAGATTTTATGAAGAATTTTACCAACGGTTTTACAAACCATTGGCATAGGACTCAATTAAGACACTTTTACCAATGGTTATACACTAACCGTTGGTATATGTTGGAATCTATACCAACGGTTTACACAAACTGTTGGTATAGGCCTTGTTTGTCCACCTTTTACCAACGGTTTAAAGAAACCGTTGGTATAGGACTAGGTAAACATACATTCCCAACGGTTTTTAAAAATCGTTGGGAAAGTTTTCCCCTAAATCCAGATCGAGTGTCCAGTAGCCCCTCTGCTCGATTGTAGTCCCCCTCCGCTCGATTGGTGCCCTAAATCGAATCCCCCTCTACCAAACTTCTTCCACCGATCAATCCATCTTCAATCATGGAAATTTTTTCTTCTGCACTTCAAATCTGTAAGTTATACCTTTGTTTTTTTGTTCTGAAACTATGTATTCTATTATTATTTGGCCAAAAAGAGAGGTCTGTGGTCATTAATCTTGGTTGTGGATGGTCATTTAGGATGTAAGATAGTGTGACTTCATTTTACTTGATATGTCCAATAGTATTATTGATTTATGTTCAATTTTATTATCTTTGAAAAATGATGTTGTTTAATAAGTTGTTATTAATGGTTGTAATAATGACGATATGGTATAAGGGTTCACATGGTGTCTACGATAATATAGGGTCCTGGGAATGTACACATAGTACATGACTTGGATATCCATGTAAATATACATGGCCAATCCCTTATGGTGAAAAGTATGTTTATCCAAATGGGGTGCTGAAAACGTCCCATTTACACATGCCTCTGTTTCATGGATATGCCCACATGATGTGTTGGCCATACTATATAGTGGGTAGTAATTAGCTCAGCCAAAAAACTTTTATCCCTGAAATCTAATACTACATGGTTAAATGGAAGAACACATGTTCTAATGACATGCCTAACATGGTTTCTAACTCACCACACCAAAACATAAACAAGAACACTGGTTAAATGCAAGAACTCATCCTAAACATACACTATAACATTGGTTAAATGGAATAAACCATCCTCATAACTGAATTACATACATATATGGAAAAAAACAATCATTCATGAATATCCCTATAATGCATAGGCTTTTCAAAAAACACATATCCCTTAAATGTCATGAAATTCCAGTAGGCACCAATTTAAAGCTATCATGTTTACAGGTGGAAGCATTGTAGATTTGGATAATATATTCTCAGAAATATAGAGTGGAACCCCATTTGGTGTTTTTAGGTCAACCCAACTCCACACATGAAAAAGAAAATCATTATCCATCAATAAAACCAATGTCAATATATAAATGGTGAGTCATATCATTATCATTAATCGATTTCCTTAGGAATTCTTAATCCATTAGGTTGTTCTCCTGATACCTCCCTTGTTGGATTTTAAATTCAATTATCCTAATTTTACACCACTTTGAGGAATCTCTTCATTTAAAATTATGAGTTTGTTATAGGATAATCTTAAATCTTTATCTTCAATATGAGTTGGAGCTGTTTAATAAGAAATTTCAAAACTCTCTACAAAAATCCTACTTATAACACTTCAATTTTCTCTTCTAAACCCACCTATTTAATTTTAGAGCACTTTGAAGAGTTTTATTACACTGGAAAACTTGATTTTATTCATCCATGAAGGTTGTGAACAACATCGGAATTCCAAAAGATATGTCATCGTTTTTAGAATTTGGAGTAGAGGCATAATATTTTCATTTGTTTCAAGAAAAAAAATCATATTTAATATATTTTTAATTTAAGTTTAATGTTTTCAGGGTAGGGAGGGGTAGTATGCAGGTGTGGTGGGGGATGGGGTGGGGTGGGGGATGTTCATGTGGGGGGTATGGGGTGTCCAGGTGGTGGGGGGCTGTCCAGGTGGTTGTCCGAGGGGTGTGGGGCTGTCCGGGGTGGGTGGGGGCTGTTTGAGGGGTGGGGGCTGTCCGGGGTGAGTAGGGGGTTGTCCAAGGAGTAGGGGGCTGTCCGGGGTGATCCAGATGAGAATGAACCCCATGCATGAGGTAATTTCATTTGTGTTGATGAATTCTCTAGAAGTTTTTATATCCTTGGTGAATATAATTTTCCTTTTTTACCTATATTATATTGTTTTAGTATTTCTGACTTGAAACCACTGTGCAAAAATATAATTATTATTCGTGACATGTACGCACAGACGGAACGTCAATCGGACGTGCGGTTTGCGCGGTAAGGCTCAATATGCGTGTTTTAAGTGATGCGCGCGCTTCATAAACGCTCGTGGGGGGTCCAAACGGGCCGAACGAAGTCGGAATGGCCTGAAATCAGACGAAAAATACGGTTAAGTGATTTTTGAAGTGGTCGAGCAGACGACACGTCAATCAGACATGTCGTGTGCCCGCGGTGACCGAGAATGCAGTTGTGGTGTCATAAACGGCCAAAACGGGCGTCTAACGGTAATATTCATATCGGACGACCTCGGATTGACCTGAAACCACCATGAAACAATATAATTATTATTTTTGACCTGTACGTGCAGATGGCATATCAATCGGACGTGCGGTTTGCGCGGTAGGGCTGAATATGCATGTTTTAAGTGTTGTGCGCGCTTCATAAACGCGCGTGGGGGGGTCCAAACGGGCCGAAAGAAGTTGGAATGGCCTAAAATCAGACAAAAAATATGGTTGAGTGATTTTTGAAGTGGTCGAGTAGATGTCACATCAATCGGACGTGTCGTGTGCCTGCGGTGACTGAGAACGCAGTTCTGGTGTCATAAACGGCCAAAACGGGCGTCTAATAGTCAAATTCATAGAGGATGACCTTAGATTGACCTGAAACCACCGTGAAACAATATAATTATTATTCGTGAAATGTACGCACAGACGGAACGTCAATCGGACGTGCGGTTTGCGCGGTAAGGCTCAATATGCGTGTTTTAAGTGATGCACGCGCTTCATAAATGCTCGTGGGGGTGAAAATGGGCTGAATGAAGTCAGAATGGCCTGAAATCAGACGAAAAATATGGGTGAGTGATTTTTGAAGTGGTCGAGTAGAAGACACGTCAATCGGACGTGCCGTGTGCCCGGGGTGACCGAGAACGCAGTTCTGATGTCATAAACGACCAAAACGGGCGTCTAACAGTCAAATTCATAGTGGACAACCAAAGATTTTCCTAAAACCACCGTGAAACATTCTAATTATTATTCGTGACATGTATGCGCAGACGGAACGTCAATCGGACATGCGGTTTGCACGGTACGTCTCAATATGCGTGTTTTAAGTGATGCGTGCGCTTCAAAAACATGTGTGGGGGGGGTCCAAACGGGCCGAATGAAGTCGGAATGGCATGAAATCAAACGAAAAATACAGGTGAATGGTTTTTGAAGTGTTTGAGTAGACGGCACATCAATCGGACGTGTCGTGTGCCCGCGGTGACCGAGAACGCAGTTCTGGTGTCAAAAACGGCCAAAACGGGAGTCTAACGGTCAAATTCATAGCATACGACCTTGGATTGATCTGAAACCACCGTGAAATAATATAATTATTATTAGCGACATGTAAGCATAGACGGAACGTCAATCGAACATGTGTTTTGCGCGGTATGGCTCAATATGCGTGTTTTAAGTGATGCGCGCGCTTCATAAACGCGCGTAGGGGGTTCCAAACGGGCCGAACGAAGTCGGAATGGCCTGAAATCAGACGAAAAATACGGGTGAGTGAATTTTGAAGTGGTCGAGCAGACAACATGTCAATCGTACATACGAAAAACCGACCAAATGTATTTGGATTGTGTTTATACTCTAAGTGGCTCTCTTTTGTTTAAAATGGGCAACATTTTAAGTACATACGGAAAACTGACCAAATGGATTCTAATTGTGTTGATACTTTATCACAACGATACATGGATCATATGTGACATGTACGAGTCAACCCTGACTCAATCAGAGGCGCAGTGTGGCCGACACCATTCAAAGTGTCTCTCTTTTGTTTAAAATGGACAAGATTATAAGTGAAAAGATCAACTGGCATACGAAAAACCGACCAAACGCATTCAAAATGTTTTGATGCTTTAGGGAAACGATCCATGGGTCATATGTGACGTGTACGAGTCAACTACGCCTCAATCTGAGGCGCGGTGTGACTGACACCATTCACAGTGTCTCTCTTTTGTTTAAAATGGACAGGATTATAAGTGAAAAGAACAACTGGCATACGAAAAACTGACCAAATGAATTCGGATTCTATTGATGATTTAGTTCAATGATCCATGGGTCATATGTGACGTGTACGAGTCATCCCGGGCTCAATTAGAGGCACGGTGTGGCCGGGATCACTCTAAGTGGGTCCCTGTTGTTTAAAATGGACAACATTTTAAGTACATACGGAAAACTGACCAAACAAATTCGGTTTCCGTTGAAACTTTAGGAGAAAAATACATGGGTCATATGTGACGTGTAAAAATCAACCCCTCCTCAATCTGAGACGTGGTGTGGCCGACACCACTCAAAGTGTCTATCTTTTGTTTCAAAAGGACATCATTTTAAGTGAAAACATCAACTGGCATACGGAAAACTGACCAAACGCATTTGAATTGTGTCGATACTTTAGAACAACGATCCATGGGTCATATGTGACGTGTAAGAGTCAACCCCGCCTCAATCCGAGGCACGGTGTGGTCGACACCACTCTAACTATGTCTCTTTTGTTTAAAATGGACAGGATTATAAGTGAAAAGAACAACTGGCATACGGAAAACCGACCAAACGCATTCAGAATCTATTGATAATTTATCACAACGATCCATGGGTCATATGTGACCTGTACAAGCCATCACAGCCTCAATCCGAGTCACAGTGTGGTCGGGATCAGTCTAAGTTCCTCTCTTTTGTTTAAAATGGACAACATTTTAAATACATACGGAAAACCGACGA
This sequence comes from Viscum album, assembly GCA_963277665.1. Lineage (NCBI taxonomy): Eukaryota > Viridiplantae > Streptophyta > Magnoliopsida > Santalales > Viscaceae > Viscum > Viscum album. The sequence continues at coordinate 1,843,582,842 of OY728129.1, read as the reverse complement.
AACGCATTCGGTTTCCGTTGAAACATTAGGAGAATGATCCATGGGTCATATGTAAAGTGTACGAATCAACCCCGCCTCAATCTGAGATGCAGTGTGTCCGGCAACACTCAAATTGTCTGTCTTTTGTTTCAAAAGGACATCATTTTAAGTGAAAAACGCCAACTAACATACGGAAAACCGAGCAAACGCTTTCGGAATATGTTGATACTTTAGGACAATGATCGATGGGTCATTTTTGACATGTACGAGTTAAACTAACCTCAATCTGAGGCACGGTGTGGTAGGATCACTCCTTGTGTATGTATTTTGTTTAAAATGGACATCATTTTAGGTAAAAATATATAGTATACAAAAAATCGATCAAATTATGAATTGAATTCCGGATTCCACATATAATTGTCATCTTAATTTTAAATTGAATTATAAATGAATTATTTATGTTTATAATTACGTTATGAATTCTAATTTAATTATGGATATGTATAGTTCCAGGATGCATTATATGTTAAATGTGTATGAGTTTGTTCTCTATATGTATGTGTTAGTTGGTTATTGCAGGTACAATAATTGTATATGTATGTGTTAGTTTATTGCAGGTACAATAATTGGATTGAAAATGGGAGGGAATGCATAAAATGAGGGCTGCTATCAAATTGCATATATGCTCTGCAATTTGCAGAGCATAGGCTATGCCAACGGTTTCAAACCGTTGTCATAGCATTTATAGTGCTTTTTTTACCAACGGTTCATTGAACTATTAGTAAAAATCATTTCCCAACGGTTTTAAACCTTTGGGAAAAAGGGGAATTTTTGGGATTTCCCAACGGTTTAGGCCAAACCGTTGGGAAAGAGGATAATTGTTGGGATTTCCTAACAGTTCAGTCCAAACCGTTGGGAAAAACTATCCCAACGGTTTGGCACAACCGTTGGGATAGGTTAGCTTTGCCCACCCTATGCCAACGGTTCATAGTAAACCATTGGGAAAACCTTTCCCAATGGCTTACTTCCCCACGGTTTGCAGAACCATTGGTATAAAATATACCAACGGTTTGCAGAACCGTTGGTATAACATATACCAACGGTTCTACAGCCTTTCCCAACAGTTCAGAACCGTTGGGAAAGGCTGTATTTCCAGCAGTGTGTGCTTATTAGTTTTCTACAATTATATGTTTTATGCCAATGTTATTTTATCATGGTAAATGTTCCTTTATGATCTATGCCTTACGTACTGCCAAGATTTATTTCATGACTCAATATTTTGATGTTTAAACTTTATGTTCATGTTTTTACATTCAAATGTTTATGGTTTATTTTATGTTCTCCATGTTTACCCTTATTGAGCATTTGAGCTCACCCTTTTTATGTTTTCTTTTCCCCAGGATATAAAGAAATGTTTTAGGTAGAAAAAAACAAAAGGGAAAGATCTTTATGGGAGATGTTGAAGATCTTTCACTAAGTTAGAAGATTATGTTCTAAGTTTCCAAATACACTAAACTAATACAGTCTTTGGTCATATATTTTTATAATGTATTAAGTATTCCTCAAAAGAAATTTAATGTCCATGTATGTCAATCTTGGGTCTCTACAAGAAGAACATCCCTAATTCACATAATATGACTGCATCCTCCTTATTCATAATTAGAAACTTCATCAGTTATATAATTGTACTACATATGGATTTGAAAAAGAAGTAGAGTTTGGTTAATGTATGTCGTACATTTTTAGGCAGAATACAACATAGAGTAATGGGCATCAAATCTTGCATCAAAACATGACAATCATGTGATTTTAGTCCTTGTAACTTCAAATTAGGCATTAACACGCCATTCTTGATATTTTATGAATACCCCTCTAGAACTTTTACACTATTGAGAAAAATAAAAAATGAAATTTTTCCTATTTGGATAGAGTGTGAGATGTTATAGGAAGAAAATTTCACCCTTTAAACTTCACTGATTTTAACTCTTCCCTTATCCCCATTTCAATAATGTCCAAACTAGCCTTGATTCCATATTTTTTTTGTCAATAACATTTATTAACATGTCAATAACAATATAAAATATATTTTTTTCTACATTCATGACATCAAGAAAATGTCTGACATACAAATAATTTCAATACCGTAATTCAAAGAAAATTGATCTATTTTTACAACCTGGTTTCGTAAGATTTTTCAAAAATGGTTTACCAAAAATAGTGTCAATATATTTTACTTTATAAAAAAGTTGATCACCCGTCAATGGATATGGTGATGTATACCTTGTTCGGTATTCCCATTGAATGTTGTTATTGAGGATCGGTATTTATGTAAAGACCTGGTTTTGTCCTTGTAAGACTTTGGAATATTTCTACATATATTTCCAAATCTAGGTATTGAGACGGCGTGCAATTCCGAGGCCCGATGTGTCGGGAATAAATTATACAAAAATATTAAGTGTTTTTATACTATTCATGTGGTAGAAATGGGATATCTCTTAAACGCTAGCTCAGATCAGAAATATGAGGCTATGGTTGAGTCTAGAACATGGTGTTTACCCTAGGTGGGGCATAACTTTTGTCGGTGTGGGAATTCTGTGAGAAAAGTCACCCAGGGAAAAAATTGTAAATAAAATAATTAAATTTAATTGTTTTATCTTGAACACTGATCCAAATAACTTTTTATGAGAGGCATGGATTGAAAATATGAGACCACCATTGAGTTCAGAATGGAGTGTTTTTCTTAGGCATGACATAAAAAGAGGGGGGCGCAGGAATTTCAGATTTCATGTCGAGCGGGGCTTCTATAAATATAATTTTAAGAGATAAGGATTAGGGTTAGACATAATCCTCTCTCTCCTGTCTCTATCTACCTCCCAACCATTATTCTTTATTTTTCATTGAATTGAGGAGCAATCTTCGCTGAAACCTCGAAAAATCAAGTTAGTAGTGTGACGATCACATCGACAATGATAAACAGAGGGATCGAGGTAGGATTATTCCTTTTTTACCTCTAATTGGAGTTTTAATTTAATAATCCATCCTTTGTCATTTTAATTCATCGTTGTCTTATCATTCATTGATGGTTTCACTAATACTAACATCAATCCATACTGGAAACTCTTTTGTTTTATCTGCGTTTTTCATCTTTCTTTGTGGCATTCATCGTTAATTTTATTCGACGTGTCAAAACTCTAATGGATCATTAGGAGAGTCTTAAGGGTGTGAAGATCTTGACACTAGGATCATAGGACTGTCCTCAGAATAATTTTTGGGCAATTGGTGAAGTCACAGTGGTCTGCGAAAGGGACCACCAAAGCACCGCTGGCACGGCGGCCGGTAGCAGCACACATCGGCGACGCGATAGGTGTCTGAGGTGGCCATTGCAAGGGAACCGTGGGAGGCATGGCCAGCTGGCAGTGGAGCAGATCATGGCCATACATTGGGTTGAGTAGGCCGGGACAGGGAGGCTAGGAGCAGGCCGGTGTGCGCGGGCGGATGGGGGGTTTAGGCGTGTCGCGGCATTGGAAGATGATGGGCCACGGAGGCGCTAGGGTGGATGACCGAGACCGGGGGACTGGGGGTTGACAATGACCTGTGGTTTTTGAGTCGTATGTTGATGTAGAGAGTTGAGTTGCTCAACTGGCGGAGTGCGGAGCCAGTGAGGCAGAGGACCGGCCGCCCGGTCGGTTGGTGTCGGCAGGCGGGTTGTGGGACACACAAGCTGGGTTGGGCCCAAAGTTGGGTCACGGGCTAGCTTCAATGGAATGGGCCGGTCGGGTCAGGCCAGCCCAAATGAAGGGGTCCGGTCAGTTTCGGTTGGACCGGCCCAAACTGGTCTGAAACACCTTCAAACACCCTTATCTCCTAAATGGCATGTTTGATTGATGCGCCATCTATGGCCACTCATCCCTATCATTGAGATGAATCTTTTTATATCATTTCATGACTTTTAAGTTTTTGTCTTGGGGTAGGGGTTCCCAAAACGCCTAAATTTAATAATAATAATTTAATTATTATTGTTCGGTGTTCTTGTATCAGACCTATCCTCTAAACGAGGTGTCCGATTAACGCACCATTAGCGGCAGAATAACCCTGGCCCTTGGGAAAAAAATTCAAGAAGACTTTTGGGTGTTTAAAATAAAGTCAAGGTGTGGGTATCATGGGGTCTAATTCGCACGCTTTGCATTGAAATGCAAATTTTTTACCGGGTATCCGTTTGGGACAAATGAGTAGTTCATTCTGTGTGTTTTTCCGAGAGGATCGCAATAGAGCAGTTCTTATAACTATTTAGGGATCGAGGAACAGTCCCCACATGACATATCTTAAGTGTGATGCAATGATGTATTACTTTTCCATTGGATTTCCATTTGGGGTGAATGAATAGTCGATCTTGTATGTTTTTCCGCAAGAATCGTAAGGGTGTGATCTGTTTGGACATGAAGATCCTTGTTTGTGATCTCATTAAAAGTGGAAACATGAAAGGGATATCAGTGGAATATCCTTTTGATGTATTTGAAGAGAACCCATGTTTTGGGTCAACCTCGACTCTTGTGAGAGTGGAGAAGATGTATGAAGAGATGCGGTCAAATGTTCTTGAGCCTTTTGAGGAGGTGTGCCAACATAAGTAATCTTTTGTCCCTCCAGATCAATGACAAGCATCATGTGCTCATCATCTTTTTGACTAGGTGTGTCAAGTACATGTCCAAGTGACGAGGCAGGGCCACACGACGTGTGGGCCCCACCCGCACCATGTAATACTTTACGAATCTTCTATCTCTTGCATATCTTTCTTTTGGACTCATATTTTGGAATGTGTGTAGCTTATCCTGAGTGTTTTTTCATGTAGAATGTGATGGTGCCCTCCATAGTGGCTTATGATTTATGATGCAAGATGTTCTGGGTGTGATGCCTATCTAGGGGGACACTCAATGACTGCAGTAGTGTTTTACTGAGAGATAAGATCCAGCAGGGATGGACAGTGCTCCTTGATGCTTTTCTGAGAGGTACCATCTAACAGTGATGGCCAAAGAAGTTTCGAGCTTACCTTGAGCTGGTCTAGGCAGTGGTCCCCGATGGAAGTTCCAAGTAGAACCCTCCAGTTGGGCTGGGGATGGGTCCTCGATGAGACTAGAGTGGAACCCTCAAGTCGGGCTAGGCATGGGCCCTTGATCTTTTCTGAGTGGAACCATCCAGTTGGAGTGGGGATGGGTCCTCAACGACACTAGATTAGAACCCTCTAGTTGGGTTGTGCATGGGTCCTCGACCTTGAGACACGATCTCTCGATTGTGCAGCACAGTGACGTGACGTGCTTTGACGTAACTTTGGACTCTCAAGGAATGGGGGTGCTTTTCTAACTGAGAAGCATCCTTGTGATGTGACCTAAAACAGTGTGGGCGAGAGAGACTCACCCAAAGCAAATAGTATCAAGGTGTGGTGATTGAGCCCCTTCGACTTGCAGTTCATGGCAGACATGTGGGATACTGGGCATCGATGGTGGTCACTTCTAGAACTATTGACGATTCTTTTCTTGTGATGAACTGTGATATGGAGATCCCATCACACTCTCATTTGGGTTTCTTTGATTAATCATATATATATATATATATTCTATTTCTAGTTCCCACTCCTTGGGTTTTGGTTATTATCCTTCCAAGAGAGGTGAAGATTCGTGGTGTATGCCATGTGATTTCCATGTCTAGATTCTCGTGGTTGGACGAGTCTACTCTCCTACTATAGGTAGTGAAGACTCGATGAGAAGTTCATCTTCTCACCGTTTCCAGATCCTTGTGTTTGGATGAGATTAATTTACTATCTTGTTGGGTTAAGCTGCACTTCTTTTACTATACATTTTTTTATCTACTGCTTCCCTCTTTAGTATATATCTTGCTGCTCCCTTGAGCCTTCAGGTCATCCCGCTGAGTATCTTTATACTCACCCCTGCTTGGTATTTGACCGCATTTGGTGTGCCCTTACAGACGATGGACAAGTTGATTGTGACTTCAGAAGAGCTTGGGGATATGGGTGCTTGGACCACATATGATGGTCGTGACTTGGTATTTAGGAGTGGGTCTCTCCCAGCTGTTTTACTTTTTCACCTATTGTTGGGTTGTGGTACTTTTTTGGTTTGGTGTATATCTTTCCCCTTTACCTCTCTGTTTACTTTTCTGTATTTGTACTATTTAGAGGTCGATGCATGTTTGTGGTTTATATATAGTAGTGTTGGATATTGTTTTCTTTTCCCTATGTACTTTTAGATTGAGTTGGTTACGTGTGTGTGTGTGTGTGTATGGGTTCTTAGGTAAAGGCCTCCTCGAGTTTGTTGTGCCTTTAGCACTTGCCGCCACCCTCTGGCCTATGGAGGCGAGGGCTTGGGGTAGTTGCGGCTCGATCCCTGGTATGGGTTGGGTCATGATAAATTGGTATTATAGGTGGTTCAACCCTTGGGATGTTGTTCAGACGTTTCCCTAAAAAAGTCCTGGTTGGGTTTAGGGAAACAGTGTCGAAGTTTCTTGAGGGCGGCTCTCATGATAGGGAGTCTGGTGATGGTACGATCGGCCGAAATATCCATTTACTAGGGCCCTGATTATCCACTTGTCATCTCATAACCCTAATACACCTATTGTAGGGAATAATGGTACATGAATCATATAAGATTAAGTATTTGACTATCCTTATTAATTCATCTCCCCATCGTTGTTGATATATATATACGCTCATCTGACCGATGCACTCCTTGATAACATTCTTGATCTATCCAAGATGACACCCATCCAAGATACTAGCTTTGATTCGTGATGATGACCCTATTAGTGATGATTCCTCAGTTTAGGACCCATCATGCAAGCCCCTTTATCCAAGTGGGTAGGTAGCAACACCTCTACCTATTGAGAAGTAGACATCCCCAGTAGAGCAGGCTGAGCGCACTTCGCGAGTTACAATGCCAGATACCACTAAGGTTCCATAGTGAGCCAGACCCTCAAATAGTAGAGGTTTGTCTAGAGTCAGTGGTTCACCTCTTTAGACTTATTCAGACACCGATAGATCAGATGGTGTCTTCGACAGCCAACCTTTTCCATGGAGCAGCTGGATGTTGGTGGAGTTCGATTACCTAGATACACGATGAGTTGGCACACTCGTGGGACAACTTCTAGAAACTGTTTCATGAATAGTTCTACCCCTCCTACTTGTGATCTATTTGACTTCATGTTCTCTTTTTGTTACAGTAGGGAGGGATGACAGTAAATGAGTATGCGACTAGGTTCACAGACCTTGTACACTACTCTCTAGACATGATCCATGATGGCTACTTCCGAGCATAGAAGTTTGAGAAGGGACTCCACATAGATATTTGAGCTATCATAATACTTTTTTCATCCCCATATATGCTAGGGTGTTGGAGTGAGCACCAAGGATAGAGAGATTTCTTTCAGAGGGATGCCATATAGCTGGTTGTGGTAGTGGGCACAACATAACTTAGACGTCTGCCGCAACTAGCAGATGTCAAAAAACAATATCTCAATGTAGGATATCTTATCATGACCGGACTAGAACATTGGGTCAGATCAGATAGGGTCAATGTTATGCTTGTGATGGGGGAGGTCACATGGCATGAGACTACCTAACCAGATGTGCTGAGAACACCATGTAAACAGCAGGTGGACCACCATGGTAGAGGCAGCGTCATGATCAGGGTGGTTCCCAGGGGTGGTTCTATTAGAGAATCAGGAGAATCTGGAGGTGGGGGATAACATTATAAGGTCTTTCCACCACTATCAGATAGCCCACGTCAGACTCAGGAAGTTGGCAGCTGGGTCCACGGACAGCCGCAATCTTTGGATGCTTACGATCCTGCAAATTATGAGACGATAAGAGGTACACCCTATGTCTTTCTAATTTTTGTATTAGAACTTGTTAGACATTGTGTGAAGTAATTTTATCCTTTTTCCTTGTTTAATGTTTTACCATCGTGATGTGGGGCATCGGTGTAACCTTGTGTCGGTGTTGTTCGACATAGTTATGGATGCACGAGGAAGAGTGGTACTTCCCCCACCAAGATGTCTTTTTGTAATGCAAGAAAAAACCATAAAGGAGAGTCAGTGCCGCCCAAATTGGATAGTATTGAGTTTTGGTGGATGAATACCTTTGACTTGTGCATTCAGGGCGAGGTTGTACGATGAAGTGTAGAAGCAGGTCCTGGCATTGTCAGTGGAGTTTTTCCTACTCAACACTTTTTGCTCGGGATATCGCTTGTGGGTTCGATAGAGTGCATGTTATGGGGATTATTCTCATTCCAAGAGGGGAAAAGACACATGGGGTATGACACATGCTTTCCATATCTAGACTCTTGTGGTAGGATGAGTTTACTCGCCTATCCTATTCGTTGGTACCTTGTGTGCTCAATGTCAATCTTGATACTACAGTTATCAAGTACAGGTCGAGGTGATAGAGACCCCATGAACAAAATGATGTGACTCACAATCTGGTGATGGCAGTATCAGTCTTTTCCCTGAGAATGTGGAGATTATACCTTCTGGGAGAGCGCTTTGTGGTTTTCACAGACCACTAAAGTCCCAGGTACATCTCCACCTAGAGAGACTTGAACCTAAGGTGGCGACACTGGTTTAACTTCCTACAGGACTATGACTTCGGGATAACATATACTCTAGTAATGGGTAGCATTGTAGTAGATTCCCTTAGAAGAAATTTCTAGGCTCACCTAGAGTGGGAAGTTTCAGATCAGTTGACTTCCCTACAGCTGACCCTCGTGGAGCAGGAGGGTATAGTTTTTCTTCATTCGATGGTGATGACTCCTTTGCTTCTCGAGTGTGTAAGAGATTCTCGGTTGTGATGCACCGACTCTGAAATTTTGCATGACCAGATATCCTTAGGTGTTTCATAGGATGGATATTCTGAAGGAGGGAATCATGAGACCCTGTTCCAAGGATAATAGTGATTCCAGTCGCAACATGGGATGTAGAAGTTTGGTCAGGGAGGCAAATTATCCCTCAAGTTTCTTTGGGTTGTTTGGGATCGTGCAAAGAGATAGAGAGGTTTCATACTGTCTTTCCCTACCCCTAATAACTGGAGTGGGCACATGACGCCTCCCACATGTCATAGCTGAGGAGATACATGTGTGTTTTTATTCACGTCATCAATAGGAGAAAACCTTAAGAGGACAGACTATCCCCTTGGTTTGCGTATTGTGGTGGAATGGAAATGTCTAGGTTTTCCTAGGAGTGGGGGATCCAGGTGTGATCTTACTAACCCGAGTTGTTTCCCTAGTTTTTATTTTCGAGGACAAAAATATTGAAGGAGGGAATGATGTAGAGACCCATTTTTTACCTTGTAAGACTTCAGAATATTTATACATATATTTCCAGAGTTAGGTGTTGAGACGGCGTGCAATTCCAAGACCCGGTGTGCCCAGAATAAATTATAGAAAAATATTAAGTTTTTTTATACTATACATGTGATGTAAATGGGATATATCTTAAACAGTATCTCGAATCAAAAATATGAGGCACGGTTGAGTCTGGAATGTGTAATTTACCCTAGCAGGGGAATAACTTTTGTTGACGTGGGACTTCTGTGAGAAAAGTAACCTAGGGGAAAATCATAAATAAAATAATTAAATTTAATTATTTTATCTCAAATGTTGATCCAAATAACTTTTGATTGGAGACTCATATTAGAAATCTGAGACCATCGTTGAGTTCGGAACGAGGTGTTTTTCCTAGGTGCGACACAAAAAAAGGGGGGAACGGGAATTTCAGATTCTGCACTGAGTAGTGCTTTTACAAATAGAACTTTAAGAGTAAAAGATTAGGGTTATCCTTAATCCTCTCTCTTTCTATTTCTCTTATCTATCTCTACCTCCCAACTGTTCTTCTTCATTCTTCATCAAATCGAGGAGTGATATTTGTCGAAACCTTGGAAAATCAAGGTGGGAGCGTGATGATCGCATCGACAGCAATAAACAGATGGATCGAGGTTGTATTATTCCTTTGTTTACCTCTGATTGGAGTTTTAATTTGATAATTAATCCTTTTTCATTTTAATTCATCGTTTTCTTATCATTCTTTGATGGTCGCACTAATACAACCATCAATCCATATTGGAAACTCTTTTGTTTTATTTGTGTTCTTCGTCGTTCTTTGTGGCGTTCGTCGTTAATTTTATTCGACGTGTCAAAAATCCAATGGATCATTGGGAGAGTCTTAAGGGTGTGAATTTCTATACCCAAGGATCGTAGGACTAGCCTCGGAATAATTTTTGGGCGATTAGTGAAGTCACAGTGGTCCGCTGAAGGGACCACCAAAGCGTCGCTGGCGCGGTGGCTGGTGGCGGCACACATCGAAGGTGTGATAGGTGTTCAAGGCGGCCAGTGAAAGGGAACCGCGGGCGGTGTGGCCAGCTAGCGATGGAGCAGAGCATGGTCGTGTATTGGGCTGATCAGGCCGAGAAAGGGAGGACAAGAGTGGGCTGGTGAGCGCGGGCGGCTGGGGGGTTCTGGCGTGTCGTGGTGTCGGTGGACGGTGGTCCAAGGAGGCTCTGGGGTGGACGAACGATATCTGGGGATAGGGGGTTGACAATGACATGTGGTTTGTGAGTTGATGCAAAGAGCTGAGTTGCTCGGCTGGCGGAGTGCGGAGCCAACGAGGCAGAGGATCGGTCGCTCGGTTGGTTGGTATCGGCAGGCGGGTTGTGGGCCACATGAGCTAGGTTGGCCCCATGTCTGGGTCATGGGCTAGCTTCAATAGACTAGGTCGGCTGGGGCAGGCTATCCCAAGAGAAGGGGTTTGGTTGGTTTGGGCGGGACCATCCCAAACTGGTCTGAAACACCTTCAAATGCCCTTATCACCTAAATGGCACATCTGATTGACGCGTCATCTGCGGCCACACATCCCTCTCACTGAGACAAATCTTTTTAGACCATTTCAGGACTTTTAATCTTTGTTCTTGGGGTTTAGTTGCCCTAAACACCTAAATTTAATAATAATAATTTAATTATTATTGTTTGGGGTTCTTGTATCGGACCTATCTTCTAAACGGGGTGTTCGATTAACGCACCATCAGTGGCGGAACAACCATGGTCCTTGGGAAAAAATTTCAAGAATACTTTTGGGTGTTTAAACTAAATTCAAGGTGCGGGCCTCACGGGGTCTGGTTCACATGCTTTTCATTGAAATGCAAATTTTTCACCAGGTATCCATTTTGGACAAATGAGTAGTTCATTCTGTGTGTTTTTTCAAGAGGATCTCAATGGAGTGATTCGTATAAAAATTTTGGGATCGAGGCATGGGCCCCATAGGACATATCTCAAGTGTGATGCAGTGACGTATGAATTTTCCATTGGATGTCCATTTGGGGTGAATGAATAGTCTATCTTGCATGCTTTTCCGCAAGGATCGCAAGGGTGTGATCCGTTTGGACATGCAGATCCTTGTTTGTGATCTCATTAAATTTGGAAAAATGAAAGGAATATAAGTGGAATATCATTTTACATGTTTGAAGAGAACCCATGGCTTGGGTCAACCTCGACTCTTGTGAGAGTGGAGAAGATGTATGAAGAGATGCAGTCAAATGTCCTTGAGCCATTTGAGGAGGTGTGCCAGAATAATTAATCTTTTGGCCCTCTGGATCAATGATGAGCATTGTTCACTCATAATCCTTTTAACTAGGAGTGTTGGGTACACATCTAGGTGACAAGGCAGGTCCACACGACTTGTGGGACCCACCCGCGCCATGTACCGCTTTACGAATCTTCTATCTCTCGCATCACTTTCTTTTGAACTTGGATTTTGGAATACATGTAGTTTATACTAAGTGTTTTTTCATGTAGAACATGATGGTGTCCTCCGTAGTGGCTTATGAGTTGTGATGCAAGATGTTTTGGGTGTGACGCCTATCTGGGGAGACACTCGATGACTGCAGTAGTGTTTTCCTGAGAGATACCATCCAGTAGGGATGGATAGTTCTCCTCGATGATTTTCTGAGAGGTAAAATCTAGCAGGGATGGCTAGATCAGTTTTGGGCTTACCTTGAGCTGGGCTAGGTAGTGGTCCCTGATGGTAGTTCCAAGTAGAACCCTCGAGTTGGGATGGGGATGGGTCCTAGATGAGACTAGAGTGGAACCCTCAAGTCAGGATAGGCATGGGTCCTTGATCTTTTCTAAGTGGAACCATCTAGTTGGGCTGGGGATGGGTCCTCAATGACACTAGAGTAGAACCCTCCAGCTGGGTTGGTCATGGGTCCTCGACCTTGAGACATGATCTCTCAATTGTGAAGCACAATGACGTGACGTTATTTGATTTACCTTTGGACCCTCGAGGAAGATGGTTGTTTTTTCCACTGAGATGCATCCTTGTGATGTGACCTAAAACCATGCGGGTGAGAGAGACTCACCCAAATCGGATAATATCAAAGTGCGATGATTGAGCCCCTTAAACTTACAGTTCAGGGAAGACATGTGGGATATTGGACATCGATGGTGGTTACTTCTAGAACTATTGACGACTCTTTTCCTGGGCTGAGTTGTGATATGGAGATCCCCTTACACTCTCTTTTGGGTTTCTTTGATTAATCATATATATATATATATATATATTCTATTTCTAGTTCCCACCCCTTGATTTTTTGTTATTATCCTTCTAAGAGAGCCGAAGATTCATGGTGTATGCCATGTGCTTTCCGTGTCTATATTCTCATGGTTGGATGAGTCTACTCTCCTACTATAGGTAGCGAAGACTCAAAGAGAAGTTCATATTCTCTCCATTTCTAGCTCCTTGTGTTTGGATGAGCTTACTTTACTATCTTGTTGGGTTGAGCTGCACTTATTTTACTATACCTTGTTCTATCTACTGTTTCCCTCTTTAGTATATCTCTTGCTGCTCCCTTGAGCTTTCAGGGCATCCTACTGAGTATCTTTATACTCACCCATGCTTAGGATTTGCCCGCACTTGGTGTGCCCTTGCAGATGATGGACAGGTTGATTGTGACTTCAGAGGATCTTAGGGATATGGGTGCTTAGACCACGTATGGTGGTCGTGACTTGGTATTCAGAAGTGGGGCTCTCCCAACTGTTTTAATTTTACAACTATTGTCGGGTTGTGGCACTTTTCTGGTTGGGCATGTATCTTTCCCCTTTACCTTTCTATTTACTTTTCTATATTTGTATTGTTTAGAGGTTGATGCATGTTTGTGGTTTATATATAGTAATGTTGGATCTTGTTTTCTTTTCCCTATGAACTTTTAGATTGAGTTGGTTGTGTGTGTGTTTGTACAGGTTCTTAGGTAAAGGCCTCCTCGAGTTTGTTGTGCCTTCAGCGCTTGTCGCCACCCCCTGGCCTATGCGGACGGGCTTGGGGTAGTTGTCACTCGATCCCTAGTATGGGTTGGGTCATGATAAAGTGGTATTAGATGTGGTTAAACCCTTGGGACGTTGTTCAGATGTTTCCCTAAAAATGTATTGGTTGGGTTTAGGGAAACAGTGTTGAAGTGTCTTGAGAGCGGCTCTCAGGATAGGGAGTCTGGTGATGGTACGAGCGGCCAACATATCCATTCACCAGGACCCTGATTATCCACTTGTCATCTTGTAACCCTAATACACCTATTGTAGGTAATAATGGTACATGCATCATATAGGATCGAGTCTTTGACTATCCTTCTTAATTCATCCCCCCATTGTTGTTGTTGATATATATATATATATATGCTCATCTGACTGATGTACTCCTTGATAACATTCATGATGTATCCACGATGACACCCAGCCAGGATGCTAGCTTTGATTCATGATGAAAAACCTGTGAGTGATGAGGCCTCATTTCAGGACCCATCATGTGAGTCCCTTTATCTAGGTGGGCAGGTAGCAACACCTCTACCTGTTTAGCAGTAGACAGCCCCAGCAGAGCAGGCTGAGGACATGCGCAGGCTGAGCGCACATCACGAGTTCTAGTGTCAGATACCACTAAGGTTCCATAGTGAGCCAGACCCTTAAACAGCAGAGGTTTGTCTAGAGTCAGTGGTTCACCTCTTTATACTTGTTCAGACACCAACATATCATATGGTGGCTTTGGCAGCTATTATTTTCCATGGAGCAGCTGGACGTTGGTGGAGTTCGGTTACCCTGATACACAATGAGTCGTCACACTCATGGGACGAATTCTAGAAACTATTTCATGAAGAGTTTTACCCCTCCTACTTTCTCTCTATTAGAATTCATGTGCTCCTTCAGTTACAGTAGGGAGGGATGACGGTGACTGAGTACGCGACTAGGTTCACATACCTTGTACACTACTCTCTGGACATGATCCATGATGGATACTTCCAAGAATAAAAGTTTGATAAGGGACTCCATAGAGAGATTTGTGCTATCATAGTACCCTTTTTCATCCCCACCTATGTGAGGGTGTTGGAGCGAGCACCAGTTATAGAGAGATTTATGTCAGAGGGGTTCCATACAACTAGTTGTGGTAGTGGGAACAACAGAACTGAGATGTCTGCCACAACTAGCAGATATCAAACAACAATATCTCGATGTAGAAAATCTTCTCATGACAGGACTCGAATACTGGGTCATATCAGAGAGGGTCAATGTTATGCTTGTGACGGGGGAGGTTACATGGCATGAGACTGCCCGACCAGACGTGCTGAGAACACCATGTAGGAAGCAGGTGGACCACCATGGTAGAGGCAGCGCCGTGATCAAGTGGTTCCTAGGGGTGGTGTTGTTAGGGGAGTAGGATAATCTGGAGGTGGGGGATGACATTATGAGGTTTTTCCACCACTATTAGGTAGCCCACGTCAGGCTCAGAAATTTGGCAGCTGGATCCAAAGACAGCTGCAAGCTTTGGATGCTTACGATCCTGCAGATCATGAGATGATAAGAGGTACACCCTATGTCTTTATACTTTTTATAGTAGAACTTATTAGACACTGTGTGAAGTAATTTTCTCATTTTTCCTTTCCTAAGGTTTTACCAGGGTGATGTGGGGTGTCGGTGTAACCCTGTATTAGTTTTGTTCGACATAGTTATGGATACACGAGGAAGAGGGGTACTTCCCCCACCAAGACGCATTTTTGTGATGTGAGCAAAAACCATGAGGGAGAGTCAGTGTCGCCCAAAGCAGATAGTATTGAGCTGTAGTGGATGAATCCCTCTGACTTGTGCGTTCAGGGAAAGGTTGTATGATGAATTATAGAAGTAGGCCCTGGCATTGCTAGTGGAGTTTTTCCTGCTCGACACTTTTTGCTTGGGATGTCACTAGTGGGTTTGACAGAGTGCTTGTTTTGGGGATTACTCTCCTTCCAAGAGGGGAAAAGACGCATGGGGTATGGCACATGCTTTCCGTATCTAGCCTCTTGTGGTTGGATGAGTTTACTCAGTTATCATGTTCATTGGTACCTTGTGTGCTCAACGTCAATCTTGATATTACATTTATCAAGTACAGGTCGAGGTGATGGAGACCCCATGAACAAAACGATGTGACTCACAATCTGGTGCTGGCAATAGTAGTATTCACCCTAAGAATGTGGATATGCTACCTTCTAGGAGAGTGCTTTGTGGTTTGCACAGACCACTGAAGTCCCAGGTACGTCTCCACCCATAGAGACTTGAACCTAAGGTGGTGACGCTTGTTAAACTTCCTACATGACTATGAATTTGGGGTAGTCTATACTCTGTGAATGGTTAGCATTGTAGTAAATTCCCTTAGAAGAAAGTTCCAGTCTCACCTAGAGTGGGAAGTTTTAGAGCAGTTGACTTCCCTACAGCTGACCCTGGTGGAGCAGGAGGGTACCGTTTTTCTTTAGTCGATGGTGATGAATCATTTTCTTCTCAAGTGTGTAAGAGAGTCTCGGTTGTGATGCATTGACTATGAAATCTTGTGTGACCAGATATCCTTAGGTGTTTCACAAGATGGATATTCTGAAGGAGGGAATCATGAGACCTTGTTCTAGGGATAACAGTGATTCCAGTATCAATGTGGGATGTATAAGTTTAGTCGGGGTGGCAAAATTATCCCTAGAGTTTCTTTGGGTTGTTTGGGACCATGCAAAGCGATAGAGAGGTTGCTTGCTGCCTTTCCCTACCCCTAATAGCTGGATTGGGCGCATGATGCCTCCCACGTGTCATAGCTGAGGAGATACATGTGTGTTTCTACGCACGTCATCGACAGGATCAAACCTTATGAGGATGGACCATCCCCTTGGTTTGTGTGTTGTGGTGGAATGGAAACGTCTAGGTTTTCCTGGGAGCGGGAGAGCCAGGTGTGAGCTTAGTAACCCGATTTGTTTCCCTAGTTTTTCTTTTCGAGGACAAAAATCTTGAAGGAGGGAATGATGTAGAGACCTAGTTTTTACCTTGTAAGACTTCATAATATTTATACATATATTTCCAGAGCTAGGTGCTGAGACGACATGCAATTCCGAGACCCGATGTGCCCGGTGTGCCTGGAATAAATTATAGAAAAATATTAAGTGTTTTTATACTATGCATGTGATGGAAATGAGATATATCTTAAATAGTATCTCGAATCAGAAATATGAGGCCACAGTTGAGTCTGGAACGTGGCATTTACCCTAGGAGGGGTATAACTTCTGTCAACACAGGACTTCTGTGAGAAAAGTTACCTATAGGAAAATCATAAATAAAATAATTAAATTTAATTATTTTATCTCAAATGACGATCCAAATAACTTTTTATCAGAGACTCGTATTATAAATATGATATTGTCGTTGAGTTCTAAACGAGGTGTTTTTCCTAGGCACGTCATAAAAAGAGGGGGGCATAGAAATTTCAGATTCCGCACTAAGCGGCGCTTCTACAAATAGAAGTTTAAGAGTTAAAGATTAGGGTTATCCCTAATACTCTCTATCTCTCTCTCTATCTATCACTCTCCTATCTATCTCTTCCTCCCAACTATTATTCTTCATTCTTCATCGAATAGAGGAGTGATATTTGCTGAAACCTTGGCAAATCAAGGTGGGAGCGTGACGATTGCATCGGCAACGATAAATGGATGGATCGAGGTAGGATTCTTCCTTTGTTTACCTCTGATTAGAGTTTTAATTTGATAATTTGTCCTTTGTCATTTTAATTCATCATTGTCTTATCATTGGTTGATGGTTGCACGAACACGGCCATCAATCCATGCTGGAAACCCTTTTGTTTCATCTGTGTTCTTCATTGTTCTTCGTGGCGTTCGTCGTCAATTCTATTTGATGCATCAAAACTCCAATGGATCATCGAGAAAGGCTTAAGGCTATGAAGATATGAGCTCTAGGATCATAGTACTGGCCTCATAATATTTTTTGGGTGATCGGTGAAGTCATTGTGGTCCACAGAAGGGATGACCGGAGCGTTATCAGCGCAGAGACCGGTGGCAGGTGTCTAAGGCGTCCAGTGCAAGGGAGTCGTGAGCAGTGTGGCTGACTGGCGGTGGAGCGGAGCGTAGCTGCACATTGGGCGAAGCAAGCTGAGATGGGGAGGCCGTGAGAGGGCCGACATGCATGGGCGACTAGGGGTTTTGGCGTACCACACCGTCGGTGAATGGAGGGCCACGGAGGCGCTAGGGTGGACGATCGATACCGGGGGACCGGGGTCCGACAATAACCCGTAGTTTGTGGGTCGTCTGTTGACGTGGGGAGTCGAGCCGCTTGGCTGGCAGCGTGCAGAGCCAGCGAGGTGGAGGACCAATCACTTGGCTAGTCAGTGTCGGTAGGTGGGTCATGGGCCACATGAGCTGAGTCGGGCCACGGTATAACAGGATAGGCCCACAGTAGAACAGTTCAGGCCTGAGGATGGGTCGCGATCCAGATTCAATGGAATAGTCCAACCAAGGCGGGCCGACCTAGGTGGAGGGGTCCGACCAGTTTGGGTCGGACCAGCCCAAACTGGTCCAAAACACCTTCAAACGCCCTTATCTCCTAAACGGCATGTTTGATTGACGCACTGCCTATGGCCACACATACCTATCATCGAGAAATATCTTTTTAGACTATTTCAAGTCTTTTAATTCTTGGTCTCGGGGTTCGGGTGCATGAAACACCTAAATTTAATAATAATAATTTAATTGTTATTGTTCAAGGTTCTTGTATCAGATCTATCTTTTAAACGGGATATCTGATTAACATGTCATCAGTGGAGGCACAACCCTGGTCCTTAGGAGAACTTTTCAAGATGAATTTTGGGTGTTTAAACAAAAGTTGAGTGTAGGCCCCATGGGGTCTGGTTCATACGCTTTTCAGTGAAATGTAACTTTTACACCGGGTATCTGTTTTGGACAAATGAGTGTTCATTCCATGTTTTCTTCCGAGAGGATCATAATAGAGTGGTTCATATAACTATTTTAGGATTGAGGTGTAGGCCCCATAGGAAATATTTCATGCGCGGTGCAGTGACATGTGACTTTTCCATTGGATGTCTATTTGGGGCGAAGGAATAGTCGATCTTGTGTGTTTTCCACAAGGATCACAAGGGTGTGATCTGTTTGGATGTATGGAGCCTTGTTTGTGATCTTATTAAATGTGGAAATATGAAAGGAATATCGGTGGGAGATCCTTTTTACATGTTTGAAGAGAACCCATGGCTTAGGTCAACCTTGACTCATGTGAGAGTGTAGAAGTTGTATGAAGAGACACAGTCAAATATTCTTGAGCTGTTTGAGGAGGTGTGGCAGCATAATTATGCTTTTAACCCTTCGAATAAATGACGAGCATTGTGCATTCGTCGGCCTTTTCACTAGGTGTGTCAAGTACACTGGGAGTAAGTCGGCACGCCTAGGGGCACTTGTTCGCAGTTTAGTACCCAATAATGGTTAGGTACACAACCAGGCGATGAGGTGGGGCCACACAATGTGTGGTCCCCACACACGTCATGTACCACTTTACGAATCTTCTATCTCTCGCATATTTTTCTTTTGGACTCGGATTTTGGTATGTGTGTAGCCTATCTTGAGTATTTTTTTGCGTAGAATGTGATGTTTCCCTCTATAGTGGCTTACGAGTTATGATGTGAGATGTTCTAGATGTGACGCCTATCTAGGGAGACACTCAATGATTGAAATAGTGTTTCCTAAGAGATACCATCTATTAGGGATGGTCAGTGCTCCTAGATGATTTTACGAGAGGTACCATCCAATAGGTATGTCCAGAGTAATTTTGGGCTTATCTTTAGCTGGGCTGGGCAGTGGTCCCCAATGGAATTTCTGAGTATAACCCTTCAGTAGAGTTTGGTATTGGTTCTCAAAGAGACTAGAGTGTAACCCTCCATTCAGGCTGAGCATAGGTCCTCGATCTTTTCTGAGTGGAACCCTCCAACCAGGCTGGGGATGGGTCCTTGATGACACTAGAATGCAACCCTCCAGTTGGGCTAGGCATGGGTCCTCAACCTTGAGACATGATCTCTCAATTGTGCGGCACAGTGACGTGACGTTCTTTAACATGCCTTTGGACTCTTGAGGAAGAGGGGTGTTTTTCCCACTAAGATGCGCCCTTGTGACATGACCTAAAACCGTGCAGGTAAGACAGTCCCGCCCAAAGAGAATAGTATCAAGGTGCGGTGATTGATCCCCTTTGACTTACAGTTCAGGGAAGACGTGTGGGATGTTGGGCATTGATGGCGGTTACTTCTAGAATTATTGACGACTCTTTTCCTGGGTTGATATATGATATGTAGATCCCCTTACACTCTCATTTGGGTTTCTTTGATTGAGCATGTATATATTCTATTTCCAGTTCTCACTCCTTGGGTTTTGGTTACTCTCCTTCCAGAAGAGGCGAAGACGCGCGGGTTATGCCACATGCTTTCTGTGTCTAGCTTCTCATGGTTGGATGAGGCTACTCTCCTACTATAGGTAGAAAATACTCGATGAGAAGTTCATCTTCTCACCGTTTCTAGATCCTTATGTTTGGATGATATTACTTTACTCTTTTGTTGGGTTGAGCTGAACTTCTTTTATTGTACCTTGTTCTATCTACTGCTTCCCTCTTTATTATCTGTATTGCTTCTCCCTTGAGCCTTTAGGGCATCTTACTGAGTATCTTTATACTTACCCCTTCTTGGGATTTTCCTGCACTTGGTGTGCCCTTGCAGATGACGGACAGGTTGATCGTGACTTTAGAGGATCTTAGGGATACGGGTTCTTGGACCGTATACGATGGTCGTGACTTGGGATTTAGGAGAGGGGCTCTCCCAGCTATTTTAATTTTCCACCTGTTGCTGAGTTGTGGCACTTTTCTGGTTATTCATGTATCTTCCCCCTTTACCTTTCCATTTACTTTTCTATATTTGTATTGTTTATAGGTCGATGCATGTTTGTGGTTTATATATAGTAGTGTTGGATCTTGTTTTCTTTTCCCTCTATACTTTTTCATTGAGTTGGTTGTGTGTGTGTGTGTGCAGGTTCTTAGGAAAAGGCCTCCCCTAGTTTTTTGTTCCTTCGGTGCTTGTCACCACCCCCTGGCCTATGGAGGCAAACTTGGGATAGTTGTAGCTCGAGCCTCGATATGGGTCGGGTCGTGAAAATTTAGTTCATCGAGGTAAAAATTTACTATGTCCTAAAAACACAATCTTAGAGGAATGTTTCATTTGAATGGAGTGTGTGCATTCTTCACAAATAGGACACCCCAACATTCCTTTAATGTTATAGCTTGACAAATTTCCATAAGCAGGAAAGTCATTTATCATCCTGTACAACATGGATCTCAATGTGAATTCTTCACTTCTATGAGTATCATACATTGTATCACATATATCTCATATAAATTTTATATCTTTGATCAATGAATCCAAATAGACGTCAATATCATTATCGGGTTGTTTTGGTCCAAATATAAATAGAGACAACATAATGTATTTGTGCTTCATGTATAACCATGGTGACAAGTTATAATTTACTAACATGACTTGACATGTATTTTGAGTATTCCTATGTACACCAAAAGTATTTATTCCATATGTAGATAACGCGTGATGAAGGTTTCTCACCTCATTTCTAAATTTAAGATACTCATAATCAATTTTCTTCCAATTAGGAGAGTTTATTAGATGATGTAGTTTCCCATATTTAATTCTTGTATCCGCATTTCATGTAAATTGTCCCATTGTTTCCTAACATCCATATAGACTTCTAAACTATGGAATAGTAGGAAAGTACCATACAACTTTATAAGTACTGATTCATCTTTCTTGTATCGATTTTTTCCACACTTAGGGCATTTTATGAGTGATTCATGGTCTTTGCGAAACAATATGCAATCATTTATACAAGCATGTATTTGTTTAGAGATCATTCCCATTGAATGTAGAATTCATTTATCATCATATGTTTGATAAGGAAGTTCATTTTCTTCTAGTAGCATATCATTCAAGATACCAAGTGGGTTTGTAAAGCTGGTGTCGCTCCATCCACAGTCAACTTTCAAATTATATAACTTCAATACAGCATACAATGTTGTGTATTTAGTACAACTGATATACAATGGTCTCTTAACACGACTATTTAGCTTCTCAAACAACTCGGTATAATCATGAAGGTCATCTTCAATTACCATTTTCATTTTTTTCCATACGATCTCCATCATCATTTACACTGGTATTTATATCAAATGATCCATAAACCATAGTATCACCCCAATCAGTGCGCCCATTTAGTTTTTTCCCATGTTTAGTCCAAAATTTATAACTATGATCTATTCCATAACAAATAAAATGTTCTTCCAACTCTTCTGGACTAATTTTTCTTTAATAACAATAATTTAAACATGGACAAAGGATTTTAGAAGGTTCGTATACATGCTCTATTACAAACTTGATAAAATATTTAACTATATCTTCATACTCTTTTTTTATATGATTGTCATGAATCTATTTTCAATTCATATCCATCCTATTAGGTTCATAAAATATTCATTTTGTACAAAAAAATACACATAAGATATTCATAATCAAAGGTGAAAGTTAAAGATAATTCTAATAAGGGGAACCCAACATTTGATTATTTTAAATAATTTTTGTATGCTTTTAATGAAATGGGTAATTGAATTTAAGAAAATAATTACTCCACTGGTGGTAGGTTTCATCCTCTGAATTCATCCAAAATGATCACTGGTACCCGGTATGGGATGACTACTACTTAGAGTAGTTCAAGCAACATAGGTGGATGTTCAGAAGAGATGGGGTACGAGTCTCAAGAAAAAAAATGCAATAATAACTATTCGGAAGATAAAGTTGATGAGGATGATAGTTTTATCCTTAAATCTAAATGTTCCTGGTCTAGGAGTTGTTGAA
This sequence comes from Viscum album, assembly GCA_963277665.1. Classification (NCBI taxonomy): domain Eukaryota; kingdom Viridiplantae; phylum Streptophyta; class Magnoliopsida; order Santalales; family Viscaceae; genus Viscum; species Viscum album. The sequence goes on along the minus strand of OY728129.1, from coordinate 1,843,560,570 downwards.
GAATAAGACAACATTTCTTAGTTTGTTGCCTAAAACTGAAAAAAGAAGTAGTAGTAGTTTGATCCCTATAAGGGGATCCTTAATTGGTGTGACCATGAGAAGGCTCAACTGGATGCTCTTACACACACTCATGACGAGATAGTTGTTGTTGTTTCAACATTCAAAGCAAACCATCAATTACTTCATAAAAAGGAAAAGCTCTTTGGTCTGAGGACTGATTTTCAGAAGCGTTTAGCTTCCCATGACAAAACAACGATAATTCTAGGATGGTTTATGTAACCTTGCTAGGTGGGAGTCCAAAAAGTGGTATGAGTTGATGTCTATTCATTTCTTTACTAGGTATGTAGTGGGTCAGGTGACGTTTCATCGATAGTTTGAGTGGAGCTTTAAAGGAGTGGGAACGTTCAGGTGACTGTAACCTTTCAGTGTACAAATGTCACGTATGATTAATTTGAAGATCCAAAAAAAGCAGCGAGCAATTGAAATCATATGGGACATTTTACCACTGAAAAGTATCGGTTGACCCTTGATTATTATTTCCTTTAATTATGAAATCTTACCAATGATAGGTATCCACTTCAAGAATAAATGTTTCCTCTTTCATTTATTCTCATTTACCATGTTTTGATATACTTTACATCATAAATCAAGGGCTTTCAAATCATTATTTCATGTATAATTATAAAAATTCTTATTAACAATGTTAATAAAATGGATTTCTTACTCAACTAAATCACATACTGAAATATATTAATCTAATCACCACGAATAAATATATTAGAAAACAAAATTTATTTACCATTGGATAGAAGAATTCACTTGTAAATTCTTGTTATTACTTGTCATTTAATTACAACATGGCTTTCTAAATTTGTGTAAAAATATCTTTCCTCAGAACATACAAGTTCATGTAATCACCAGATTTTGACATGGGGTTAAGGAGCTTGAAATTTCATGAAACCAATGGATGAAGTTGTTATTGATGAAAGAAGTGAAGTTGGATTGCATGTTACTCACTTTTTCTGTAGATTATTCTAGACCATGTATTATAGGAATACCAACAAATATATTTGTATTATAACCCACTAATGAACCCCTATTTAAAAATAGTAGAGTTATCAATATTAGGTATATTTAACATATACTGCAATATCTAAAATCCTTAAAACCTCTTTATTTTGAATAAAACTTTTCAAACAATAAATGCAGTCATAAATTTAATTTATAAACACTTCACAGCCCATTCAAATATCTCATTCAATAAAAAATTATGTATTGATGAAAATAATGATTAGTTTAATATGCGCAAATTAGACTTTATTAAATAATAATTACTTTGCCTCACTTTAAAAAGACAATTTATAATTTAACTCAAGAAACAACCAACTTCAAATCTTTCTTTAAAACATTGCATTGCATAATAAGAATCTTTTAATAAAGAATTTAAGTGTCCTTTATACTAAAAAGTAACATTTTTCAAAATCACTATACATGGAAATCATAAAATTTAGATGCATACATGAAAAATATAAATACAAATATAAATTGAAATTTTTTATAATGCTCTATTTAAAAACATTTTAAAAATGATATAATTCATAACTCTCTTTTTAAAGTACCAAATGAGCCGTTGGAACATTTATTAGGAATAAACATTTAAAATCCCCTTTTCTTTAACACCTTTTTAAAATTGAATTTGATTTCCAAAATATATTTTAAAACCATATGATGTTTCATTCAATTAAAACCAGTATGAAGCATCATAAAAAGCACATGAATGGCCAGTCATAGATTATAGATAACTAGAGAGAGAAACTCATCAAAGAAAATATATAATATTTTTATGTAACCAAAATCCAAAATTAAATCACTCATCAACCTTAAAACAAAACATTATACTAAATCAAAAAGTATACTAAACCCATTTCAAATATTCAAAATCACCAAAGGAAACAAGTGAAGGATGATAGACATTGAAAGGATATAAATACAAAATTTCAATAAAAAACAACTCATTCAACTGGAGAATCAAGTGAAGAATGATACATTTTCAAATTTATGCCATTCTGCTTAGAGAAACTAGATTTAAATTCCATTGAGGGACCAAGATGAATTTACATTACTCTAGTTCATGGAAATTATAGTAAATTTTAGTCTATAGAACAAAGAGAAACTCAACTTGGGATTGGTGAGAAAGAGCACCCAATATCAACAGAGAATGATAATGGAATTGAAATTATTCTAGAGAACTTTGAGAGCATTTACTCCAAGATATATTGAAATGAAGAAAGATTATAGGAATTCATCTAAACAACTAGACCATATACAAACAATAGAAATCATATTCCCTAGAATTAATGAAAGAATAAGTGGATGAATTCCCAAAAAAATAGGTTTAGGGAAAGATATTAATGAATAAGAAATTAATGATCTTATGACTATGAATTCAAATATTAAATAATAATCTGAATATGATGTTTAAGGAGGATTGCATCTTAATAACGACAACAAAATATGTAAGAAATATGTGAAAATTTTCAGTAGAGTTGGAACACATTGGGGCACTTTTCTCCACAACTAGAAGATACTTGATAACAACTCAAGAGGTTTATATTAGCCTTGAATGAACAACTAAAAATTAAAAATATGATTAAACTTTGATGAATAATGGGAAATTTAAGTCCCAAGAAGAGGGAGATGAAGGAAAGATAAATGTATATAATGAAGCTAAAAATCAAAGGATCACAAATCAAAATATTTACAACAAGTTAACAGCCAACACCAAGATTTAAGGTATAAAATTCCACAAGGTTTATCTTTACAATGAGGGTATTAAAATTAAATATGAGTAGAATTAGAGACAACTTCATCCTAGAAGTGGATACACAATGGGATAAATTTAAAAAATATATGATAGAATTGGATTTACATGGAATCCAAGAGGAATCAGTCATAGAAAAGACACATGGGTTTCCACTAAAGAATAACAAACTCCCATGAGACTTTGGTTGAGACCAAATAGAATAATTTAGGCCAAGACTATAAAAAAGTTATTCTTATGAGGCAACCAAGAAGTTCTAGAAGAAAACAAAACCCTAACCCACAAAACAACACCTTAATCCCCAACATAAACTCTGGATCCGATGAAATTTCAAGCTCATCTAATGACATCTCAAGATTATTAATCTGTCCAAACCAGTTTCACACAAAACTCTAGAAATGGTATTGTTGGAACCCATGAGAGCACTGAGAAAATAAAACATTGCACTAACGCACACCGCAGAACCCAAACAAGAAAGAAATGAGAGAGGAGGAGAAAAAAATAGCATACCTTAGATTTGAGGCTTGGTTTGTCCGAGAAAAGGTTGAGGGGGAGCGATGACAGCAGTGGACTTTCGTGAGAGCTTGAGAGATGTGACTGAAATCTATTTAGTTGGAGTTCTTTTATAAAGATCAAGGAGGGTTTTATCAGCACTTCCAAAAAAGCACTGATAAAGATACCTTTTATCAGCACTAAAATAATAAGTGTTGCTAAGTGATTTATAATAATAATTATAAATAAATATATTTGTAAATATATTTATAATTATAAATATATTTATATCATTGTATATATTTATATAATTATATATATATTTAATAAATATATATTAATATAAATATAGTAAATATATTCATTATAACTTTAGCACTGATAAAGGATTTATAATTATAATTATAAATAAATATATTTGTAAATATATTTATAAATATTTGTATATAATTATAAATGAATTTATATCATTATGTATATTTACATGATTATATATATAATAAATATATATAAATATAATTATAAATATATTAAATGTATTCATTATTTAAATATATTTATTATAATTTTATAATTATTTAAATATATATTTATTTATTTATAATTATATAAATATTTTAAAAAATATATATTTATATATTTATAATTATTAGTATATAATTTTATAAATATAGTAAATATACACTTATAAATATATTCAGGTGTGCATGCAGGTTTCACTCCCTTGGCGTAAGGTGAGATGGGCAGTAAATTGGGAGGAGTCATTCAGGGAATGGATGCTTCTGCCTTATTAGAAAGAATGGAGTTTGTTGAGAGGGAGGTTTCTCAAGTCATGGTTGATGATTTGAATATTAATGCGGAAATGGTTTCAAGAAGTATCAAAGGTAAATAAAACATGGATAATTAAGGTTTTCAAATTCCAAGGAAAATTGGTTTTTCTAAGTCACCCAAAGTTTCTGATCAGAAATTTGATCAGTCAAAGAATGTCAAAAATGGTAACAGTTTTGAGGTACTTAAATCCCTTAATTATGATGTCAGTAATTTGTTGAGTGGACTTGATGTAATGTTGCATCAGAAAAATTGGAGGTGGGACAGACATCCAAAAGGTCGAGGTCGGGGTGGTTAAGATGAAACAAACCGAGGACGTGGGCGAGGTATGTCTTCTAGATCTTTCAGGGAACAACTCACTCCTGAGAAGGTGAAGTGTAAGGAGCAGTATATTGTGCTTTTAAATCAGAGGAATTCATAGTCAGAGTGGGAGTCCACTGATAATGCTAAAAAGTATGTTCATGATTATGATCATGATTATGGTGACGCTTAAATTGTTGTTTTTTCCTCTTGGATGTGGGCTTGCCTTTTTGAATCCATCCTTCCTTCATGTATTATTTATTTTTCTTTCATTTTAATAATAAGGGGATTGGCCCCGAACCTTCTTGGTATATATAATAAAACCCCAAGCACATAATATATATATATAATAAATATATATATATATATAATTATAAATATATTAAATATATCCATTATTTTAATATATTTATTTTAATTTTATAATTATTTAAATGTATAATCATTTATTTATAATTATATAAATACTTTTAAAAAAATATTTATTTATTTATAATTATAAATATATAATTTGATAAAATATATTACTCAAACGGCTCAGCCATGGGTTTGGAAACCAAACTCCTGACTCCAAAATTTATTAAAAAGTAAAGACGTACAAGGGAGAAAGGAAATGAGTCAAATAAAACATAAAATGTTCACATCAAAGTTAAATAATCCAAATCGAAAGTCATACCATTCAATTCATTCTAGATCTCAAAGTCCTCGGGTATCTTCCTCTACCCTTTAGACGTCAACCTCATCGCCATGTCTTGGCTCTTTGGGGAGTCTCACATTCTTCGTCTGATGATGAGTCAAATGATCCCACTATAGTGGAGCAGACCCTAAATTTCCAAGATAAATCCCTAAAGTCCATTTTTGGGTTGGCACAAAGTTCATCCTAAAAAATTATAGATAACAACTTTTGCACTGCTACATAATCATTGAAACCAAAGACATTTAGCTCCATCATAGAAAAGGTAGCATCAAGTTGCAAAAAAATACAATTTTGTCGCCTCCTCATTGAGTCCGGTAATGGTTCTTTCACATTCTTGTTCATCCGGATGTATGATACTAGAGTTGTTTGCTCATGCAATAACACATTCCTCAAGTGAAGCCATGCCAAAAGCAATATATTCATTTTTCATAAAATCGGTAAAATTAAGTGGATAAGACCACTTAACACCCTCAAGGCTATCGCCACTCCTACTTTTGTTTACCTATATTTGAATGATAGAATTTTCAACCTACACAATGAGAAATTGTGACTCATGTATTTTGGATTTCAGAGGGATAACCAATTTGAATCCCTCTTCATCCACCACTGTTTTCTTACCTTTGGACAGGGACCTTTGCATAGCCACTTGTGTATGATCAACAAAGTCATTAGATGTTTGATCATTAGCCAAAACACCCACATTTGTTGTACATCCCTTCGTAACTTTAGGAGTTTGGTCATGAGTAGCATCCTCTGGGCAATACCAAACACCCCCTTCCAGAACTGTCAGTGACAACATACTTGAGACCATAGAAACTGGTAGACAACCCTTACTAGCAGATTGCAGAACATAAGTTGTCAAGGACTCTGAATGTATTGGGTATCGAGACATTCCCTAATCAGCTACACTAATACCCGAAGAAACACCATTGACTTCCATTATTTAAATATGTTCATTATAACTTTAGTGCCGATAAAAGATTTATAATTATAATTATAAATAAATATATTTGTAAATATATTTGTAAATATTAATATATAATTATAAATGTATTTATATCATTATGTATATTTATATAATCATATATATATATATATTAAATATATTAATTATTAAATATATTTATTATAATTTTATAATTATTTAAATATATAATTATTTATTTATAATTATATAAATACTTTTAAAAAAATATTTATTTATTTATAATTATAAATGTATAATTTTATAAATATAGTAAATATACATTTATAAATATATATATTTATAAATATTTATTTAAAAATATATTATTAACATTATTAATGAATATATAATCTTAAATGTATGTATGTTAAAAATGAGTGAAATTGAATAATTAAAGATGAGTACACTTCACAAATATTGAAAAAATGGATGTGTTTTACTAATTAAATAAAATTTATTAAAAAAATGTGGATATATATTGAAATAAAGATGAATGCATATTGAAAATATTAAAACAAAGTAAATAAATATGTATAAATAAATATTATAAAAAGATTAAATTCCAAAAAAAATAAAAAATAAAAAATATTAAAATGAATAAATAATACTAACTGTAATAGTATTAAAAATAAATAAATAAAATTTACCAATTAAAAACATAATATATTAAATATATCATGTTACTAAATGAAATTATAAAATGAGTATTAAAATTTGAATAAATTACATAAATATTATGTGTCTGTGCTTTCATATAAGATTTCATTAATTGTGTAAATATTTGTGTGTGTGTGTTGTATATAAAAATGCATTAATTACATACATGTATGTGTGAAATAAATGTAATACACATTTGATATATGTTAAATTGAAAAATCAAACGACATTCAATTAATGTCCATTACTCGATACAATTAGTCAATATTTTTAATTAATATTAATTTTTAATAATAAATCATTCTCCACTAAATATATGTCTTATTTAATGCAATCATAAATATTTTGTATTATATAAATCACATTTTAGGAAATATTATATATATATATATGTATATATTAGGTGTTTGGGGGTACAATTACATTAAACACATACACCACACACACAAGCCAGAAAGGCAGACCATAGCCCCCCCCAAAGAATAGTCTACCCATCAAGCCTTATTTATTCAATACATGGCCCAAAGGCCCATCGGGCATGAATCCCATTACATGGCCCAAAGGCCCAAAAACTCGCCCGAAGGCCCAATGCAGCGTCATGCCAGCTGAAAAAGCGTTGTCGCACGCGCTCTCAAAAGAACTTAAAAAGTGAGTTACGTTGGATAAAACTCCAAGAACAACACTCTATGAAGCTAATGTTTAGTTTACTTGGTGTAGCATAGGGGGCTAACCAAGGTCGTCTCTCAAAGGAGGAAGTGAATTAAAACATCTTATTAGAGGTATTCTAAAAATAAAATAAAAGAGAATAAAAACACTACTAGAAAAGGATGGGGGTTGTTTATAGTTTATGAATCTAGAAGAAGTTTGCTGGAAGAAGATTGTATTTTTTTTTTGTTTTTAGTTTTGAAATGAATTCCGATTAAAATAACACAACAAGAAGATGTTTTTTTTTTAGAAAATATTTTAAAAGGCGTAATCGATCTAACTCTACCTCTTCATTTACATATTAATCATTATCATTTAGATGAATATCCACTTAATTATGATCCTCTAATTTGTTAACCCTCGAACCCTACAAGAGTTAACTTAACCACAAAGATGGAATTACTTAAACCCTAGGCTAGCTTCGGAACATGCAATCGCAGAACCCTGCTTTGATTGTTGTTCTAAGGTTAGCTTATGGTCAGTGGTTAATTAGAGCACAAATCCATTCTGTAAATGAGGATGAGTTGTGTTTAGGGATTATATTTGAACTCTACAAATTTATCCCAAGTGGTCTTGTATTACCGATTAAGCTCGCACTCTCACAATTTACACAAAATCTCGACCTCGCGTGTTTTTGTATTAATTGTTCAATTGCTTGCTTAGTTTCTTAAAATTTAAAAACATAATTCATGGATCATATTAAGTGAATTACAGTAGGCTCAATGATTCAAAATAATTAAATGAAGAGGGTAGAAGATAGATCGATCACTAAAAATTACTCTTCCATGGGTGGCGTAATCATCGTAGAAGCGTTTTGCATGTGCAAAGGTTTATAATGGGTATAACCCAATATCGCTTCTACTCAAGAATTCAAGCCCCAAGAGGAAGATTAAGAGAAGAATAAATTTAAATAAAACAGAGGAAAAGAGAAGAAATAAAAGAAGAACAAAGAAGTTTATTACACAAACAAAACAATTACAACATGAAGGAGAGAAGGAGGCTTCGATGAGAGGATCCTTGCTTCAAGAGCTACCTCTCTTACAATGGTTGGAGAATTTGGTTGAAACCAATTCTCATCTGCCTCCAATCTCCCAATGCACGAACCACCTCTCCAAATGAGAAAATCACTAATTTATAGAGTGGAGGGGAGGCTAGGTTTAAAGTGGTTTCAAGTGTGAATGCAAAATCTCGGCCAAATATTTTAATGAAACTTGCACCGCCCATTTGACCTCCAAAACGCGTGAATTGACCGGCCTTCCAGAAGGATGATTTGTGCCACATCATGTCCCCGAGCTTTCCTCAAAATTTGGGCTCAATCCAAGCCTGTATGTAGAGGATATGACCCAAATACAGAACCTTCTCCATTCTGGCGAGCCCAGCCCAACTTTGACTTCCTGGCCCAATTTCAACAACCAAATTAACTCTTTAGCTTTAGTGTCCTGAATAAAAGTTGTAGATAATTAAGTTAGGAACACTGTTACAAAATTTCAAATTCAAATAATAAATATAAAAATATTTATCTTCGAAATAATACAGTGCACTATTAAGGGTAAAACTGGAATTTTCACCAAATTTTCAAATGAATGATCAAATCCCAAATATTTTATAAATAAACATATTTAACACAATGTGAGGAAATTATATCATTTATTATCAATAAAATATTCAATAAAATAGTGTTTTATCAACTCCCCCACACTTACCCTTTTGCACACCTGGGCAAAACCTCATATCAAGTAAACATCAATATCAAATCAAAACCAATTTTAAAACACATATCTTTAAGATCAATCAATTTCACACCAAGAATAAAAAAGATATCATGCCTCATAAAAAACCTTATTTCAGGTTCTCCATTTATATCATTCAATATATTTCCACTTCATTTATCCACCCATGCACAAAACACTTACCTCGCTTGAATTTTCTCTCATCACTCAAATATCAATTTTTTTGCAATGTCTTTCTCATCCAAACTCATACAAGGGTCACCATAGGCTTGATAGATTCCTACATCGCTACCCGATGTGAGTCAAGGACATATGTTTATCATGAGGACTTTTCAGGGTTGTTCTGTGGCTTTCGGTTGGTAGGATTAAGATGTGAAAAACTCTGAGGCTGAATGAGGAGGGCTTGACTCTTTTAAAGCAAAATTGCATTAATCTAATTTTCACTTAAATATGGTCTTCTCTTCAATCCCCATAGTATCAATTCAGCTCAATCATCATGAAAAGTCATGAAAGGTTTACACCATTCATCATTTCAGCATAAAAAATGTCAATCTTCTAAAACATGATTTTCTTGAAAGCTCCAGATGGGCACAGCTTTCCACCTCAATTAGAAGCTCCAGAAAAGGCACAGCTTCACTTGTCATGAAAGCTCCAGAAAAGGCACAGCTTTCAATATAATGACTTTCTTTAGCAGCAAACACATCTCTTCAGAATTTAATTTTCCACCCAAAGTATCACATAATGTGGTGGCACAACACAAGACAGCTTCCCCCACACTTAAGCTCAACTAGATTATGCAATTTCACTTCAAGAGTTGGTTGGATAGGGAAAATTGGCTTGTAATGTGGCTTAACCTAACAGGCTGTGCATGGCTTCTAAGGGCTACAAGGATTAAATATTCAAGGTAGGCCATTATAAAAACGGATTATTTGAAATAGGGGTTTTAATACCAAACAAATGCCTCAATCATTTAAACACAAGTACCTCAAACCCTCAAGTTTTGACAGGAATAGATCAAATTCTGGTTAAATCAAGTATGGTTTGGTTCTCTCAAGAAGTGAGGTGAATGTAAAGAATATGAAAATAATGGTTTAGAAGCCTCACAGGAAATTGATTTCAAATATAAAGACAGTGAGATTGGCATGGGATTCAAAATTCAGCGTACTTTGCATGAAATTACTAAATATTTGAACTTGAAACAAAGTCATTTCAGCATTCATTTAAGCTTAGTTTCAAGGGGTAAATTGTTTCACTTATTGATATGGATTTAAAAATGGTGATGAGAATCATTTCAGCTCAAAAGTTTCAAAAACACACAGAAAATTGTAAAATAAACACACAAATTTTGAAAAACACACAATTTTTGTTTTTTTTTGGGTTTTTTTTTTAACAGGAAAACAATTGAAATTACTAAACTAAAAGGTTCCCTCCCCCACACTTAAAATATTGCATTGTCCTCAATGTGAACCCGTGAGATGATATATGCACATGAAATGCAGAATTTTTAAATAGGACAAATAATATAAAAGTGAAAGGGTTAGGAACAGCCTGATGTGATCAAGTGATGATGGGGTCATGCAGTGTGATAAAATCCACTGCATCAGTAGGATGTCCCTCAATGTATCTCTTCAAACGTTGCCCATTGACTGTAAAGCTCCTTCCAGTGTCCTCTTGTGTGATCTCCACTGCACCATAAGGAAAAACATTAGACACAATATAAGGACCTAACCATCTGGAACGCAACTTACCAGGCATCAACTTCAGTCGTGAACTATAGAGAAGGACTTTCTCTCCAATATGAAACTCCCTTTGTTGGATCATTTTGTCATGAGATGCTTTTGATCTTTCCTTGTAGAGCCTTGAGTTCTCATATGATGACAGGCGAATCTCCTCAAGCTCTTGAATTTGCAACTTCCTTTGAATTCCAGCTTGGGCCAAATCCATGTTACATTTCTTTATAGCCCAATATGCCCGATGCTCGACTTCCACGGGGAGATGACACGCTTTCCCAAAAACAATCCGAAATGGGGACATACCAATGGGGGTCTTGTATGCTGTCCTATAAGCCCACAATGCATCATCCAAGCGCTTGCTCCAATCCTTCCTATTTGGCTGCACGGTTTTCTCCAAGATTTGTTTCAACTCACGATTTGAAACCTCAGCCTGGCCATTTGTTTGGGGGTGGTATGGTGTTGATGTTTTGTGTGTCACCCCATACTTCCGAAGGAGGGAAGCAAAATTCCTATTGCAAAAGTGTGTCCCTTGGTCACTGATGATGTCCTTTGGTACTCCAAACCTGCAAAAAATCTGTGCTTTGATAAAATCCACAACAACATGAGAATCGTCAGTCCTGGTGGCCTTGGCCTCCACCCATTTACTCACATAATCGACAGCAACAAGGATATACAAGAAACCAAATGAACTAGGAAAAGGTCCCATAAAATCAATTCCCCAAACGTCAAAAATCTCACAGAATAAAATGGGTTGTTGGGGCATCTCGTGTCTTCTTGAAATGTTTCCAGTGTGTTGGCAACGAGAGCATGACTTACAAAATACATGGGAATCATGGAATAAACTAGGCCAATATAATCCTGAGTCTAAAACCTTCCTAGATGTCCGTTGGGGTCCAAAGTGTCCACCACAAGCAAGTGTATGACAGAAATGCAAAACAGACTCAAACTCATGATCGGGAACACACCTCCTAATGACTTGGTCACTACACATGCGCCAGAGGTATGGATCATCCCACACATAATACCTAGACTCACTTTTTAATTTTTGGACTTGATGCTTCTTCAAATTTACTGGGATTTCAGAGCCAACAATGTAATTAACTAAATCAGCATACCAAGGATGCTTACCTGAGATGGTATAGAGATGCTCATCGGGGAAAGTGTCCCGAAGTGGTACCTGGTCCAAGGTGTCACCCTCTAGTGTGTGAGTAAGCCTACTCATGTGGTCTGCCACCAAATTCTCTGACCCCTTCTTGTCCTTTATCTCAAGGTCAAACTCTTGAAGAAGTAGCATCCAACGGATAAGTCGTGGCTTTGCATCTGGCTTCTTTAGGAGGTACCTCAAAGCTGCATGGTCAGAAAAAACAACTACTTTAGAGCCCAATAAATATGAACGAAATTTATCTAAAGCAAATATAACAGCAAGAAACTCCTTTTCTGTTGTGGTGTAGTTTGATTGGGCTGAATCTAGTGTCCTCGATGCATAGGCGATCACATGTGAACGTCCCTCCACCCTCTGAGATAAGACAGCTCCAACCGCGAAGTTGGAGGCGTCACACATAAGCTCAAAAGGAATCTCCCACCGTGGGGGCTGTATGATCGGTGGAGTGGTCAGACACTTCTTTAGCTCATCAAATGATACCCTGCATGAATCATCAAAATTGAAGTCAATATCTTTTTGAAGCAATCGAGATAAGGGTAGAGCGATCTTACTAAAATCTCTGATGAAGCGTCGATAAAATCCAGCATGTCCAAGGAATGATCGAACATCACGCACACATGAAGGGTGGGGTAAGGATGAAATGATGTCTACCTTAGATCTATCAACCTCTATCCCATGTTTTGACACTACATGCCCTAAGACAATGCCATGCTCTACCATGAAATGACACTTTTCAAAGTTCAGGACTAGATTCTTCTCAATACAACGATTCAACACATTTTCCAAACTACTTAGACATTCATCAAATGAAGATCCATACACTGTAAAATCATCCATAAATACCTCCATGCAGGTCTCAATAAAATCAGAAAAAATACTCACCATGCATCTCTGGAAGGTACCTGGGGCATTGCAAAGTCCAAATGGCATCCTCCGATAGGCAAATGTCCCAAAGGGACAGGTGAATGTAGTCTTCTCCTGATCCTCCGGAGCTATAGGAACCTGAAAATATCCAGAAAATCCATCCAAGAAACAATAGTGTGTCTTCCCAGCTAGTCTCTCAAGCATCTGATCAATAAATGGGAGGGGGAAATGATCTTTGCGAGTGGAATGATTTAGTTTCCTATAATCAATACACACGCGCCAACTGTTTTGTACCCTCATTGGAACTAACTAATCTTTCTCATTTTTAACAACAGTAACACCACTTTTCTTAGGCACAACCTGAATAGGACTTACCCACTGAGAATCTGAAATGGGATAGATTATACCTGCCTCGAGCAATTTTTCAACCTCTTTTTTAACAACCTCCAGAAGGGTTGGATTAAGTCTCCTTTGTGGTTGCCTCACCGGTTTAGCTCCATCTTCCAAAAGAATCCTATGCATGCAAATGGAGGGGCTAATTCCTGATATGTCAGCCAAGGTCCACCCGATTGCCCTGATGTTCTCCCTCAAAAGATTCAAAAGTTTTTCTTCATGTTCAAAAGAGAGATTGTTAGCAATGATAACAGGTAATTTTTCACCACTTAACAAGTATGAGTATTTGAGATTTGGTGGCAATGGCTTTAGTTCCAGTGATGGTGGCTGCTGAATGGATGGAAGCATGAGTGGCGTAGACATCTGTGCACAATCATACATATCATCTGAATGAGAGAACAATGCATCAAATCCATCAGAAAAATTAGCAGCCATATCATAATCAGAGTATACATGCTCAGAATTCGAATATGATTGGACAAATGAACCAATCCCAAGATAAAAAAGATCATGAATTAAAGGGGATGAAGTAGAATGAGACATCAAGTTGGACCCAATACTCATTATTTCATTAAGAAGTGAATAGTCCCCAAGAGATTGGGAATCAAAAATAGAGGGACTATCACATGGAGACTCAGAATGAGAGAGAAATAATGCTGAGTGTTCCTCTGGTGGGTACTTCATAGAATCCAGGATTTTAAACCTCACGATTTCATCCCCGAATTCCATGGAAAGAGTACCCTCATGAACATTGATAATGGTCTTAGCAGTTTTGAGGAAGGGTCTACCAAGAATGATAGGGGCATGAGAACTTACCTGGTCATCTTCCATGTTTAGTACATAGAAATCAGCAGGGAAGATCATGTCCTTTACCTTTACCAACACATCTTCAAGGACACCAGCCGGATATGCTGTAGCTCTATTCGCTAGCTGCACCACTACCCTTGTAGGCTTGAGCTCACCAATCTGCAATGAAGAGAAAACAGAGTGAGGCATCACATTTATTGAAGCTCCTAAATCACAAAGAGCATCAGAGAAGTGAAACTCCCCTATGGTGCATGGGATGGTGAATGTCCCGGGATCCTTGCACTTTGTTGGCATTGCTAGAGTTGGTGTAATGAGTGCTGAGACATTCCTTCCAAGGTTGATCCTCTCATTTCCCTTGAGCCCTCTTCGATTGGTACAAAGTTCTTTTAAGAATTTGGCATACCTTGGGATTTTCTTAATGGCTTCGAGTAGAGGAATGTTGATCTCCACACGCTTGAATGTGTCCAAAACCTCCTTTTGCATTGCTTCTTCAGCCATCTTCTTGGTTTGAACAACCCTGTTTGGAAAAGGAAGTGGTTTAGGAGGAACATCATCAATCTTTTTCTTACCTTTATCTTTCTCCTTGGATTGTTCATCAGTTGGTATGGAATGCGGCTTCTCTGAAGTTGAGGTGAATCCCGGTGGAATGGTAGGTGTAGATGTATCGTTCATTTGCTTCCCACTTCTCAATGTGATGGCACTAACATTCCCCTTTGGATTTGGAGTGGGTTGGGAAGGTAGATTTCCAGAATTCTTACTCACAAGTTCATGGAGGGCGGTGGCAATCTGACTCATTTGAGTCTTCAACTCTCTCAGCTCCGAACCTTGACTCTTCAGCTCATTCTGTTGATTAAGAACAATTTGCTTCAAAAGATCATCAGTATTAGAATCTACCTTTGGTGGATGATTCCCTTGTTGTTGACTTGTTGATGTTTGAGCTTCAAATCTCCTTTGGGGTTGTTGGAAACCCTGCTGGTAAGGCGGAGGCTGCTGGAAGTTTGGTTGAAAAGGGGGCCTTTGTTGTTGTCCAGAGCCATACCTCATGTCCGCTAGATCTTTCCACCCTTGGTTGTAGGTTGTATCAAACTTCTTTTGGGGATATGGTTGTTGCTGCTGCTGCTGATATGGTCTCCCAGGGAACACTACTGCACAATCTTCTGTTTCTTGGAGTTGTGGGCAACAGTCAGTTGGGTGGCTTGTCTCAGTGCAAATACCACAAGGCCTTGAAGGAGGAGGTAAAGATGTCTTTTGTGCCAAAGCAATCTGCCTTACCATAGTTGTCAATTCTTCTAACTTGGTATCAATCAAATGACTCTCAAGAGAAGAAGGACTTACCTGATGTACTCCCCTGACATGTAGTGTACCTCTATCGCCAAATTGTTGGGAGTTTTGGGCCATCTTGTCGATCAATGCTCGTGCAGCTACTGGTGTCTTGTCCACCAATGCTCCTCCAGCTGCAGCATCCACCATGCTCCTCTCCATGGGTGTGAGTCCTTCATAGAAGTACTGGATGAGTAATTGCTCACTGATTTGGTGATGCGGACAGCTTGCACACAACTTCTTGAATCTCTCCCAGTACTCATACATTGACTCCCCTTGGGCTTGCTTGATCCCTGAGATCTCCTTACGAATGGATGTGGTCCTTGATGCTGGAAAAAATCTCTGCAAGAAAAGACGTTTCAAATCGTTCCAACAAGTTACATCTTCGGGTTGTAAATAATACATCCAATCTTTCGCAGCTCCATCAAGTGAGAATGGGAATGCTCTTAGTTTGATTTGATCTTCAGAGACATTTCTAGGTTTTAGAGTTGAGCAAACCACATTAAATTCCTTAAGGTGTTTGTTGGGATCCTCACCAGATAATCCATGAAACTTTGGAAGAAGGTGAATTAATCCAGATTTCAATTCAAAGTCCGATTCGAGATTTGGGTATGCAATACAATTTGGTTGATAGTTAATATCAGGTGCAACCAATTCTCGAATGGTTCTATTAAGTTCATTTCCATTATTTCCAGCCATTGGTTCTTGTTTTATGGTTGAATTTGAATTGCTTCCAATTTCAATGTTCTGATATTGGAGTAATTCTCCAACTGGTTGAATGTTGAAACTTCCCGTAGACTGAGAATTTCTGATTCGTGCCCTAAGGCTGCGTTCAATATCAGGGTCAAGATCTAAGAGATCTTCGGGATTAGTTCGTGTCATAGATCAAATAAAAATGAAAAGAAAGAAAGTGGACCATAGTAAAATAAAAATGAGAAGTTTGAGTTGATGGTCCAAAGAGAAGTAGAAGAAATTAAAAGAAGAAGAAGAAAAATCAGATTGGGTAAAGAAGGAATAAAGAAGAGAGGAAGAGAATAAAATGTAAAATAAAATAAATACCTCTAATTGGTTGAAATAATTACTTGCCTCCCCGGCAACGGTGCCAATTTGAAAAAGCGTTGTCGCACGCGCTCTCAAAAGAACTTAAAAAGTGAGTTACGTTGGATAAAACTCCAAGCACAACACTCTATGAAGCTAATGTTTAGTTTACTTGGTGTAGCATAGGGGGCTAACCAAGGTCGTCTCTCAAAGGTGGAAGTGAATTAAAACATCTTATTAGAGGTATTCTAAAAATAAAATAAAAGAGAATAAAAACACTACTAGAAAAGGATGGGGGTTGTTTATAGTTTATGAATCTAGAAGAAGTTTGCTGGAAGAAGATTGTATTTTTTTTTGTTTTTAGTTTTGAAATGAATTCCGATTAAAATAACACAACAAGAAGATGTTTTTTTTTTAGAAAATATTTTAAAAGGCGTAATCGATCTAACTCTACCTCTTCATTTACATATTAATCATTATCATTTAGATGAATATCCACTTAATTATGATCCTCTAATTTGTTAACCCTCGAACCCTACAAGAGTTAACTTAACCACAAAGATGGAATTACTTAAACCCTAGGCTAGCTTCGGAACATGCAATCGCAGAACCCTGCTTTGATTGTTGTTCTAAGGTTAGCTTATGGTCAGTGGTTAATTAGAGCACAAATCCATTCTGGAAATGAGGATGAGTTGTGTTTAGGGATTATATTTGAACTCTACAAATTTATCCCAAGTGGTCTTGTATTACCGATTAAGCTCGCACTCTCACAATTTACACAAAATCTCGACCTCGCGTGTTTTTGTATTAATTGTTCAATTGCTTGCTTAGTTTATTAAAATTTAAAAACATAATTCATGGATCATATTAAGTGAATTACAGTAGGCTCAATGATTCAAAATAATTAAATGAAGAGGGTAGAAGATAGATCGATCACTAAAAATTACTCTTCCATGGGTGGCGTAATCATCGTAGAAGCGTTTTGCATGTGCAAAGGTTTATAATGGGTATAACCCAATATCGCTTCTACTCAAGAATTCCAGACCCAAGAGGAAGATTAAGAGAAGAATAAATTTAAATAAAACAGAGGAAAAGAGAAGAAATAAAAGAAGAACAAAGAAGTTTATTACACAAACAAAACAATTACAACATGAAGGAGAGAAGGAGGCTTCGATGAGAGGATCCTTGCTTCAAGAGCTACCTCTCTTACAATGGTTGGAGAATTTGGTTGAAACCAATTCTCCTCTGCCTCCAATATCCCAATGCACGAACCACCTCTCCAAATGAGAAAATCACTAATTTATAGAGTGGAGGGGAGGCTAGGTTTAAAGTGGTTTCAAGTGTGAATGCAAAATCTCGGCCAAATATTTTAATGAAACTTGCACCGCCCATTTGACCTCCAAAACGCGTGAATTGACCGGCCTTCCAGAAGGATGATTTGTGCCACATCATGTTCCCGAGCTTTCCTCAAAATTTGGGCTCAATCCAAGCTCTTATGTAGAGGATATGACCCAAATACAGAACCTTCTCCATTCTGGCGAGCCCAGCCCAACTTTGACTTCCTGGCCCAATTTCAACAACCAAATTAACTCTTTAGCTTTAGTGTCCTGAATAAAAGTTGTAGATAATTAAGTTAGGAACACTGTTACAAAATTTCAAATTCAAATAATAAATATAAAAATATTTATCTTCGAAATAATACAGTGCACTATTAAGGGTAAAACTGGAATTTTCACCAAATTTTCAAATGAATGATCAAATCCCAAATATTTTATAAATAAACATATTTAACACAATGTGAGGAAATTATATCATTTATTATCAATAAAATATTCAATAAAATAGTGTTTTATCACCAGCATCATGTCTGTGTCACCATTTGTCTGTGTCACCGTCTACTTGCGTCATGCCTCGTCCCCGCCTACCAGCGAAAATTCGCTCCCACCCAGATTTGAACTCAGGTCTGATGCAGGATTATGGGGAGCCTTTACCATTCAGGTAAGCCCCCAACTACAGAAATATTATATATATTGATATATATAAATATATATATATATATATATATATATATATATATTAAAAATATTAAATGTATTAATGAATAATTATGTTTAAGAACTGTTAAAAATGAACACGACATTAATATGTTTTTAATTATTACATTTTATTCACTTTCTATATTTATATTTAATATATATTATGTATTACTATTTATAATTAATGTGTGTGTATATATTAAATCTACCCATTTTTAATTTTTTTGTTTAATTATTATAATTTCTTCAGTTTATATATCCATATTTAATATATATTATTTATTAATATTTATAATTTATGTATATGTATATTAAATTTATTCATTTTTATTGATAATTATCTAATTAATCAAATTTTTAGTATTTTTTAAATTTATTCATTTTTAATTTTTATTTGTTTAATTATCTCAATTTTTTAAATATTTTTAATACTAGTATTTTTTTATTAGTTAAAAAAAATGGGGCAGTTCTTGGGGGTCGGGTCATGTACATGCCCGGTTGGTGGGACAGGTGGGATGGGGCAAGGCCTGCGGGAAGGATAAGGGAAAGTCAAGGCCCATGCGTGCCCATGAATGAGCTCATATGAATGTGTGTTGAAAGTGTATGTAGAAACTCGTCATTAGCACTGTATATTGCACGTTTTGTAGTAGTGGTTTTAGGTAGGCATTCCAAATGTCAATTGTATTAACTCACAGCTCCTTGATCTGTTGAATGGACTCCCCAATCCTGAAATCCTTAAATTGGATTTTCTCAACCTTTGCCTCTCAGTTAAGTCAACCCAAAACTTCAAGTTAGAATTCTTCAATAATTGAAAATATCCCAACTTTGGATGGTCAAACACTTTGAACTACAATTCAATTTTAACTGAAGTAGTGGAAGGTTATACCATCTTAATATATATAATTGAGGGATTTTATCTTTTATGCATAAATTTCCAATTATTATCTTTACTACATTCTTGTTAATATTAAGTGGATTTACTTAAGTGATTAACTATGTCTTAGATATTATTTATGCATAAGATAATTTATTTTAGTTTTATCTTGCATGCTTGTTAATTCGCCAATTCATGTGCTCACGACAAGACATCTATAATGAAATAACCATGCAACTTGAAAGCAATAAAATAATAAAGTGGTGTGATCATGATCTTTTACTAATGATTAGTTTATTTAGCGGATGATAAACTAATCATCAGCCTAGGGGGGAAACACCTTGAACCATTTATGGTTCGTGTTGTAGTTTTTCACCAGTCCACATATGTATCTCTCTTGGATTGGTTTCGCCTCAGATTCAAACTTGAACCGCCTCCATTAGCTTGGGAGCTCCATTCATTGCATATATTTTTTCTCACGCACGGGTGGGAGAACCAAATGATTGCTTAAGGGGTTTACATGAAAGAAGTCATGGGCACGCAGACCCTTACATAATGAGAAGAGAGATGACACGTAGACCAACACTTTAATTTAATAATGAATTAATTAAAACCAATTACATACAATGGTATGGTCTAGGATCATGATAATCCACATGCATGCAATGAATTAAGCATTTAATAAAATTATCATTCAATTCTAATCGTTCTTATTTAAGATATATCATGCTCGAATCAATTAATTATCTTCTTTAATTAATAAAATCTTTAATCTTAATTCTCATCTAATTTTTTTATATTCTCATCCATCGTGATTTTAAACAAATTAAATAAATTTATTTAAAATTAACTATGTATAGAAATGTACCTTAGAGGCAACATAGTGAGTACTCATCTGAACTACCTACCCAATGTGTATTATACTCGTATACTATTTACTCTTGCGATATGTGGCACACATGACTTATCACATAATTTCACGGTGTGTACTATCAACTTAATGACCACACAAAACACATGGTATTTACATAGCGTATTATGCTTTAATGTGCGTAGAGTAATAACTATAATACAAATTATACATAATATGTAGATCTGAACATTATGTAGAAATTAATTAGAATTTTATATATAAAAAACATGTCACATGGCATGTACTATTAACTTAATGACCACACAGAACACATGTTAGTAATGTTTTCACAATATAATAAATTAATTTTTTATTCTACGTAATTTGGTAAAAGTAGACGACATGTACATTAAAACTACACGACGTGTATTATTCTCACCATCTATCAGTGACACACACCAAGGGACACGATGTGTAATCATGCCATGGAAAATATTGGATTACACAATTTTTACATGGGCTACATGACGTGTGATCTTTGAGTTACACGGTCCCCAGCCATGTGGATCGTGTAAGAAAGATACACAGTTCATTTGTGACTAAAGGACTACATGTCATGTACATAAGTTACACAGTGTGTACCCCAACTGACCGTGCGCCAGGCTAGCCGGGTCAACACGTGGTGTATAATTAAATTCACCTTGTGTAATATATGCACATGCCTTGAATTAATTCCAAATTAGTTCACTGTGCATTAAACACTAGTACACGACACATGCCTCTAGGTTGCATGGTGTGTACTCTTGTGTTATCCGGCCAGACTCCTCAACACCTCCGGATGAGATCTTCATATTCATCTCATTCATAAAATTAATTTATTTGATTATATTTGCGAGAAACAAAATAGGAGAAAGAAGATCCCGCAATACGAATTAAAGAACAATTAAACTATAATTGAAAACTAATGATAAATGCATAAATCCATCAACAATATTTAAATAATTACAAATAATTATGTGACTGCTCTGATACCACTTGTAGGTTCCGGGCGCAGCAGAAGTGTCAGATGGGGCATGCCCAACTTTGATTTTTTTCACAATCGATGATTAATCTGAGATTTGCATGATGATAAATGCAATGATCAACATAATTGAATCAAGTAATATAGACAATGGATAAATGACGAAATCAAAGTGCATGATCATCACATATTATTTATAATTAATCTAAGCAATTAAAGAATTACCTTGTGAGAAATTCTTTTTTCTTTAATGGATCTAACAATGTATCTACGTCGTACTGTCGTTGCGTTGTGAGAATCAAGAGTATATTCCCTCCAGCGGTGATCCACACGTATTTCACAAACCTCTGAACGTCATCGTAGGAATCTCTGGGTGCTATCACAACATATTCTAATGTTTTTATTGTTCACCTTTGATCGTCCTGAGAATCGCTTCCAAATGATTCTTCTTGATCTCTCTCTATACTCAAGAGTGGAAGGTGGAGAAATATCGCTTTCCATTCTTAAGAGTGTTTTGGGGGAGGGAGAACTCTAGGGTTTGATATGATTCTTTCCTGATGTCATTGTGTACAACAGAAATGAATTGACTCTCTTAATAAAAAAATATAATTGAGTTTATATACCGCTAGAGTTAGGAATAAATAATTTCACAAGTACCCTTTATTATTTATTTAATCCCCATAGAACCCTAAGTTTATAATAATGATAATTTTATTATTTCCGGACATATGTTGAACTCACAAATTAAATTAAATATTATTTAATCAGATAATATTCAGTGTATATTATTTATAATCAGACCATTAAGCTCAGCCCTCAATTCCTCCATAATATTTATTGAGTCTTGAATAATAACTATTTATTTAATAAATAAATATCACTGCATTATTCGCCAATAAATAAATAGATATTATATTCACTAAATAACAAATAAATATTTATTAAACATGCTCCTCGCATAATATTTTTTTTGGGCCGAAGCCTCATTTTTTTATTTAAAGCAAATACCTCTTTAGACTCGGTAGAAGGAGATCCATTACATAGTCCGAAGACCCAAAGCCAAGTGCCCTGAATACAAGGCTTTAAAGCCCATTTTTTTTGGCCCAAAGGGCCCCTCAATGAATAGTACTGCTATAGTGGTCGGGCAGCTACAGTTCCTGCTACAGTACCACCACCGCACCAGTTACTGCTACAGTGCCTCCACCGCTACAGTTCCGCCGCTGCTACAGTACCGCCACAGTGACGAAATATATGTGATCAAGCAAACATGAATAATTATTAAACCATGTGCGGAAATAATATTTATTCAACTTGTTAAATAATAAATGATAATATATTATTTAACTGAGATTCTGGATACAATTAGTGTATACCCCTCTAGGTATCTTTCCCAGTGACATTAGGTGAAACAAGCGTTTAGTAACACGTCAAAACACCCATAGAGAAATAAGTTAATGTCGCAAAGATATAATACACCATACAGATGCTTACTATGTAATATAATATATTTATCGTGATATCTTTAATCAAGTAGGCTGCATGCTGGTGCCATCAACCTATGTGTTTGATGTCTCTTTCTCCAACTCTTCAGAAATCGGACTTTCCAATAAAACACTATGGCCATGGATTTATTTAGGCTATATCATTTTCATCAAAGGGCCCGAGATATCAAATTTCATTAAAGAACAAGAGGGACAAATCTTTTCTTGCATTATTCGTTAATGAAATATTACTCGTGACACACCCAACGTATCCCACCTCGCCGCGAGCATATGTCATCACGGTTTTCATTAATACATAAAAGTGTGTGACTTTTAATACTTATAAATAATAATATTAAATTCTAAGGATCAATACATATGTCTGCAGATAAGAACATCCAATGACACGTATAAATGTAGATTTCCTACTGATGGGTCTCATTCTCATAATATCTTACATTAAATATTACCAAGGACGTATACCATGAGAAGGCGCCTCAAAGTCTTATGAGACTCCACCCTTGATAGCCTGAATCACTTGTATCCCTCAAATGATTTCATCTGGCTATAGAACATGTATTTAAGAATATTGTCGTGACACTTCTGGGTTTTCATCATAACTGGGAACTGCTATAATCTTTCAGTGCGACAACCACTCTTAGGATATTATCACATACTATGTTACGTAGAAGAACAATCGTGATGTGATAATGAGTTTATTAATATTCAAAATAATGAATACAGGTTATCATAAAGTACACGAAAGTTGGTTATAGGGCACCAACTCCAACAAGTGCATCCTTCAATTTTTTCACTCCGTCAACATCATCATTTTCATTGCACACATCATGTGCACTCATATCATTGTCTTCTTGCATTGGAATACTTTCTTTCTAATGACGACGAATAAATAGAAACTAGTCATATAATAAATTCTTTAATTTGGTCCTCTCATTTAGATCATGATCATTTTGAGACTGTCTTTTCTCCCCATTGCGATACTATACATAATAGTTTGAAAACCAAATTTTTTTATGTGGTGGATAGTTTTTTCATGACTTAATCAAGGTCTTCATACACAGTTATAACATGATAAGTGTATAAGACCTTTATCTGAAACATTGTTAAATGCATAATCTAAAAAACTCTCCAACTTGTTCAGAAAATCGCTTATGATCCAATCAGTTTCATACATCCAACTTCTATCCATTCTGTTAAAAATTGGTATATGTAATGTCGTAAAAGCAGTGAAATAAGATTAAAGTTAAATCCAAAATATATTGAAGGAAACAAAAAATGTTCACTTTATATAAAACCATAACTGACAAACTAATCCATATGAAAATTACAATATAACTATAGATATAACAAATTACTATATATATAACAAAATGTTGTATATATAAAATCGTAATATTGAATTCCATTATATCGATGAGTAATAACCATACATAATATCACAAAAAATATATATATGTACGACATAACTAACAAACCAGTCCATATGAGAATTATAATATAGAAGACAACAATGTATATCAAACGTGAACCATAGTATATATAGTGGCCTAAAGCTCACAAGTTACAAACTGAACATTAAATTAGTTGAGGTTGGTCAATAACTATATCATATTAATAGTAAGCTAAGTAGTTGTTTGGTATGAAATGGGTCATAACAAACACTTACTCAAAACAACCCACATAAGGCATAAAACATAACAAAAACCTCTTTTTAGACATAACAAAAACCTCTTTTTAGACATATCAAAATAAAGGAAATGATCCTTTATATAAATATGTTTTCCACATAAATTAACATAATTCAAGAAAGATGTTAATGTAACAAAAAAATCTATCCATGTTCAACTTTTATGAAAAGGATACCGATCTATGTATCCAAACCATATAATACATTTTAAATTCAAACAAGTTTAAGACCTAAAAATGAATAATTTCAATTATTAAAATAAAACATTTAAATGAATAATTTCATAACCCCCTAATATATTTACAAAACAAAGTACTGTAATAAATAATTACAGATTTACCTCACGTATCACACAAAATAATAGGTTTATATTAGATTTATATAGAAGTAGCGAGTAACTGAATTAAAAAAAATACATCACCTATTATTATATTTTTTATGCAATAGAATAACAAATATAATCAAAACTAACCCTCGTTCAATGAATCAGGAAAAATCTTGAAATAAAATAATCTAGGTTAGTGTTGTATCCCTAGAAAAAAATGAAAATGATTTTTGGCATAAGAGATGACGGATTTGGAACTCATCAATTTGATGTTCAAGAACAACGAAATCAAAACACAAACCAATGAGAGATTGTCATGGTTGGGGACGAAAATGGAAGGCCGCTCGTAGGGTTTCAGGATGGGAATGAGATGGGAGGAGGGGAGGCTGCACGACTTGGATATGTGCTAAAGGCTATACCAATGATTTTTTAAAACCGTTGGTATAACCTACTATATACCAACAATTTTAAAAAAGCGTTGGTATAACATTATCTATGCCAGCACTGTCGGGAAACTAATGGTATAGTCTTCCAAAATACAAGCTATACCACCGGTTAAGCAAAACCATTGGTATAGGTCTGTTGGTATAACTCTCATCCCCGGTAGCGCACCTTGAGTTGTTTGATGTCGGTCTTTCCGATGAGGGTGTTGGAGACTACGACGTTCGATCGTCTCATTGTTCGTGATGTGAGAGTTTTTTTTTTAGTTTTTAGATTCTTGGTGGGGTTGTGTGTCTGTGTGAGAGCGATACTTCAGTTTGTGAACAAATTTCCAACTACCGCTATTTTTGAATCTTGTAAAATGTTTATTATTTTGAGAATTAAGTGAAACAAAAAAAAAATAAAAAAGAAAAAACGTTCAAATTGTCCAAACTCCAAAATAGGGCACTAAGGCGTCAAACTAATATATATATAATTATAGTAGGTCCAGGGATGAGGGTATAAAGGAAACAAATTGCAGACGCGGAGCCTTGAAACCCGAACCTCCTCAACTCACCACTACAAGTTCAAATGGGACAAAACCACTAAAACATACATTACAATTAAAAAATGACTGTTTATTTTAAAAAATGATATTTAAACTAATATATTAACTGAAATGAAAAAAAAACATGTTCAAATAGTTCTCAAAACCAGGAATAAGCACAACGGACGGGCGATGCCGAAGCAGACACATCAACACAGAGACAATGGTTGATAGAGGAACAGGACATGGGAGGATATAAACCCCTAGGTCTCGCTCACTTTGATGTGGGGCAACGAGATGGTACGCGGTTCGGGTCACACATCCGATAAGTAGAGATTTATTAGCCTCCGCGTGTGGTCACTTTTGCTTGAGCGTCATCCTGAGACTCATCCCCTCAGCTTGTTTGCAACTGCCTTAAAACATTTTACAAAATAAAAATAATAATAAAATTATATGGGTTTAGACAGGTTGATATAATAACGGGTTTTAAATAATTAATCGGGTTTTAAATATTATTAGTATTGATCAGATTTTAAACTAGGTTGGACTAGCATTTTCTTATCATTCAGATTTTCACGCTGAAATAACGCTGGGTTGTAGATGGTCGAGTGAAATAGATCGATTCCGATTCAGCTCCCACTCTGAAATAAATCCACAAGTTTGTCACAGGCGTCGGGAGAATAAGACGACCTAGACCCAAGAACAGCTGGAAGAAGCAGAATCAATCCAAAAGTCGTTCATATCGAAGCCTTTCCGAGGCAGGCATCCATGGCTTTGTATCCACAAAGCAAAACCGAGGTGCTCGCGGATCCAAAAGGGTTTCGCATGTAAGGCTGGGACAGCTCCTTTGAAACCCTCATTCCAGGCAATGAAAATATGCAGTTCAAAACCCAAGAAATCGTCAATAATGAAATTGCCTGCTGTTGACCAAATTCCAGAACCGAGCATCGAGAGGGCGACCTGTTATTTGAAGCTCAAGTTTGCCAGGTTCTGAGAAACGGCTGTGCTTCCTCCGCGAAGGTTCTCCATTTTCAATCTGTCTTCAGGGATCTGAAGATTTTGATTCCAAACTTCCGGAGGCGAATCTTCCAAACACCGGTGCTTCCCATTTTGTACCTCCCCCCTTCCCGGAGAGATCGATCCACGCGGAGTAGGAGTTTTAGCGTCGTTTTCTTCTGATAGGCGACTCCCACCTCCTTTTCATCTCACCCAGTGAATCCTCAATTGAGATTTGTTTTCCCTTTCGTTTCTGCCCCCGAGTACAACATATTCACCGTGGATTCAACCATGAATGACTTCAGCGGAATCCTACCATCTGATTTTAGCTTGAGGTCTCAGGGGAAATCTATGGCAGTTAGATCTGCTTCTGCTCGCACTTCCAGTAGCAATCTCAATTTTGATGCCCCTACAGGCATGCCTGTCACCTCATCCTGGTCATCCACCTCGATTGGAGGCTCCCTTGATCCGAGTCCCTTCTATGGTAATAACCCTAAACCCTCAAATTCCAGCAGTGCTTTTGATGATATCCTGGGCGGTGGTGGTAATCCAGTGAAGCAGAAGGGCAATTCGGGTGATTTTAATTTTGATTGGTCAGGTGGCGGTGAGAAGTCCTCTAATGTACCTGTCTATGACAAGCCTGTGTACGACGAAGACATATTTGACAGGGTCCCAGGGATGAAGAGCTCAAGTTCTGTTAATTATGAGGACGTGTTCTTGTCCAGATCTTCGCCACCTAATGAGGGTGATGCATTTGACGACCTGCTTGGTAGTTTGGGGAAGAAAGGTCCTCAATCCACGAGTAAGGCAAAACAAGGATCAGAAAAAGGTGAGAAAGGTGTTCTGGATTTTGAAGATTTGCTTCCTGGGTTTGCTGGGAGCGGCCTTAGTGGCAGGTATATCTGCATTTGGTTTTTATTCTTCACTGTCTCTATACGAATGATTTGAAGATTTGCCTTTTTTTTGTGCCACTTTTGTGTGTGCATTCGTGTGTGCTTGCACATTAAATCAGATTTATATGCATCTTTGCAACAAAAAATTATTTCAGCACCCAATTTTTGCACCCATTAGGTTTTTATGATATAGTTGTTGATGATGGGTTCACAAATCCCAATTTTTTTTGGGAATTTGTGTACGTTTATAATAAAAACATAACAGATATAAAACATGGGTATGAAAAGTGGTTGTTAGAATAACAGGACTGTTTTTCAATCTGGTGCTGCCCATTTTTGAATTTATGCTAAATTTTAAAATATTGATTTAGTTTTCTCTCTCTCCTATTATGCAATGGGTTCACAAATCCCAAATTCTACCAGAATGTGTGTAGGTTTATATTAACAACATTACAGATACAAAGTTTGGTTATATAAAGTGGGTGTTGGGGTAGCAGGGCGTCTTTTCAATTTGGTGCTGCCCATTTTTGTATTTATCCTGAATTTTTAAATATTTGATCTAGTTTTATTTTCTCCCGTTCTGTACTGTTGATGGTCTGGTTTTATTTTGAACTGTTTTTTGATGTTGATTTAGTTGCTTGTGATGAGTTTTGTTGGATCATCATATGATCAACGCAGCAGAAGAAATTCATTTACGGTGCCTGATCTATCAACAACAAAACCAACATGCAGAATATGAACAACATAAAATAACCGGCGTACCTGAATCATAATAAGCTCCATCTTTTACCCTTCGACGAAGCACGCTTGACTTCAGCCAAAAGATTCCCGCCTCCACAGGTGGTATGTTGGCCGCTAGGATCCTCGTACGCTACTAGAGGACCCCTAAACACCAAAGGGGCGCTAGCACCTTCTTCGCAAAGACAAATGCTGACAGAGAAAAAGAGCTTCGACTATGGCTTAAGAGTGTTGTGCTCGTGTTAACCACAACAGGTGAATCACATCCCTTTAGATAAACCCTTTTCATTTAATGAAGAGAGTCGAGCGTCGACTGTTAACTCTTGACAACCATCATATGTTACATTAATGTATGCTCGTTGGGGATATGTAATCGTTGAATGTTTCAATGATTATATCATGCTTGTATAGTCATAAATGAAGGAAACCACGCGGAAGACTGTTTCCTACGAATTTTCGCATTCGCAGTCGTTTGAGTCAATGCGAACCTGCTCTCCAAAGGAAAATGTGTTGGTTAAGAGGATGAGACACCATTTTCGGAGGGATTATTGCCTACTCCGGAGCTCTCTTATAGATTTAAGACATTTTTGTCAAAACTACCCAGTAATGTTAGTAACACTACTGACTACCCTCATGAATGACAATTGGTCAATTGCAGAATGATGCTTTCATTTAAAAGCTCGTTATCGGGGCACTTTGGAATTTAGTGTCGTCCAAGAAGACAATTGGTACTTACTGTTGGGATCGGGCCCGTCAAATGGGTTTCCTACGTACCCCTGCGAAGGGAATCAGAGCTCATGTGGTTTGGTGCCACTTAACGGGACACGTTGTACCTTTTAAAGTCGTGTGACGAGGACCAACTCCAAGCAGTTTAAAGTCATGCGAAATGGACGACTAGGTGAGAGGTACCTAACAATTGTTGGTGTGAGACTTACTTGTGGGTGGCCCTTTTTGACGTCCTTGACGGGAAATATGGCTCAATGAGGATGGATGGGGTCAACCGATAGGGGTATGTTCCACCAAGCATAAGTATGATCTTGTTAGAATCCCATAGATGATAACACCCTGAGAGGGGGGGGGGGCGAATCGGGGTATAAACAATTCTTTCTTAGATGAGGATCTTGTTCTCACCTTGAGGAACACTTTGATTTCTCCCAACCTTTCCTCTTAATGAGCGATGAAAGCAATAAACACAAGAGAATTTACTTGGTTCATCCGCATTATGCTATGTCAAAGGAGCATGATGACAATGCCCCTGTGCATCAAATTCATTAAAAAGCTCACTGTTTTATAGTTACAAATTCAGAGCGGTCTCACTGACCCTCCTGGTTCACTACCACGAACAGTTGGAGAACTCACTGCTCTCCTTCAACGGGGAACTCACTGCTCCGTCGTTTGTATCTTCCTTCACATATAAGGATGATATGGACATGCACCAACAATGGCGTTTCTCTTCAGCACAACAATGTCGATTTTCAGTGAGGATGAAACTCCTGGAAGAACACCCTCATCGACCTTCAACCTTCCAAATACCTCTGGGAATCCTCTCTAGAAAAACTCCTCTGCTCTGCTTCCATTCATTCTACACTGTGGTCAACAACACTGCGGCGTGGAGTCCCGTGGTTGACCAGAACCACTTATCTCGGAGAAATAACTCCTCTTAACTTCCCCTCTTAACTGCCTTGACACATGTGGAGTCTTCTCACACGGTATGGGCTTCGATGTGGTCAATATTGCCACGACGTAGCCTCCTGGAGGATAGGAAATCCCAAAACATTGTTTCTGCCTAATTTTAGACACTCCACGTTGCAAGGCATGGCTACGGCGTGGACACCCCGAAAATTCCAGTGGCACCCAAATCCACTTTCCGTGGCTCTGGGCCGTGGTCTACCTCACTACGGCGTAGACATCCCTCACATCTCTTTGCGGCGTAACCATACCAACTATAGTGTGGGCACCTCCAAAGTTTTTGAGGTACTGAAATCAGTATGTCATGCCTCTTCGCCGTGATGACCTTGGTTGCAACGCAACCTGAAGTCCATGAGTCTCACATCGAACTTCCTTCTGAAAATCTTGCAGCATATTAGTTAATCTGTTCCATAGACCGGCCAAAAGTGAGTATCGAGGTCTGCTCCCGGCAACACAACCTTGTTCACTTCTCCGATGCGGAGCTCTCTTGATGAAATTCGTGCTACGACAACAACGAACTCCACCAGCTCCGTTTGAACGCACTAGCCTGCGTGAGTGCACCCTTGCGATGTACGTCTTCTGTCACGTGCAAGGGATTCTTTGACAACTTCACAGTGTTTGGCCAACACGACATGTCTTCACAGCCTGCGTGCGTTCCCCAACAGAGTTGCCAATTGTTAGGTTCATATTTTCAGTAACGATTCTTAAAGGAAGAACAATCTTGCTTCGTATTCTAACATGGGAGACCACCTCCCTTAGTTTCTTCCTTGATGGCTCTAGCTGTATTAAGAGTGACCACCTCCTCGTCGCGCCCGCTTCCATGGTGTTTTCCCTTCCAAAAAAATGCAATCCCCCATCACAAAGTCACCTTCAATTATTTAATAGACGGTCTCACGCTTCAATTAACGACTTAGACTCCCCTTTGTTACCCTTCCTCCTCTGATAAGTATATAACAATGGGGGTCGTGAAACAGACTCAGGAATAGATACATGAGTGCTAACATAATTTCATAAAATGTAAGTATTTTTTTACATGTATAAATAATTAATTATGAATCATATAATAATTAAGTGATAGTAACAAATATAAAAGTAATTTCTTGTAACAAAAGAAATGCCTTTATTCTAAATAAATTGATTTTCAATGTATTATATGATTTAATTTAAAAGTTAAATTTATAAATTTTTGAAATTGAATTTGATAAAAAGGATTTATTTTTGAAATCACTATATTGAAATTAGCTTTTGGGGAATTTATGGGAATTTTCTGGAAAAACTAATTTTTGATGAATAGTAAAAATATAGTTTTTTATGAAAATGGTAACTTTTATTACACTATCATGACATAAATTTGACATAGAAAATTATTAAACCTCTTCCTTGACTAAAAATGTGTTCACGGAGTAGAATAACGAATTTAAAAATACTATTTTGAATTTAGAAACCGATATCGGTCATTATGGAACTTAAGTTATATTTATTTCTAATTAAAAGCTATTTTTGGGTTCTTTGCATTTAATTAATTGGTTGAAAAGTGTCATTTGGTTTTGGCATGATTCTAATGTTAAATAATTCCCTTTTTAACGATAAACCAACTAATTTTATGGTAATTGTTAAACCCTATTTTTATTCTTATGGGTATTTCCGAGTCCCACATCGGAATACTCATTTGTATATTCCGCCTTCTCATTCCATAAAAGAAGGCCTCCACCTCTCTTTGAAGGTAAGGGGGTTTCTCAACCTACATGGTATCAAAGGAGGTTACGTCTTAACCTAGCCCCGCTCTTCTTTGCGGTTTTCCCGGCTAAGTCCGGCCTCGCCTCCCCGGTGCATTTTTGCACCCTCCTTCCCCGGCGCCTCCTGCCCGGTGCGCCTCCCCGGTGCGCCTTCCCTCCCGGCACGACTCCTCCTGCGCACGCGCCCTTCCAGTCGCGACTCTTCCCGAGCGCGACACTCCCGACGCCCCGCCGCGGCTCCTCCTGACGGCGACCCTCTCGTCGCCCCGTCGCGCCTCCACCCGAGTGCGACCTTCAGTCGCGGCTTCGTCCGGCTCCTGCACGCCCTTTCGACCCTTCCCGGCGATTGCGGCTCCCACGCCTCCCGTCGCCCCCATCGGTCCCGCCTTCCCCGGCTCCCACCGCTCTTGTCGACGGCTCTTCCCGGCGGGCTTGGCTCCCGTCGCCGTTTTCAGACGCGGCTCTCGGCTCCCGCATCCCATCCCAGCGGCTCTCCTCTACGCGCAACACTCTCGACGGCCTCCTCTGTGCGCGGCTTCCGACCAGCCGCGACTCCCTCCAGGCGGACCAGTCCAGGCGAACCGGTCCACGCGAACCGGCCCCGGCTGCTCCCTCTAGACGGACCAGCTCTGTCTAGGCAAACCGGGCTCCTCCCGGCTCTTCCTACGCCCGACGTGCTTAGCTTCCCGGCACGCCCGTCCCCTCACTAATTCCGGCGCTGCCCACTACCGCGTCTTAGACCGCTGCCCGACGCCTCCATGGCAGACTCCTCCCCTCTGCCTCAGATGATTACCGCTTCCACCCGCCTTGTGGATGACCGGTTGGACTCCACAAATTTTTCCATCTGGCGGAAGACTGTGGTGATGTCCCTGATCGGAATGGACCTTGATCATCACCTTGAGGATCCTCCCCCGACTTCGACTGACCCCAAATATCGTTCGTGGAAGCTTGTTGACAGCAAGATCTTTGCTCTGCTGGTCAATTCCATGGATCAATTGGTCAAAGATGTCACCCGCACGACAAATACAGTCATGGAACTCTGGGACTCCTTGAATATCATGTATTCCGAGACCAACAACCTGGCTCGGGTTTTCGATATACTTCAGCGTCTGTCCCATGTTCGACAGCAGGACCAGTCCTTCACCGCCTACTTCATGGAATGGAAAGGGCTTCGTGATGAGTTGCAGGAGTTGTGGCCCATTCCCCAAACTCCGGCAGAGGCTCAGACCCAGTGGGACCAACTCTGCATCTTCACCCTTCTCAGCGGCCTCGCTCCGGAGTTTGCCACCATGACAACCGAGGTGCTCGCTAGCCCGTCGACGTTGGAGATCCCTCAGGTTTATCATCGGCTGAGCAAGGCCCAACGGGCTCTTCCCCCTCCCGCCCCCAGTATCGACCACTCAGTTCTCATCGGTCAAAGCGGTGGCTGCTCCTCGGGTCCTCGTGGACGTGGCCGCGTCGAAGGTCGTCCACGTCCCCTCTGTCAACATTGTGGCAAGGTTGGTCACATGATCGACCGATGTTAGGTCCTGCATGGACGTCCATCTCAGCGCCCGCGGCAGGGACATACCGCGGTCCAGGAGGCGTCCTCGGCAGTCTCCACCCTTCCCCCATCTCTGGACCTGTCTATGGCCGACATCCGGCTGATTCATGATTCTCGGGACCCTGCCGGACCCGGTCCATCCTCGGCTTCTCTGGCCCATTCTGTTCGCTCCGCTGCCTTTGTCGGCCGTCGCTCCCCTGCATGGATATTGGACTCAGGTGCCTCCGACCACCTAACCGGTGATGCTGGTATGTTGACCTCTTACTGCCCTTATGCCGGTTCATCAGCCATCACCGTCGCTGATGGCTCCACTATCCCCATTGCAGGCTTCAGCGCATGCTCACTGACTCCATCGATTCACCTACCCTCTGTGGCACACGTGCCCCGCAGTCCATTTAATCTTCTTTCCATCAGTAAGCTGACAAAAGATTATAACTGTGCTGCCATATTTACCTCCTCTGGTGTTGTGTTTCAGGAGCAGACTACGAACCAGGAACTTGGTAGAGACCGACTTCGGGACGGGGTCTACATGTTCGATGGACCGACACCCATCGCTTGCACGTCTGCCTCTTCTCGAGCATTGGATCTTCATTCCCGCTTGGGACACCCGCCTGCATCCACCATTCATCTGCTTTTTCCAGACTTCAGTCGAAATCTTTCTTTTCATTGTGAGTCATGTACTTTTGCGAAACATCATCGCACTACATACATTCCTTGGGTGGATACATGGGCCTCAAACCGTTTTGATTTGGTTCATTCAGATGTTTGGGGTCCTCGTACCATTTCGAGTAATTTGGGATATAAATACTATATATCTTTCATAGATGATTATTTGCGAATGACTTGGCTTTACCTCCTTCGAGAACGCTCCGAAGTGTTTTCCACCTTTCAAAACTTTTACAATGAAATTCAGAACCAATTCTCTATCTTTGTAAAATGTCTCCGCTCGGATAATGAGCGTGAGTATCTCTCCACTCCCTTTCGGCAGTTTCTCCAGACGAAAGACATTATTCATCAGACCTCCTGTCCTGATACACCCCAGCAAAATGGAGTGGCCGAGTGGAAACACAAACATATTATGGAGACTGCTCGTGCCCTCCTTTTCCACCGACAGGTGCCTCTGCATTTTTGGGGCGATGCCATTCTTACCGCCACCTACCTGATAAACCGTCTTCCTTCCTCTATCTTTCAGGGGGAGACTCCTTTTCGGGCTCTGTTCTCCTCTTTCCCTCTTCACTCCCTTCCCCTTCGCGTGTTTGGATGCCTCTGTTACGTTCGCGACACACGTCCAGGGCTCTCCAAACTCGCTCCCAAATCTCTCCGCTGCATTTTTCTAGGCTACTCCCGCACTCAGCGCGGATATCGCTACTTCTCCCCCGTCCGACCTACGACGGTATGTCATCTTGGCCGACGTTACCTTTGTTGAGAGTTCTCCGTTCTCCCTTCCCTCTCCTCATCCTGACCCCGCCATCGATGATAGTCTTCCTCTCATCATCCACCCTCCACCAGTGTCAACCCCTGTTGACACCCATTTTGGTCAGGTCTACTCCCGTCGTCCATCAACTTTATCCCCCGTCCCGACCAATGACACCGACGCTCCCGCTTTGTCAGATGCTCCTGCCCCGCCACCCGAGGACTTGCCCATTGCCCTACGGAAAGATACACGCTCCTGCCATAGTACTCCTCTATTTGTACCTTCATACAAGGGTCTGTCCGCTCTGGAGACAGTTTCTATTCCTCGCACGGTTGGTGATGCCAAATCTCACCCCAGGTGACTAGCTGCAATGCAGGATGAATTACAGGCTCTGGAAGAAAACCATACTTGGGATCTTGTCCCCCTTCCAGCAGGCAAACAGGTGGTAGGCAACAAATGGATTTACACAGTCAGGCTGAATCCCGATGACACTCTCCATCGCCTCAAAGCCCGTCTTGTGGCCAAAGGCTTCGCACAGACTTACGGTATTGACTACTTTGATACCTTCTCACCAGTTGCCAAGATGTCCTCCGTTCGATTATTCATCTCTCTCGCTGCCCATCATAAGTGGCCTCTTCATCAACTGGATGTCAAGAATGCCTTCCTCCATGGCTTCCTTGAGGAAGAGGTTTATCTGCAGCAGCCCCCCGGGTTTTCTGCCTCTGGCACTGAATCTCAAGTATGCCGACTCCGCCGCTCTCTTTATGGTCTCAAGCAGTCTCCTCGTGCTTGGTTCGACCGCTTTAGCACGGTCGTCACCGACTTTGGGCTTTCTCGCAGCATGAAGGACCACACTGTGTTCTATAGGGCGACCTCCCATGGCTGCATTTTATTGGTCGTGTGTGGATGATATCATCATCACCGGTAACGACTCTGTGGGTATCACCTATCTCAAGGACCATCTTCACCAGCACTTCCACACTAAGGATCTCGGTCCTCTCACATACTTCCTAGGCATCGAGGTTTCCTATTCTTCGGACACTATCTCCCTCTGCCAACGAAAGTATGCGTTGGATATCTTGCAGGATGCTGGGCTGACTCAGGCCACTGCTGTCGACACTCCTCTGGAGCCTGGGGAACAGTCTCTTTATGCCTCCTCGGCACTGTATCCACATCCCGAGCGGTACCGTCAGTTGGTGGGCAAACTCAATTATCTCACCATGACTCGACCCAACATTTCTTGTGCGGTTGCCAAAGTGAGTCAATTTATGGAGCATCCGACCACCTCTCATTGGGATGCTGTCATCCGCATCGCTAGGTACATCAAGCGAGATCCTGCCCGTGGTATTCGCTACTCCCAGCATCCTCATCCGCATATTGAGGCCTTTTGCGATGCTGATTATGCCGGTTGCCTTGCTACTCGGCCATTTACCTCTGGGTTTGCCATATTCTTGGCAGACAACCTCATCTTTTGGCTTAGTAAGAAACAGACGGTCGTCTCCCGCTCCAGTGCCGAGTCTGAGTACCGTGCCATGGCCACCGTCACTACAGAGATCCTTTGGCTTCGGCAACTCCTCCAGGAGCTTAGCTTTCCTCAGCAGAAATCTGCTCACAGATGGTGTGATAATCAGGCAGCCACCAAAATTGCTTAGAATCCCGCCATGAACGAACGAAACATATTGAGGTGGACTGCCACTTTCTTCGACACCACCTGGAGCACAATCATGTCAGCTTTAGCCACTTTCCGACGACGGATCAGCTTGCTGACATCTTCACCAAAGGCCTCCCCGGTGCTCGCCTTGCCTCGCTCAGTACCAAGCTGGGGATCCACAACATCTGACGCCCAACTTGAGGGGGAGTGTGTCTAGATCTTGTATGATGTCATCTTTATTTTTTGTGGGACTCGGTGTCCAAGCTGGGCGTGTCCAGCTTGAGGGGGAGTGTTAAACCCTATTTTTATTCTTATGGGTATTTTCGAGTCCCACATCGGAATACTCCTTTGTATATTCCGCCTTCTCATTCTATAAAAGGACTCCACCTCTCTTTGAAGGTAAGGGGTTTCTCAACCTACAGTAATCAATACTTTGGCCTAAATTATAGAATAATTTAACCCAAAACACCTCACCATAAATACCACCCCTCACCACTTCACCTCTCATCACACCTTTAGCCTCCTCTGCCAAAATCTCTCTCCACATATCCTTTCCCATGTCCATGATTTCATTTTCAAGTTATTGACATCCTTTTGGATAGGGATGCCGGGGTAGAGTGGCAGTGGTCTTGGTGAGGGGGAGAGCCAAGGCAACATGCTAGTTTGCTGGTCCAAACCTCCAGTGTGAGTCACATACGAGTCTTAATGACTCTAGGGGTAGTGTTGTAATTGGTACTTTTAGTCGGTTAGAGAGGATTTATTAACAAGGTAGTTGTTCGGGAGGAGGGGGCATTCATTTATTTGCTGGTTAGGAAGGCTTGCGAGCCTTGGGCCTGGGAAGGAGCGAGTCTCCCAGGAATGTGCCAAGAGAACTTGTAAGTACTTAGAAATTTCTTGATCTTTGTATTGTAAATTCCAGGATCTTAATAGAAATCTTTATCATTTTTTTGAATTCCTATCATTTGGTGCTTTCATTAAGAGGATTTGTATTGAAGGGAGAATTCAAGAAAAGCCATTAGATACCGGGAAACGAGATATTGCGGACGCTACGGCCTATGCCCACATGAATGGAGACAAGGCTGGCTGCTATAAAGACCGCACTTAGTTGAAAACGTGCATGCCCGAGCTTAATGTGGCCATGAGTTTGCAAGGAGTAATGCAAAGAATATTGCTAGGAACACGAGCAAGAATCAATTATGGAAGGAGGAGAAAGCAGATTAAATTTGGATGAAGAAGGTAGTAATCGTAGAACTTATGCTAAGGCGGACGACCAGGGAGTGCATAATTCTAACTAGTAGAAATTGCGTGCGATCTTTCCGCATATGACGATGTCGACATTTTATGGAGAGGATCCGATATCATGGAACTCGAGAGGAGTTGAAGGTTCCGCCAACATAGTTCGGCATGGAAGGGATGGGACAATACTAGATTATCTCGTTGAAGTCAGTTAAAACAAAGCTTACCTAGACATATCTCAAGGAGGAGATACTCAGACGGTATGGAACCGCGATGAAAGAAGATCCGGTGATAATCTAAAAGGATTACTACGGTCGGGAACCGTGGATGATTATATTGATGAGTTTGAGTGAATAGTCCTACGTATACCTGACATTATCTAAAAATGGTACATGAGTATGTTTATCGTAGGGTTGAGGCCAAAATTGGAAGCACAATCATGACTCATGAATCGCTGAATAAGGCGCAACTGCTAATATTATCTAGGAGGGTGGAAAGAGAGCTTTTGTTGACATAAGTGCTCAAATGTTCAGAGTCGCGTTGAAAGAGTACTGCTACCGCAACCAGGGACGAGATTGGAACACAAATACAATGAAGTTTGTTTTGATGGTAAATGCTAACGATTGTGAAAGAAGAGGCGTCTTGATACCAAAGTGGAAAGGAGTAAGAAATTTGTTTGGAGAGGAGTGAGGAAAGGAAAACTAAGTGATTGTCTTATACTTGAGGGCAAAAATTTCACCTTGGCCATAAGTGTCTTGAAAAAGGATTTAAACTTACGGTGCAGGAATGTATGGAACCCGGTCGAGAGGAAACTACAGAGTCACAGTTGATGTAGAAAAGAGAGAAACGACTGAGGAAGGCAGTAGAGATGTGTGGGAGATGAAAATGCAAGGAAAAATATCAATTAGTGGAGAGAAGTCACAGTTGAAGGGTTCCAAGTCAATGCCTATGGAGGGGAGTATAGGAGTGCTTAACGGAGCAAGTCACAATTTCCTGTCCAAATCAAACATTTCACAACAAATATTCCTGAAACAAGGCCATTTTGTATTAGAATGGGTGATGGTCACCCGATAGTCTCAAAGTGTAACACCCCATAATGACAAAGGGTTAAATGATATGATTCATGTCAGCAAGGTGCATCTTTCTTTTTGAGAGTTTACCTGATTAGAACTCCACAATTAAGCGTGTTTGATCTGAAGTATTGATCAGGACAGCTGACCTTTTGGAAAGTTTGCCAGGATGTGTGCGAGTGAGGACAAAACAAATTGGAAAGAACACGTATTGGTCTGTGGGGACTATCATTAGTCTGATGACCCGTTCAGGCACGTGAGTGGACACCAGGGAGGGGACCACGTGTCTGCGAGGCAACTACTTGTACCTGGCGGGTCAGGACCCGACGACCATGTTATGGGCGGAGTGTGTGATGTTAGCATGGTCCCGTTCTTACATTGGTGTAAGAGGAGGAACCCGACCTTAAGTGCGGTGACATTGCCTGAGTTGAGATGTTAGGTCCACAACGAGGACGTTGTGCTCTAAAGGGAGGGTGAATGTAGCACCTCATAATGATACAAGGTTAAATGACTAAATGATATAACTCATGTCAACAAAGTGCACTTTTTTTTAGGTGCCTGCTGAACAGAACTCCACAGTTAAACGTGCTTAACCTAAAGTAGTGATCAGGATGAGTGACCGTCTAAGAAATTTCTCTGGGTGTGTGCGAGTGAGGACAAAACACATCGAAAAGAACATGTGTTGGCCTGTGAAAACAGTCATTAGTTTGGTGACCCGTTCAGGCACGTGGGTGGGCCCCAGGGAGCGGACCACGTGTGTGTGGGGCAACTGGTGGTACCTGGCGGACCAGGACCCGACAACCATGTTAAGGCGGGGTGTATGTGATATCATCAGGGCTCAATTGTTACACAAAGGGCACATGCAAGGCCTTGAAGTTGTAAATAGGCGAAGTTGAGTTCATAGTGGATGCATATATTTTTGATACCACTAGACCAGCTTTAGTACTTGGCATATCATGGCTTGAGACCTTAGGGTCTGTCACTACTCATTGGAAAAACATGACAATGAGTTTTGAATGGGAAGGAAAGAGTGTAACTCTGCAGGGTGTCCAGCATCCACATAGCAGTCCAGGGCGTTGCAAGAGTATCTGGGAGGAGGAAGATATTGAGTGAAAGGCTTACATTGGGCAGCGGAAGAGGAAACAGATGAGGTTCATAAGGAGCTGAGTCAGAGCCAACAGAATCAGCTCTACACCCTATTAAGACAGTTCAACGCAGTCTTTGAGACACCGAGGGCCTTGCCACCGAAAAGGGAGACACATCGTGCAATTAAATTGAAAGCCGGTGTAGACCCAATGAATGTCAGGCCATATAAGCATGCATATCACATGAAAAATGAAATTGAGAAGCAGGTCCAAGAGCTTTTGGATTAGGGATTTATCAGGCACAATACAAGTCCTTTAGGGATTTATCAGGCACAATACAAGTCCTTACTCTAGTCCAATTATCTTGGTGAGAAAGAAAGATGGCAGATGCAGGATGTGTGTTGATTATCGGGCTTTGAACAAGCTCATTGTGCCCGACAGGTATCCTATACCTGTTTTAGAGGAGCTTATGGATGAGTTATGCAGTGCATCATTTTTCACTAAGGTTGATTTGAAGTATTCCACCAAGTACATATGAAGGAAGAAGACAGAGAGAAGATGAATTTTAAGACTCATGAGGGATATTACGAATATCTCGTAATGCCATTTGGGTTGATGTGTGCCCCTGCTACTTTTCAGGCCACAATGAACACTGTTTTTCGACTGATGCTTCGGAAGATAGTGCTGGTCTTCTTTAATGATATACTGGTCTACAACAGAAATTGGGAGGGATATATGGAAGCTCTATGCTATAAGGGAGTTTCTGTGGATCTCAAAAAAACGTGGGCCGGTAAGATGTGGCAGCAACTACAGAATATATGGGAGGTCAGGGGATTCTTAGGCTTTACGAGGCACTAAAAAAAAATCTATGGAAGACTTGGAAAGGTTGCTAGGCCTTTAAAAGCATTAACCAAAAGAGAAATTTTCATGGACTCCAAAAGCCCAAGAAGTTTTGGAGAATTTGAAACTCTGTATGACTACTGCTCCATTGCAGTTTTAATGCAAATTTTCAGGGTCTGATATTGGTGCAGTTTTAATGCAGGAAGGGAGGTATCTTAGTAAGGCCTTATCTGATTCCAATATGGAGAAATAGTGCTGGCAGGCAAAGCTTTTGGGCTTTGACTTTGTTGTGATCTATCAGCCAGAGAAATTGAATACAACAGTGGATGGTTTATCCAGGTTTACCAAGGAAAGTGATGCATATGGCTGTCTCAGAGGCCAGTTGGGAAGACCTTCAATTAGTGAGAGATGAGCTACAGCACGCACGATAACAAGTTACAGGCCATTATTTCAGCTCTGAGGAGTGATGCATCGGCCAGGACAGACTGTTCTACGAAGTGTTCTACTGTTCTATAAGAACAGGTTAGTACCGCCTAAAGGATCTGTTCTAATTCCGAAACTGCTGCAAAACTACCACTCATCTCCTGAAGGAGGACACTTGGGGTTCTTGAAAACATATATAGACGGCTTGCCAATGGAGTATTTTGGGCTGAAATGTCCTGAGATATCAGTTTGTCGGGGAATGTGAGGCGTGTCAGCGGAATAAGTATGAAGATTTGAGTCCGGATGGACTATTACAATCGTTGCCAATACCTGAGCTGATATGGGAGGAATTATCAATGGACTTTATTCCCGGGTCGCCCTGGTTGCAAGGTTATGATGTCATACTTGTGGTAGTCGACCGCTGAAGTAAATATGCCCATTCCTTACTACTCAAACACCCTTATACTGCTATGACAACTGCTGAAGATTTTGTAAAGGTATGAGATTACATGTCATACCAAGTGCCATTGTTAGCTTTTGTAAAGAACTATTTAGGGTGCAAGGAACCACGTGAGCCGACTCAAAACTCTTGTCTCCAACCTGACGTCGGGAATAGAGAGCATCACCGTGAAGCAGCAAACCTGGGAATAGGAGCGCTTAGCCGTCGGAATACCGCACAGAACTAGCAGAGCTCCACAATTACATTATCGACATTATGCGCCGCTTGGAGAAGGCGCTGCAGCTGGAGGCAGACCCCCCATCGTCTTTTACCGCGCCTTCAGCTTCGCACACAACAAAACCTGGCGTCCTGGGCGCTGGAGGCAGACCCCCCATCGTCTTTTACCGCGCCTTCAGCTTCGCACACAACAAAACCTGGCGTCCTGGGCACACTAGGGG
The DNA here is from genome assembly GCA_963277665.1 of Viscum album. Lineage (NCBI taxonomy): Eukaryota > Viridiplantae > Streptophyta > Magnoliopsida > Santalales > Viscaceae > Viscum > Viscum album. The sequence goes on along the minus strand of OY728129.1, from coordinate 1,843,518,580 downwards.
TGAAAAGTGGCTTTCCCACACTCCTCGTTGACATGTGAACCGATCAACACACAATTGCCAAACGGGTGGAACTCCTGATGTTCGACGGTAGGGACCCCAAGGGATGGATCATGCACACCGAACTTTACTTTCGCATAAATCAGACATTGAATGAGGTTAAGGTACCGCTTGCGTAGATTAGTATGGAAGGGGTTGCGGTCCATTGGTTCAACATAGTGCAGAAAGTTCATCCGAGAGAGTCGTGGCTAGCTTTCAAAGTGCAACTCATCGAATGATTTAGCAGGCTTGCGATCCAAAATCGGTATGAAGAACTGGCCACACTACACCAAATAGGGTTAGTCCAGGACTGTGTTGAGCAATTCGAATATCCGGCGTCTTTACTTCCTCTCCAATTTGAGTTGCAATATGCCAGGTATTTCTTACATGGACTCAAAGAAGACATTCGCAGTTGGGTTTGCGTCCACAACCCCGAGACCCTGCTATAAGTAATGCACTTAGCTTGGCATGTGGAGCTTGCTTTCACGGGTGGTGTGGGCACCTCGTACTGCGGCGATGGGGCGACGACTCCTCGTCGGATACGCGACACTGTCTATGGCGGCCACCAGACCATTCAGAGACACAACTGCTGACTGGGACCCATCCCTAACCGCTCGGATGAGGGGAGGATGTTGGGATAGGAGTTCGTCAGAAGGCTCCAAATCTCTGACACTTTCTGGTGAGCGCGGCGTTCAGCGCCTAACAAACCAAAAATGGGAGGACTGTCGGAGCAAAGACATGTTTTTCAGGTGCCGACAGCCCTTTAGCCCCATGCATAGAGTTTTAACAACTTAAGTACTCTGTTTAAAGTGACGCTTGGAAGCGCGTTGGGCGCTTGGAAACACAATGCTGCCATTTGAGCAAGAATTCACGACCCGAGTAGGTCTGTTGATGTTTTCGTTGTCCACCGGAGCTTCTTGGGGACGGGAAGTTCAAAGGTTGTAAGATCTCATGTTTTGAATCGGTTGAGAAATTCTAAAGGAATTTGAGTTTTCAGTTTGGTGGATGGGTCGAATCTTAAGCCGAACTTCGGAATGGAATTTCGAAAGTTGGAACACTTAAGTGTTGTTTTTCGACGGAGTTTAAGGCCCGAGAGGTGTCTCGGAAGCCTGGATGAATTTCGAGAGCATCGTGCTTCGAGAGCCCGGTTTTTGGAAGGGTAAAGGGAGACGCACGGTTAGCGCACTGTTAATGCTAACCATGCACCTCAACCTTGCGGCCCTGTAGGGGTGTCACATGGTTTGTCAAAACGTGCACCCAAGGCCGCACGATCGTGCAAAACTCTGCAGTAAATTGCAGAGGTGAAGTGCACGGCTTGCACACGGTTTGTCTAACCGTGCGCCTAGCCATGCGTGGGTGAGGCTCTTGGACAATGGCGCCACACGGGCTGCGCATGGTTTGTTTAACCGTGCGCCTACCCGTGTGATGGGCATGTCACTTTGGACAGTGGTGGCGCACAGTTGGCACATGGTTAGTCTAACCATGCGACCAAACCGTGCACCCCTTTTAAAGGGGTGAATTTACAATTTTCCCTTTCATGGATCTTCCTCATCTGAACTTGGAATCGAACGCCGTCGGATGCGTTGGAAGCACCTTGGTAAGTCTAAGGTTCCACTCGATTCCTTTCTCTGTTTCTCTAGCCATCTTCGCCGTTATTTCCGTGCGAGCCAATATGCCCAACTTTCTGGGCATTTGTCCGTTTTTTCGATTTCTTCCATTCCAGCCCGAATCAAAGCTTGATATTGGACGAATGAAGTTTCCTTGATATAAGGTAGGTGGTTTATTGCTTTTCCCTAAAAGTCTAGCATGTTTACAATAGGGCATGCGCTTTTGCATATTGATAATTTGAGTAGAGCTTGCCTCTTGGTGTTAGAAGTTGTAATTGAAATAAATACATTGTCAAATGGTTGAATACCATCACGTGGCCCTTGTCATTATACATGAATTGGTTTTAAATTAAATGAATGGGTTTGTAGATGAAATTTATTCATGATGATTGTAAATTGGCATGGATGTTACCCATGGCCTTCTTGTTTGTTTATAAATGAAATGATATAGTGGTATAAATTGAATTGTTCAATGGCATGGATTGTTTTCTTTGGCCTTGTATTGGGAATTGGCATGGAATACTCATCATAGCCTATGCTAAATTGTTAAATGCAACGTGCTTGTTTATGGTAGTATGCCTTGAGCGATACTTGGATTCCGATACAGAATGCCTTGGACAGGCTCAAAAGGCTTGTTGAATTGTATTAAATTATTGAAGTTGTGGACATGGTGTTCCTCATTATTGGACAAGATATTCCTCATTATGGACATGACGTTCCTTTTATTATTGAAATTACTGGACATGGCGTTCCTGAATATGGACATGGTGTTCCTTATCATTATTGAAATTATTGGACATGATGTTCCTTAGGGATTATGGAAATTTATGGACACGAAATTCCTTATGGTTTATTGGAATACATTGGGCATGGCGTTCTTAATTACCAGATGTGGTGAAGGTTTCGGGCGCAGTGGAAGCGTGGTTGGGACGACACCCAGTTTTGATTTTTACCATGATCAATGATTATTCCAGGATCAATACGACGATGAACGCCAGTCTCCACGGAATATAATCAAAGATTTAGATAAAGAAGAAAGAGGCCCGAAACCTTTAGAGAGGATCTTGCACATCATGTTTATAATTAATTTAATTAATTTCATAAAGAAAAATAATACCTGGATCTTTGGTATTTTTCTTCGTTGATGATGTTGATCGTCTGGAATGACCCTTCCAGATTATCTCGTTGCGCTTGTAAGGATCCAAACTAGAATCTCTTTAGCAGTGATCCACACGTGCTCCGATGGCCTCCGATCGACACCGCTCGTTCTCCGGGTGCTAGCGCGGTGAATCGAGTGTCTTGTGTCGGTCGTTCTTGATCGTCTGTTCTTCAGCCTTGAAGAACGTCTTTTGTTCTTGAGAGGGGAGAGAAGATGATTCGAGAGAGAAATTGTTTTGCTCAACAATTCTCAATTCACCAGGCGTGTGGTGTGTTATCTGGCACAATAAGCGTACTTGCCTATTTATATACATGGAATTTCAGTTGCAATATTTAATTGGACAGCAACAATTAAATACATTCACGAACTTAGAGAAAACTCATGCATTTAATAATAATACCGCGTCATTATTTATGGTGTGCCAACTTGCGCAAAATGGAATTATAAATAAAATTCCGTGTCATAAAATAATAGCAGCGTTATTTTAATTTGTGCCAACTAGTTAAATAATTATTTACCGTTTTACAAATAATTATTTTATTACCGGACCGACCTTGGTCCGCTCGAATTCCACTTCCATTTATTGAACACCCGAATAAATAAATAAATAAATAATTTATTCTCTTAAATAAATATTTTATTTACTAACTAGTAAATAAATATTTATTAAGTGTTCAATAAAATAAATAAATATATTTTATTTAATTTATGCGATCATTGTAACTTTAAAATTATTCCACTGTCTTTGAGAATAATATTTATTTCATTAATTAAATTTAAATAAAATTTAACCGAAACCACAAAAAACACTTAGTGTGTGACCCTCTAGGATTCTTTCTCGTTGACATTAGACGAGCTTGCCTAAAGTCCAAGAGTACTGTCTAACAATGGGTCAAGGCACCCAAGAGAAAGAACGTAAAGTCGCAACAACGACATCCACATACGAATGCTCACTGTGTAATATAATTCCTTTGTCGCAATATCTTATCAAGCAGGTTTCATTATTGTGTCATCAACTTTTATGTTTGATACGTCGTTCTTTGACTATCTGAAATAAACTCGTCGTTATACCATGACCATAGAATTTCACGTGACGGTTCTATTTCAATCAAAGGGTCGAAATATCAACTTTCATAAATGGAAGGGACAAATCCTTCCTCGACTTATCTATTAATAACATGCCACTCGTGATGCATCCAACGTACCCTACTTCCCACCAACTATCTGCGTGACGATTTTCGTCAGTAAATCAAAGTGCCTAAGTCGTGACACGCTCGCAGATAGAAATATTCGATGACACCAAAACATGCGAAATTTCTACTAGCGGGTTTGTTCTCATAATCTCTTATCTTGGAGATTACCAAGTGCGGACTTCATGAGAGGAAAGTCTCATCTGCTTACGTGTACTCTCACCTGACGGTCTGCATGCTATGTGTCCCATCATAGCATGTCATCCAACCACAGAACTATATTTAAGAATATTGTTATAGCATTTCAAGGTTCTCATTATAGCGGGGAACTGCCATGACCTTATCAATGCAACAAATACTCTAGAACATTATGACATCATAGTCATGCAGAACAATGAACAATATGTAATAATACATTAAATATCTATGTAATCAAAGTAAAATCAGTTGGTTCTAGGACACCAACTCTTACACGTGGATGCCTTTGTTATATACCACGAGTCCCGGGTCTTTTTATATTTAAAATGTGAAGTTCTAAGAGACATTCCGGCTTAGGTCGAAGCAGGTATCGCTGACCAGGTGTTTCACAAGGAACCTGAGCTCGACATGGTTGTTTACGCACCATTGCTTTAGTGTCTTTACTTATCATACCCGCACACCATTACATTTTATACTCACAGACTGAATTGCATTAGACACTGTTGGTGGTGACCTACTAAGTTTTACTCACACCCTGTTCGGGTTGCTGATTGGTACCCGGACAGATCTCCTGACTGCAGGTTAGGACTTGGCTTGCGCCTCTTGCTGTTGTATCTGTTGGGCTAGGACTTGGCATGAGAGTAGCGGCCGAGCATGTACTCGGGTTGCCTTTCAGAGTTGGTGTTATTTATTTATTTATTATCTGTCGGTTTGACCCTGTTGCATGTATCTGCTGTATGTTTGACTGCCTTATATTTTTATGGCATAACATGTTCATGCATGGTTGGATTATTTGGCACTCGCCTGGTTGGCTGTTTATTATTACTTGTCAGTTATTATTATCTTCCGTTGCCTTTTATCTATTCATGTAACCGCTGTGTTTAGTACTGATCCAGAGGGTATAGTTTCCCCGCTGTACCACCTTTAGACCCTCTCTGCTAGTCGGTAGTCTTTGGCGTACGGGGAGACACACTTGAGGTCTTGTCACCAACCGGTTTGATTATTGTTTGTCGAGTGAACCGGGTCGGGTCGTGACAAGTCATAAATGAATCAACCTGTTGATTCATAACCGAAGGAAACCGTTTTCGAAGATGTGACAGTAGATACCTGTTGTATGCTACGATAGAAGCATCTGCGTGCCCATATTGCTGGCTATGATTTAGGGGATATTGTAAAATAGGATCTCTCTATTTTAGTGCATTTCCAACAGTTTGTAGTATGTAAATGATGTTTAATGTTGGTGATTTATGTTGGATGTCTATTGGAGATCAGATTGGTGTAGGTGACATTTGCATGTGACCACTACAGTGAATATTTTTCTTTCAGTCTTTTCCTCCAATATATTGACGAGTTTACGTTTAGTGTTCATATCTTTATTTGAAATTCTATGCTTTGGATTTCAAAGTTCATTTGCATGTGTCATCCATTTATCCTTTTTTTTACTCTGGGTTGTTGTGTTTTTGTGTTCCATGCACTTTTTTTTTGGGTTGGATGAATGCGGGGTTAATCTGTTCTGAATTTTCTGATGTAAATTTTAATTGAATTGAATTGGGTCTCATTGCCCTAATTTGTTTAAATGCCATTTAATAGCCCCTTTTTTCTTTTTGGTTAGGCCTACTGCTGACTTTGGTCAGCATCCAAAAACAACTGTTTCTACAACTAAACCATCCTCTAATGCAATGGAAGATCCTTTTGTTGTTTTAGAATCACCCTCAGCACCCGAGTTTCCTTCCGCAGCAAAGCCTGCAGATCCTTTGGAAGAAATGAGTAATCTAAGCAATTCTGAAAATGTGAGAGTTCATAATTCATCTTGCAGCAGTAGAGCATTTGATGGTTTGAATCCTCTTGATGGCCTAGGGGAACCAATGCCCGAGATGAGTACTCAGAAACCTTCTGCAAGTGTTCCGGACAACCTGCCGCAGCAGCAGGCAGTGCCGGTAGGTGGTAAGTTGGATTCCCAGGAAGCTTTTTTTGGCATGCCTACCTTTTCATCAGATCCTTATAAATCTGTTGGCCCAACTTCGCCTGCCTCTGAAACAAACTTTCAGAACGACATGTCTTCACATTTTGAACAAACCTCGGAATCTTTGGATGATGTGTGGCTTACTGTGTCAGAAATTCCTCTATTTACTGAAACAACACTCGCTCCACCACCTTCAAGACCCCCACCACCAAAACCAGTACAAATTTCAATGGGAGAAGCAGTTCCTCATGATTCGAGAAGTTTAAGAAAGAAGGCCAATGAAGTCCCCGTTCTCTCAAATTCTGTCCAGTATGCTCAGAGTTCTATTTCAGCCTCCAGTACTGCGAGAGGATCAAACGTATCTGAAATTGATGAGTTTGAGGATTTTTCCATGGGCAGAACTCAAAATATCATTGATGAAGGCGGAGATGCGGTTTCTGTTGAAGAAGTTGAGGCAAGTTCCGCTGCTGCTGCCATGAAAGATGCCATGGATAGAGCTGAAGCTAAATTCAGGCATGCAAAAGAATTAAGGGAGAGAGAAAATGTGAAGTCTTCTAGAAGTAGAGAAGCCAGTTATTTTGAAAGAGATGAGAAATCTATACAAGACGCCCAAGAAATATCAGTCCGAGAAAAGCAGGAAAGGCTGGAACATGAACGACTGCAGAGGGAAAAGGAAGAAGAGAGAGAACAAAAGAGGCTTGAGATGGAAAGGACAAGGGAGAGGGAAAGGGAGATGGCCAGGCAAGCTGTGGAGAGAGCTACCAGGGAAGCACGTGAGAGGGCAGCTGCCGAGGCTCGCCTAAAAGCTGAGAGAGCTGCTGTTGGAAGAGCAAATGCTGAAGCTCGAGAACGTGCTGAAAGACTTGCAGTTCAGAGAGCACAGGCTGAAGCTCGTGAGAGGGCAGCAGCAGAAGCGAAGGAAAGAGCAGAAAAAGCTGCCGCGGAAGCCACCGAGAGATTAAACGCAGAAGCAAAAGAAAATGAAGCACAAGAAAGGGCTGCTGTCGCAAGGGCCGGAGCTGAATCACGTCATAGAGCAGAAAGAGCTGCTGTGGAGAGGGCTGCTGCAGAGGCACGGGAGAGGGCAGCTGCAGAGGCACGGGTGAGGGCAGCTTCTTCTGCAAGAACAAGCCAACAAAAGAAAGAAAATGATATTGAATCTTTCTTCAACATGGGTGCACGACCAAGCAGTGTGCCAAGGCCAAGGTCTAACTCTGTGGTGAGAACCAAAGGTTTTTTTAAGTTTTGTGGAAATTGTTTGTTTAATCCTCTCTTGTTTATTGATCTACTTTGTTTCAGGAGTCACCATTTGATAGCCAATTCCAGAACAAACAAGGTTCTGATGGAGCAAAGAGGACATCTACTGGTGTTTCAACCAACATCAGGAAAGCATCTTCTGCTGCAAATATTGTTGATGACCTTACTTCTATTTTTGGAGGTAGTATTTTTCTTCTAGAGATTCAATGAAATAAGTAAAAAATAATGCTTTGTTTATCCTCTCTGTAATGATTCCGATGCTTTGAAAGCTGCTCCATCATCTGGCGATTTCCAAGATGTTGAAGGGGAAACTGAAGATAGACGTCGAGCAAGACTGGAACGCCATCAAAGGACTCAAGAGCGTGCGGTATGTGGTTTTTCCTCTAGAATTCATTCTGATCGGACAAGGTTGTGGGAGGTTTTGTCTCTTTATTCGATCACATATAGAGAAATGGAGGTTTAGGCGCCCCCCGCGCTCGGCTGGGGTGGCAAGGATGGGGGAGGGGTTTGAGGCGTGGTTGCGAAGTCAAGTCCTCGAGCCAGCGGTTTATCTGCATTTTCTTTGTTGGGTCGTGTGCCGATTTCGTGGTTAAACCCAATTTTTAAATGGAGGTTTAGGCGATAAAATGAGGATGCTCACTTCAAAATGCTTGCAAGCAACGCATCTATCAATCATTTAATATTATCTATCCTTGTACGAGTGAATTGCTCTTAATTTTCCATAGAAGCAATTGTGTTTATTTATCTTCTTTCTCAATAAGCTTTAATTTATTTTCTTTTGTAATTTGATCTTTGTATAATTGTTCTTTCTTTCTTTGAAAAGATTATAATTTTCATAATTGTTCTCTTTTCTTTGAAAGATTATTGTTAGAGTTTAAGTTGTTGTGAGTTCCACATCAGACTTAGGTATCATGTCATCTTTATTATTCATTATAAATAAACACCAAAACCTCCCTTAGAGAGGCATCTTGGGTATTGAGTTACACGCTCCTCCATTGTAACATGGTATTAGAATGGGTTTAGCCCCTCCCTCCCTTCCGCCCGCCCTGTGTGACAACGCCTCCCAGCGCGGCAACTCCATGCACGACGCCTCTTGCGCGACGCACCCCTCCCCGCCCTTCTGCAACGCCCCCCACCTTCTGCCCTGAGCTCGTGCGGCGATAACCTTCCGCCTTGTTCGCGATGGCCACCCCGGTGCGCGACGATCCCCATGTGTAGGACGCCCCCCTTGGGTGCTACGACCTCCTGCACGAATCGTGACGGCCCCCCTATGTGCGACGACCACCCCAGTGCACGACGCCTCCCCCCCAGTGCACGACAGTCTCCTTCACGACGCCTCCCCTGTGCGCCAACCCTCCCGTGCGACGCTCCTGCTCGCCGCCCTTCCTTGTGGGAAGACCTCCAGTCCGACGACTCTCCAGCGCAATTGCCTTTTGTGCGTCGCCTCTCTCGGTGCGAATACGCAACGCCCCAAAATGCACAACAGCGCCCCTACCATGTGGATATTTCTTCTATAACCTAATTGATATTTGGATGTTCTAGGTGTGCAATTTCATCACCTATTCTCCATCAACTGTGCACCTTCAACACCTTGTTGACATGCATTTTCAACGCACAATCTATGACATCATCAAGCGCATCTGTTGCCCATGGCGATACTCCAACGACTTGTCTATCCCAACGGTCCACCTCATGGGTTCTTGATTTTGGTGCCTCAGAGCACATCACTGAGGATGCATGTATTCTTCGGTCCTACAAATCGACCTTGACTAAAGGTAATATTACTGTGGCCGATGGTCAGATAGTGCAGATTGCTGGTTTTGAGAGTTGTTCACTTACGCCCGGTTTGACATTATCTGCTGTTGCCTTTGTTCCCAGTTGTACCTTTAATTTACTATCAATTAGTAAACTTGCAACTGACTTACAATGTCATGTCATCTTCTCACCTGCTTCGGTTATATTTCAGGAGCATTTGACGACTCTAGTGCTTGGTCGTGGATGCCTTCAGCTTGGTGTGTATGTGCTTGACTTGGCCCCAACTCTCGCATGTCCCACCACCTCTAATCACGACCTCCAGCTTCACTATTGCCTTGGTTATCCACCTGCCCCCATTTTTCAAAAACTTTTTCTGGAGTTGGGAACTCTTCTTCCTTTTGAATGCTAGTCCCGTCACTTCGCAAAGCATCATCGAGTCTCCTATGTTCCCCGAGCAATCCCCTGTGCATCCACTCTTTTCATTTGGTTCATTCTGATATTTGGGGGCCCAGTCCTAGTCCATCTTAATTGGGTTATCGATATTTTGTTACTTTCATCGACGATTTTTCACGGATGACTATTGGTTGAAAAATCGTTCTGAAATCTTTTCTGCGTTTCATTCCTATTATCAAGAAATCCCCACGTAGTTTTCCGCTAAATTTCATTACTTTTGTTCTGATAATGGACGTGAATATTTATCTAGACCATTCTAGTCGTTTCTCGATGACCATGACATCATCCATCAGACTTCTTGTCCTGATACACCTCAACAAAGTGGTGTTGCTGAATGAAAGAACCGCTATCTGTTAGAAGTTGCTCGGACGTTTTTATTTTAAAAGAAAGTTCCAACCGTTTTTTGGGGTGATGCCATTCTCACAACCACCTATCTTATCAACAGACTTCCCTCGTCTGTTCTTCAGGGGGAGACAGCCTTCAATTCTTTATTTCCAACAACACCCCTCATTCCCTACCCCCTACACATTTTTTGATGTGCGTGTTATGTTTGAGATATTCGCCCCTCGATTACCAAGTTTGATGTTCGTGCTCTAACATGCATCTTTTTTGGCTATTCCCGCACCCAATGCGGATATCGATGCTTCTCTCTAGATTTGCGTCGTTACATTGTCTCAGCTGATGTTTCCTTTGTCGAATCATCAGTTATCTCTGTTCCTGAGTTCCCATCACCATCTATTTCTCCTGATTCCAAAGTTATTTTACCATATTCTCTCGATACACCACTACCTCTGCTTCTTCATAGTGATGTTGTTGGATCATGATTTGGCTAGGTATATACTTGTCGACCTCGCACATTTGCCACCCTACCACCTGATGTCGCTACCACACCTGACGAATCACCTGCTCCTGCTGCTCCATCACCAGTGTTGCCTATTGCACTTCGCAAAGGCTCTCGCTCCTGTCAGTCTTATCTGAGATTATCTGCGGCTACCTCACGAGTTATTGAGACCCCACACACCGTTGCTGAGGCCATATCTCATCTCAACTTGTTACAGGCTATGCAGGATGAACTTCAGGCTCTGGACGCCAACCATACTTGGGATCTGGTCTCTCTTACTTCAGGTAAGCAGGTGGTCGGTTGCAAATGGATCTATACAGTATGCGACAACGCCGACGACCGACCCTCTTCCTCACGCGACGACCTTCTGCACAGTCGCAACCCCTCTTTCCCGACGCACCCCTTCTCCCGCGCGACAACCCTCGACGGATTGCGCACCTCGTTAGCGATCTCCCAGCGCGCGACCCCCTGTGCTATGTCCCCCTTCCCGATCCAGTCGCGCACGACCCAGGCATCACCCCTCCCTGAACAGATTCTCCAGATTTGCTCCTTGCTCGCACACAACCTGCTGCAAAATGAATTCTTTGCCTCTATCAGGTTCTATGCTGCTGCTCCTTGTTATTCCTCAGACCTTTGATGTCAACCAGAATCATTGGGTCCACAGATTCATACGCCGTTTCACCTCGACAATTTGGGTTCGTTATTTGGGCGCTGTTTCGCCCGGTCGCCGTTTCATCCGGCATCTTAAAGCAAAGGTCGTCCTCAGCATGAGAGCATGAGAGTTCTACGATGGTCATCTTTTCTTTCGCAGCTATGAGCGAGAGCACAATAGGTGGAACACAACCAGTGGGCAGTGCACATGAGGATGCTATTTTTTTTACTGTTTTTTGCTTTTTTTTTTTATGTATTCAAGCTGTGCATGATCAGCTTGAGGGGGAGTGTTAGAGAAGTTTATTTTTGTTTTCTTATGTATCCAAGCCAGGCACACCGAGTGTTAGAGGTTAAGTTGATGTGAGTCCCACATCGGATTTAGTATGATGCCATCTTTATTACTCATTATGAATAAACACCAAAGCCTCCTTTAGAGAGACATCTTGGGTATTGGGTTACGCGCTCCTCCATTGTAACAATTATAATTTTCATTGCCGAATAAATCATAAATTTTTGTTCAGGGCATTCTGTTCCATAAATATCAGTGTTTATTGATCACTTTGTTTTGCAGCATTTTCTGCGTCGCCACCTTTTCTTAAATCTTGATTGTTTGATGCAGTTATGTTTTACAGTTTTGCTGATTCTGTATTTTGTGTTTGAAGGCTAAAGCTCTAGCAGCGAAGAATGAGCGGGACCTTCAAGCGCAGAGGGATCAAGCCGAGAGACATGTAAGCTTCCATGGGTTGGCACTACCTTCTTTTTATGTTTTCATGGATAAACCTGTTATGCTTTTATATTGTTCATCCTTATTCACCCTTGTTTTCGAGAATTGTTTGACTAGCATCTCTGTCGGGGCCTGCATGCTACTCACATAACGCAAATATTGTTTAGCTTTTTCCTTTTTCCTTTTTCTTTCCCTTTATTTTTCCAGCTAGATTGATTTCTGCATTATTGTGAAAATCATTTCTGCAATCTTTATTTATGTCGCTTGCAGAGGATTGCTGAAACAATTGATGCTGAGATAAAGCGCTGGTCTGCGGGGAAGGAAGGAAATTTGCGCGCCTTGCTTTCAACATTGCAATATGTACGTTTTTTCCTTTCGTTTTATCTTTTGCTGTTCCCTGGCTGTGTCGTAGACCACCCATGTCCCAAAATTAGAATTTACAAGTCTTTGCTTTTTTAACCGAACAACTAGCCTAAGTATAGTGTTGTGGTAGCAAGAGATCAATCCCACGAAAAACAATGAATCTCAGAGTAGTACTTCAACTTTTTAATAGTTAGGGTGATCGATTTAGTGTGACCATTGAATGACAATGGTTAGAATGGAGTAATCCAATGGTGACATATTACATAATGTCTCACGTGGGACCCCACTTCACACACCCTCTAGCACTCCCCTTGGAGTTGGGCATTGTTAGCACTCCAGCTAACAAGTAGGTTGCCCAGAAGGGATTAAGGTGTAGAACAGAGAGAAATCGTAGATCGGAGGTAGAAGCACAACTATTTATTTCAGTAGTATAACACTGGCAGCATAGACACCCACACACCTAACATTTCCCCCCTCAAAAAACCACTTGTCCCTGAAGGTGGAACTTCAAATCTGGGATCGACAACTAGACGATCAGAATGGTAGGCGGACTGTTGTTTCAGCACCAGCATCAACCCTGGCGGACTCCAGCTGGTTTCAAAATCTACTTCTTTAGTAACTGACTCCTCCTTTAGATACTCAACAGTAATAGCATCGACCCTAGCATCTCCTTTAAAGGTGTGGTGGATCTTCGAGCTGCAAATAGAGCGAGACTAGCTGCGCTCTGTATTGGAAACTGCCATCTTACATTGCCGATTGGATTGGTTCTAGTTTTAAAGAACTGTTATTATGTGCACAATGTTACGAAGAACATAATATTTGTGCCCCGTTTCGACATGGATGCTACTTTTATGAAGATATCATATGTTATGAGATTGCACATGTTATGAGATTGCACATATGAAGAATGGGTTTTTACATATTAATATATGAAAATCAAGCCCTGACAATAGATAACCAATCAAGTTCACATGACTTATATTTTACACTCAGCTTGGTCATGTAAACGAGAAACGTTTGACAAAATTATATTAGGAAGGGTGTTCAAGTTCTTTTGAACTAAAATCCTTGGATATAAGTCATGTTTGTTTGTGAGGCAAAATGGCCAAAGCTTCTTTAGTGGAAAAGATGAAAGAGCTATAGAGCTTCTAGAATTAGTTCATAAAGATTTGTGTGAACCTTTTCCGGTAGAAGCTAGAGGTTAATACTTCATTACTCTTACCGATGACTTTAGTAAAAGTATATCCACTTAATGAGAAATTTGAGGAGTATAAGAATGAAATAAAGAATTAGTTTGGTTAGAAGATAAAAAAACTCCACTCAGATCGAGGTGGAGAGTATTTTAACCAAAAGTTCATTGAATGTCAAAGTGTTTGAAATACTATCTTAATTCACTCCTTATACACACCACAGTGGAATGATGCCAGTGAGAGGAGGAACCACACCTTGTTGGACATGGTGAGGTTGATGATGAGTCGTGCAAATCTTTCATTATTCTTTTGGGGGTAAGCATTACAAACTGTAGCACACACATTAAACTGAGCGCCAACTAAAGTGATAAGCGGAATTTTATACGAGTTATGGTATGAAAAAAAATCCGTTTTGTCACATATACATTTATGGGGATGTGAAGTGTTTGTTAAGACTATTTCTAGCAACACATCGACATTTTTGAGGCACTAAGTATATCTTTAAAGGCGCCAACTAAAGTGATAAAGGTATTAGTGTCAAGACATGCCGTTGGGCGCAAATGAGTATTCAAGAAGAAACTGGGTAGGAGCACCCTAGAGGTTGGAAAACTGGAGTGATGGTTTTCTAGTCACCAAGGAAGGTGACCCATTATTAGTTGAAAAATAACGAACCTCTGTCATACAAGGCGACGATAAACATTTTAGAAGTTGCAAAGTGACAAGAAGATATGAATTTTGAAATGGATTCCATGTACCAAAATCAAATTTGAATTTTGACAGAGCCTCTAGTTGATGTAAAACTTGTTGGGCGCAAATGAGTATTCAAGAAGAAACTAGACATGGATGGTAAAGTTGGTACCTATAAAGCATGGATGTTTGCTAAAGGGTTAAGCAATGCGAAGGCATAGGTTGAAATCCAGTCGATATAAACTCTATTAAAATTTTATTTGATATAGCAGCTTATCATGAATCGTGATTATAAGATTTGACAAATGGATGTTAAGGCCGCTTTCCTTGATGGAAATCTTGTGGAAGATGTTTATAAGACACTGTAGGTAAAACCTTGCTCCCTACCTAAATATGATGTGGAACTCTTTATTTATAGATAGAGAAAAATAAATACATTTAACGTGGGACTCTAAAATACTTTTAATTGGGTCCAACCTATTTAATTTGGGTCCAACACATTTAATTTGGGTCCAACACATTTAATTTGGTCCAACGCTCCCCCTCAAGCTAGAACATGTGTAGCTTGAAATAAGAAACTTCCCCTAAAGCTGAGTCGTAGATGTTGTGCGTGCCCAGCTTGGTGCAAAGAAAGTTCAGCCGGGTGCCGAACAGGCTTTTGGTGAAGATGTCGGCAAGCTGATGAGCAGTGAAAATATAGCCAAAGATGATATGTTTTCGCTCAAGGTGATGTCGAAGGAAGTGACAATCCGCTTCAATATGATTTGTGCGTTCATGAAAGATCGGATTAGAATCAATCTTCATGATTGTCTGATTATCACACCAAAGATGAGTACGAGTTTGCGGTGGAAAACCAATTTCATGAAGTAGTTGACGAAGCCAAAAAATTTCGGTAGTGACAGTTGTCATAAAATGATATTCAGATTCAACACAAGGTTGGGAGATTAGAATTTGTTTCTTGCTACGCTGGGAGATGAAATTACTGATAAGAAAAACCGTAAACCTAGAAGTCAAAAAAACCTTAATGTTCATATGATTGTGATGTGAAATATCGAAGACCATGTGCAGGGTCCTACTCAATGCATTTGACGATGCGGAGAACAACGTCCCACTGAGATTTCGTCAAATGATCCATGAACTGATTGACCTTGCTGACAGAACATACAATACCGGAACGAGTCATCGTGAGATAATTGAGTTTGCCGACAAAACGACATGATACAGACCTGGGCATAAGGGGAATAAATGAGATTATTAGTGAGGGAATAT
Source organism: Viscum album (assembly GCA_963277665.1). NCBI lineage: Eukaryota > Viridiplantae > Streptophyta > Magnoliopsida > Santalales > Viscaceae > Viscum > Viscum album. Next base: position 1,843,503,237 of record OY728129.1, on the reverse strand, counting down.
TCTGTTATGGGGTAAAACAGTCTTTTAGGGTGAGTCGGTTAGGTTGTTAAGGGGAAGGTTCTAGTCCCCACTTGTGGGGTTGGAGTTGGGTTATATAAACAGTTGGGAGTGAAGTGAGGGGGAGGAGAGAATGTTGTAGTTCGGCCTTTTGGGTTGGGATGCGGCCTACGGGCTTGGGCGGGAGTGCGGCCTGTCGCCTCTCGATTTCTTCTTCTTCCCTTCTGCATATGTAGTTCTCTGCTCTGTTCTGGTTTGTAGTTCTGCTTATAATACTAAGGAGGCTGATTACGTAAGGGCTGAGTTCTATCATTTGGTCCGACCTGCCGTCTTTCCCGCTCCTCTTCTCACACACACTCCGTTCTTCCTGGTTTGCATCATCTTCTCACTGTTGGCTTCATCTTCAGCAGTAGGCGCACTACGGGGACGTGCGCTACCCGCTACAGTTCCAGCGCGGGAGGCTTGAGGCTTTTCACGTGCACAACTGCTGCGCTCCGCCTGTCCGCTGACACCCGACGCACCGCGCACGAGAGGAGTCGTGCAAAACCAGTTGGCGACCAAAGGTGTCCAGCACCCGACGCGACGCTCTTGCACGGGTTTCCTCTCGATCGACCGAGAAGGCAACCGCGGGTGTTCTCTTTCGCAAAGGCAGCGTCGTCCTGTCGGACGACTTCTCTCCCAGTGCATTGCTACTCGTCGACTCGTCATCCACCACTGCCGACCTCGGGGACGCAGCAGCGGCCGCGGCTTCGCACGACGTGCGACTCTCTTTCCCGGTGGCGCTCGCTCTTCTGCTCACACATGAGGTGAGCGTGCCTGAAGATCCGATCGCGCAGGAGGGGAATGCATCGGGATCTTCCGATGGCGTGGGAAGAGGCGGCGTGTCATTTTTTTTCCGCACTGGTACAATAGCGCTATCAGAAAGTTAAAAAAAAAAAGAAAAAAAGGAAGAAAGAAACGAAAAGTAGGGGCGGCCCGGGTTTCTACCTCGGGAGGGAAAAGCAGGAACAAAACAGAAACAAAAAGAAGCAAAAAAAAAAAAAAGAAAAAAAGAAGAAAAAAAAGTTTGCTGGCCAGAAATGTTGCCGCAAGCCCTGCTCTTGTGGGAGCAAAAATGGGAGCGCCACTGACGGGAGGAAGTTGAGTTCCGATGATTCATGCGTGGTGTGGTGCAACGCTGGGAGATGAGGCCGCAAGAGGCGGCGGGGCTTCCGACACAATTTATTGAACCGCTTTTACTTCAGCAGGCGGTGATTGATGTAATGGAGGAGCAACACCACCATGGGTGGATGGTTGATGATCAGTCGGTGCCGGATCGGGAAGCGTCTAACTCACGATCAAATGACGGTAGTGGCAAGGGATATGAGTCTCGGGATTTCACCAACAAAAAACCCCCGCAGGAGGTGACATCGTTTCCTCTGACTGGGATGTTTGCTGGTACTGACCCGTCTATAGTGATGGAAGCAGTCATGTTCGAAATTGAAGAAACACGGCAGCCACATCTCCCAATGCCTGGCCTTCCTTTTGTAAGGGTTGGTGTCCTGAGAACCAACTGTTTTGTACTTTGATTACATGAATGTACCCTTATCATATATTGTTCATTGTTCTGCATGACTATAATATAATAATGTCCTGAAATATTTGTTGCATTGATAAGGTCATGGCAGATCCCCGCTATGATGAGAACCTTGAAATGCTATAACAATATTCTTAAATAAAGTTCTACTGTTGGATGACATACTATGATAGGACACATAGTATACAGACCGTCATGTGCGCGTACTCGTAAGAAGACGAGACTCTCTCTCATGGAGTTCGCACTTGGTAATCTCCAAGATGGGAGATTATGAGAACAGACCCGCCAGTAGCAATTCCGCATGTCTTGGTGTCATCGGACATTGCTATCTACGAGCGTGTGTAATGGTCCTTAGACTGGAAGATTATCATTAACTCATGTCATGAGTCGCACACTTAGATTTACTGATGAAAACCGTCACGCAGACAGTTGACGGGAAGTAGGGTACGTTGGGTGCGTCACGAGTGACATGTTGTTAATGGATAAGTCGAGAAAGGATTTGTCCCTTCCATTTATGGAAGTTGATATCTCGGCTCTTTGATTGAAATAGGACTGTCACATGAAATTCCATGGCCATGATGTAAACGACGAGTTTATTTCAGGCAGTCAAAGAACGACGAATCAAGCATATAGGTTTATGACACTGCCATGAAACCTGCATGATGAGATATTGAGACAAAGGGATTAAATTACACAGTAAGCGTTTGTATGAGGTGATACGTCAATGCGGCGTCAACTTCTTTCTCTTGAGTGCCTTGACCCGTTGCTAGACAGTAATCTTGGACTTTAGGCAAACCCGCCTAATGCCAACGAGAAAGGGGCCTAGAGGGTCACACACTAAGTGCATTCAAATATCTCAAGTAGAATAAAGATTATTCCCGTACGTGGTTTAATAATTATTCAAGGAAGCCTAAATCGTTTTAACGTTGGAGGAAGAATAAAATGAAAACAAGTACACGGCGTGTATTAATGATTACACGCCATGTAGTTTTTATTTTGAAAACAAGTACACGCCGTGTATTATTAAATGTACACGCCGTGTAGTTTTCATTTTGAAAAGGAAATGAATAAATGAAAACAAGATATACACGCCGTGTACATTGAATGTACACGCCGTGTAGTTTTCAATGAAAAACAAGTATACGCCGTCTACTTATAATTACACGCCGTGTAGTTTTTTCAGTCGGGATTTTGAGGAAATATCGTTTTATTAAATGATATTTATTATAATCAGTGTGAGCGCATGTCAAGGAATTAATGACTCGACATGGGGTTTTCAAAAGAGTTCATGAAATAAATAAAACGCGTAACGCGTTTATTTATTGTCATAACTCTACAACCTTAAACCCGATTATAAATATCTTCACAACCCCAACTCTTTTCCTAAGACAAGAGAATCGTTGTGCACAACAATTCTGGAGAATTCTTTCAAGGCCGAAAGAACCTCTTCCTCCAAGAACGCTCTTAAGACCGAGAGAGATCCTCTTCCATCGGATCAAGACGATCTATGGCGGACAACGCAAGCAAATGTTTCTTCACGCTAGCACCCGGAAACTCCTTTGGCGACGTCCAGAGATACGAGGTGCACGTGTGGATCATCGCTAGAGGAAGTCTACACTTGGCTTCTGCGACGCAACGACGAATCACATCGGAACGTGATCAAGGATATCAAAGAAGAAAGAACACCAAAAGGTACTTCTTTTCAATTGATTAAATTAATTATAATAAATCTGTAACGATCCTACTTTGTGGTTCCAAGACTTTTCTTTTCTTTGTCTATTTCTATGATTCGATCCGTGGAGACTGGCGTTTATTGTCGTATTGATCCCGGATTGATCATTGTTAATGACAAAAAGCCAAGTGGGCACATCCACCCACGCGCTTCCGCTGCGCCCGGAACCTTCACCTTTCGCGTCTGAGCAGTTTTCGAGTTCACTTGATGTAAGACTGACATCACCGATAGTTCAACACTTCATTGCCGGTGGGGAGCATCTCCCAGAGCGAGTGACACAACTCACGGTCCATATTAGTGCAGCTACCGGAACCAGTGACGACGATGAGACGCCAAACGCAGCACATGAGGCGATTATGCCTTCACCGCCACTCGAGGGGATTCTCCCACAACAACAACTTTTGATATTTTTACACCCCCAGTAGCCCTTTGCGCAGCCCAGGTCCTATTCGCAGCTGCCCTTACTACCATTGAGTGCTGACTCCACCGACTTTGGCACGTATTATGTGGGACTTAGCGCCACGACAACACCAGCAGGGATGGGGGGTTGGAACATTTTGCCAACCTTGTCTTCTTACGCGCCGCAACAGTCTACCACACTAGCCAACCTTTGGCGGGGCCACGAGGCTGTGCAACTCGTCTGGGAAATTGCTTGGAGAGTATGGGATAAGGAGGTGCGCGCTTGTTTTCTGTGGGACCTTAAAACAGGACAGATCATTTGACATATTGCTTGGTGACTACATGCTACAGAGGTGCCTCACAATCAGTTTCTTTTCCTCAGTCTTGAGGACAAGACTGATTTTCAAGACGGTGGGAGTGATACAGACCTGGGCATAAGGGGAATAAAGGAGATTATTAGTGAGGGAATATTCTGTTATGGGGTAAAACAGTCTTTTAGGGTGAGTCGGTTAGGTTATTAGGGGGAAGGTTCTAGGCCCCACTTGTGGGGGTGGAGTTGGGTTATATAAACAGTTGGGAGTGAAGTGAGGGAGAGGAGAGAATGTTGTAGTTCGGCCTTTTGGGTTGGGATGCGGCCTACGGGCTTGGGCGGGAGTGTGGCCTGTCACCTCTCGATTTTTTCTTTTTCCCTTCTGCATCTGTAGCTCTCTGCTCTGTTCTGGTTTGTAGTTCTGCTTATAATTCTAAGGAGGCTGATTACGTAAGGGCTGGGTTCTATCACGACACTACCGATCCAGAAGAGAATACGGGTCACTGTCATCATGGAGGGATCTTTCCCCCGACTAGCTCAAGAGGAGCGTCGACAATAACTGTCTGAAACAAACCAATATCCTCTAAGATATTTAAGGCATATTTGCGTTATGAAAGCAAGATTCCTTTGGAACATCGAGGCACCTCAATGCCAGGGGATGACACAAATTGGTTTGGTTCGGTTTTCACTAAAAACCAAACCAAACAAAGCCCTAATTTTTTGAGGGTTCTAATGGTTCTAGGGACCGAAGTACTTGGTTCTTCCAAGTCTTCTTCTAGGCTAGGAAGGTCTTGATGGTCTCTGCTTGGAGATTTATTAGGTAACTCAACAGCAAGGTCAGAGGCTTTAGAGGTATTATTGATATTCAAATTTGGCATATTATCCTCAAGATTTTCTAAAGCAGGTTGGGGTGGATCTGTCTCATCAAAAGTGACATGTAACGATTCTTCCAAAACTTTAATTTTTTTATTAAAGGCTCTATATACTTCACTAGCTGTTGAATAACCAAGAAAAATTCCTTTATTGCTTTTAGGTGAAAATTTGTCAAAATTCTCCTTTGTGTTGAGAATGAAGGCTTTGCATCCAAAATTTTTAAAGCACTTTACTTTGGGTTTTCTATCATTCCATAACTCATATGGAGTCTTTTTCAAGTTAGGTCTAATAAGAACTATATTAATTATATAACAAGCTGTCTTAATAGCTTCAGCCAAAAAATAGACAGGTAAGTCATATTCACTGACCATAGTTCGTGACATTTCTTTTGTTAAATAAATGATCTCTAAACTAAAAATTTTCCGAACTCAAAAATTGTTAAAATACTTCCTGGACAATATTTTTGTTATAAATTTATCGTAATCTGTTTCAATTACAAAACCAAGAAAAACAGGTTATCCATACCGATGAAAACTTTTCTACTCTGAAAGGCACTCTTCTATTCTTTTACCTTTTGCAATTATTCATTACTTTCAATTATAATTGTTGTTATACTTATTCTTTTAGTTTTAATACTTTGTTTTGTTTTTTAAACTTAAAAGTTTTTTAATTGGACTATTCTATACTTCGATGAAAAGTTTTCTTTAAACTTTAAGAGTTCAAAATAATCTCTAAATTCTTTTCTTCGATTCATGGAATTCCAACCATCGTTGACCGTGCATATATAAAGGTGGGTCACCAGGTGTCTCACATCGATCTCTAGAACTTTTGTTCCTCTCATCACTCCGTTAAGAGCTCAGTTCGATTGTTTTGGCATTCGTCCGTGTTGGTTCCGGGCACAGCGAAAGCGCGTAGATGTGTATACCCAACTTTAATTTTTCCGTTAACAACGATCAATCCGAGATCCGTCACGATAATAAAACGTCAGATCTTCGGAATAGAACGAAGAACGAAAGAAAATGAGTTTCGGAACCATAGAGAGAATCATCATATGCTGGTTATAATTAATTTAATTAAAAGGCAAAAATTACCTTGATGAAATTCTCCCCCCGTTGATATTTTCTGGTTACGATTCGATGTGATCTGTCGTTGCGTCGTAGAAGCTAAGTGTAGGCTTCCTCTAGCGGTGATCCGCACGTGCTCCACGTATCTCTGGACGGCGCCGAAGGGATCTCCGGGTGCTAGCGTGGAAGAGACTTCGCTTGCGATGTCTGCCTTCGATTGTCTTGAGAGCCGCTTCCAAAGCGCTCTCCTTGATCCGGTGGATGAGAATCTCTCTCGTAACTTGAGAGCGTTCTTGGAGGAAAAAAATTCTCTCTTGGCTTGAGTGCTTTCTCCAGATGTGTTGTGCACAACCACAAAGAATGGCTAGGTTAATGAGAATAATATAATTGAGATTTTAATTACTTAGAATAATAAAATGAATTAATTACCCGAAATCATTTATTCATTTCATTTAATTATTAGTAAAACTTCATGTCTAATAATAACAATTGACTATTATTATCACTTGACATGCGTCCAACTAATTATACCTAATATTATTTAATTAAACAAATAATATTATTTCTCAAAAATCCCCAGAAAAACTACACGGCGTTTATATATATATATACACGGCGTGTATTTTTGTTTTTCCATTCTCTTTATTTCCTCCACCACATTTATTAGACCTTGAATAATGACTATTTATTTCTCAAATAAATATCCCTGCATTACTCGCTAATAAAGATATTATTTCACCCATAATATATTCTCTCGAATAACTAGTGTCGAAATAAATGCGATCAAACATCTTTAAATAATTATTAAACCACAATCGGGAATAATCCTTATTTAACTTGTTAAATGAATATTTAATTGAGATACTTGGACACACTTAGTGTGTGACCCTCTAGGCCTCTTTCTCAGTGGCATTAGGCGGAGCCTGCCTAAAGTCCAAGGTTGACGTCTAGCAACATGCTAAGACACCCATAGAGAAAGAAGTTAACGCCGCAATGACGCGTCACCTCCTACGAACGCTTACTGTGTAATGTAATCTCTTTGTCACAATATCTCCAATCAAGCGGGTTGCATGCTAGTGCTATCAACCCATGCGCTCGATTATTCTTTCTTTGACTTCCCGAAATTGAACTTGCCCATTCCTCACCATGGTCATGGATTTATTTAGGCTATATCAATTCCATCAAAGGGCTTGAGATATCAATTTCCGTTATGGAACAAAAGGGACAAATCCTATCGCATTATCTATTAATGCAGTATTACTTGTGACGCACCCAACATATCCTACCTCGTTGCGAACAGTGTGTCGTCACAATTTTCGTCAATACATCTAAGTGCACGAGTTGTAATACCCATTAATAATAATCTTAAAGTCTAATGACCAATACACACGTCCGTAGATAGGAACATCCAATGACACTATGAAATGTGGATTTCCTATCGGCGGGTCTCGTTCTCATAATATCCTCCTGGATATTACCAATGACGCACACCATGAGAAGGTACCTCAAAGTTTTATGAGTTTTCACCTCAAATAGCCTGTATTATTTGTGTCCATCAAATAACATCATCCGGCCATAGAACGTATATTTAAGAACATTGTTATGACACTTCCGGCTTCTTAAGATAGCAGAGATCCGCTATGACCCTTTGGTGCAACAACTATCCTTAGGACATTATCACATGCATTGTCATGCAGAAAAACAATCAAATTGTGATAAGGTATTTATTATTAAATAAAGTACAAAACATTTTGTTCTAGGTCACCAACTCCAACAGTCCGACCACCAGCACTTGTCTTAGTATGATGGCCACTAAGGAAGATTTCGCGAAAGGAGAAGTATTCAAAGAACGACTTGTTGAAAGATCATGGTATGATAAGTATGATTCTATTCTTAAAAGGATTATTTCTTTTCAAGCTTGGGAGAATGTTTGTGTTGAAAAGCCTGGACTTTGATTTACATTACCCTGAAATTGTCAGAGAATTCTATGCTTCTATTGAGTTTTTGTCAAAAGATGGAAATGATGAAGTGTCTTTTACTCTGTTTGCTAAAAAGTACAAGCTTTCATACAAACGAGAAGCAGATTTAGTTGGTGTTCCTTATCAAGGTGATGCTTATCTACCCTCACATAAATTACCTGATAGGCTTGGGACTTTCAAGAAATCGAGGGCTGATAGGCTTGGGGCTTTTGAGAAATCCAGGGCTGATAGTTTTGGAACTTTCTAGAAATTCACGGGTGAAGCATCTTTATTTCACTCTTATGTGAAAGTCAGGAAAGTTTCGCATTTATCACCGGACGCTAAATTCGTCGCATTATGGATGCAGGGATACCTTATACCGAGGAAGGGTGATAGGGACACCCTAAAGGTCTCAGATATATTTGTTTTGGATTACTTGATAAACATGAGGCAAGTTAACCTGGTTAAGTTTGTCTTCATTATGATGGTAAGAACGCTTTTGATGAAGTCAAAGATCCTCATGTTCCCTTCTTTCATAAATAAGTTGTTTCTGAAATTTATGGAACTCAAGGTTGAGAATAATCCGATAAGAGAAAAAATTTCGTTAATTGGTGAAGAAACAATCTCAAGAATGAAGTTAGTATTTGATTCAAGGTCTTAGAAGTTTGTTGATAAGGTTGAAAGAACCGTGTCCGACGCTCCACCACCCAAGAAGGTAGAAGTTTTAAGGAAAAAAGAAAGGATTGGATGAATCTTCTCTACGGAAAAAGCAAAAGAAAGAAAAGACAATGACTGAAAGAATTCAAAGAATTCATGGATCAGGAGGCTAAAAAGAAACCCGGGGATCCTACTTTTGGCCTTGAAAATCTGGACAATCAATCAATTAAAAGAAGTTGAGAAAAGGAAGAAAAAGAAAGAGGTTGTTTGAAGCACAAGTTGTAGAAAGTTTGTTGAAAGATGTAGAAAAGGCATATGGATATCCAGTGTTATCAGTTTCTCCAATATCAGTGGTGTAGTTACCTATTCAGACAGGAAATGTTCCTCACACTGATCAGATCATTCCAGATGCCTGTCCGGAATTTGTTGAAACTTCAGCTATTCCTCCAGTAGTTCTTTCAGTTGGTGATAAGGGAAAAGAGAAAGAAGTTGCTTAAGAATTAGTTCCAGAAAAACAATTGGTACCAAATAAGCTTGGTAAAGGAGTTCTCGGAACTGCAAGGCAGTTAGAGCAAGAACTCGAGGAAGTAGAGAAAGAAAAAGAAAAAGAAGACGAGGAAAAAGATAAAGAAGAAGAAAAAGAAGAAGTTGAGGAAATAGAAGAAGAGAAAAAAGAAGAGGAAGAAGAAGAAAATGATGATGAAGAAACACAAACTGATGAAGAGTTAGAAAGAAAAGAAAACAATGAATTCATCTTAATCCTCAACTCCTTTACCTTTTCAGTCAGATAAGGATGGTGACTTACAAGGATCACAAGAAGAAAAATATTCAACAAAAGAGGAAGGAAAATCTTCATTAAGGGAAGAAGACGAAGACCAACAATCTCATAAGAAAGTTTCAGAAAAATTTGAATCAGATAAGGATGTGGACATGATAAAAGTTAATGAAGATGAGAATGTTTTTAAGAAAGGAAACAAAAAAATTGAGGAGAAAACAAAATTTGATGCCGGATCCTCACAGAAAGCTCCTAAAGTTTCTTCAGGTTCATTGGATTCAGAAGCAACAGTTGCACAAAAAGGTTTTGATTTTATTTGCCAAACCTTTGGAAGGCTAAGTGACTCAATTCCTTATCTTCCAAATATAGAAGCGAGATGTAAATTGATTCAGAATAGTTTAAATGAGAAATCAGAGTCTGAAAGTTCTCACAGAATCAATAGTTCTTTTTGAGGCAAACTTGAAAAGTTTTGAAGAAAAAAAACAAGGCACAAAAGAGATCCTACAATCAAATGGTTAAGTGGTCAAATCAGGTTGACAATGATCTCAGGGACCATGATGACCAACTCATAGAAGTAACGAAAATATCTTTGGAAATGGTTGATTCTTTTGAAAAATTATTAAAAGATGTATCGGATCGTGTGATGTTTGTGGAAGAGTTTATGGATATGACAGATGAACGGACTGAAGAAGTAAAAGTTCTCAAAGAAAAGGTTCTTAATTTGGAGCTGGAGAATAGTAGACTCAGAACATGTGAAGATGAACTTTTTATTGTAAAGGATAAAAAGAATTTTGAGGAAGTTGAAATACTTAAATCAGAAATTCTGAAGCATACGGTGATGAAGGACCAGATTGTAAAGCTTCAATCATCGGTGGTAGAGGCTCATAAGGATCATGACGAGTTTAAGAAGATGAAGACAATTGTGAAAAAGTTGATGAAGAAAGATTAAACTTCTTCATTTTGAACTCTTGATGTAATATTTTCAAACATTTTCAATGGTTGAATATGAATTACTTTTCATCCAAATACTTTGTGTTTGAATGTCTTTCAATTACTTTTGAATGTATGTTCTTTCTTTTATTTCTTGGATGAATAGTTAATTCATTTACAATTGTTTCGTATGTTATTTCTTTTCTAACATTTTGGGTGATATATTTTCCCTATCCTTTTTGAAAATCACAAAGGGGTAGATGGTTAAGAGAAATTTAAATGGGGAGATATCTATAAAGGGGGAAGTTTAGGTGGTTAGAGTTTTTGAAAAGTTTCAGGAGATATGCTAAAGGGGGAGAAATCTCTAATAAAGACTTTTACTAAGGGGGAGAACCCAAAGATATAGTACTTTCCATCGGATTATACAGAAGTTATAAACTAGGGGGAGTTGTTATATGAAGTTTATCTTTGAAGATCTTAAAAGTTCAATGGGTTGCAAGTATTTCGAAGTTATTATTTTCATTTAAGTATTGTGGTTTGTGCCTACCAAAAAGGAGATTGTTGAGTTGGAAGTCTTAATTTCCATTTTTCTATTCCTTTAGTTTTGGAAATCACAAACACCTTCTTAAAACTATGTTTACTAATTTTTTATATCTGAAGTGTTTTAGTATGTTTTTGTAGAAAACATTACTTTATATCGTACATAGAAATATTTTTAATGTATTATAAATATAAACTTTTATTATTAAATCCGATCCATCGAACTGAAGGTGCATCCGATTAATCAGACTGACCTTTGTTCTGACCAGTGGTTAGACTTATGTCTTCTCTATTGGGCTGACAAAAGTTATGACCATCGGACTGATATTGGTACCGATACATCGGACCGACCCTTATTCAGTTTATTAGATTGACAATCAATAAGGAAGTCCATTGGACTGTCCCAAGTTTATAATCGGAGTATATAGATTTGTTTCTATCAAACGGAATACAAAATAGCATTGTAATGCTGCTAAACAAAACGACGTCAGACATTTAGTTAATCCAGATCATTGTGAGCTGTCAAGTGCAAGATGTCCGTGGTCTTTGCAACTAACTCTGAAATATGACCATTGGAGTTTTGCTTATAAATAGGTCATTTGAAGAGTTGGTAGGTGATGCAATTCACAACTCAAGTCGTCTAAAGATTGCTTTACGTGAACACCTCGTCCCTAGTCTTTGCAATTTTCTAGAAAGTTGAAGTTCTAAGGAATTCTTGTAAGGACTGTATTTTTTTTTTTAAAAATTTGCTTTTGTATTCGTTGTCCGATTGTGGTATGATCAAGAGTTTCTGGGGATAGGAAGATGGTGAATCTGATCCATCGGATCGAGTGATTCCGGGGCTAGGAAGACAGAGACCGATCATCGTATGGAGGGCTTCTAGGGGATTTCAAGACAGAGCCATACCGATCATTGTATCAAGGGTTTTTCTGCTAAGGAAAGATAGACCTTACCTTACAGTAGGGTATAAAACTGTGGATACTCTTAGTCAGGGTTTCCGACTACCCTTTCTCTTCAGGTTAATTTCTTTTATAAGCTTGTAAGTCTTTCTTACTTTTATAAGCTTTTGTATCACTTGTTTATACAAGTTCTAATTTCCGTTGTGCATGTATTTGAAAGTTAGTTTGTATATTTATCTTTCTAAACATATTATTTTATCGGTGTGTTTGTGATATCGATAAAAGTACTCTGATATAATCAGACAGTTTTTGATTTCGATTTTGTTACACTAATCATCAGACGATCTTTGTGTCTGATCATTTCTACTTAAAGTGGTATTGTGTTTTGTTCTAGTTTAATTTTTTAAACTACAATTCACTCCCTTTTTGTAGCCATAGTAACTCTTTCGATCCAACAATTAACTTTTTGTCAGGAGACAAAAAGGATAAATCCTTTCTCACATTATCCATTAATGCTATATCATTCGTGATGCACCTAACACATCCTATTTTGTTGCGAACATATATTGTCACGGTTTTCATCAATATATCAAAGTATGCGAGTCATTATCCATTAATGATAATCTTAAAGTCTAAGGTTTAATACACATGTCTGCAGATGGAAACATCCAACGACACATGGATATGTGGATTTCCTATTGACAAGCCTCTTCTTATTACCACCTCCTATCTTGGAGATTACCGAGGGAGAATAACATGGGAAGGTGTCTCAATGTCTTATGAGCCCTCTACCCCTAATAGCCCGTATCGTTTGTGTCCCGTCAGAAAATATCATCCAGCCATAAAACAAGATTCAAGAATAATGTCATGTCACCTTTAGGTTCTCATTATAATAGGGAATTGCTATAATCTTTCAGTCTTAGGACATTATCACATACAAATGTCATGCAGAAGAACAATAATAATGTGACAATAACATCAATAATGTGATAATAACACCAATAATGTGATGATAACACTTCATTAATAATGAAAAAATGTAATCAAGTACTATAACAAGTTGGTTCTAGGGCACCAACTCCAACAATTGTGAGTAGAGAGATTCAAACTCTTGATTCTCAAGCTTTCGACCATCATGGTTTTGATGATGAGTCCCCTATGGTTCTCACTGATTTTGCATATTTAGTAAAATAAGGAGCTTCATTTTTGTGAGCAATGAAAAACACCCATGTATAACTTGAATAATATCTACAATTACATAAGCATAGTGCTTTCCCGCTAAACTAAAAGCTGTAGATGGTCCAAATAAATTTATGTGAACCAATTCTAGTGGTTGAGAGGTAGAAACCTGTTTTTTGGTTTGAAAGATATATTGTGTTGCTTTCCTTTTTGACAATGATTGCATATTTTATCTTTGAGAAATTCTAGTTTGGGTGGATTCCTGACTAAACTCTTTTTATTTAGCTTTTTAAGTGAGTATATATTACAATGGCCTAGCCTTCTATATGCCACAACCAAGATTCTCTATGAAAAACAATCAAACAAGAAACATTTTGAGAAAATAAAGAATCTAAGTTGACAACATAAACATTATCATCTCTCAAAGAGGTAAATATTAAAGAATGTTTGAAATCATAAATTTTACAAGCATTGTTTTCAAACTTAACATAAAACAATCATCACACAGTTGAGACTAATCAAATTATACTTTAAGCCCTCAACAAATAAAACTTTAGAAATAAGGACAGATTCAGAGTTACTGATTTGTCCAAGTCCAATAGTCTTTCCTTTTGCATTGTCACCGAAAGTAAAATGCCCTCGAGACTGAATAATCTTCAGTCATATGTCTGGAACATCCGATGTTCAGTCTGAAGCTTTTCAAACATTTTCCCTAAAAAGAATCAAACAAGAAATGACTTTGGCATTCGAATTTTCTTGGGTCCAGAAAAATTAGCAAATAGAGCTTTTCGAAACCACAACAAAATTAATAGATTTGGATAGAAAAACCTTTTTAGGTCTAGAAGTTTTAAAATTATTTCCAAAACTAGTAGTTTCCTTAGACTTAAGGTCTTGTTCTTTGTACCATATCTTTTAGACTTAGAATTCATATTAACAAATTAAAGGACAAACATAAATTAAAAGATCTTATTAAAAACTTGATCAAGGTCAAAGGTAAACAAAGAGAAAGAAAAACTTCTGCTCTGATACCAAATATTGGTCCCAGTGGACCAGCTCAGAAGGGGTTGAATTGAGCTTTCAATTTAAATTTTCGGTTTAAAACAAATTAGAAAACCCCTTAAATAAAACAGTCTAGCTAACAAGCAAGGTAGGTATAAACAGTCTGATGCTTTGAAACGGTGTCTCAACGGTTTGATCAAAACCCAGTTAAAAACTATTTTGAAATAGATATAACTTTTGAAAATACTTTACTCACACGAAATAGAATATAAATGTTAACTATCAGATGCTTTTTTTTGCCAACCACAATTTAGAAAATAATGAGTGAAAAACCGATGAAAGATAAAATCAGTGAAAATAGTTTTGAAAAACAGAGTAATCAAAGATAAAAGAACACACAACATAATTTAAACAAGAGGTTCGGTTCTTGTTGGAGTTGGTGCCATAGAACCCACTTTTGTATACTTTATGATAACTTGTATTCATAGTTTTGAATATTAATAAACTCGTTATCATATCATGATTGTTCTTCTGCGTAACATAGTATGTGATAATGTTCTAAGAGCAGCTGTCGGACTAAAAGGTCATAGCAGTTCTCCACTATTATGAGAACACAAAAGTGCTACGACACTATTCTTAAATACATATTCTATAGCCAGATGATATCATTTGAGGGATACAAATGATACAGACTATCAGAGGGGGAGACTCATAGGACGTTGAGGCACCTTATCATGGTTTACGCACTTGGTAATATCCATTGTAGGATATTATGAGGAGACCCATAAGTAGAAAATCAACATTTATATGTGTCATTGGATGTTTCTATCCGTGGACGTGTGTATTGATTCTTAGACTCTAAGATTATTATTAATGAATATTATAAGTCGCGTACTTTGATATATTGACGAAAATCGTGGTGACATATGTTCGCAACAAGGTAGGATACGTTGGGTGTGTCACGAGTAATATTACATTATTGAATAATGCGAGAAAAGGTTTCTCCCTTCTGTTCTTTAACAGAAGTTGATATCTCAGACCCTTTGATGGAAATGATATAGCCTAAATAAATCAATGACTATGGTGTTTTATAAGCAAGTTTGATTTTCTGAAAGTCAAAGAAAAAGGCATCGATCACATAGGTTGATGACACCAGCGTGCAATCTGCTTGATTAGAGATATCATGATAAAGAGATTATATTACACAGTAAGCGCCCGTACGAGATATTATGTCGTTGCGGCCTTAACTTATTTCTCTTTGAGTGCCTTGATGTGTTGTTAGACGTTAATCTTGGACTTTAGGCTGTTTCGCCTAATGTCACTGAGAAAGTGGCATAGAGGGTCACACACTAAGTGTATCCAGAATCTCAGTTAAATAATATATTATTATTTATTATTTAACAAGTTGAATAAATATTATCCCCGCTTGATCGCATATATTTCGTCACCAGTTATTCGAGAGAATATTCTGAACGGAATATTCAATAAATATTTATTTGATATTTAGTGAATATAATATTTATTTATTTATTAGTGAATAATGCAGCGATCTTTATTTATTAAATAAGTAGTTATTATTGAAGGCTCGATAAATATTATGGAGGAACGACGGACCGAGTTTTTAGATCCGGTGAGAAATAATATATATATTGAATATTATTTGATTAAATAATATTTAATTTAATTCAAAAATTAAGCGCATGTCAAAGAAATAATAATAATATTATTATTTTAGATGTGGGGTTCTGCGAGAGTTTAAGTAAATATTAAAGGCAATTTGTGCAAATATTTATTTCTGAACCCTAGTGGTATTTAAACCCAATTATATTATTTTTCCAAAAGATCAATTCATTTGTTTGGTTGTACGCAACAAATTTAGAGAATACTTCAAACCCTAAAGTGCTCCCTTTTCCAAGAACGCTTCAAAAAACGGAGAGCGATCTCCTCCCACCTCCTACTAAAGTCTAGAGAGATCAAGGAGAACGTTTTGAAAATGATTCTTGTGGCGATCAAAGGTGAACGACGCAAGCGATAGGATCTGCCGTGCTAGCACATGGAGATTCTTACGATGATGTTCGGAGATTTGTGGAACACATGTTGATCACCTCTAGAGGGAATTTGCTCTTGATTCCTACAATGCAACGACGATGCAACGCAGATCTGTTGTCAGATCCATCAAAGAAGAAAAAATTCACGAAAGGTAATTCTTTAAATTGATTAAATTAATTATATATAATATGGGATGATCCTCTTTTTGGTTCCGGCGTTTTATCCATTGTCTGTTTTCTTTGATTCAATTCCATTGATCACAACGTTTATTGTCGTGAAGATCTCGGATTGATCATCAATCATGACAAAAAACAAAGTTGGGCACGATTCATTGCACGCTTCCGCTGTGCCCGGAATCCACAGTTATTTGTGGGATAATAGATGTAATAGAAATAAGAAAATAGTATCTAATACTTTTCAATACACAACAAGAGTATGTGCCAACAAATATACATGATAGAACAAACACAACTCGAAAATAAACTATAGTAGAGTGAGTGTAGAGATAGGAAGAGAGTGTTTTGAAGCAGCTCAATCTGATTAGTTTCGATTGATCAATCGTCTTTAAATCTGTCTTTGAAAAAGCTTTGAACGGATCTTGTTCTGGGAAACAAAAGAACAGTGTCGTGGAAGCACATAGTGAAGCAGTCGGTCTGATTAATATTCCAGCATTAGTCTCCCTTCTTTGTCCACAAGTGGCTCTAATTCTTAAAGAGAAACCCTTCTCAAATTAGCTGTTGAATATTCATAAAATAATTCTCGTTCTGATTACTTTGATGTGACATCCTTAAATGTTCTGACTTCTCATTAAATGCTCCAACATATTGCTGTTGGAATTTTAAAATTCCTTACTGGTTAAATTTGACACGGTGACTTGATCTTTACTTAGGTACGATCACTCTGGCTTGCGGTCATTTGTTTTCTACATGCAGTCACTTGTTTCTTCATGTGGTCAATTAAGCCCTTCATGTGATCAATTAAGCCCTTCATGTGATCACTTAAGTTCCTCATGCGGTAGGTTCAACACTTTAACAAAATTTGTTGTTTGTCTGCACGCTTACTTGAAGTTTTCATGCGGTGCGGTCACGTGAACACTCTATGCTGTTGGTTTAGTATATGCACGGTTAGTTCAAGACTTCGTGAAATTTTGCTCATCTCACACACAATTACTTAGACTTCAACATGCGGTCACTTCTATACGGTCACTTGACCTTTGCGGTCAGTTGAACTTCTTCATATGGTTTAGTATATGTGCGCTCAGTTCAAGACTTGGTGAAATTTTGCTCATCTGACACACGATTACTTAGACTTCAACAATGCGGTCACTTCTATACTGTCACTTGACCTTCGCGGTCACATGATTTGTGAGCATTAAAATGAGCATTAAAATAAGAAGCTGATGGACTAAGCCAATAAATTTGGTAAAAGTTTTGAGACACCAATTCACCCCCTTCATGCGGTCACTTCTATACTCTCTTGATTGGATCTACATTGTCCTACAATAATTGGTATATTTGAAGTGAGTTTAGAAAAAGAGGCTCAGATGGAGATAACTGATTCCATCCCTATGAGGACAAATCTGTAAGTATCCGCCAAAATCATGAAAAATAAGAAGAGATAAGAGGCTAGAAAGCAGAAGAGAATATTAAATATGTTGAAGACCTCTATTGTGAGGTTAGAGAGTATTTGAAGAAAGTTCTTGATGAAATTGCTGCATATCCCTTTTTATACATTAAGGAACTTCATGATGAGAAGTAACAGTAGAAGAAGAAGCTGATGCTATGGAGGATGCATTGGCAAAGAAGATGAGTTGATTGGCAAAGAAGATGAGTTGCTACAGTACACACAAATCTTGTGATAGTCAAGGAGGAAACTGACATATTTTGCAATGAACAATTTTTCAAAACAGATGATGAATTGCTAAGAGTTCTTTGTGAGAAAGAGGTTTATGAAAAGGCTGTTGCTGAAGTGTTCCATGCATTGGAGAAGTTGCACAAAGTTTCCCTGAATGTCCGAGATGCTCAACTTGATGTTAAAGCAAAAAGACTAAAGAAGCTTAACGGTTCATTGATTGAAGAAAGAAAGATGCATCGTGTACAAGTTCAGAAGTTGAAGAAGATTTGGGAAGATAGGCTGAGTGTAACTGAGAAAAACACTCTCAGTATGAAATGCCTTGAGCTGGAAGTGAAGTTGAAAAATCTGGAAGCTGCTCAAGTTGGTACTTCCCAAGCTGCTGTTGAGAAAAGGAATGCGGCCACACAAACAACAGAGAATAGCCTTGCATCAAAGAGGACTGAAGATTGCAGCAAAGATAATCTGAGATCATTTGGAGAAGTATCCACCTTCAAATCATATCATACAAAAAGGGAGCCCACTGTTCAGTTGAATGAGTTTGCACTGAATCTGTCTTGAAGAAAAAGTGCTGGAGAAAACTTAAAAACTTTACAAATGTGGAAGTGCAAAAATACTAGGTAACCCACCAACAAACAAGTCAAGGGTGGAAGTGAGTATGTTCAAGGACAACTGTTCCCCAAATGGATCCCAAAAAGCTGAGGTTCCAGCCCAAAAACAGCAAGGGTGTCAATCTGGACAAACTGTACCGAAGGAGAAAAGATCAAGACTTACTGGAAGATGTTGATGCTGTTTGAAGTTTAGGCACAGAGCTATTGATTGCTGACACAATATGTCAATGAGTACGAGTCAGAGAAGCCCTAGATTCAAGGGGAGCATTGCTGAGTGTGGTTAATCCTAAGGTTTAGGTTGCAGTATCTCGTTGTGAGCTTTGAGTGACACTTTGCTGAGAAACCCCTAAGGTTTAGGTTGCAGTATCTCGTTGTGAGCTTTGAGTGACACTTTGCTGAGAAACCCCTAAGGGTTATGATACCAGAGGAATAGAGTCGAGCTTATATCCATATGATGAATTTAGGCAAATGGTTGTCCATACAACTATTCAAAAATCATAACTGTTATGATTGACATGATTACCTGCATAAATAACTCAAGTGATGAGGTCTATGCTAAAATAGATCATTAGTTAGTGAAATATGGATCTTGACTCATTAAATGGATATATATGATGTATGAAGTCATAATTTTTAGTGAGAGTACTTGCTTTAAAAATCCTTGATGAAAAGATGTAAAACATGATACTTGTAACGTCCCGTCTCGACTCACTCTATATTTAGTAGCCGGACCGGTTCACCACATGACCTTAGACGCGCCTCTCTGTACGCCAGCGACTGCCGACTAGCAATGGGGGTCTAAGGTGATACTGTGGGGAGACTATATCCTCTATATCAGAGTGCAAAATAAAATATAAAATAACCAAATACCATTCACAATAGTAATTAATCAGAGCATGCATAAATAAATAGACATCCAACAATAATACATGAAATGATTTCATGTAGTAAAGGCCTGGACAACTATGCAATACAAACAACGCTCCGCCCATTGGGCTGAGCATAGATTAAGACCATAATAAAAGAAATAAAACAACAGGGCTCCACTTCATCTCTGGGCCATAACACATCCCATTCTCTATGTACTCTTCTGAGCCATCCTGCTCGACCATGCTATCCCGGGGCCTTAGCCCCAACAAGTGTCTGCAATAAACATGTAAGAGGTGCTCAGGTACCCATGTGCAATGTCGGCCCGAGCAGGGTGTGAGTGGCTGCCACCAACGGTGTCTAAACAAATTCAGTCTGAATATGTATAGTGCATGCAATAGTATGATAAACAAGGGCATCAATTTATAAACTAAAGCGGAACATCAAATAAACCCGCCGACCCTCGAGCTCGGGTTGACACTCAGAGTCAGTGAAACCTGCTTCGGCACCATGCTAGATATCTCTATCAAGTGGTGGATTCTCTTGCCTAGGTTGAATCACCCATGTCATGTCTTAAGCAACCATGTGTCTCACCCTCAGGCGTCAAGTGGTGGATCCTCCTGCTCAGGATGGATCAACCATGTGTTTGGTGGATTCTCCTGCTAGGATGATCTGCCCATATCATGTCTCAAGTAACCGTGCAACACTGGGCTCCTGACCATTTTGGAGTCACTTGTGTCTTCCCAGGGCACACGTCGTCAAGGGGGAAAGTAACCATCTCACTTGGTTCCTGACCAAGTTGGAGTCACTTACGTGTTTCCAGGGCGCACGTCGCCAATGGGAAAGTAACCATCTCATTGGGCTCTTGACCAAGCTGGGTCACTTACGTCTTCCCATGGTGCACGTCGCCAAGGGGAAAGTTTTCATCTCACTGGGCTCCTGACCAAGCTGCAATCACTTACCTTTTCCTTGGGCACACTTCAAAACCAAGGGGAAAATTAAAATAATACTGGGCTCCATGCGAATTACCCATGCTGGAGTCGCTTACGTCTTCCCGGGGCGCAATGCCATGCCAAGGGGGAAAGTAACCGTCTTAATTGGTGGATTCTCCTGCATCGGGATGAATCACCAGTACGCCCTCAGGCAACATGTTAGCAAACATTAAGTATACGCAAACCAAAAGCATGTTTTTGTCAATGGGTGGATTCTCCTATCTAGGATGAATCACCGATAACATGCATCAAGTATTCAATATCAAGCAAGTCACAAGTTATCATAAGCCTCATTGGTCAATTCATCTAATTACCAATTAATAAACCATTTATTCTCAATGGGTAGATTTTTCGGCATAGGATGAGTCACCCATGCCATATTATGCCAAGTTACCATTTTTCATAATTCACATGTCATGCCACTTAATATTAACAAGCTAATTATCCAACAATTACAATTTCAACAAGGGTTGGTACACCTCTCTGGTGGCCATAAGTCTTGGTCTCAATGCCATTGGACCCGATGGGGTCCATGAGAGGTCTAAGGCATATGTATTCCCATTAAAGCAATGAATTATCAATTTAGTTAGGTCGTGCGCATGACATGTCTGCGCGATCGCACTTATTTCTATACTATAGAAAACAAAACAGGCATTAGAAAGCTGTTCGAGACCACCTACCTCAAACAGAACTCCAAGCCAATCAAACCCTATGACCTTGCTTGCACCGCCAAAGTCCATTCGACCTTCCTTAAACACCACGAGTTCCTATTTCGTGCCAAAGCATTGCAATTAATTAATTATAACTAATTATAATTAATTAAATTATAATAAGGAGCCTCGCATCCAGCGGTGAAAGACAACATGCCGAAAGACTTTCCAGATAACACCGCCTAGCCAGATATGATCGTCTGACACCAATCCGGGCAAAAACCCCATCACACGACAAAATAGCAACCAATTTAATATGATTGAATTGGAAACATTGAAAAGAGCAACCCAACAACATACCTTTATCAGATTGCCCTTCAACGACATGCGTTCATCAACACGGGACACATGATACCCTCTCGCCATACAGATCCAAGATCTCGTCATTCTTGGACAAATCCTTCAAGATTCGGTGGATTCCACTATCTGATTTCTCTAATCAGAATCAAGCCACGATCAACGGATGAAGGAGACTTCAATGAGGATTGGAAACATCTCGGGATCGCGAAGGCTAGAACTCACCAAGAGGAATCCACACAACGAACGACGCTTCAGACGGTGAAGGTATGAGATCAAAGGAGCTCCTGGAAGTCGAAACCTTTTCCTGTCCAAATCCTTAAAAGGGAATTCATAGGAATGAATTCTGAGGGTTTTCGGCAAATTCCGTCACTTTAAAACCTCAGTAAAACTATAACGTCCTGTGTTATGGACTGGATTGAAAATTTCAAGAGAATTTGAACTTTTCGTTTTGTTGAGGAATCGGATCTTAAACTGCTCCTTAGAATGTAAATCCGAGAGCTGTAATCACTTAAATGTGATGTTTTTAGATGGGGTTTAAGGCCCAAGAGGTATCTCGTGTGCTCGGTTGAGTTTCGGAGGCGTCGGGCTTCGAAAGCCGGGTTTTTGGAAAGGAAAAGGGGGCGCACGGTTTGCACATGGTTAGTGCAAACCGTGCCCCCAAACCATACAACCCTGTGGTGAACCGCACGGTTTGCGCACGACTTGTCAAACCGTGTGGGTTGTGGGTGTCTTGGACAGAGGCACTGTACGGTTTTCTTAAATGTGCAACTCTTTAAAAGGGGCAAAATTATCATTTTGCCTCTCCGTCCTTAAAAGGATTTTACCCCAAAATCACCTCACCTTCCCCCGGTAGCTCCCTCACACGCACAACTCTTCCTCCTCTTTTCATGGTGGCTTCGCCTTCGTTCGGGCTCAAAATTGACCGCCATTGGGTTTCCCTCTCTGTATGGGATGCAATTTCCATGTGAGCTCATATGCCCTATTTGTAGGGTGTTTGCCGATTCTTCCGTGTTCGCTCGTTTCGGCTCAAATCGAAGCTCGAGAATGGTCAAGTGAAGCGTCGTTGGTACAATGCAGGTGGTCTATATGCCTTTCCCTTAAAGTCGCGTCGTTTAAACCACAATTTTGATGCCCTTAGACCCCCTTATGTGCTTGGAGGCCAATGCCCCAGCCGAACCACCTCTCAAGGTGTGCTCGATTACATGTTTTCCTCTACCGTCTTGTCCTGTGACTAAACCACCCTTGGGGTGTGTTCTTTAAGCGCATTAGCACTTTTAAAAATGCCTTAATGAGTTAAGTGGGTTGGATAAGCCTCATGTTTTCCAACCCTTCAACTTGTGCCACCCCTTCGGGTGTGCTTATTAAATGCCCTTGACTTCTTAAATGTTGATGGGGCCAAACTACCTTCTAAGTGGTGTTGGTTGCCGCCTAATTGAATGGCTTATTGTGATCAAATGAAAGGTGAGTGGCATGACCATGTCACGTGACTCTTATGTAGAATGGTTGGAAACCATCCCATGGTTCATAGTAAAATTTGACCGGCACATTATTATTAAATGTGATAATCGGGCTTGGCGTCCCCTATGATTTATGATGCTTGGGCATGACGTCCCTTATTAAACGTGATATGTGGGCATGACGTCCCTTATGATTTATGATACTCAGGCATGGCGTCCCTTATGATTTATGATACTCAGGCATGGTCCCTTATGATTTATGATACTCGGGTGTAACGTCCCTTATTAAATGCAATACTCGGGCATGATGTCCCTTATGATTTATGGTACCCGGGCATGACATCCCTTATTAAATGTGATACTCGGGCATGGTGTCCCTCATGATATATGATACTTGGGCATGGCGCCCCTTATTACTCATGACACCCGGGCATGGTGTCCCTTATCACTCTATGAGACTCCTGTGACTATGCATGGACGCCTGAGTTACGCCTCGGGTCCTCACTAGCACTATGTATCTATATATATATGGCTATATATGTTACTACGTATATAATGCATATATATACGTACATATCTATATACTTATATGGACACACACACTGCTTTATTTCCAACACTGCTTTACTTTTGATACACTTACACAATGCTTTATTTTACTCACGGACTAGATTGCATTAGATGCCGTTGGTGGCAACTTACTAAGTATATCCCATACCCTGTTCGGGCCGCTGATTGGTAGCCAGATAGAGCTCATGGTTGCAGGTTAGGATCATGGAAGTGCTCAACTTCTGATGTGTGTTTCTCTCTACTAGGATGTAGTATGGGAGCAGAGGACTGAGCTAGTGCTTGTGATGCTATTGGAGATAACTTAGGACTTTTTGTTCCTTTTATGTATACTTGTGTGGATGTATGTATATGATTCTTGCTATTGTCTTCAGTTGATTATTTACTTCCATTGTGAGCATTTGTTAGCATCTTTCGTTGCCTTTCATTATTTATGCTTATGCTGTATTTACCTTTTGATCTAGATGGTATAGTCTCCCCACCGTATCACCTTAGACCCTTGCTGCTAATCGACAGCCTCTGACATACGGGGAGGTGCTCCCGAGGCACAGTGGCCTACCGGTTCGGGTCACCGTTTTAGTGGCTCCCGGACTGGGACGCTATAAGTGGCATCACATGTTCTTTTTTCCTTTGTCTTACTGTTTTGGAGATGGTAGACTGAAGACTAGGAATGTGTCGACATTTGGTAAATAACTTGTGTCTGGGTCCAACCAACCCACGCACGAGGGAAAGATCAAGATGCCAGGGAAGTGATTGTTGTTCGTGATGATCTGTTATGACAGTTTATTATTTCACCTTGAGTGATTGATGTACTTCCGCTGGTTATTGTTTTATGGATATTCACTCTTGGCTTAATATGACAAGGATGTATTGTTACATGCATCATTATAGGCATGTAGAGATTCAATGCCATGCATATGCCATGCCATGTAGATTGCATTGTAGATTGCTTGATGCATGATGATTTGTATACCATGCTTGTGTGATTATTTAGTGTGCTTAGTTATATACTATGCTTCTGTGATTGTCTGCTTATGTTTTTGCTCTGTGATAGCATGTCTTTATAATTAGCATGCTCATGAACCATTGGTTGCATGGGTTGAGACCTTAATGATTGCAATTAAATGGGAGCCAATTGTCTAATTTATAAAGTGTATGAGCCTTTATAAATTAGAGAATGGTAACCCATATAATTGAACCATCATATATTGACTTGCTATATTCAGAGACATAAGGTAAAATCCTGGCTGAAGTTACATGAATGTCAATTGTAACTTATAAAGGCAAGCACCTTTATAATTTGGGAATGATAATGCATCTAACTGAACTATGGTATGTGCTAAATTGAAATTCTTATAGAAAATGGTTGCCTTTATAAAGGCTAGTATCTCTATAATTTGGGCATGACGCCCCGTACGACTAAATTACTAAATGCACAACCGGACCCAAGTAGGTCACTTGGGGCATGTTGCTTATGAGATAAACCCGCTAAGGGTGTTGTGAAAACTTGATAATTTAACTTTCATGGGTTACACTTAAATGGACCTAGGTTGGAATGATGGGACCCCAGTCGGTCGCCCTTATCTTTTTTGCTTTAGTGCTTGACCCCATGGGGGTGTATTAATGCTATGTAGGATGGTTATTTAAAGTGTCAGCTGCCACTTACACGGGTTACGTATAAATGTATGATGACATCTTACTAAGTCGATCCCTTAAATTGATAAAAGACCTGTTATTTGCTTTTGAGCTTTATTATTATGAGGCTTTCGGTAATTGAAATGCCGATTACAACATAAAGGGCGTTTTCCTCTATAGTTTGCAATTGGCATTTTCTTTAACTAAGCCAATTGTGATAATTTCATGGTTAAATAAATATTGATTAAATGTTTAAAAAGAAAATTATGAGATAATTTGCCTATTATGCTGCATGCCATCAGCTAAACAAAGTGCTTATTACAGTTCGCTTTTATAACTGGCACTCGATATTGTTAGGAATAAGCCTCCCTTAGTTTACACTTATCAAAGAAAGGGTAAAAGGGTCCATACTGATTAAGGGGAGGCATATTTTGTTCGTGGCAGTGGGCCCCTTTAAAAGATAGTGGAGGGGAATTATGTTATAAAGTGAGTGTGCCTCTTTAAAAGGAGGGGAGAGGGGGGAATATAGTTACGATGGGGAGGAGGTGCTCTGGTTGGAGTCCAACTGAGGGTTCAGTGGGAAGTACGACAAATACCCTTTTCTTCAAAATCAAGAAGAATCTCTTCAGCTCGCAGCTCCTGTAGGGAAGTGGATCCCAAATTCCTTTGTATTTCTGTTGTTTTACCTTATCTCTTGTAGTCAGCAATTCTGCAATAAGTGTCTGCCTATAGAATTACTGCAATTACAGATTCTCTTCCTTGTATTACGTTCCTTTCTCTTTGAAATTCCTAACAAGTGGTGACTCCGTTGGGGAACACATCGCGTGAGAGAGGGGAACACAGCTCGGGGCGCGTCTGTGGCTGTAGAAAACGGACACAGCAGGGAACTACGTGCTGGGACAAGTGAGAATGGAGAACCGAGTTCTGGCCATCGAGAAGTCTTTGGAAGGATTCTGGCAGACAATGATAGCGGTACAAGATAGTCTGGAGAAGATGATGTGGGGACAAAATGAGAGTCAACGAATAGCTCAGAACTTGACACAACAGTCGGTGGAGCGGGTAGCGTTATGGATGCGCGAAATGGAAGAAAAAACGTTGGAGAGGTTGAAGGAGGTGGAGTTACAGATGGAAAGAGGATCAAAAATTGGAAAACAAAGCAGGGCCGCCCCTGAGAAATCAGGAGGAAGTAGACATGGAAGTGAAGCAGATGGAGAATCCGCAACCGATGAAATAGTGTATATGGAAGCCATGCGGAATGCAGTTAGGAAGGTAGAACTGCCAACGTTTGCAGGAGAAGATCCTTTTGGATGGGCTGCAAAGGCTGATATGTATTTTCTGATCAATCGCATACCGGAAGATATGAAGTTACATTATGCTCAACTTTGCATGGAGGGAACAACATTATACTGGTTCCTCTCTTGGCATTGCTCCATGCAAGGACCAACGCGGGAGAAGTTTAGAAATGCGCTAATGGAAAGGTACGAAAAAACCGCTGAAGAAGATCCGTTGAGCTACTTAAAAACGCTTCGGCAGACCGGAACAGTAGACAACTACATTGAAGAATTCGAGCAAGTCGCGCTAAGAATTCCAGACTTCCTAGAGCCTTGGTACATGAGCATGTTTATGGGGGGATTGAGAAACGAGATTGAAAACCGTATTTTGACCCATGAACCAACAAATAAACTCAGAATGTTGGTTATGGCAAGAAAAATAGAAAGGGAGTTGATTGGAGAGGGGATTCTTAAGGGGAGCAGCGACCGATCTACACCACTGTCCCTTATGCGAGGAGTAGGGACTCTGCCAACAAGTGTTCCCACCCACCGAGCTAATGTAGAGCGAAATAAGAGGGAAGATGATTTGAAGAAAATAGTAGGGGACAATCGCTAGAATGGGGTCCGAACTATCAACCGACAGGAGCAAGAAGAGCGAAAACAAAAGGGGCTCTGTTTTCGGTGTGACCAGACTTACAATCCAATGCATAGATGTCCTGAAAAACACCTAAGGGTGTTGGTTTGGGAGTATGAGGAACCCGAAGAAGAGCTGGAGAAAGAACCTGACCCACGACTGGAAGACACAAGGAAAATAGATGGAAAGGATACAAAAGACCAGGCCGGAGGCCAGGTAGAATTTTGCAGTATGGGTTTAGCAGGAGCAGAGTCAATGACTTTTGCTGGTAAACTTTCAGAAGTACCTGTAACAGTATTGGTTGACACCGGAGCAAACCACAATTTTATTTCTAAGTCCCTCGCAAAGTTAACTAATATAGAAGTGAGCCCGACAATGCCTTACAGAATAAAGCTAGAAGACGAGCATCAGGCAATATCCCAAGGCGTGTGTCGATAAGTAGAAGTAAGCTTGGGAGGAGTGCCCTTTACCGTCGAAGCGTATGTGTTCGAAACAGGGGGACCGGATTTGGTGTTCGGAATGAAGTGGTTAAGGAGCCTGGGGAATGTCTTGACAAACTGGAGTTACAAGACCATGGAGTTTATTTGGAAGGGAGAGGAGATCAAATTACAAGGAGCACTCGGGAGACCAGAACAGCCGAAGAACAAGCTGTAGCGGCTACCAGGATGGTATTGGCATTTACATCTGAAGACAACAGCATAGGGGGAGAACAAGGAGGAAATCAGACCAGACAAACTAGCGCACTATCTGAAGGATGAGGTAGAAAGACAGATAACAGAAATGCTATTGAGTGGGATGATTCGGCATAACAATAGCCCATACTCCAGCCCCATTATTCTAGTCCGAAAGAAAGATGGAAGTTGGCGGATGTGTGTGGATTATAGGGCGCTGAACAAACTGACAAGCCCGATAGATTCCTTATACCAATTATAGAACTGCTAGATGAGTTACATGGAGCTCGGTTTTTTACCAAGCTAGATTTGAAATCGGGATTCCACCAAAACAGAGTGAGAGAAGAGGATGTTTGTAAGACAACTTTCAAAACACATGATGGGCATTATGAATTTCTTGTCATGCCCTTTGGACTAATGAATGCTCTTGTCACATTCCAATCCACCATGAACAGGGTTTTTAAGGGGGTCCTTCGGAAGTGCATATTGGTGTTTTTTGATGATATACTTGTTTATAGGAGGACATGGGCTGAGCACCTATGCCATTTAGAATCGGCTTTCCAAATATTGGAAGAAATCAGCTACCGGTAAAGGGAGTCCGAGGGTTCCTAGGGTTTACGGGATATTACAGGAAGTTTATTGAAGGATATGGAAAGATAGTCAAACCTTTCACCGAACTAACCAAAAAGGATAATTTCTTTTGGAATGCTGCAGCTGAACATGATTTTAACACCTTGAAAAGGTGTATGATAACTACCCCATTGTTGGCTTTACCCGATTTTCAGAAAACATTTGTTATTGATTGCGATGCAAACACGCCGGCTGGTTGCATATTACAGCAAGGCTTTAGCAGACTCTAACCTTTCGAAATCAATTTATGAAAAGGAAGTGATGGCCCTAACTCTTGGTGTGAACCACTGGAACCAGTATCTGATTGGGAGGCATTTTGTGATTTGCTTACGACTAATCAACAAGATTGGCAAGCCAAACTTCTTGGATTAGACTTTGAGGTGGTGTACAAGTCTGGAAGGGAAAATCGGGCCAGAGACTCTCTTTCCCGGATGGCTGAAGAAGAAACAAACAGCACAGAAGAAAAACAACTAGGAACTACCGTTTCTGAGCCATTCTGGATGGAGAAGGATGTTGTACAAGCAGAAATACAGTAGGATCAAGAACTCCAAAAACTCATTGCAAAAATTGAGAAACAACCAGAACTGTACCCCACATACAGCTTGCTGAATGGGCCCTTATACAAGAAAGGGTGGCTGGTTTTGTCCAGCCAATCCAGTCTCATACCAAAATTTTTGCATTACTTTTATTCTTCGGCAATCAGTGGACACGTGAGTTTCCTTAAAACTTATAAGCGACTGGCAGCAGGAATGTTTTGGAAGGGAATGTCACGGTGTATCCAGCAGTATGTCCAAGAGTGTGAAACATGCCAGCGTCAAAAAAGTCAGGCCATGTCTCCAGCTGGTCTCCTTCAACCGCTACCCATTCCGGAATTAGTTTGGGATGAGATTTTGATGGATTTTATCTCCGGACTGCCAAAATTCCAGGGTTTTTCAGTAGTGTTTGTCGGTGGCTGAAATCTTTGTCAAAGAAATAATTCGTTTACATGGGATACCCAGCTATATTGTTAGTGACAGGGATCCAATCTTTGTTCGTAGTTTTTGGAAAGAACTATTCTGAATGGTCTTCCTATCTTCTCTAAACAGATAGACAAACGGAGATAGTCAACAAATGTTTAGAGACTTATCTCTGATGTTTTGCTTCGGAACTACCTCTATCTTGGGCACAATGGATACTGTGGGCAGAATTTTGTTATAACACTACTACTCATACTTCTACAAAGCTAACTCCCTTCGAGGTAGTGTATGGCAGAAAACCTCCAACGGTACCCCGATTTATTGGCAGGAGTATTGGCAGGAGTACACCGGTAGACTCAGTTGCTTCAGCCCTCATAGAGTGGGATCAGATTCTGTTCCAGCTCAAGCACAACCTTTCTCGTGCTCAATAACTAATGACACGTTATGCTAACAAACACCATAGAGGTATTATACGAGGTGGGAGAATCAGTGTTTGTTAAGCTCAGGCCTAACATGCAAACTTCAAAGCTTACCAAGCTAAATCCTAAGTTGGCAGCAAGGTACTACGGTTCGTATCAGATTCACGTTCGCCTGGGAAGCACTGCTTATAAACTTTCTCTACCGAATACTACACATATTCACCCCGTGTTCCATTTGTCACAACTCAAGAGAGCGGTAGGGAACTCTACTGTTTATACTGATCTACCAGAAGTACAAGACAACGCTTTCATTTCAGGAGCAGAACCGGAAGAAGTGTTGGCCACAAAGCCAGCAACTGAACTCCCACTGGGGTTATGGCTCATCCAGTGGAAGGGAAGGCCACGGGAGGAGGCAACTTGGGAAGACGTTGAGCTGATTTGTTTGCAATTTCCAGATCATCACCTTGGGGACAAGGTGGAATTTGAGGAGGGGTGAAATGTTAGGAATAAGCCTCCCTTAGTTTACACTTATCAAAGGAAGGGTATAAGGGTCCATACTGATTAAGGGGAGGCATATTCTGTTCGTGGCATTGGGCCCCTTTAAAAGATAGTGGAGGGGAATTCTGTTATGAAGTGAGTGGGCCCCTTAAAAGATAGTGACCTTTTCAGGGTGACCTAGTTATAGGGTCGACGCTTTATGCGTTAGTGAGAGGCTAGCTTGGTTAAGGTAGCTCCCTCTAAGGTAAATTAGCTTTGGTAAATGCTTGCTTCCAATTTTCAGACGAGAGGTGTTGCTTGGGTGCCGTTTGTCCTGAGTAGGACTCTTAGTGATGGAACAACACACTCGGGTAGATGGGTGGTCGTTTGGTAAGCTAAGTCGTGTGAAGGACGTGAACATCGTGTCATTAGCTGCTGAGCACGAGAAAGGTTGTGCAAAGATTGGCTTTCACTGTAGCACAACAGACTTTCTGACGGTTGGTGGAATAGCGTTTTGTTCTCTACTGTGAAACCCTATTTTATTATTTTGGGTATTTCTGAGTCCCACATCGGAATACTCTTGTATGTATTATGTTTTCTCAATCTATAAAAGTAGGCCTTCACCTCACCTTGAGGTAAGGTGATTTCCTATTCTACATGGTATCAGGGGAAACCTTTTTTTCCCACTCGTATGGAATTTTTTGTTTCCTTTCGCCTCCCTGTTTTTTCCCCTACGACGCCTCTCCCTGACAGAGCCCCTCCCTCCCGCGGTGTAGCTCTCCCCACCGCCGCCTCTCCTGCGGATTTCCGGCGAAGACCGGCCCCGCCTCTTCCTCTGTGCGCTTTCGCCTGCGCATCTCCGGCCTAGCCCTTAGTGGCTCTCGCCCTACCCGTCGGCCTTTCCGGCTCCTGCGGCTCCCGCCCTACCCGCCGGCCATTTCGTCTCCCACAACTGCCGGCTCTTGCTCCCGCTTCCGCATCTCCAGGCGAGCGAACCTGTCGGCTTCCGCCTCTCCCGCTACGCACGACCCCGCCCTCCCGTTCAACGCGGCTTCCAACGCCGCCTTCTTCCTGACGACGACCCTCAGCGGACTCCTGATCCCGTCTCCTGTTGCGGCATCCCACGGTGCTGCCTCCTCCCTCGAACGGAGTACCTAAGGCGACAGCATCTCCCTGTGCGCGATGGCCCCTGCGTCGCTCTCCTCTGGCAGTCCCGGCGACGACGAACCACCCTCGGTCTTCCCGTTCCGGCGCGATCAGCCCCGCCGCGACTCCCGGCTCTATTCCCGACGTTCTACCAGCCCCGTTGTTTTCGCGGCTTCGCGGCGCTCATTGCCCTACACGGATTCCCGGAGCCCGCCCTCCCCTACAACGGACCTCCCGCTTCGGTACTCTCCCGACGCGGCTCCACCCCCTTCCAGAGGTGCTTCAGGCTCCAGTTGCTGCCCACAACTGCGGATTCTCGGCTTCAACCGACCCCGCCTTCTTGCGACCTCTTATCGTGGCATTCCGTTGCTCCTGACATCTTCGTCAGCTATCCGACGCCTCCATGGCAGCCTCTTCTGCTCTGCCCCAGATGATCACAGCCCCCACTCGCATCGTCGATGAGCGGCTCGACTCCACCAACTTCTCCATCTGGCGGAAGACTGTGTTGATGTCCCTGACCAGAATGGACCTTGATTCTCACCTTGAGGATCCTTCACCGGCATCCACTGATCCCAAATACCGTCTGTGGAAGCTTGCTGACAGCAAGATCTACGCCTTGCTGGTCAATTCAATGGATCACTCAGTCAAGGATGTCACTCGGACTGCGAATACAGTCAAGGAACTCTGAGATTCTTTGAACATCATGTATTCCGAGACCAACAATTTGGCTCAGGTCTTCGATATTCTTCAGCAACTGTCGCATATCCGAGAGCATGACAAGTCCTTCCCTGCATATTTCATGGAATGTAAAGGTCTTCGCGATGAGTTGCAAGAGTTGTGGCCCATTCCCCAGACACCGGCGGACGCTCAGACCCAGAGGGACCAACTCTGCATCTTTAATCTTCTCAATGGCCTTGCTCCTGAGTATGCCACGACGGCTACCGGGATGCTCACCAGCCCTTCTACACTGAAGATACCACAGGTGTATCATCGCTTGGGCAAGGCCCAACGAGTTCTTCTCCCGCCCACCCCTATCATCGATCACTCTGCTCTCGTCGGTCGTGGCGGTGGACGCTCCTCGGGCACTCGTGGACATGGCCGTGTGGAGGGTCATCCTTGTCCCCTCTGTTAGCACTGTGGCAAGCTCGGCCACCTGATCGACCGTTGTTGGGTTCTTCATGGACGCCCATCTCAGCAACCGCGGCAGGGTCAGACGGCGGTCCAGGAGGCTTCCTCATCAGTCGCAGCTCTTCCACCATATCTGGACCGATCTACGGCGAACCTCCAGCTGCTTCACGATCCTCAGACCCCCGCAGCACCCGGTTCGTCTTTGGCATCTCTAGCCCACTCTGCTGGTTCCGCTGCCTTCGTCGGCTGTTGCTCCCCTGCCTGGATGCTCGGCTCAGGTGCCTCCGACCACATTACCGGTGATGCTGGTATGTTGACCTCCTATTGTCCTTATGCCGGTTCCTCAGCCATCACCGTCGCTGATGGCTCCATTATCTCCATTGTGGGCTTTGGTGCATGCTCCCTGACTTCATCGATTCACCTGCCCTCTGTGGCTCATGTGCTCCGCAGTCCATTTAATCTTCTTTCCATTAGTAAGCTTACAAAGGATTACAACTGTGCTGCCATATTTACATCCTCTGCTGTTGTCTTTCAGGAGCATATTACGAATCGGGAACTTGGTAGATGCCAGCTTTGGGACGGGGTCTACATGTTCGATGGACCGACAACCGTCGTCTGCACATTTGTCGCTGCTCGAGCATTGGATTTTCATTCCCGATTGGGACATCCACCCACCTCCACCATTCATCACCTTTATCCAGATTTTAGTCAGCATATTTCTTTTCATTTTGAGTCTTGTTCATTTGTGAAACATCAGCGCACTTTATACATTTCTCGAGTGGGTACAAGGGCCTCAAAACCTTTTGATATGGTTCATTCAGACGTGTGGGGTCCCCGTACCATCTCGAGTTATTTGGGGTATAAATATTATATATCTTTCATTGATGATTTTTCGCGAATGACTTGGTTGTACCTCCTTTGAGAATGCTCCGAAGTGTTTTCCACATTCCAGACATTTTACAATGAAATTCATAACCAATTTTCCATCTCTCTTAAATGTCTCCACTCGGACAATGAGCGTGAATATCTCTCCATTTTTTTTTGGTAGTTCCTCTAGGAGAAAGACATCATTAATCAGACCTCCTGTCCTGATACACCCCAGCAGAATGGAGTGGCCGAGCGGAAACACAGACATATTCTGGAGACTGCTTGTGCCCTCCTCTTCCACCGACAGGTGCCTCTGCTCTTTTGGGGAGATGCGATGCTCACTGCTACCTACCTTATAAACCGCCTTCCTTTTTTTATCCTTCAGGGGGAGAGTCCTTTTGGACTCTGTTCTCCTCTCTCCCTCCTCACTCCCTTCCACTTCGAGTGTTTGAATGCCTCTGTTATGTTCATGACACTCGTCCCGGCCTCTCCAAACTCTCTCCCAAATCCCTTTGGCGTATATTCCTTGGCTATTCTCGCACTCAGCGCGGATATTGTTGTTTCTCACCGGACCTACGGAGGTATGTCATCTCTTCTGACGTCTCATTTGTTGAGAGCTCTCCGTTCTCCCTTCCCTCTCCTCATCCTGACTCTGCCATTGATGATTGCCTTCCTCTCATCATCCACTCTCCTTCGGTGTCTCCCCCTGCTGATACTCATTTTGGTAGGGTCTACTCTCGTCGTCCATCAACTGTATCCCTTGTCTCGGTCAATGACACCGTTGTCCCCGCTTCGTCCGACGCTCCTGCCCCGGCACCAGGCGACTTGCCCATCGCACTCCAGAAAGGTACTCGCTCTTGCCAGGATACTCTATTTACATTTTCATACAGGGGTCTGTCAGCTCTGGAGAGGGTGTCTATTCCCCGCACAGTTGGTGATGCAAAATCTCACCCAGGGTGGCTAGCAGCAATGCGAGATAAATTGCAGGCTCTGGAAGAAAACCATACTTGGGACCTTGTCCCCCTTCCGACGGGCAAACAGGCAGTTGACAGCAAATGGATTTCACAGTCAGACTTAATCTCGATGACACTCTCGATCGACTCAAAGCCCGCCTTATTATGGTGTTGACTATTTTGATACCTACTCTCCAGTTGCCAAGATGGTTTTCGTTCGATTATCCATCTCTCTGGCCGCCCATCATCATTGGCCTCTTCATCAACTGGATGTCAAGAATGCCTTCCTCCATGGATTTCTTGAGGAAAAGGTTTATCTGCAGCACCCCCTCAGATTTCATGCCTCCGACGCCGAATCTCAAGTCTGTCGACTACGCTGCTCTCTTTACGGTTTCAAGCAGTCTCCTCGTGCTTGGTTTTACCGCTTCAGCATCGTCGTCACCGACTTTGGGCTTTCTCGCAGCATAAAAGACCACACTGTGTTCTATAGGACGACATCCGCCGGCTGCATCCTGTTGGTCGTTTATGTGGATGATATAATCATCACCGGGAGCGACTCTGATGGAATCACCCACCTCAAGGGGCATCTTCACCATCACTTGCACACCAAGGATCTTGGCCCCCTCACATACTTCCTAGGCATCGTGGTCTCCTATTCTTCGGAAACCGTCTTCCTCTGCCAAAGGAGATATGCCTTGGATATTCTGCAGGATGCTGGGCTGATACAGACCACTGCTGTGGACACTCCTCTGGAGCCTGGGGAACGATCTCTCTATGACTCCTCGGAACCGTTTCACACCCAGAGTGGTTTCGTCGACTGGTTGACAAACTCAATTATCTCACCATGACTTTTCCAGACATTGCCTGCGCTGTTGGCAAAGTGAGCCAATTAATAGAGCATCCGACTACCTCTCAGTGGGATGTTGTTCTCCGCATCGTCAAATACATCAAGAGAGATCCTGCCCGTGGTCTTCGCTACTCTCACCATGCTCATCTGAATATTGAGGCCTTTTGTAATGCTGACTATGTTGGTTGCCTTGCTATCTGGAAATCTACTTCTGGGTTTGCCGTGTTCTTGGCAGACAACCTCATCTCCTGGCGCAGCAAGAAACAGACTGTCGTCTCCCAATCCAGAGCGGAGTCCGAGTACCGTGCCCTGTCCACCGTCACCACGGAGATCATTTGGCTTCGACATCTCCTCCAGGAGCTTGGCTTTCCTCTACAGACATCTGCTCACATTTGGTGTGACAATCAAACCGCCACCAAGATTGCTTCGAATCCCGTCTTCCTCGAACGCACGAAGCATATTGAGGTGGACTACCACTTTTTTCGCCATCACCTAGAGCACAATCATGTTAGCTTTAGCCACATCCCGACGACGGACCAGCTTGCCGATATCTTCACCAAAGGCCTCCTAGGAGCTCGCCTGACCTCACTCAGTTCCAAGCGGGGCATCCACAGCATCTGCGACCCAGCTTAAGGGGGAGTGTGACTGGTCTTGTCTGATGTGATCTTTCTTTTTGTGGGACTCCTGGTCCAAGCTGGGCATGTCAAGCTTGAAGAGGAGTGTTAAACCCTATTTTATTATTTTTGGGTATTTCCGAGTCCCACATTGGAATACTCCTGTATGTATTCCGTTTTCTCAATCTATAAAAGTAGGCCTCCGCCTCACCTTGTGGTAAGGAGATTTTCTATTCTAAGGTTAGGGTTTCTGTGTGTGTGTGAGAACTCTGAAAAACTCCTTGTAAATTGTGCTTTTGAATTATAGTGATTTTCTGCCTTTCTGTGGACGTAGAGATTATTCTCAAACCACGTAAATCTTTGCGTTCTTGTTCTTTTTTCCTTTTTTACTCTTCTTCGAATCATTGTTTTGTCATTGCGACTTCCGGCGTTTTTGCATCACATACGGTGAATCACCCAAGCCATATTATGCCAAGTTACTATTTGTCATAATTTACATGTCATGCCAATTAATATAGAA
Organism: Viscum album; assembly: GCA_963277665.1. Taxonomy (NCBI): domain Eukaryota; kingdom Viridiplantae; phylum Streptophyta; class Magnoliopsida; order Santalales; family Viscaceae; genus Viscum; species Viscum album. The sequence continues at coordinate 1,843,467,177 of OY728129.1, read as the reverse complement.
AACGAAAGAACCGACTCTGGTTCACAAGAACTTTGAAGGTTTGGTAGGAATTGTCAAGAGCCCGAGAGAGATGAATTTCTTGTGGCAGATGATGACGAAGTAATGTTAATTGGTGCTGAACGTACTACTTACGGAGAGGCCATTGTGAGTTCTGATCCTAAGAAATGGCTAAAAGACATGGAATTTGAGATGGATTTTATGTACACTAACCAAGTTTGGAACTTGGTGAATGCACCTAAAGGGTTGTGACTCATAGTGGGCAAGTGAGTTTTTTCACAAGAAAACTGACTGGGATGGTAGTGTGTCTACCTATAAAGCATGCTTGGTGGCAATGAGTTACAAACAAATACATGGTATTGATTACAAAGAAACCTTTTCATCTATTGCTATGATATAGTCCATTTGGATATTGTTTGCCGTAGCAGCTCTTTGCTTACATTTATGAAATCTGGATTTCATATTTGTTTTCAATGTTATAAAGTCCTTGGGTCATATAGTTAAGCTTTAGGATAAAGATTAAGTTTTGAACAGTGTTTGTTTCAAAATGAAGAAAGTTTGTTAAACCATATCCAAAGGAGTTTGGATGATTCACAAAGAGCTGTGAAGTTTTTATATAAAGTTCTTATGAGATTTTAGTGTAAGTGAGAGATTGTTAGATATATGCATTATGATATATCGTGGTTTACGATATACCCTGAGTCGTAATAAATTTGATGCATATTGCAGGTTATGATGTGTCCATATCGTAAAGGGCATGGGGATGCCACTGTTTGCCTCTTTCTTTGTGTATGATAGGTTTATGGTATTCAATGTGCGCGCATGACCACTGCCACGTCTTCCCGCATGATTTCATACATTTATGAATCATTAAGATGATTCATTTATGGCTATCTGGTCGGCTGAAGTGTTCAAAAGATCAGTTCATCCATGGGTCGTGTGGTATTGCAAGGCATGACGGCTACCGAGAGTTGGCACCCGAGGCTCAACCAACTTCATTAAATAAGGTTGGGCTATATAAAGGGCCGAAACCCTCCTATTGATGTTTGACGATACTGTCGAGACTCTCCTATTGATGTGTAGTGACATCAAATTTCTGGGTTCGGAGAGCATTATTGCTCAACTCTGAATTGTGGGGTAAAAGTATTTCCATTTCGAATGAGCAATCTGTCTATCCTGCCCCTGTTGGTTGAGCGCAATTAGAGTTTATTATAATTAACTTGTAAATATTTGGCTATTGAATAAGCTCCTTCCCTTATTTGAGGATGTAAAAAATAAACATAAAATAAAGGTTTGGTTTTTATTAATGGTTTAGTTAATTTTTCTTTTGTGCTAGTCCCAGCTGATAATGTTAATTTGTGGGGGTGTCAGGTGCTATGGCCTGAATGTGGATGGCAACCGGCTTCTTTGACGGATTTGATAACGGGGGCATCGGTTAAAAAGGTTTATAGAAAGGCAACTTTGTGCATCCACCCGGATAAGGTGCAGCAGAAAGGTGCCAGCCTTCAACAGAAATACATAGCAGAGAAGGTGTTCGACCTCCTTAAGGTATTTTTAATCCATTCAGCAGTGAAAAGTGCTCTTTTTCTCACATGAAGGAGAATTTATTTCCCTCCATTCCATGAAGATTCATTTCAACTGACCGAGCATTAGCTTATGAAGTTAGTTTTGATTTTTTGAAACAGGAGGCGTGGAATAAGTTCAACTCGGAGGAGCTCTTTTGAAGGTACGGCTGGGAGATGCATTTCCAGGTATCAGGTTTAAGATGTGATGGCTTCGTTGTTTTTTCCTTTTCATTTTTTGTTTAATAGGCATTGTTTGGCATGGGTTTTTGCAAAAATGTTGTATCCCATTTAAAAACCCATCCGTTTATGGATAAAATTGTTATTTTTGTAAAACTCATTTAATAGAAAGAGTTTTTTTCAATAGGTAGAAGATCCATGGGGGTTTGGGTAATTATAATACAGTCATTGCGGCATCATCATATTTTCAATTATCAACCACCACAAGTTTCAACATAACCAAAGACATGCTCTGCCTCTGAAATTAATTCTTCAATCTCTCGTTCCATTCAAATTTGATGAAACTACACCGGCAGGGGCAACTTTTCTGTCACCGTTCCTCGGCATTCCATCATCACTCCGTACCCGCGTCTCCTTTATCCTTGAAAGTGACACTGAACTGATATAATAACGCCTCACAATCTTTCTGGTTAAATATTTATTTTTTGTAATACATACATCATATTATCCTGAACTATCTAAGCATACCGTTTTTGAATTAAGGTATTTTTTTACGGAATTTTCGTCCATGAAGTGTGCCAACTCAAAAATCAAAATCTTGCATGTACCCAACTTATCTTTGTTGTCGAGTATCTTTGAGTGAAAATATGCCTCGGGTTCCAATGATTAGTATGGACAAAACATCACCGATAAGGATTGACAGTTCAGTAGTCTTGTGAAGATTAATAATTAAACATCAAAACATTGATTGATAAATGAAAAACCCTTCATGCTATTATTTATCAAATTTAATAACTATCTTGATCCCTGGGAAAAATAAGGAAACACTGGGGCGTGCCCTCACTACGGGGTTGGTGTATCGAAGAAGCTATACATACACTAAGGGGTTTGTGTATCAAAGAAGCTATACATACATCAAAACATAACCATTGCATCCATAATATAAATGAAATAAATAACAAACATACTGTTATATGAAACATAAAATAAATCATAAAATAATAACGAGGTGCAAAATATACAACATCACAAACGTATAATTAAGGCTTTATGTCAAGATAACGTGCTTATAGGGTAAGGATGTTTCCATTAACATATCTCATTTATCTCATGAGATCTATCAATGCATTGGGCATATACTTCTTGGTTCCTGCGCTCGGTTGGGGTGGGGGGGGGGGTTGAAGTGTGGTCTTGGGGTCAAGTCTTCGAGCTAGCGGGTTTACATGGATTTTTGTGTGTGTTATGTTTTCACGATTGTACCCAATTTTTTTTTATAATTCTAGAATCGAATCATCACAAAAATAGTCTAGGTGTAAAGCATAAAATTGAGAAAATGTATCAGAAATATTTGACATAATCTTCAACAGGGAACAACTTACAAGCACTTGGCATAATATTCAATAATGATTGATTTACAGTTAAACCGCATGGAATCAATTAATATAAGGATGAGTTTATAATTTCCTTGATAAATATAATGGCATCGATATTTAAGTGAATATCGTTCAATGAAATGAAAAATGTATCGATATCTAAGTGAATATTGTTCAATGAAATGAAGAATAGGGTATTCATACCATAATGTACTTGAAAGAAGCAAACCCAATGAATCAGTGATGTTTCAAATGATTGTATAAGGGTTGTAAATGTAGCAATGAAAAATGATCATTAAAAACATTATATGCATCCACACACACATACACACTAACATCATCATATACATATTTTTTTGAAGGTAGTATTCCAAGGAGAACTCTCAAAGCTCTAAGAATTGAACCGGGTATACTTAAATAATATCCTTCATTTCTTTCTAAGAAAGGCCTATATTTTCCTTGTAAATTGGTATCCTTTTCGATTCCAATGAATTTGTTGATGCCCTTTATTAAATTGTGTATCTTGATGGTTTAATTGTGAATCAAGAGAAGTTTTGGAATGAAATACTATTATCGGATTCCTAAGCCCACTAAAGGTAAAAAATGTAAAATTCTATTAAACAAGGTATTAAAACAAGAAGCGAACTTCTCTTTTAAAACCAAGATGGAATGTTTTTGTTTGGATGATTGTTTGGCATTGATCTAACACAGTTGCATTTTTACATCGCTAGAGATTTTTAAAAAATTATAAATATCCCTTATTAGAGAGATTTTGACACAACCCCAATCGTCTCTTTCTCTCAAAGATGCATCTACTATTGGAGTAGGAGACTACCAGGGGTCAAGAAGAAGCTCATTGAAAACTTGTCATGAGTTATGTGTAATGTCCATCTTGGGAAAACACCTGTCGTTTTAAGCCAAAAGCACTATAAGACCTCAAGTGTGCCTCCCTGTATGCCATAGACCGTCGACTAATGGCGAGAGTCTATGATCAACATTGAGGAGACTATACTCTCTATCACAATCATCAATAACAAATAAATAACTAAACATCATCCAAAATCCCCAAATCAAAGTATGTATATGGAATTACAACTAAAAGCAAACCATGAAAAAATAAACATATGCCTGTTCTATAACAAATGAATGTGCAGTCATACAGTTATACCACCCACTGAGTTGACCACATGTACAAAAACAAATAAGAGTAAAATATACAAAGAGACTATACTACCAACCTCGAGCCTCACATCAACCCCATATCCAATACCTATTGAGTTTCTTTAACCCAATCCATTATGAACCTTGTGACTTGAAATTCATCCTAAAGATCTATACGTGCACCAGGGTGCTCGTGCAGGGTGAAACTCATATGGGCACCATTAACACATCCATAATATACACTAATATATACTTGAGTATGCATGAGAAAAATAAATAATAGGAACATATGACATACGAGCACAAATGTTGGGTCAACGTGTGCTCACCGGGCTACGACGACACCCAAACATACTTTTTTTGACCACCTCTAGTCAATCATGCCCATCACATTCTCATGTCATTCGAAGCCCATTAGGGGAATGGCACAACACAACCAAACCCAACATACAAAGTGACTGGGGATTCTCTCTTGGCCATTACTATACAAATAGGCAACTGCCACATCATAAACGAACAACATATATGAAGTAGTATTGAGGAGGGAATAACATAACTAACCTCATGCACAAGCCAAACCACAAACATGATGTAGTTCCAATGGATAATCGTATATATCGAAAGATGATCTTGAGGAAGGTGTAACATAACCAACATCCAGCATGAGCCGAACCATCGATATGTGGTAGGTCACTTGGCTAATCACATATATCAGGAGAAAATCCTGAGGAGGGCATAAAATATCAAACCTCCCACACCGATTGAACCACCAATACAAGGTAGGTCCCATGGTTGATCATGCATATATCTTGGGCATCCTAGGAAGTGATCTGATGAGGGCATACCATAGCCAACCTCTCACACAAGTTGAACCATCCCCTCAGGGTAAGGTCCTGTGACTATCTTGCATGCACTAGGAAATCACACAAATTGGGTGAACCAATCCAACATGGAAGCATAACATCAATTTGTAGCCCTCAACTAGTAGCTCGTCAATTTAATGCATCTCCCACCCAAACTCACAACTCGTGTGCTAGTCACTTGTGACCTTGTCCCACATTTCAAATCACATATCATTATCATCTAACCCCCAAAGGCTAATATCTCCATGCTCGACCCTATCACATAGGGCACGACACGCCAAACCCATCGACGTCCCCATCTCAACTATGAATGCTTCTAATGGCTCCTTAGACCCAACAAAGTTTCTATTCACTGATACAAATCCTTATCCATCACCCCATGGTGATCCCATGGCCTATAGGCCCTACCTGATCCAAGACTCAAAAGGCCAGTCTAACTCCTTTAAATTTCCACATCACCGTCCTGATCTCAATACCCAAAGACAGCCCCAAGTCAAGCACGCCCATGCCCTTAGGGAAATTCATCGACAAACCTTCTGACCCCCCACTACCCATGTTTGGGTTCCTATTGCACACCTCTCAAAAGAAAGCTCACTAACCAAGGCCCAAAGGAACCATACATGCCACACTATACCAGGCCCTAAAGGGCCTACCATGCTTACATGAGAGCCAAGTCTCCACATCACCCTCAAGAGGGTGCTCTTAATCATTTGAGAGATGCGCAATTGCCTCACCCATCACATATAGGCCTAAGATTACTATGCCCATCATACTTGCCTTAGGAAAACAAACCTTTCTATCCAAACTTCATTCTGATCCCGACGACCTACTCCTATCCCTCATGCATTCACATGAATCCTCACCCCTTGGAGTCATAGTCGCCGGGTGATTCTAAATTACATGATATAGGTGGAGCACTCACTTCGAGTCCAAGGGATCTATGCCACCTAATTCTCTACTTAAAACACTCTTATCCCCTATACAAATTACCCAAACTTGAGCCTCTATATAGGCATTCAAAATCTTACATTAACAGACATATGGTTAAGTATCATAGGGACCTTTTGCCTCTTTAATGAAGTTACCCTCTTTAACCCATGCTCACCAAGCCTCATTTAAGCTCGCACCAAACTCTGTCAACTCTCGTGACCCTATCTGGTGCAACAACACCCAAATGATTAATTATAAACAATGCTAATTAATTATACAATTTAAACCCAAGTGAAATAATCCCTAAAAACTTACCGAGAATCAATCCTCCATCAAAATGGTGGATGATGGCATGCATTCACCACACCTTGACATCCTCCATCCACTACATGAAAAACCCCCTTGGTTTGGTATGATTTCACCATGCTTCGATGGAATAATCACTCAATACCTAACCCAAAATCAACAAAAATCATAGATTAATAGAAAAAAGAAAGAATAGAGGAAAGTGAGAGAGAACGTACCACTAAAACATTGTGAAGTGTAAACCCAAACCCCCACAGATCGAATGAGAAGAGGTGGAGGGAGTATAAGGAATGGTGATGACACCCTTTTCTAGTTTGACTAGTGTACGAAGGAAACCATCGAATGGGGGTATAATAAAAGGGTTCAAAAATGACCCTTCTACTTGCATAAAAAGAGGGCAGTGTTAAGCCCCATATGGGTGATGGAAAGTGACCAGAAGGGGGGGGGGGTGAATTGTATATTCTAAAATAATCAAAGTAATTAAAATGATAATTAAAAATATAGTGGAATGAAATAACAAACAATTCAAGCATAAATAATAAGTCTTGTTGAATTGTGAAGATCGAATGAAAAATAAAATAAACAAAAGAACAAAATGATTTTTGTGGTAGTTTGGATATAAATGATCTTACACCCACTTTTCACACTATCAAACAAAGAGTAAAAATATTCACTAGATTTATATCACTTTTGAAGGTGACTAGAAACTCTTTAAAATCCACCTTTTTCATACATGGAGGCACAAACCCTAAATAACCTTTTACAACTACAGATATAACTTGACCTTTTTCAGGAGCAGACTCAACCTAAACTTTCAAGGTGCAGTCATGAACTATTTACTTTTTAAAGTGGAGGAATAACCAACCTTTCCTTTTATGAGTTTAGGTATAACCCATGTATGTGTTTTTTTATTAGGTTAGCATAACCAACAAACATAACTTTTGATGGAGGAATAATCAGTGAAATATGAACAAAGAAAAACATTACAATGAAAAAAATAGCCTAGTGAAATAATAAAATTGTTAAACTAATATATGAATTTTGATGGTAGTTTCTGGCATAGAAAAAAACAAGCTTCATCCCTTCAAGATATAGATTATGAAGTTTGGGAAATCCGGAAAAGGCAATATGCCAATAATGAAATTTTCAACACTTCTATCCAATAGTGTATCCTTATGTTCTATGTGTCACTACTAGTAGCTTCACCTTCTTTATATAGAAAAATAATCAACAACTAGTTTCTTTAATTCAAACTCTACAAACTTTATTCTTAACCATTAATGATAATTGTTCATGTGGATATGTTTCCTAAACAACCTGTAAAATAAACATTAGAATAATTCAAATGAATAAATAATCAACATTAAAATTCAATACATAAAATTCTCCACTTACCCAAAATTCTAGAACTCTCAATACATAAATGTAACTTATCAATGTATAAGAGTCCCGTACTTAACCAAAATCCTTCAACACTTAGTCAATGAAATTATTTTCTTTCAAAATTAGTGGAAGATTCAAATAGATTATGTAGAAAATTTAATCATGAAATATGATAATAATCTGAAATGACATGAGATATGAGTTTTAAGACCAACTCATACCCCCCAAAAAATTATTATCAAAATAAAAATGTACAAGTGAAAACGTGAGATACAATATGCTTGCACCAACATAGAATATAGTGAAGATAGACCATAGATGCCACAAAACAATTTCAAAGGATTCTCTATATATTCACTTGATATTTCTAGTGAGCGCTTTAACAAATCTCATCATCATTGAAAGTGACCGCTCCAGAATCATAATAAGGGTGAATCTTCAAGCCTGTAATCATTACAATGATGATGAGTGATGTGGTGAATCATATTCACTATCAATATAAATCCTGTAAGAATAAAAAAATATAGTCCTTTCTAGAATTAGAAAATACATAAAGAAAAATTCTTGGAATCATTGGCTTGTTGAAGAGCATTCTTGGCTAATATCTTCTTGTATTTGATTAGTGTAGCACACCTCATCATATATCATATCTCACATAACTTCAGATTAAATCTAGTGAATCCATTCCATGCAACATCGATTATTCAATGATCCACATTCAATATGAAAACTGTATCATAATTTTCCTCCTCATGCTGATTGAAACTGAAAATCAGAGAACTAAAAAAAACAAGTACAAGTAGACATAGTTTCATCATAAACCAAAATGAGTACAACCTTCAGAAAAAACAATCAATCCCTTAGGATCCTTCAAAAATTCATTAGAAACAACTAGATGTCATTAAAAATCAAGGAAACATCCATGAGAAAAGAAAGAAATATGAACTAGTGCATAACAAAATGGAAATAGACATAAAAAAGTCACAGTCCTTCAAAGCAACCACCAACTTTGAAAAATCAAGGTCACATTGAAATATTTATTAAAATGTGATGCAACTGACATAATGTTGGACTAATAATGTTGATCCAACATATCCCATGTACTTTAGGTTTTTATGATCTCTAATACCCTTTATAATTTTCTGATAATCTTGTTTTCTAAGTGTGTTTATTAGATTTTATCTTATCTTTAGGTATTCAACATTTAATTTTGTTATGTATGCATCTAGGAAGATTTTGGATTAAATATTCCTAAGTATAGAAAATCAGCTACATGATGTTTTTGGCTACATGGTGAAAATGGCTATGTTGATAAATTGCCTATTTTAATTGCATACATAAAGGAATCAGCTATATCAAATTAGCCACATCACGAAATCACCTATGTAGAAATTGCCTATGCTGAAAAGACCGCCTATGTGAGAAATCCCCTACATGATGGATTGAGTATGTAAAATGATTATGTGGTGTAATTGGTCATGTAAATTTCCTATATGGTGAAATCGACTATGTAGTTTCAATTAGCTACGTCAGTTTTGGATACATGAGTAAAAAGCCTATGTGAAGCAAAATTGGCTACATGGATTCAATTTTGTAAATCACCTATGTTGTGTTGCAAGTTGGTATTTATTATAGCTAAATCACTCAAGTAAGTTTTTAATGATGTAGTACAATCCTTAAATTCTTGATTACCACTTTAAGGAAAAATTTATTATAATAAGAGCTAAATACCGAGACAGAAGACAAGGACCAAGATATTTTATTTTTCTCTACTGATGTTGAGGTATTTCAAGAAAAAAATACGTGTCACTAATCCTTGATTCTACGGATCATGTGTTGTGAATTTAAATAATAAGTAGTGTATGCATTTCAAAATGCGAGCATGAACTTTTCCATGAAAAGTGAAGCGCACAAGAAAGTACAGAGAAATAATTCTCAAAGCTCTCTGAAATGACGCTCCATTTTCTAAGAAAATAAGGAAGAAGAAATATCATTTCATCAGCTATGATTATTGATGTTTCTTTCTAAATTCAGAAGACTCTCCTTGAGATGTTTATTATTCAGGTAATCTCTCCTGGAGATATTTCATTTTTGTCAGTTGTATCTTATAGCTGTGGGATGACAACTATAAAAACTTTCTGTTTATTATATTTCATTGCAAATGTTCCCAGTAAAATAAACTGTGAAGGTGGTTGTTTCTAAATCCTTTTTGGTGCTCGGTTGAAAGATCCTATACTTGTACCAAGTGTCAACTAATTGCACTCAGTCATGCAGTCCCTGGGAAAAGGACTGGCAGTCCCTGAAAAAAGGAATAGTCTCATGAAAATCATCACACTCATGGAGAAGAGTGGTGGTGGAGTGGACTTGGGGACTTCTATTCCCTATACCATTATAAATATTTGTGTATGTTTCTCTTATTTATTCTTTTATTTTCACTGCATGCTTTTTTATAGAACAAATCAATTAGTCATAAACTAAAGAGGGTTGTTTTTCTAAGTGAAGAAAAATTTAAAGAACTCAATCCACCCCCTCTTGAGTCTTAATACAGTTAGTCTCTAACAATATTTAGTATTAGAGGAAGTAATTCCTGAGTTCTTAGCTGTAAAGGTTGAAATCTTATGATCTCTTCTAAAATGGCCTCTATTACTGAAAACAAAGAAGAGATGTCTATGGTTAGAGAACCCTATTTAAATGGTGATAATTATAGATAAGGCACTGATGATCATATATCTAAAGAACCTTGGTTTGAAGGTTTATCTCAAATTCGTGAAGCCTTATAAAATTCCAAAGATAGAACTAGAAACTTGGGATGCTAAAACTGAAACAAACTATGATATGAATTCTAAATATTTGAATGATGTAATATATGGATTAAGTTCATATGAGTTCAATATAATTTCTTGATTTCAAACATCCCATGAAATGTGGACTATAATTTTAGTTTCTTATGAGGGAAAGATAATGTGCGAGCTCTCAGATATAATAATTCCAAATTAACAGTTGAAACTTTTAGAATGATGGATGGTGAGAGTATCACACAGTTAAATATAATACTCAAAAAATTATAAATAATGGTGCTACTTTAGGGATACCTATTACTGAATCAGATCAGGCTCTGAAATTTCCCAGAATACTACCACTAAGGTGTAGTGGTTTTTTGGATGCTATCAAACAATCAACAGAGGTCAAAAGCTTCAAAATTAAAGATCTTATCGGTACTCTGATGATGTATGAGACATATATGGAAGATGATGATGGATAAAATAGGTTAATTAATAAGGATAATGCTTCTTTAAAAGCCTCAACTTAAAAGGATGTCAATAAGTGTAAAGAAGTTTAGATAGGTTAGTCGTCTGATGAAATTTTTTCAAGTAGTTCTAATTCAGATGGTGAACTTGCTCACATTTCCAAAAAATTCAAGAAGTTATATAAATATAGAATAGGTCTTAATAAACCTTGAAACAATTATATTAAGTCACATGGAAATTATAAGGAAGTAATAAGTTATGAATCTAAGAAGCTTGGACACATCAAGCCTAATTTTACACAACTTCAAGATAAAAAAAGTCAGAAAAGGAATACTTTAAGAAAGTTGTTTACAAGAAGAAGGCTAAGAAATACATTAAGGAAACATGGAGAGATTCAAAGGATTCTAGTGATGTTTCATCTTTATAATAATAAGATAATCATTATAATCAGAAATCCAACATGTCTTTTATGGTATATACTGATGAGGTGCATTCTTATTATTCTTACGAGAACAAAACTAAATCATAAAATGAAAATTTCTCATTTGAGGAACTGAATGGATATTATTACATGTTATAAAACAAGTAAAAATCTTTAAAAAAGAAAAATAAAACTCTCAAAAAATCTTATGAAGTGATTGTTAATGAAAAAGAAGACTTAACTAAACAAATTCTAATTTTAAAAACCAAATTGGAAAAATTTGATGCATTGTGTATTGAACATGGAAATAAAATTGAAAATTTTCAAAAAGAAGTTCAAGACTTTAAAGATCCTTCTAGTGTATTTACAAAAGGTTAAAATTATTTAAATCAAATTCTTGGTAATAATAAAAATAATAAAAATAGATTTGGAATATGAAGGCATGGTGGAAACCAAAGTTTTACAAGAACTATTTTGTACATAGTTCCAAGAATAGAAATATTTCAAAATCACATGTTTTCATTATGGTGATCTAGGAAACTATGTAAATAATTTCAGTTTGATAGATCCATATTTTTGTTGAGTTAAAAATTCCTTTTTCATGATTTTTTTTTCAAAGTTCAGTACTGAAAGTTTTGGACAACACAAACTTATTTGAGCTCTTAAATCCTTCGTTGCTAACCTTGTTGGACCCAAGAAAATATGGGTACCAAAACAATTTATTTCTTAATTTGTACCTATAGGTACAAAGGTACAAGAGAACCAATGAAATATGGTATATGGATAGTGGCTACTCAAGGCATATGAGTAAAGATTTTTATAATTTTCATTCCTTATCAAAGATAGATGGAGGGTATATCGCTTTTGGTGACAATGCTAAAGGAAAAATTATGGGAGTAGAATCTATAGTAAATTTCAACTTTGTCTTTATCAACAAATTTATATACATGGAAGGATTAAAGAAAAATTTGATATGTATCTCTCAACTTTGTGATGAAGGTTATTTTGTTAATTTTTCAAATAATGCATGTTTTATTTTTAAAGATAAAATTCTTAAATTTATGGCACCATGAATAGAGAATGTCTATACTCTAGATCTTATTTGAGTAGACAAAAGGTGAATTTTTTAAATGATGGAACAAATGAGTCATGAATATGAAATAGAAGATTGGGAAATTATATTCTTATAGAAAATTGTCCAAAAAGAATTTATTTTTAAATTTACCTCAACTTAAACTGAAAAAAAATTACGCGATGCATGCTAAGTGGGAAGGCAACACAAGTCATATTTTAAACCAATTACAGAGGTTTATACATCTACCCCTTAGAAATTATTCACATGTATTTTTTGGTCCATATAGAGTTTCAAGCCTAAGATAAAAATCATTTGTTTATGTTTTAGTTGATGATTTCTCTAGATTTACTTGGGTTTTATTTTTATGTATCAAAAGTGATGCTTGTTTTGTTTTTATAAGTTTTTGAAAATTGGTTCAAAAAGAGAAAGATTTCAAAATTATTTCTTTATGAAGTGACCATGGAGGAGAATTTTAAAACCATGAGTCCAATGACTATTCTTAAAAACATGGTACCAAGCATACCATTTCAGACCCTAGGACAGCTCAATAGAATGGTTTTGTTGAAAGGAGTAATAAAACCTTGCATGAAATTTCTAGAACTATCTTATGTGACCATAAACCACATACTCATTTTTGGGATGAAGCTGTGAATAAAACATATTATGTCATAAAAATATTTCTAATTAGACACATTTTAAAGAAAACACCCTATGAGCTATGGAATAATTGGAAGAAAAAGGTTGGGTACTTTAAGGTTTTTGGATGTAAGGTTTATATTCTAAACACCAAGGATAATCTTGGTAAGTTTGATCCAAAAGATGGTGAAGGAATATTCCTAGTCTATTATACTACTACAAAATCATATAGAGTTTTCAATAAATGATCAAATATTTTTTTAAGAATCAAATCATGTGGAATTTGATGAAAGTGATCCTTTTAATGAAAAAATAATCCAGATTTATGAACTAAGTGATTCTTTTTAAAACATGAGATTAAAACCACCTTTTGATGACAAAAAGGTTGAAGAGTTGGAACTTGATTTTCCATAACCAAATCCTGAAAGGTTAGATGCTAGTGAACCTAAAAGTATGTTTCCTAGATATCCTAGAACCCTAAAGAATCATCATTTAGAAACTACTATAGGAAGTTTAGATAAAGTAATTAGAACTAGAAGGATTTTAGGAAACCCTGTAGAGTTTTTTCCTTTTTATCTTAGTTAGAACCTAATTCTATAGAAGAGTCCCCAATAGATAAAAGTTGGTTTGTAGATATACAAGAGGAGTTAAACCAGTTTAAGAGGAACAAGGTATGGTAATTAGTTGATAGATCCTATGAATATCCTATTATAGTAATAGAATTAGTTTTTAGTAATAAGCAGGATGATCATGGTGTGATAACTATGAACAAGGATAGAATTTTAAATAAAGGGTATAATCAAGAAAAATTTATAAACTATGAGGAGACCTTTTCCCCAGTAGCTAGATTAGAATCCATTAGTATTATTTTAGCCTATGCATTATATATGAATTTAAATTTATATCATATAGATGTAAAACATGATTTTCTAAATGGTTTTCTAATGGAGGAAGTTTATGTTGAACATCCTTCGGGTTTTGAAAATCCTCATTTTTCAAATCTAGTTTTTAAACTTACCAAAGCTCTTTATGTCCTTAAACAAACACCTAGAGCTTGGTATGCATATTTATGTTCTTTTATTTTATCAAATGGTTTTTCAATAGGTAAGTAATATTATACATTACTTAATAAAACTTCATCTTCAGATATCTTGTTTGTGAAAATATATGTTGAAGATGTAATTTTTGGTTCTACAAATAAAAAATTGTGTAATCAATTTTCAAAACTCATGAAAAAATGAATTTAAAATGAGCATGATGGGTGAGTTAAATTACTTTATAGGTATTCAAATTTATCAAAAATACTTTGTGAATGTTCTAAATCAAAGAAAATATATACTAGACTTACTTAAGGTTTGTACTCGAAAGAGGTAAAGTAAATACTACCCCTATGAGTTATAATGAAAAACTTGACTTGGATGAACCTAGGAAACTTGTTGAAAATAATATTTACAGAGGAATAATGGGGAATTTTTTATATTTGACTATTATTAGACCATATATTATGTTTATAGTATGTATTTATTCTCGATTTCAAGCTGATCCTAAAGAATCACATTTAAAATATGTCAAGATAATTTTAAGATATTTTAAAGTAACAATTTATCGTTCCTTTATTTTTACAAAAAAAATTTATTTTAATTTAATATCATACTTATATTCCAACTTTGGTGGTTGTAGACTATATAGGAAGATAACTTCAGGAACCTGTCATTTTCTAAGTAAATCCCTGGTATCCTTGTCTAGTAAGAAACAACACACTATTGCATTATCTTCCACTGAATTAGAATATATTTCTGTTGGTAGTTACTGTGCACAAGTGTTGTGGATGAAACACACCTTAATAGACTTTGGAATCAATTATAATCAAGTTTCAATTAAATGTTATTACACTAGTGCTATAAACATTTATAAGAATCCAATAAATCATTCAAAAAAAAAAACATATAGACTTAAGTTATCATTTTCTATGATATCACGCTCCAAAAAGGTAATATTTCTCTTGAATTTATCCCTAAAAAGATTTAATTAGAATATATTTTTACTAAACCCCTTGTGTGTGAGAACTTTTATTTTATTAAAATATAATTGGGTTTATTCATTTTCAAATAAATTTAATGTGTTTTTTTATTCCGATTTAAATGAATCAATCCTCTTTATTATTTTTAAAATTTAAAATTGAGTGTTTTATTATATTATTTAGTTTAATGTTGTATGTAAATTAATATTTTTTGTATTGTTTTATTATTTAAATTTATAAAATAGAAATTCATTTCTTCTTCTTCTTTTATTTATTTATATTATTTATTTATCAGTTGGAAGTAACCCTAAACTGAAAATGGGTATGTAAGAAAATTGGGATTCAGGTACGTGACCAAATATAAAATTGGCTCAAAACCCATTTTTTCATTCGCATATGAAACCTTCCTTTGAATAAAAACTATAATCTCTAACCTCTCAATCCCTATTCAACCTTCAACCGACTTGTTCAAAATGGAAAATTCGAAGTGTGTTAATGATGGACGATCTGGTTCCTCTAATAAATCCAAAGGAAGTGGATGAAAAGTTCTTATGGGAAAAACCATAGATACATAGTGGATGAAGACAACTGAAATGCTATTAAATAATGTGCTTGAGTTTCAAAGATGTGATTTTGTTTTTGATGAAAAGAAGTCAAGTTTTCTTTTTGAGGAAAATATTAGCAAGTTCTTGATGAATGTTAAGTTTTTATTTAATCAAACAGAGGATGTAATATCATAAAATATTAAAGGAAATATGATGGTAGTTTCTTATGTTGAAATGGATGATATCTTTCATTGTACTAATGAGGGGGATTTTTCTTTTAGTTAGAAAATTATTGGGACAAGCTTAGTAGGTCCAAATGAAGTTTTCATTTTTTTGTTTGGAACCTATAATTTTGAAAAGAAACCTATAAAGGAGCTACCAACCAAATGGAAGGTTTTATGTAAGTTTTTGAATATGGGTATAACACAAAGAGAAGGAGAGATGGATAAATTTATTTTTGAAGATATATATTTGATGTACATCTTGACCAATAATTTAACGTTGATTTTTAAAAGATACATGATGAGGTTCATGTTTCATTGTTTTTAAGGAGAAGGAAAATTAAACTACTATACTAATGGTAGATTAATTTATTTATTTTTTAATAATAAAGAAGTAGATTTAAATGAAGGTAATGTAGTGAAGTTTCATAAAAGTAATACTATATAGTCATTTGTCTTAAAGATGATTGGAATTTCTAGGGATTATGCTTCAAATTCTTTGAAGGAAGTTGGTTAGGAAAGTGTGACTCAGGGGGATTGCACTTATACCTTACTACCTAGTGATGAAACACCTATCAAGATGGTGTCTTATAAGGGATTATAGGAGAAAACATCTATAAGAACCAAGTCTTCAGTTCCAGTCATCAATTCTATAGTTGGTAATCCTGTCTAGATTTAGGAGAATGTGGCTCCTTAGAGCCAAGATACTAGAAAATTTTCTCTGTCTATTGAGGAAGGTCAACATATGGAGATATTTATTGATTCAACCATTTATTTTCCTAAATATAGGCCAACTAAGACTAGGCCTGAGAGTTACGAAGATCAAAGAATTCTGGAGTTAGAAGAAGTGCATGAAGAAGATGGTCCAATTATTCCTAGATCACCTATTGATAAAGGAATGGAAACTGACATGGTTATAGAATCTAAAAAGTGAGCACATACACCATCAGTACCATCTTCACCTTTAACTTCTCATGGAGTAGCTCCTTTATTAATCAAGAGTTTAGATATCTTGGAAAAGGAAGTGGTTTCTAATGAATTAATGATGGAGCTAGAAAATTTGAGAGTAGATTGTTTTGATTTAAAAGTGGATCTAGTTTAATGAAAAGATGAGATCAGAGAACTTAAAGAGTCCTCTATATCCAAGTCATACTTTAATAATTTAGTTGGAATGGTGGCTTCCCAATTAGTGTTGATCAATAGTATTTGGACAGATCCACCTGTGAAATAAGTTAGTTCTAATTTAAGTTCTAAGGAACTTGAGGAAATGAAACTTTAGTAAGTAGTTTGAAGGATGTTTTCCATACAAAAAAAGTGTTTAGTGAGTTTGGTACATTGGTTTCATCTCAAAGGGATATGTTTTAGAATCTTCCATTAATGTAATTAGGTTTATCTTAAGAAGTGCTTGATGAGATCAAGTATTTTTAAGATGAAGTGAAAAAGACTCTGCACACTCTAAAAAGTATTGTGTTAAGTTATCTTGAATTTATAAATAAATTCCAACCATTTGCTGCTGCTCCTTCAGAATATCCAGTTCTTCTAGATTTCCAAAATGGAGTTAGTTAGATTCTGTTAGAGTTAGGTTCTGTTTCTTTGTAGAATCTTAGTGTTGGGTTAGATATATGCATGAATGAACATGTTGAAAATCTTGGTAAATCTCTTGGAGATATGGTAAAAGAAAATTTGGGTGTTACAAAGCAAGAAGGAGATATGATTTCATGCTTTATTCAACCTATTGATAAAAACACTCATTTTTTTTCAAACAGAAGGAAATATTTTCAAAGGTTATGGATCTATATAATGCGATAAAAGAAAGTTCAAAATTAGAAGAATCTTCATAAGTGTCAGTTCTAGTTACATGAAGAGAGATTTTTTTTACAAACCACCTATAGTTTCATTCTCATTTGGTCACAATCATGCTGTTGATGTTTTAGTTTCTAAATATTCTCTCTATTATGTTAAATAAGTTGTTCAAAGTTTGATTGAGTGAATGAAAAAATAGATCGAAAGGTGCAATCACTAAATGGTAGGATAATAGACATGCATCCTTATGTGAATCTAATAATGAAGAAGATTCTTTTGGACATGAATTCTGGTATATTTGTTACAGTCATTTCCCCTCTACTTCACCCTCCTATTGTTAGTGAGTCTGTAGGTTTCTTTTCTAAGCAAGTAGAACATCTTAAGAAATTTATCAGGAATGGATTAGCATCAGTAGCTCAAGTGTATAAGCAGTATCCATTTTGATTGTTGAATTTTTCAAGTATGATGTTATTCTGAGGATTGACATGTGTGATGAAGCCTTGTTTCAAATGAGAAGAAGAAGACCTCTTGGTCCTGATCATGCTAGTATTTCTTAGCAAACCCAGTAGGGAATATAATGTTTTTATCATTGATGTTAATCCCATCTACCTCCAAAACCACTCCAACTATAAAACCACCTTCACCCAAACCAAAATCTTAGTTTGACCCCATTCTACCAACTTGGGCTCCCTGCCAGATATATTGTAATTGGTTGAGTGGATGTATATTTTTACTTCAAAAAAATTAATGAAATACTTCCTTTTTCTCAGTGATTATTATCATTTTATTTTATCACTTATTTTATTTTACTAAAATTCAATATTTCCATAATTCTTTTTTCTCACTACATTAAAATAGTTCATAACTCTAAAGTGCTACATTACACTGTATTTTACCTATCTTTCCATTTCCTTTTTAATGAAACAAAAGGGGGAGATGTTTTATACCTTATAAAAAGGTGGAGAGAAAGTTTCTACCTTTCAAAAAAGGCAAGAAGTAACTAAGGGGTAAAAACACTACATTTTAAATGATATATTTTTTACATTTAATTTCTATTAAACCTTTTTACAATTTTGTGTTTGATATCTTCTAGAATATCTAATGGGTTTTATGATCATCAAAAAGGGGGATATTTTTAGACTACTAATGTTGATCCAACATATCTCATGTACATTAGGTTTTGATGATCTCAAATACCCTTCATAATTTTATAATGATCTTGTTTTATGAGAACTCTTATAAGGTTTTATCTTATCTTTATGTATTTGTTGGTTAATTTTGTTAAGTATTCATTCTGGAAAATTTTGTATGAAATCTTCCTAAGTTTTGGAAATCAATTACATGATGTTTTTGGCTATGTGGTGAAAATGGATATGTTGATCAATTTCCTACATCAATCACCTATGTAAAGAAATTGACTACGTCAAATTGGCTACATCACAGAATTTCCTATATGGAAATTGCTTACGTTGATAAGATCACCTATGTGGGAAATCACTTATGTGATCAATCAAATACTTAAAATGGTCACATGGATTAATTAGTTACAAGAATCAACTAAGTGGTGAAATAAAATACATCATTTCAATTACCTATGTTAGTTTTGGCTATGAAAGTAAAAAGCCTACATGAAGCAAAATCGACTACGTGAAGCAAAATTGTCTATGTGGATTCAATTATGAAAATTGGTCATGTCATGCTACAATTTGGTATTTATTACCATTGAAGAAATTGAGTAATATTTTAATGTTGATGTAAAATACTTAAATGCTCAATTACATATTTAAGGAAAAATTGATTATAATAAGAGCCAAGTACTAAGATAGAATACAAGGAAAATGATATTTTATTTTTCTCTATTTTTTCCAAGGTATTTCAAGGAAAAATGATTTTTCACTAATCCCTGATTCTATGGACAATGTGTTTGAGGGTCCTCAAGGTGGAAGTGGTCATAAAGATGTATCAGAGACTCAAAATGAGGAAGGTCCCAAGGCTCCCATGGGTGCCTCATATGCTGAGGTGGTGTGTCCAAGGAGTGACACCAGTGATAAAGGTCAGGCAGAAGTTACTAAGGAACTCAGGGAGGATAATCCTATAGGTTGCAATGTTTTTAGAAAATCTCTAAGGGGTGAGGTGTCATTCAAGTCAATCCCCAAAAGGGAGGTGGCTGGTATCAAGTTGGGAAAACTCTTTGAACAATTGTCTAATGATGGTATAAATTAGGAGATTGATGAAGATTAGGTCAGACCCTCCATGGATGGGTAGAAGGATTCCAGATTTGAGTCTAGTGATGATTGATCTAGAATTTCTATAGTTGATACAGAGGATGAAGTACAAAGTGGAAGGCTCCCAAGTCCTAGGAGGAGAAAGAGCTAGAGGGGTAATCATAAAGAGATGAAGGATTAATCTTATTTGACACTACTAATGGAGACTCGATCAGAAAAGAATATGAAAGCTAAGAAGATGGAAAATGATACCAATCCATCCTCCAAGGCTTCATGCCAGTAGAAGAAGGCAGGTGACACGCTTGATCAATCCTTGGAACTTCTTATGAGCTCGAATTAAGAAATGATTGAATAGGTTCTGTCAATTAATTATACTGATGAAGAATCCAAAAAATGATGGGAAGGTCTTTGAGAGTGGTTCCCAATGATGAGAAGTGTCCCTGGATTGAAAAAAGGATCTGATTTTAGTAAGGGGATTCAACAATGGGAAGATCATCTTATAGGAGTACATCCAATCCTAGTACAAGTTGGAATTTTGGTTTGAAGATCTCTTAATGGATGAACTAGACACCCAGGTAAGTAGTATTTCTTGGAAATTATTTAGGGATGTTAAATCTGGGTGGATTAAATTGTCTTTTAATGGCTATATGATTTCCTTTTGTGGTTGAACCCATGGTTTCTCACTTTTTCCTTAAATTTTTTTGAATAATAAAAATTTATTTTTCATTCAGTCTATAGATAATGTGTTATGCATTAAAATAAGAAGTAGTTCATTCATTTCAAAATGCGAGTGTAGACTTTTTCATGAAAAGTGAAGTGCATAATAAAATAGTGAGAAATCATTCTCAAAGATCTCTGAAATGACCCTATGTTTTCTAAGAAAATAAGGAAGAAGAAATCTCATTTCATCAGACATGATTATTGATGATTCTTTCTAAATTTAGAAGACTCTACTTGAGATGATTTTTCTTTAGATCATCTCTCTTGGAGATCTTTCATTTATGTCAGTTGTATCTTATTGATGTGAGATAAAAACTGATTTTTTATTTATTTATTATCTTTTGTTGTAAAGGTTCCCAGTAAAATAAAATTTGAAGGATTATTTTTGTAAAGCCTTTATGGAACTCAGTTGAAATACCCTTTTCTAGTATCAAGTTTCGACTCTTGCACTCAGTCATGAAATCCCTGGAAAAAGGATTGGCAGTCCTTAGAAAAAGGAATAGTCTAGTGAAAATCATCACACTCATGGAGAAGAGTTTTAGTGGAGTGGAGTAGGGGACTTCTATTTCCCAAACCAATATAAATATTTGTGTCTGTTTCTCTTATTTATTATTTTATTTCCATTGCATGCTTTATTAAATAATATATCAGAAATCAATCATAAAATAAAGAGGGTGGTTTTTATAAATGAAGAAAAATTTAAAGAACTCAATTCACCCCCTATTGAGTCTTAATATGGTTAGTCTCTAACAACACATAATTACAATGTTTTAGTTTCAACTACTCTAGAAAATGAACCTTAACCTTGGAAGTTATGGTAAATAAGAAAAATTCCACACAAATCAATGAAGCATTGAGAACCTTTGAATGCCTTCAAGAAACTTAAGAAGATACTAGTGAGTTCTCACCAACATGCTTAAATTAACATGTTTCTTCTTAAGCTCAGATCCATTTTGGTAGACTAGGATACAATGGGTAACTAGTGACAAATATAATCCTAAAAAGTCCAATAGAAACACAATTAGAGTATGTAGCTTCAAACAAAACATGGGACATACAATGTAAGAAAAATCCCTTTGAACATTTGGGGAACTCAGACAGTGAACTTCCTTACACTATTACACATGTTCATATCTTCCATGTATCAAATAGGTGAAACAAAAATTCTCCTAAGGAAGGTTCCTAGAATCAAAATTCAGTTTCTTATTAAATCCAAATTCAATTTTAGAGAACATAAACACTCTAAGATCAAGGATGTCATCCATAGATATCTCCTCCTTTTTATATTTGGTAAAACCCAACATATTATGCTCATAAAAGCATGAGTAAATTTCATCTATGAGACCTTACTTAGTGAAAATAGTTTTATTCTTGATCTTGTTAACATATTCCATAAAATATTCATCAGAGGATGAAGAAGATATCTCTTTATCAGAGGATGAAGAGGAGCTCTCAACAATCGGCTGAGGAGGAAAGTCCTTGATGTGGATCCCTGAGGATATAGTGATGATAAATATCTCCAATTTAGATTAATCCTTATGTATTTGAGTATTTTTAGGGTGTGAGGTGATAAAGTCATATGAGTCCACCATTAGTTTCTTACCTTTTTAGCACTTGAGTGTAAAAAAACCATCCTCAATTTGAAATTCTTGTTCAAGTGAGTGATGAGCGGATTAACTAGAATCACTATGACCCTATTGATCCTCCTCCTAAGTGGGGTGATCATACCTTGAGATATTAGAGGCATCAAGCCTCAATTCCATATCCTTATAAGTGTGTTGAGTATCATTGACAACATTCAAAATCTTAGAAAAAACATCAACCTTTGATGCCATAACCTGTTTTTTAGAAGGATTATAAATTTCCCTAGCAAGATCCTTTCCAAAAGCTATCCTATGTGAATATTTATGCCTAGACATAGAAGGATCTTTCACTTCAATAGGGGTAGAAAGCTTCCCTTTTTCAATCCAGATTACTTTCTTCCTAATTGGAGGTTGTGTAGTGGTTTATTTTGAGATCCCCCTTCTATAGAACACAACTGTGTGATCAAAATTCAAATAGGAAATATATTAATCTAGAATATTTTCATAAGTCACCCTTTTCCAGAAACCCTTGTCCCTATTCTGAATCCAGATGAATGAGGGTAGAGGTTTGGAGATATCTACCTCTGCATAGATCCTCATTACACATGGTCTTGAGAGATTAAATGTGTCTGAATCAATTTTAATTGGTGTGATAATAAGATTAGTGATGATAGAAAGAGCATCCATCTTAAAAATATGAATTGATAAACCTTAAAATCCTAGAAAAACAGGAACCACAGGAGGCTCAACATCCTTTTAAAAGTCTAGAGTCATTTTTATCATCTTTATACAACATCCAATAAGTGAGTACTGAAAATAAAAAGCTAGAAAATCCACATCATTCCTTGAAAAAGAAACAAATAGTTTCCCCTTATGCCAGAAAGTATAAGGAGAAATCCATGATGAAGGTTCATCAGCATCTCACATGAAGGATCTCCTAGAAACCACATCTATAAAGGTGCAATTAGGGTTCAAAGTTTGATCGCCTCACCAACCATATCACGATGGAACTGCTTCAATGCTCCCCATTCTCCAAATAATAATACGAGAATAATGATAAAAATAAACAATGAATAACAAATAATAATAAAATCATAAGTGAATTGATAGGGATTAGTAATTACCAAAACATAAAAAAGTGGCAATGGTCCAATCAACATTCTCTCCCTTTTTGATAATTACACAACCCAAACACACTCTCTCCATTTTTTTAAGAATTAAAAATATATGAAAGATATCAAGAAGTTCATAAGAAATAAATTTATAAAAATAAAAAATCTACATTCCCTAAAAAACTAACATTTCTACAAAAATAATTCTCCAAAAAATTTAATATCTATCCCCCTATATTGCACAATAAATCACAGTAAACAATAATAATAATTTGAGTAACTTGGAATTCTTAATAAAAACAAAAATTTCATAACATGCACAATATAATAAAAATACCAACTCCCCCTAAAATCATGTATAATAAAAATATTATCCAGATGTTAAAGAAATAGGAAAAAGAAAAATATAGTAAATCTCCCCCTTGATCTAAGTTTTCCCTCTCTCTAAAATGATAAGCTAGTGAATTATCATTCTTGAAATCCTTCTGTATAGATATAAAAAACTACTAAAGGATTCATGATATAGTTAATCATATTTAATTATTTATAAAATGATATGAAAATAATTTTAAAAACAACCAAAAGTTAAAAAATTTCTAGAAAACCAAATAATAAAATGATAAATACCTGATCACTGACAATAATAAAAATAAATCCTAGTTATCCTTATTCCAATATACTATATAATAAAATAATAAAGGATATACATACTGGACATAAAGAATACATAACCTTGGCATGTAAACCGGTTTAAATATAATTATATTAGAAAAAGAATCTTTAGGAACCCATGCCACAGAGGGGTTAAATAGTTTAACATTAAATGCAGATTTTGATAGAAAATATTTCTTGTGACCATGTGATCAGAAAAATATTAAAGAATAATCATATGCATAATGAAAGAAATCAAACCATTTAAAATAGTTAACATAAGCAATGTATAGTGACCTAAGACTCTTACACATATTATTACATGATTTTTAACATGAGTATCTAATAAAAACAACCCATTGACCGAGAGGCCTAGTGTATTTAGAATACTAGGTTCATAATACATCAAAATGAGAATAATACACTACCTATTTATTTTATTCTCCATAACGAGCTCTTAAATCCATTTGAATTCTTAAAACTCCATAGGATAACTTAGAGAATACGTATAAGAAAGGGTTGAGCTAAAAATCCTAGTAAGGGAATAAAAACGATAAAGGATCATAACATATGAGTCAAATTTCATAACATAATATCATAAAATGAAAGGCTCATGAATAATAATATGAGCCCATAACATAAATAACATCAAATAATAAGATCATGACAACATAGGAATGTGGAAACAACATAAAACATGACATAAGTATAAGTCAATGATAATTACCAAGAAAAGATCACATGGTTATTGAAACTTCCCTTTTGAAGTGATATATCACTCAAGAGTACAACTATATGGAGAAAAAAAGGCACGAAAGATAATAAACACCCTTATCAAAACCCCAAGGAGTTCACCCAAGTGAAGCCTGCACAACACACTTGTATGACGCACCAGCATGACCAAGCCTGTGTGGTTCACTAGGAAGATGATCAATCAAAATCATCCCATCCTCAAGGAACAGTTGAACCAATAAACCATGACCTTAGTCTCCACCACCATGGTGCGACTAGTCCTATTAGCACCACAATACTCAAAGAGTTGATCTTCCAAGAAACTATTTAATGGGAGAGACAAAAACTAGGTACAAGATTATGAGCCTATGTAGATGCTAAATCCAGTTCTGCCTCTCTCAGAATTCATACCTCTAATCCTGAGAGTATAGGCACTATACCACCAAATAGTACCATGAGAATCACCCCATCAAATGGGATCCTCATTAAATGATAGATTAATATTCGGTTATATTAATGTCATTAACCTAAAGGACCCTTTTTCTAATGATGAGTACACTAATGAATTTGATATCCCTATGCCATATCAGGGAATCATAAGTAGCGGTTTCATGAGATGAGGAAGTAGAGGAAGATGCATTCATGGATAAAATAAATATGCAAGAAACATATCTTCTAGATTTATTTATGCTACTGAAACTCATGGGAAAGACCTTAAAAAAGTTCAAAAAGACCACAAAATTCACCCCACTTTTAATAAGATTCATCCTAACCTAATTGTTTTGTAAGACCGGTTTGAGGGGGTGAAATCATTCAATCATCCTCAGTGAGTAGGCAGAGCAATTCAATCAAAACCATTGATGATATGAGATCCGTCAACTTCTACCCAAAGGTATGACCCAACTACCACAATAAATCCATATCCTAAATCACATGCTAGGTAAAAACACCCCATGGGGAAACACACACTTTTAACCCAAAAATATGACATCCTAAAATAGTTGGCTACAGTTTCAGCCAAACTCTAAATTATGGATTCTCTCAACTTATCAAACGATCTCTTAGAAGCACTTGTGGAGGCCTTATTGATCCCTCAAGAGTTCAAAGATAAGGTCACCATTGTTAAAGTGTATCTTGCATAGATCAAACTAGTGAAATGTCACAGAATCATATATTTTACAATAAAGGACACATATACTATCATACAGGGACACATCATACCCTTATATGTGTCTAGAGGATTAGATGACATTGACATTCAACGGGCTTTCATTGATAATGGATTAGGAATCAATATCATTCTATTCAAAAAACGTTTTCAATTGGGTTATAGTGAAGCCTATTTGTCCCCTTCCACTCTAACATTTTAGGGTTATGACATAAGTAAGAAAAATCCACTGGGTTATATCAAGATCATAGTTCAATTTGGGATCCTTGTGTCTGATTCTGAATTCCTAGTTGTTCGGAAGGATATAAATTTCAATGTTCAGTTAGGGAGACCCTAGTTTCATCAACATGAAACATTCCCTTCATCACACCATCAATTTCTCAAATACTCTATTGATGCACATATTGGGACATTGCATGGTGATAAAGCTCCATTTGAGTCTTGCGGGTCTCAGTACATCGATGCGGGATTTTACCTAAGGGAAGGGAAACAACCCATGATTGATTATTTCACTTGTGTTATGGATCCAAATGGTCTATAAATGAATCCATATAAACCGTTCAAAGAAATTGGCAACAAATATGTGTTTCCCATCAGCTGGGTTGAAAAAATGAGTTTAGAGTTGAGCGTGTAATCATTGACCCTCATGATATCAGTCATGATGACTTGACCTATTGATGATAAATAGGCCTTTGATTCTAAAATTAGTGTCAACATGTCGAGTGAAAATTCCCCCACTTCACATTTGAAGCTTCATCAGGCCCCCATGTCATTGGATACATTGTAAGAGGCCCTTATATCACAAATGGGGATTGGGGAATTCCTCTACTTTATCTTATAGATGTCGAAATGATGATTCCTCCTCTAACTTTGAATATTTACCTTTTCCTACCTTCCCTCCTAAGGTGGGTATGGAAGAGGAAGAGGAAGATGAATAGGAAGAGGAAGAGTAAGAGGAAGAGGAAGAACTCAAATATTCCCCTCCAACATTCAAGGAATGCATCTCTACCATTATCAATGAACTATGGTAGATAAATATGGGTACATAAGAAGATTCGTGACCCACATTGATCAGTTAAGCTATGTCCACTGATGAACAAGAAGTATATAATTATTTTATAAAATAGAATCAAGACTTTTTTTATTGGAATTACAGAAAAATACCAGGCCCTGAACCTGATGTGGCTACTCACCACCTGGGTCTGTCAGAAGACCACTATGGTTTCAAGTAGGCAACCAAAAGGATGTATCCGACTCACACTACCAAAGTATAAGCTGAAGTTGATAAACCCATCATGGAAAAGTTCATTAAATAATTATAATACCTGAAGTTTCTCACCAATATTTTCCCATTAAAGAAGAATAATGGACATATCATAGTTTACATCAACTTTATATATCTTAATTGGCATTATCTAAAAGAGGATTTCCTGATTCCAATTACAAAACTTATGATCGATGAGATGGATAGATATAAAGATATAAACTTTATGGATGGTTACTCAGGATATAATAAAATCTAGATAGACCCTGATGATGAATAATCCACTAATTTTATGGCACCCTAAGGGGTATACTGCTATAGGGTGATGCCCTTTGGTTTGAAGACTTCTAGCACTACATATCAATGCACCATGCATCACATCTTCAAAACTTTATTGGGAAAGTCCATCAAGTGATATGTCAAAGATATATTAGTGAAATATAGGTGATGTTCTAATCATGTTTTCAATTTGGATATCATTTTCAACAAGACATGACAACATAGCCTGAAAATGAACCCCTTAAAGTGTGATTTTGGTTTTACCTTAGGAAAATTTCTTGGATTTTTGGTACACCATCTAGGAATTGAAGTTAAAATTGAGAAGAAAAAGTATATCTTTCAAATGTAACCTCCTAAAACCCCCAAGTTTTGATAGTACTATAAGGATCCCTCACTTACATTCAACACTTTATAGTGAATCTTATAGGCAAGTTCTTTCCCTTCACCAAGTTAATGAAAAAGCGGGTCAATTATTAGTGAAATGATGACTTTGAATAAGTATTTGGTAGTCTTTATAAATATATTTTGATTCCACTAGTGTTGATACTACCCGTTGAAATAAATACACTCATCTTACATATAACAACTTTAGATTGATTTCTAGGTGATTTCCTCAGACAAAATAATGACATAAGGAATGAAGACAACCTCTATTATCTTAGTCAAACCATGCTTGATAAAAATACTTATTATTTAGATATCAAGAAGAATCATCTAGAATTAATCTTTGTATTTTAGAAAATGAGGCACTACCTGGAATACCGTGAGTTCCCTTTGGCCATTTCATAATGAATTTCTCAAATAAATCCTCAATCATCCCATGTTGACTAGATGTTTGGAAAAGTGAGTAGTCATATTGCAGTATTTTTAAATTTAGTCCGTACCTCAGAAAATGATAAAAGGATAGAGGCTAGAAGATTTCATTTTAGAACATAACTCTACAGAAACAATACTGTTAAATACTAAATTTCCTAATGAATATATTTTATCTATTCAAAGTGGCCCCCAGACATGGGAGATGTATTTTTACAGAACATCTAAAATCCTAAAAGGAAATAGAATGGAAGGCCCTGAGTTAAATAAGGTTGGGTTGGGAGTCATTCTTATCTCCCTAAAAAAGATTATTTTACCTTACTTCTTATTACTATCATAATGATTCACCTATAATGAGGAAAAATACCAAACCCTCATTGTAGGAATATAACTAGAACTATAAATTCTAGTGGACCACTTGAGGTTAAAAGGCAATTTAGAGTTAGTGATCAAGCAGATCGATGATGATTATACTATCAGAAAGGAAGAACCAATCCCCCTTCTTGACTATATCCGAGGGTTGATGGTAGAATTACACTCGAATCCAATATTAACCCACATCCTACATTCAAAGAATACCTGGGATGACACCTTAGAAAATGTGGCAACAACTCTGGCAGATCCAGACAGGGATGGAACATTGATCAACACTATGAACCAAAAAATAGTATCACCATTTTTATATGACAACATGAAAGGGATAAATGAGGTCAACTCTATCCATGATCCAGATGGTCTTGAAAGTGGTTGGATGATGCCTATAATGGAATATCTCTAAAATGGAACTATTATATCAGAAAAATCCAAAAAATAGAAAATCTAATGATGGTAAGTCAACTTTACTTTTTATGATATCTTAAATCATCAAAATATCCTCTATAAACAGAGCTTTGATGGAGTCATCCTTAGAGGCATTTATAAAGAAGATACTTTCACTGTTATGAAAGAAGTATATAGAGTATGGGTGGGATATCCCTTAGGGGGGATATGGACTATATTTCTGGCTTGTGTGTGTGGTGTGTGTGTGTTTAATGTAATTGTACCCCCAAGAAACTAATATATATGTTGGTTCTTATGGTTCCCACCAATCAGGGATCAAGATTTCTCATCGAATCCAAAGTATTGGGTATTTATGTCCTTCAATGACACAAGATTGTACATAATTCACCAAAAAGTTTCATTCATATCAAGGTCTTTCCAACTTCATTCATCAACCCCTAAAGTTGTTGCACATCTCTAGATAATCCTGGAAGTTTTCCATAAGGGGGATGAATATAGTGGGTCCATACCCTCCCACTATAGCTAAGCAGTTCAAGTACATCCTTACCACTACCAACTTCTTTTACAAATGGGCCAAGGAAATATCCCTTAAGGTTTTCAGAACAAAGAGAATCATCAATTTCATGAAGTAAAACATCATCACCATATTTGGTGTCCCTCAAACAATACCAATGGAAAATAACAAAAATTTATACACTTCCTAATTGAAGAGTCTATACCAGGAGTACAACATTGAGTCTAACCATTTATCTTGTTATCACACTATAAAAAAAAGATAGATTGAAGATTTCAATAAAACTATATCAAACCTAATCCAAAAACATGGTCGAAAAAGATAATAAATATTGACCTGATAAACTTCTACATACCTTGTGGACTTACCAAACCACAACTCATATTGCCACACAAGAAACCCTATATTCACTGGTATAAGGGACAAAATTAGTCTTTCCCATCGAGGTCTAATTTACTTAACTTATCATTTCCATATGTGTTCAAATATCCATAGATGATCTATCTAAAAAGAAACTAGATGAATTATAGTGTCTTGATGAGAAAATACCGTGCACCTTATATCATTTATAGGTTATTAAAAATTGTATAACACAAGATTTTAATAATAAAGTTTTCCTTTTCTCATTCATCTAAGGGGAATTGGTACTAGTTCTCAGAACCCCAATGATACCAGGGAAGAAACCTCCAAATATGGAACCAAAGTGGGAAGGAACTTATATAATACATAAGGTTTATTCTAAAGGTGCTTAATCATTATCCATAATGGGAAGGTAGTGCATTACTTCCCTCACCAATGTGAGGTTTCTTAAAAATTACTTTACATAATACCACCATGAGAATCAAGCCCTGGTGGCAAGACTCTAATATTCACAAAATCTTAATGTCATTTCTGCATGACATTAAATTGAAGGGAAGTATCCTTGGTGCATGATGTTAAACTATAGGGAAATATCCTTATCGCATGACATTAAACTGCAGGGAAGGCATCCTAGTTGCATGATGTTAAACTACATGACATGAGGTCCCACTTGATCCTGGCACTAAAACCTCATTGATGATAGGGTTTCCTTCTTTACCAATTTAGGACATCACTTCATTGCAAATTCACTAGACATAAGATGGACCTGTGCAAAAGAAAAAATATCCCCTCCCTGCATATGGGTCATACCTTCATAAGGAATCTTCCATATCAAAAATATGTGTGGATTAATTCATGTTACTATAGGATATGTAGTAATATCCAGATCTCAAATCCTAGTCCCAACTGAAACATGAAAAAATGGCTCTCTTTTCTCCTGTATATGATCTTGATCCATGCAGGAAATTCCAACATGGGTTCCCTCATTCCAAAACTCTTGGTTGAGACAAATGCTTAATTCCTTACATATGTGTCAGATTTGTGCAAGGAATATTCCACATGTTCTTGGTTCTAGTCTAAATTATCCTTTTATACCCAAGTACCTTCCTTTCAAAAATCACACTCTACATATTAGAAAATTCAGATCTCTATAATACTTCCCTAATGATCAATGAAAAATTTATTCATGTTTCAAAGGAACCTATATTTTTTCTAGGCATACTATGCCTAATATGTATCTACATAATGTGTGCCCTCAATGCATCCTGTCAACCAGAGAAAACTTTGTCGTTAGGAGAAGATCCTTTTATCTTCATATGCCTTGAAAACATCATAGCAGAAACCAATTTTCAAAAATGGTCCATAGTCATTCCATATGTACTTGTACTATATCATTTTATTAGACCTGAGAACCCCAAAATAATGGATTAAAACTCCACCCTTCATGCCCATAGAATTCCGGAGCATTCTTGGCCAGATCACCATGAAATAAAAAATCAAGTGGTACCCACTAGGAACAACCCTTGATTGGTGTTTTGGTATAATTTGGATAACTCTTTGAATTTTATTATTTATCAAATTGATCATGAATCATGTGGGCTTAAATATTTTTAGATATTATTCCAATTTTCAAGTTTAAGTCATGCCACAACCAAAATCAACTACCGATTCTTATTAGACAACCATAAAGGGCGTGGTTAGTCCTAGATGCAAGAACATAAAAGGCACACCATTGATCAAAGATATGTGACCTTAAATTCTATCCACCCATCCACCTGAGAACTATGACATTAATTTTAGTGTATATATCTGTGAGATCTTTTGAACTATCATTTGGGCTCTCTATTCATGTCAGGGGTATTTTCCTTTACTTTTCTATACAGACTGACTCAACAACTAGTTTTGTCAAATATATACAACCTTAAATTGAATAAATCTTACGTCCTAGTCATATGAAATTAAAATACATGGAAATTTCCATATCATAAGGCATTAAACTATATGAAAACTCATCCTCACCACATTACATTAAATGGAATGTAAAACATCCTCACCATAAGATTTTAAACTATGTGGTTCACATCCCTATCACATGACATAAAACTGCATGATCCTTTGGACCTTACTTGAGAGGAACCCTATTATTGATGCCATTATCCCACATCACTACTAATTTACTTCAGAACTACATGTGTCTTGATTATCTCTTTGACAAGATATGAAAAAATTCTTGGATTATTCAACCTATTCCTAGCCACACAAAAAAATAATTCCCCACTCTCATGTGGGTGAGCCAGATCTGTATAGGAGAGTCCAACATGATTTTTCCTTTAATTTATAAACCCATATTAAAAAATTTCCCTCTCATTTCATAATATCTTGATCAGTGTGGGGAAATTCTTCTGTTATAATTAAATATGAATTGATTCTCACTCTAACGAGATATGTAGTGATGCCTGTATCCTACACCCTATTTCGACCGTAATATGATAGAAATTCCCTCTCCCTGTATAAAAAACTTGATTGGTGTGAGGATCCTTTACCTTAGAACTATGTATGACTTGATTCCTATCTATAAAGGATATGTGGTGATGCTTAGAACTTTTTTCCTAGGCCCAACCATAAATTTTGAAACAAGGTGTGATTGTCTTCACCAGTATTTAACCCCCACATCATTCATTCATGTCGGATTCCTCCTTATTAGTTGACAAAGACACTACATCCCCACCTTCTGGTCCTAGAAATAAGACCCTAAAAGGTGCATTGAACGTCCTCATCGTAAGACTTCAAACTACATGGTTGAAGTACCCTTTCACATGATGTAAAACCACATGTTTATTTTCCCCTTACCTCAGAGGACCTATGATTCTAGTGTTGGTCTCTTAATTCACCATCTTTATTTTACTTTCATCCATGTGATGTGGGAAACCCTCACCATTCCTTGTTTCTCACATTGATTATAGCTCATGTAGGCTTAGTAATTTTTTAGGGGCCTCCCCGCATGGTCAAGACGCATCAATTCATGCTAGGGTTAACACAGTCCTAGATGCAAGACCTTAAATGGCACACTGTATGTCCTTGACACATGACGTTAAACTAAAAGGACACATCCTTTCCATAATATGTTAAACTTCATGGTTCATTTCCCTATCATATTACATAAAAATATGCATTGTTTTGGCCCTTGCTTGAGAGGACCACCATTCCAGGTGCTAGTCTCCCATCAAAACTTTAACCTAGAACTACTTATGGATTCATTATTATTTTTATGAGATACTTAGTGATGTTGGGTCCCTTTTCTAGGTCCATCCATGAAACAAAAAAACCTGCATCCCTTCTCTCATCCATAGGGCCTCAATCCATGCATGAAATTACAACATGGGTTCTCTCACTCGAATGGACCTAAGGCCTTATTTTTATTTATTTTTGATAATCCCCCTTTTAAGGGGTGGAGAGGAACCCTACATGACCTATAGGACCAAGGCACAAGGCCCATACAAGGCCCAATACAAGACCTTAAAGGCCCAAGACCTAACACAATTGAAACAACTCCTCCTTAGCATCTACATCTTGAAGGTGCTTAACTACCCACCTCGCATGGATGATTGGATAGCATTTCCCCATGCAGAGATGCATGGTGCCTGGCCCCGATGGTAGTTTACATACCATACAATTCTTCTAATATTGTTAGCTCTACTTTGATGGTTTCTATTTTTGATCTGAATCCTCATATGGGCCTTCTCCTATGTGGTCTTCTTGAGTTTCTTCTTGGTCTTTTCTGTGGCCTGAAATCCATGTAGCCTGAAGGCCATTGGTGGCTCGAAGGCCCTTACAGCCCGAAGGCCCTGTAGCCCAAAGGCCTTTGGTGGCCCAAAGGCCTTGAGACCCATAAGTCCAAACTGGTGGCCAGAAGGCCCAAACTGGATGAATAGTTTCAGCTACTACTATACTGAATAGTACCTACTATAGTACTAATATAGTACTTATACAGTAATCCAGAAATTCTTCCCAAACCAGATTTGATCCTGGGTCTCTTGGATGCCAAAAAGGAGCCTCTACCACTCGGGTATAGGTTCGTTGGCCCAACATGGGTTATCTCATTTATGAATTCTTGATTGGAGAAAAATAAAACCTTCCTTACATACAATCTAGATCTATACGAGGAATTTTCCATCCGATGATGGATAATTTTGATCTAAAATTCTTCCCATCATACTTGTTGGATACATCCCCTCTTTTATAAACCAAACTTTAGTGTCTTGTGAAATTCAAATCTCCATAAGTTTTCTCAGGCTATCAGTGACACAGGTATTCAAATATTAAGGGAACCTCTATTTTGACTTTGCATACTATGCCTAATATGGATCTACATAATATGTTCCCCCAATGCATCCTGTTAACTAGAGACAACTTTGTCCTTAGGATAAGATCCTTGTATCTCCATATACCCTGAAAACATCATAATGGAAGCTATCTTTCTAATATAGTCTGCAACCATTCCTTACACACCCATTCCATACCATTCCTTCAATTCAAGGACCCCAAGATTCTGACATAAAAGTTCCCCTCCTTATATCCAAAAGGTGTTGGAGCATTCTTTTCCTACAAAACCTACTTCGGTCATTTTTTCCATAACTTATGGTCAAAGATGTTTGACCTAAAAAATTATTTGCATTGTTCTAGATTTCATGACCTTAAACTAACAATTAAAAGAGACATAATACTTTCTTGGTTGAAATCCCACAAAAGGGAAACCTGGAAAAAAAGCCGAGTATCAGCTCTCTAGATATGCACTTTTCATGATCTAGGTAGAATCGAGCAGTTTAAATTGAAAAGTCACAAAACTTATTAGGTTGAAAACTCACAAATAGAGATCTAAGAAAAATCTCAGTCTTTCCCGCTAAGTATTCTTTGTATCCAACTTAGGAAAAAGTTAGGGTAGTGACACAAAAGACATAAAGTTTTTAGGGCCCATCATGTGACTCTAGTAACAGTCAAACTATGCTCACTTGGTCCCATGTACTAGAAAAGTTTTAGAGCATTATCCTACCTTAGTTATCCTTATAAGTTAAATGAAGGAATAAAGAAAAAATTGATCAAGAATAAAGTCCTTATCATTTATAAGATCAAAAAGTTAGTGGAGCATCCAAAAGTTGGAGTCTCTCTTTTTTTCTTTACAAGTGAACTTCATCACAACTCTTAATTTGTTTGGTCAATGTTTGAGCCTCATCAATGTTCTATTGAAGTCCATAAACCTCTGAAGCTTTGGAATCCTCAGTAATATGAAGATATTACCTTCCTACAGTGACAAAACCTTCACCCCTAGTTTGAAAGTCCTCCAAAAATCGATGTAGCTATAAAATATCCCTTTAGTAAACATCCATATCTTCCTGGAGAAATATCAATTCAAGAGACTTATCTTCAATTCAATGTTGGTATTATTACAACTACTCATTTTGATTCATCTCCACCTATGATAACGTGGCTCAAATGTCATTATATTTTTTGATTAATCATTCCTTAGTTAACTGCTCTTGCGACCTATGATATTTATCCCATCGCTGAATGATCTCCTTCACATCATAATGAACCAAGCGGTAGTAAAACCTACCATACCCTAATGCAGTGAACTTTCTTAGTAGTTGGTAAAGTTGATAAGATAGATCTTCAAGAGGAGTCTCCAAAATTAGATTCCATATATCTTTCCAAATAAAGAGACGAGATACCCAGAAAACATTTTTGACCTTCTGGTTTTCCTCAGAACTACTCTCACGAGGAGTCACATACCCTACAATTGAATCATTAAAGGAAGAAACCTATGTTGTTTGTTCTAGGGTAATGTCATCCTCGCTTTGTGTCACGAGTTAAATCAAAGTGTAGGATTCCTCTCCAGGATCATCTGTTTAAGCTGATGAAACTGAAAGACAAATGGGATTCGTCATCGACATTTTAGGACAATCAAGGGATGGGAAGATGCATAATCAAAGTAGCTAAAAATAATCAACCATTGATGGATCAACCACTCAATTTGAGCTACCCATCATCCCCAAACTCATCATGTTAAATGAGTATTTTCTAAGGAGGAGCACCTTCTTGAGTCTGCCTGGTACCTAGGGAAGAAGGATCATGGTAATATCGCACTTCAAGATCCTAAACTGATGTTTCTTCTATTACAAGAAAATGGGGAGTCTCAACGCTTTGTTGTTGGATTTACCAAGAAATATTTTTTGTAGATAAATATGCACTAGTTAGGGGTATTGATTAATACATCATACACAAGAAGGTCAGTTGTGTGTGAAAAAAGGAAACTCACATCTATACAACTTCCCATTAAATTCCATGAACTCCTCCAAAGAGTTGAGGATATCAATATGTTGGAAAATATCTTCTATTTCCATTATTTCATTATATGTAGGGACATGTGAGATGTTTGGTCCAGGACCCAAATTTATCCCATCCAATTAACCCACCATTATTTCAATAGGTACACTACCAGAGATCTGGGTAAGGGATGCGCCAGCTTTTATCAGTGCTAAGCAGAAAGCACTGATAAAAGGGGGGACTTTATTAGCACTAGTTAAAAGCAATGATAAATCTACCCTTTATCAGCACTATTATTAGCGCTGATAAAAGTTTTTAATAAAAAATAGTATTAATTTATATAAAATTATTATATTTATATTCAAAAATAATTTTTATTTGTATATATTAAATAAAAAACACATGTTTATGATTAATATATTTTTTTAATAATTCAAATATATACATAATGTTTTTCAAAAAGTATTTATAAGACTATAATTAAATAAATATATATTTAAATAACTATAAGATTATAATAAATTTCATTAAATAATAAATATGTTTATTATATTTATTATATTTATAATTATATATTTATAATTATATATTTATAATTATATATTTATAATTATATATAAATACTTTTTAAATATATATATTTATAATTATAAATATAAATAAATAAATATATTTAAATAAATATATGTCTCAAATGAATTTGGCCAATAAATATATTGATGGGTGAATATAATTGACGTTCATATGTTATGTATCATGAATGTTCATTTATACATTACACCCTCATTTACTATTCATGTTGTCTATATTGATGACTCGTTTTTTATGATCTATACTTCACTAGGTATATGATTCATTCATGTTATATATATACATTTAAATAATTATAAAATTACAATAATTTTTTTAAAATGATAAATATATTTATTATATTTATAATTATATATAAATGCTTTCAAAATATGTTTATTTATAATTATAATTATAAATACATAAATATATATTTAAATAAATATATTTCTTTAATGAATATATATATATCATTAGATAATATATTAATTTTTTTTATTTATGTTTATATATTGTAGTTGGGGCTTGGCTTAGTGGTAAGAAATATTTAATACTATATTAAAAAACCTGGGATCAAATCCAGGAAGCATAAAAAATCTGAGGATAAAAAGGGCGGTGATGCCCAGCCGGTGCAGCGGAGGTGGGCCCTAAGCGGTGTGTGGGGAAACTCAGTCAAGTAATGCCCTTCATGGATGAAAATTGGAATCGTGGATGGGGCATCTGGGAAATGGGTGAGTTGGTTACTGAAGGTTGTATCCTGACCCTGAGGTTCCAAGTTTGAGTCCCTCGCAAGGCAATGCGCACTATATGCCATTATAACCTCTCATGGGCCCCTCTACTCTGTTGGGAACTGGACTATTCCCAAGTTTGGCCACCTTGGGCCTTGTTAGGGATGTGTGGTGCATAGGTGGTGAGGCCTCACCTATACCTTGTTACCCAAATACACATTTTA
The DNA here is from genome assembly GCA_963277665.1 of Viscum album. Classification (NCBI taxonomy): domain Eukaryota; kingdom Viridiplantae; phylum Streptophyta; class Magnoliopsida; order Santalales; family Viscaceae; genus Viscum; species Viscum album. Next base: position 1,843,429,409 of record OY728129.1, on the reverse strand, counting down.
TCACAGGGTATGGGTGAGTTGGTTATTGGCGGTGGCGTCCTGACCCCGAGGTTCTGAGTTCGAGACCCTCACAAGGCAACATGCACTCTATTCCATTATAAACTCTCATGGGCCCTCTACTATGTTGGGAACTAGCCTAATCCCAAGTTTTTCCACCTTGGGCCTCGCTGGGGACATGTGGAGAATAGGTGGTGAGGCCACCCTATACCTCGTTACTCGAATACATGTTTTCCCATGGGGCATGGGTGAGTTGGTTACTAGTAGTGGCGTCCTGAACCCGAGGTTCCATGTTCGAGTCCCTTACAAGGCAATGCACACTATATTCCATTATAACCTCTCATGGGCCCCTCTACTCCATTGGGAACTGGCTTAAGCCTAAGGTTGGAAACCTTGGGACTCACTGGGGACATGTGGTGCACAAGTGGTGAGGCCACGCCTATACCTCATTAACCAAATACACATTTTTTTGGAGAGGTAGAATGAGAGAGTTGAGAGGGTATCTCTTTAAAAATGGCGTCTAGGGTTTCCATCGCCTGTCCAGATCTTCATTTTCCAGCCGGTGGCCCCTCACCCCACCTTCGTGATTTCCAGCTTTTGGTTCACTTCTCATCAGAGGGTCCAAATCTGTGCTCGTGACCCAGATCTACATCAGTTAATACCTCTCACTGCGGGGAAGCTTTGCTATTTGTTGGTCAACACAATGCTATGGTCTCACCAGAATCCACAAGATCTGCATGAGAAGAGTATGATCCAAACTGCACCAGGGTTTCATCCATCATGACCTTTCTCATTGCGGGGAAACTTCATAGTATGGTTCATTCGGTTGAAGTGCTGTTATGGGATCCGATTCATGGTCCTTGCTAATCTTCTCCTCGATCCTTTATTTAATGGTAGCTATTGTCGAATCTTTTTTGGGAAGGAGGTGATTTGATTCATATAGGTATGTTCCAAGATCAGCTCGTGCTGATGTTAATCTGGTGATGTGACTGGATGCTCATGATGTTTCAACTGCTGCCTGTGATGAAAACATTATGGATATTTATGGGGTGGTAAAGTTATATTTCTCAATCTAAAAGGGTTTGGATGTCCCCTCATCCATCGGAAAGGTATTTTTGCCTACATCAAGACAAACCCATCTACTATTGCAGAGCGTTTCAAAATGGGTGAACACTCCATAATTTCTCGTTTGATTCTTCCTAGGGGTTCCACTCCACTGAAAATTGAAGACTTAACTGAGAGACTCTCAGAAACCTAGGGGTTCTCATCCTAGAAGTTCATTTCTCTAGGGCGTGTCTTCTTTTATATGCTTTCCCCCTCCGATGAGTTGAAGATGCGAGCATGAGGATTTGGGTCAACATCACTCAAACCAAGTATTATTAATATCCGTGAATGGGATAAGAACTTTAATCCGCTTGAAGTTAGTCAGTCTTCTATCCAACTCTGGGTAAGGGTCTATGGTATTAACTAGATTTTATGGAATCCTAAGATACTGTATGATATTGTAATGTCAATTGGAGTTCCAATCAAAATTGAAAAAGAAACAGAGATGGCGAGATTTGGACACTTTGCCCGATTTTTGGTTGAAGTTGATTTGAATTCCACTATGGTGGATCATGTTATGCTATCCACTGATGATTATGATCTTGATTTATGAATTTTTTATGAAAAAAATCCAAATTTTTGTTTGGAATTTAAGGTTATTGGGCATGACATTTCGATTTGTAGGAAATCTATTGTCTGTGATTTTTTCTCCCGGCATGGACATGATTCTAAGACATGTCTGAAGAAAAAGAAAAATAACGCTACCAATGATGGTGGGCATGATCAAGCTTAGGTTGAAACAACATAAAATGATGGTACTAAGCATTAATAGATTGTGCATGCTACATAGGTGGATGATGCTACTAAAAAGGATTGCACGCAACAGAGGGATCCTGCTCTTGTGTGGGATCCTAACAATGGAAGTGCAGGGGCTGGACAACCAGCTGATGGGACCTCTAAACAACTTCTAGGTGACACTAGGTGAGTGGAGGAAGGGGGTACATCTATTAGAGACATTCAGGGTATTGGTAGAAAGAAATTATAGTCATATATTGTTGCTGGGGAGCAGAATGTAGGGGAGGGAAGTGTGGATCAAGTTGCTTCAAAATCCATTGAGGTTGTTAGCATACAATTGACTAATAAGAATACATTTCCTATTATGGATAGAATGGAGTTTATTGAGAATGATTCTAGGGTGAAAGATATGTTTGCTAATTCTTCACTAGTCATTAATGACTCTCTGGAGCAGCCTCTCACTGAACCAGAGGGGGATTGGAAGCAAACGAAAACATTGAAGCGAGGTAGACATCTGAAAAATTGTGGATGGGGATGTGGTAGAGATGACAGGGCTGGGTGTGGCCGGTCTAGTATGAATTCTTCAAAGGATCTCACTTTGGAGTAGATAAAACTCAAGGAAAAGTACTCTATACTTTTCAGTCAGAAGAACTCGTAGTTAAAATATGAATTTGCGGATGATATCTCTGATCAGGATTATGGGGATGACCCTGGTTCTACCCATTTGTAGTTTTCTTTTCTATATGAGGAAATTTCCTTTATTGTTCCTCTCCTATATTCTCCTCATGCATTGTCTTTTATTTTTCAATAAATTTTGGTAGGAGCAGGTTCGCCTGACCCCAGAACCTTTCTCGGCATTTTTATAAATATATATATTTATATATTAATACACACACACACACACACATATATATTTAGTCATATAAAAATAGTTATAAAAATATTTATTTATAATTATAATTATAATTATAAATAAATATATATATTTAAATAATTATAAAATTATAATAAATATATTTATAATATTTATAATTTTATAAATATATATAATTATAGAAATATATTTATTAATATATACAAATATTTATACATCTATACAAATATTTATATTTATAATTATAAATAATATATATGTAAATAATTATAAAATTATAATAAATATATTTATTATATTTATAATTATAATTATAAATAAATTCATATTTATTTATAGTTATAAATATAAATAAATAAATATACATATATTTAAATACTTATGAAATTAAAATAAATATATTAATTATATATTGTCACGACCCGTCCCCCGGGGCCCGTGCCGTGACTACCCCAAGCCCACCTTCCATAGGCCAGGGGATGACGACTAGAACCGAAAGGCATAATCCCTAAAACTGGGAAGGCATTGACTTTATAACCTGTAATCACACGCAACCAAGCACACAACAAGATGTGAACACAAGTAAACTGAATAGAAAACAGAGTGAGTACAGTAAGTAAAAGGGGCCAGAATACAAGCCCAACTGGAAAGTACAAGAAACTAAAAGTACAAGTAAACTGGATCAAAAAGGAAGACAACTACTGGGTCATCCTCCGAGGTTCCTACCTGAAGGATAGGTACAGATCGCCTCCTCAGCACTCCACATCTTCCCGTCTCCTCTGCATACCGACACACCATATGGTCCACCTCCAGGCATCGTCCAGTCCTGGTACTCTCGACCTCAGTCAGCGCTGTCCGTTGTCTGCACCAAAAACAACGAAGTACGGGCGTAGCCCATGTAGGGGTGTGTATAATGATACTCAGTAGGGACCCTGAGACCCTCAAGGTATCACAAATCCCAAAAGGATAAACCAAAAAGTATGAAATAAACAGATAACCCTACCTAGGTATATGCCCATACATATACCTAAGTTTTCAAGTAATCCATCTCAATCATGAGGAAACACAGAGGTACTCACTCAGATCACACCAGGTATATCTTTAGGTACGGTAGTAAAGATGATTAGTTATAATTACTGAATCATCTTATCCCGTTAAGAGGCTCTACTGCTAACCTGTACAGAATCACTAGGAGCTGACCCCCACAAGATCGCTTGAGCTGACCCACACAAGATCGCTAGGAGCTGACCCACATAGGATCTCTAGGAGCTGACCCACACAGGATCTCTAGGAGCTGACCCACACATGATCACTGGAGCTGACCCCCATAGGATCGCTAGGAGCTGACCCACACAGGATCGCTAGAGCTGACCCACACAGGATCGCTAGGAGCTAACCCACATAGGATCTCTAGGAGCTGACCCACACTGGATTGATGGAGCTGACCCACACATGATTGCTAGGAGCTAACCCAAAAAGGATCACTAAGAGATCACCCGCACAGGATCGCTAGGAGATGACCCGCACAGGATAGCTAGGAGCACTCTTCTTGTTACAGCCAGCTACTAAGTTTTTGCACTAGGCTTGATCGTCTCCAGGAGAGTCCGCTCCCCAAACCACTGTTCGATTCTACAACTACCACGATGTCCCACGAAGAATTATCTCAAAGGACTGCAATGTCATAGGGGTCTCAACGGAACAGACGACACGTCATTCGGACGCCTGGTCTGTGAGTTATTAGCCTTTTAGTCCTGAGGGCCCGGTTGGATTCATGCTCGATCCATCCCGACTGTTCCTTAACTTTATCCAAAACATCAGTGGGGTATACCAAAGGGACCGTCTCTCTCCAAGATTTCCAGTGCCATTGACGGTTCATCAAACAGACGTTCGGTGCCAAATTTATGGCCAAAAGAATGTAAATGGGTTGTAGTGGGCTCGGGTCCGGTCCGTCTTGGTTGGACTAACCCGGCCCGACCCAGCCTGGGCCGAACTAGTTCGGGTCGACCCGTCTTGACCCGCTGGGTCCATCTCGGCCCGCTGGGTAGCCCGACCTGTTGGGTTCAGCCCGATCCTCTAGGCGGCCCAGCCCGCTGGGTCCAGCCCAGCAGGCCGCGAGGGGCCGCGGGTGGCCGTGAGGCCGTGGAGGGTGCTACGAGGGCGTGAGACCACAGAGCGGCTCGGCCAAGGGGTTTCCATGATGGAGTGAGGCCGCGAGGTGACTCATCCGGAGCGGCTCGGCTGCGGGGTGCCGCGAGGGCGCGGCGTGGGGCGGCTCGGCCGGAGCGGCTCGACCACGGGGTGCCGCGAAGGTGTAGCACAGGGTGGCTCAGCCAGAGCGGCTCGACTGTGGGGTGCCGCAAGGGTGCGACACGGGGAGGCTTGGGTAGAGTGGCTCAGCCGCGGGGTGCCGTGAGGGTGCGGCGCAGGGTGACTCGGCCGGAGCGGCTCGACCGTGGGGTGTCGCGAGGGCGCAGCGCGGGGCGGCTCGGCCAGAAAGGAGGAGGCCAAGGGCGGTGGTGGCCACAGATGGCGGGGGCTGCAGGCGACAGGGGCCACGGGCGGTGGTGGCTACGGAGCGGCTCCATTGATCCGTCGCCTTCGTTGCGGCCAGTGGTGATGCTGGCCGCCGTTCTCGTGCCCCTTCTTGGTTGGTCGCCGACCTCCTCCATCATGAAGAACACCACAAATCATTTCAAGAATTATGGAGAGGACGAGCCATGTTTGTTTGGACCACACTCTCCGCATTATAGCAGTAGCAAGCGACTATAAACTCTCTTTGAATTACGAAGAGTCATCATGAACGAACAAGGGAAGAATTTCAAACAACCACCCTACCTCATTTGTTTGATTCGTTGAAGATTGTCCGCAGGGAAAGGGTCAATGCTGTTGGGAATAGAAGGATGTCGGTGACATCAGCGTCTCCTCATTCTTCGGTGGAGATGTTCCTCATTGGCGATCCTTCGATGGAGTTTTAATAAAAATTTATCAAAGGAGAAGCGTTCTTCATTGGCGTTCTTCGTTGGAGAATGTGTTCCTCCAAGTTCTCCCAAGCTCTCACCTTTACCAATGATTATTTTCCCCTAACCCACCAAAAAGAAAAGGGTAGCTAATATAATAAAAATATGCTGGCATAATTTCAAAATGGAATAATTAATTAATTAAGTTGGTGGGTTGGCTTAATTAATTAAGGAAAGGGGTTGGCACAATTAAGTGAGGAATCTCAAGAGGTTTCTCCCCACTTAATAGGGAGTTCAAGAGGTTTCAAGCCTCGGGTGGTCCCCACCACCATAACCTCTCATGGGAGGTTAGTTCAGGTGGTCCCCACCACCATAAACTCTCTTGGGAGGTTTAGTTCAGGTGGTCCCCACCTATGAAACATCCACATAGAAGCTCAAAAAAATAAAATAAAAATGTTACAAAATTTTTATTTTATTTTATTCTTTTATGAAAAACTCCAAAACTATATTTCACCCTCGACCTACTATGGTTGAGTTGTAGGTCTCCTTAAGTGAATACCAGCGCTGCGAGTTCAACGGTGGCCTCGAATTTCAATTTCGAGCACTGGTTCAAAAGTTAGAAAAACCCGCTCTCACGTTTACTGAATGTACCCAAAAAAAAGTTCAGAAATTCATTCCAGGCACTCCAGGCCTCAGAATCACGCGCCGTCAATTTTTGCGAACTCGTAAAATTACCATTTAATTAAAAAAATTACCTGGAATTTCTGGGTCATTACATTCTCCCCACCTCTAGGCTTTGCGTCCCCATAAGCCACAAATCAAACTAGGAAAAAAAGTGGGGGTACTGAGCACAAATCTGAGCCTCCCACTCCAATGTGCTCTCCTAGAGGTTCACATGCTACCAGAGAATGTGAACCAGAGGTATTGACTATCCACGAAGGACCCACTCCTATCGATCCTCAATCTCCACTGGAACCTCTGTAAAAGTAACCCCATCGTCGACATCCAGCTCGCCATGGTCGATGATGTGAGAAAGGTCATGCACATATCTCCTCAGCTGGGATACGTGGAAGACTTCATGCACCCAGTGCAACTAAGGTGGAAGAGCTAAGCGGTATGTCCCCTCGCCAAATCTGCTGAGGATATGAAAAGGTCTGATGAATCTTAGAGATAACTTGTCGCCTTGGTCAAATCTCCGCAAACCTCATCGAGGTGAGACTCGTAGAAAGACGTGGTCACCATCCTCAAACTCTAGAGGTCTCTGTCTCCTATCAGCATACGACTTTTTCCTGCTCTATGCAGTCTTCATCCGCTCTTTGATGATCTGCACCTTCTCTATGGTAGCCCATACCATCTCTGGTCCCACTAGTGCTAACTCCCCTGGGTCAGTCTAACACAAAGGTGATCTGTAAGGTCGCCCGTACAACACCTGAAAAGGTGCCTTCCCAATGATGGAGTGATATATGTTTTTGTATGAAAACTCCACCAAAGGAAAGTGATCCTCCCAGCTATGACCGTAGTCGAGGACGCAAGCACGCAACATGTCCTTGAGAGTCTGAATGGTCTGCTTAGTCTGGCCATCCGTCTGAGGATGGAAGGCAGTACTCAAATGAAGCTGCACCTCAAAATCCTCCTGCAACCCCTTCCATAGCTAGGAAGTAAAACGTGTATCACGATCGGAGAAAATCTTCGAGGGTAATCTATGTAGTCGCACAATCTCCTGCACATAGAGGCATCCCAAGATCTCTAATGAACCCTGGTCTCTGATCGGTAGGAAGTGAGCCGACTTGGTGAATCGGTCGACGATCACCCAATCGAGTCATGAACCCTGGATATACGTGGAAGTCCTGTCATGAAGTCCATGGATATACCATACCACTTCCACTCTAGGACCTCTAAAGGATGAACCAATCCTACTAGTACCTGATGATCTTCCTTTACTTGCTGACGTGTGAGGCACCGAGAAACAAACTCTGCTACTGATTTCTTTATTCCCGGCCACCAGTGCTGTCGTCAGAGATCCTGGTACATCTTCGCCACTTCTGGATGTACTGCTAGAGGGGATGTGTGGAACTCCCTCAACAATTCCTCCTAAAGTGACACTGGTACCATGGTACGTCCTCTAAAGAGGATGACACGCTCCCCACCTTCATAAAATCCATCAGGTGCCTGCCCTGTAGATATCTGAGCACGTCGAGTCTCGCAGTTAGCGTCCCCACGCTGCGCCTCCCTGACTCGCTGAAGAAGTGGGGGAGTGACTGTAAGAGACTGAAGAAAAGATGCTCCATCCTGATCCACAAAGGATATCTGTAAAGCATCCAGCTGCTCCGTCACCTCGCCTTGTAGCTGTATACCAGACCTCCTGTTGAGTGCATATTCTAAAACATTCCCCTTCCCAGGAGTATAGACTATCTCGAAATCATAGTCCTGGAGGAACTCAAGCTAACATAATTGTATCAAGTTCAGGTCTTTCTGAGAGAAGATATACCCGAGACTCTTGTGATCAGAGTACACTATAAAACGCTCTCCCATCAAGTAATGTCGCCACATCTTCAAGGCTAAGATCACTGCTTCTAACTCCAAGTCATGGGTAGCGTAGTTCTGCTCATGCTGTCTCAACTGTCGAAATCCATATGTGATCACTGCTCACTCCTACATCAGGACACATCTGAGTACGGTCCCTGATGCGTCGTAGTAGACTACGTACCCTACGCCCTCCTCCAGTAGCCTCAAGATGGGGGAACTAGTCAGCCTCCACCTTAGCTCTTGAAAGCAATGATGACATCTCTCTAACCACATGAAGGGTTTCCCCTTATTCGTCAATGCTGATAGAGGTGTCGTAACTCTGGAGAAATCTGGCACAAACCTCCGATAATATCCATCCAAACCGAGGAAACTCCATACCTCTGTCACACTCCTGGGTGGATCCCAAGAAAGTACCGCCTCAATCTTCGCTGGATCCACTGCAACTCCAGCCTCCGATATGACATGTCCCAGAAAGTGAACCTCTCGGATCCAGAACTGGCACTTCGAGAGATTACCATAAAGCTGGTGCTCTCAGAGTGTGTCTGAAACTATCTACAAATGATAGACATGCTCCTCCTCAGTAACCGAGTAGATAAGAATGTCATCAATGAAGACTACTACAAAGTGATCAAGGTATGGCTGAAATATCCTATTCATGAGTCCCATGAACACTTATAGAGTGTTTGTTACAATTAATGGAATAACCAAGAACTCTTAATGGTAGTACCGACAATCTTAAAGTCATCTTCTGCACATCCTCATCTCGCACTCTGAGCTGGTGATAGCCTGATCTGAGTTCTATCTTCGAGAACCACCATGCTCCCTTCAGCTAATCAAAGAGGTCTTCAATCCTCAGAAGTGGGTACTTGTTCTTCACGGTCACCTGGTTTAGGCGCCAATAGTCGACACAAAGTCTCAAACTCCCATCCGCCTTCTTGGAGAACAAAATCAGGGCTGCCCAAGGAGAAACACTGGGCCGAATGAATCCCTTACCCTGCAAGTCCTCTAGCTGCACCCGCAGCTCACGAAGCTCCGCAGGAGCCATCTGATATGATGGTGTAGATATTAGTTCCATATCAGGGTACAAGTCAATATAAAATTATAATTCTATGCGAGGAGGTAGACCCATAACATCATCAGGGAAAAAATCCGCGTACTAGTCCACCACTACAGGATAACTCAGACTCTCCACATCAACCGCTTCGAGGGTAAGGCTAGCCAACTGATGAGTGATCGGCTGCACTCTCCTCCAGGTAAGTCCATCATGTGCTGCAAAGGCTCCCTTCTCGCCAATGAAGGTAAACCTGGTCCCATCCGTGCGGACACACCACACTTTGCGCCTAATACAGTCAATCTGAGTATGGATTGTAGATAACCAGTACATACCTAAGATGACATCATAAGGCCTCGACGCCGCTACTAGGAGATCTCAGCCAAAGCTCTCTACTCTTAGAGTAAGCTCACACTACCAGAACCAGTGCGTAATTGTCAAATCTGCTCCCGTAGGAGTCTCTAGCCGTAAGGATCGAGCCAACGACTCCGTCGGAATCACCGAGCTCCGAACGAGGGCAGTGGAAATAAAAGAATGACTGGAACCTGTGTCTATAAGAACTACAAATAAGGTGGAGTAGACATAGATCGTACCCCGTATCATCTCAAAAGCGCTGTGATTGTAGGACTCAACTCCCTGGAGCTGAGCTTGCCCCTGTCCACCTGCTCCCTGCGGTTAGGGTGGACCTTCTGGTGGTGGTGGAGGTAACATCTTGAAATGTCTCCCACTACCAGCTGCATGACCAGCTCCTCTGCCACGTCCGCCTGCTCCCTGTAGACCTCCTCGGTCGAATCTTTGTATCTGTCTAGGTGGTACTTAGATCGTCTGCTGATCATACATACTGTGGGTTAGACAGTCACGAGCCATGTGACCCTACCTTCCGCAAGCATAACACTTCCTGCTCCTGGCATGACCGTATCTACCTCAGGTGCCTCTTCCAACCGACCCTGAATCATGCGGTTGTCCACCTGTAGTTTTTTTCTTCTTGGACCTCTGCATCATCTATCTTTTTCCAACTGCAGAAGACTCTGCTACATGATGACTGGTGGTGGGTCTCGCTGTTGGTGACTTCTCAGCAAGAAAACTCTCCACTAAGAGGGATTGTTCTAACACCCCCGCCTGCATCGGGATGTTGAGTGAGATCATCAAAGCCCTGATCTCTCACCTGAGTACTTGATCAAAGGTTCGGGCCCTGAATAATGGGTCCCGCACTATATCTGTGGAGTAGCATGAGAGGTCAGTGAACCTCACTGAGTACTAAGCCACAGTCATGCTGCCCTACTGCAGATGAAGTAGCTCCTGAATGCGCACTGCGCGAAGAGTCGCTGGAACAAACTCTTCCCAAAATAGGCTCTCGAAGTCTGCCCAGAGAAGAGTCACCTCATCATGAACCTAGAGCATCAAGATCCACCATATTCCTGCTACAACCTGTAGAAGGCTGGTGGCAAGGATCACCATGAGATCGACTGGTGTCCCTACCAGTCGGAAGACTCTCACTACAGCCTCCATCAAATCCTCAGCTGCCAGTGGGTCCGTCACTCCCCTGAACCCGGGTGGCCTCTGGCACTGGAACTCATGTAACGTGCTCAAGCAGTGTGCATTGTCCGCTGCTGGGGCTGGTGGCATCGGTGGCCCAATAGGGATTGGTACCTCTAGTGCCTCCGCTGGTGCCTCTAATGGAAAAGGGCCCCGCACTAAGGCCTCATCGCTCGATGGGTTATCAGTGCGTAAAACTCTCAGAAGCCTAGCTGACTGTCTACGTGGAGGAATCCTAAAAAGAAATAGGTGCGCCGTGGTCAACATGTTATACCTGGTGAGATGACTTAAGAGATCACAAATAAAACTCTTGAAAACACACACACAATCAGTGTTTTCATGCACTAAGTTGGAAATCAAAAGTCAGGGTCCTGGTGTATGGATACGTCGGCCGCTGCACCAACACTGGATTCCCTAAACTAATAACCACACTCACTACACTTAACACTATTTCCGTTAAAAAGAAATATCAGAGTCCTATGTTCTATGGTAGAACCGACTCCTCTGAAACCAATTTGTCATGACCCGTCCCCCGGGGTCCGTGCCGTGACTACCCCAAGATTTCCTTCCATAGGCTAGGGGCTGGCGACTGGCACCGAAAGGCGTAATCCCTAAAACTGGAAGGCATGACTTTATAACCTGTAATCACACGCAACCAAGCACACAAAAATATACGAACACAAGTAAACTGAATATTAAATAGAGTGAGTACAGCAAGTAAAAGGGTCCAGAATACAATCCCAACTGGAAAGTACAAGAAACTGAAAGTACAAGTAAACTGGAGAAAAAAGGAAGACAACTACTGGGTTATCCTCCGAGGTTCCTACCTGAAGGGTAGGTACATATTTCTTTTTCATCACTCCACTTCCGCCCGTATCCTCTATGTACCGACACGCCGTATGGTCCACCTCCAGGAACCGTCCAGTCCTGGTACTCTCAACCTCAGTCAGCGCTGTCCATCATCTGCACCAAACACAACGAATTGTGGGCATAGCCCGTGTAGGGGTGAGTATAATGATACTCAGTAGGGACCCCGAGACCCTCAAGGTCTCAAAAATCCACAAAGGATAAACCACAAAGTATGAAATCAACAGATAACCCTACTTAGGTATATGCCCATACATATACCTATGTTTTCAAGTAATCCATCTCAATCATGAGGAAACACAGAGGTACTGAATCAGCTCACACCAAGTATATCTTTAGGTACAGTATTAGAGATTATTAGTTATAATTACCAAATCATCTTATTCCATTAAGAGGCTCTGCTGCTAACCTGGACAGAATCTAGGAGCTGACCCACACAAGATCACGGGAGCTGACCCACACAAGATCGCTAGGAGCTGACCCACACAGGATCGCTAGGAGATGACCTACACAAGATTTCTGGAGATGACCCACACAGAATCTCTTGGAGCTGACCCACATAGGATCACTGGAGTTGACCCACACAAGATCGTTGGAGCTCACCCACACAGGATTGCTAGGAGCTGACCCACACAGGATCGCTAGGAGCTGAACCACACAGGATCGCTAGGAGATGACCCACACAGGATCGCTGGAGTTGACCCACACAGGATCACTAGGATCAGACCCAAACAGGATCACTAGGATCTGACCCGCATAGGATCGCTAGGAGCTGACCCCCATAGGATAGCTAGGGGCACTCTTCTCGTCACTGTCAGCTACTAGGTTTCCGCACTAGGCTTGCTAGTCTCTGGGAGAGTCCGCTACCCAAGCCACTGTTCGATTATCTAACTACCATGATTTCCCATGAAGAAGTATCTCAAAGGACCTCCACATCATAGGGGTCTCACCGCAACAGACGACGTGTCATTCAGATGCCCGATCTGTGAGTTAATTGCCTTTTAGTCTCGAGGGCCCGGTTAGATTCGTTCTCGATCCAACCCAACCGTTACCCAACTTTATCCAAAACTCTAGTGAGGTATACCAAAGTGACCGTCTCGCTCCAAGATTTCTAGTGCCGTTGACGGTTCATTAAACAGACGTCAGGTGCCAAAGTTATGGCCAAAAGAATGTAAATGGGTCGTAGTGGGCCCGGGTCTGGTCCGAACCAGTCGGACTGACCCGGTTCGGGTTGACCCGGCCCGACCCACTGGGTCTGGCTCAGCCTGCTGGGTGGCCTGACCTGTTGGGTTCGACCCGGACCGCTGGGCGGCCCAGCCCGCTGGGTCCAGCCCGACAGGCCGCGGAGGGCCGCGGGTGGCCGCGAGGCTGCAGAGGGTGCCACGAGGGTGTGAGACCACGGAGTGGCTCAGTTGGGGGGTTTCCGCGAGGGCACGAGGCTTCGGGGAATCTCAACCGGAGTAGCTCAGTCATGGGGTGCCGCGAGGGCGCGACGCGGGGCAGATCAGCCGGAGCAGCTCGGCCGCATGGTGCCGTGAGGGCGTGGCGCGAGGCGGCTTGGACGGAGTGGCTCAACCGTGAGGTTCTATGAGGGCGTGGTGCGAGGTGGCTCGGCCGGAAGGGCGGGGGCCGTGGGTGGCGGTAGCCGCGGACGACGGGGGATGCGGGCGACGATGGTCATGGAGCGACGCCGTTGCGCCGTCGCCTTAGTCGCGGCCGACAGTGATGCCGACCGCCATTCTCGTGCCCCTTCTTGGTTGGTCACCGACCTCCTCCATCGTGAAGAACACCTCAAATCATTACAAGAATTACGGAGAGGAAGGGACATGTTTTTTTGGCCCACACTCTCCGCATTAGAGCGGTAGCAAGTGACTATAAACTCACTTTGAATTATGAAAATTTATCAAGAACAAATAAGGGAAGAATTTCAAACAACCACCCTACCTCGTTCGTTTGATTCGTTGAAGATTGTCCACGGGGAAAGGGTTGATGTCGTTGGGAATAGACGGATGTCGGTGACATCGGCGTCTCCTTGTTCGTCGGTGGAGATGTTCCTCATTAGAGATCCTTCTACGGAGTTTGGAGAAGAATTTGTTGAAGGAGAAGCGTTCTTCGTTGGCGTTATTCATTGGAGGATGTGTTCCTCCAAGTTCTCCCAAGCTCCCACCTTTGCCAACGATTATTTCCCCCCAACCCCCCAAAAAGAAAAGGGTAGGAAATATAATAAAAATATGTTGGCATAATTTCAAAATGGAATAATTAATTAATTGAGTTGGTGGGTTGGCTTAATTAATTAAGGAAAGAGGTTGGAACAATTAAGTGGGGAAGCTCAAGAGGTTTCTCCCCACTTAATAGGGAGTTCAAGAGTTTTCAAGCCTCGACTGGTCCCCACCACCATAACCTCTCATGGGTGGTTAGTTCAGGTGGTCCCCACCACCATAACCTCTCATGGGAGGTTTAGTTCAGGTGGTCCCCACCTATGAAACATCCACATGGAAGCTCAAAAAAATAAAATAAAAATGTTACACAATTTTTATTTTATTTTATTCTTTTACGTAAAACCCTAAAACTATCTTTCACCCTCGACCTACTACGGTCGAGGTGAAAGTCTCCTTAAGCGAATATCGGCTCTGCGCATTCAACAATACCCTCAGATTTCAATTCCGAGCACCAATTCAAAAGTTAGAAAAACCCGCTCGCACGTTTACTGAACGTACCCGAAAAAATGTTCAGAAATTCATTCCGGGCACTCCGGGCCTCGGAATCACGCGCCGTCAATTTTTGCGGACTCTTAAAATTTCCATTTAATTAAAAAAAAATTTACACAGAATTTCCGGGTCTTTACATATATATTTTTTATAATTTAATAATTATTTAAATAAATATATATTTATTAATATATATTTATTTAAATAATTATGAAATTATAACAAATATATATAAAAAATATATTTATTTTAATTTTATATGTATTTAAATATATATATATATATAATTATAAAATTACAATAAATACATTCATTATAATATTATATATATATATATATTTATAATTATATGAAAATATTTATAAATATTTTTATTTATAATTATAATTATAAATAAATAAATATATATTTAAATAATTATAAAATTGTCATAAATATATTTATAATAATTATAATTTTATAAATATATATAATTATAGATATATATTTATAAATATATACAAATATATATAATTATAATTATAAATAATATATATATATATATATGTAAGTAATTATAAAATTATAATAAATATATTTATTATATTTATAATTATAATTATAAATAAGTATATATTTATTTATAGTCATAAATATAAATAAATAAATAAATAAATAAATATATATATATATTTAAATACTTATGAAATTAAAATAAAGAAATCAATTATATATATATTTTATAATTTTATAATTATTTAAATAAATATATATTTATATATATTTATAATTATAATTATAAATATAATAAATATATTTATTATAATCTTATAATTATTAATAATTTATTTATATTAAGTCATTATCAGCGCTTTGTATTTTAGCTATGATAAAAACTTTCTTTATCAGTGGTTTCTAAAAAGCACTGATAAAAGCCTTTCACATTTTTATAAATGGAACCCTAATAGATCCACTTACCGCTTGACCCTCAAACTTTTGTGGAAGTCGAGCTCCGTCGCCGCCTCTGCCTCCACCTTCGCCTCCACCTCCACCTCCTCCGCCCCCGCCCCCACCTTCGCCTTTGCTACCCTAACCTCCACCACCCCTGCCTCCACCTTTGCCTTCGTTTCCCCCACCTCCGCCTTCGCTGCCCCCTTCTCCGCCGCCCCCACCCCCCGTTGCCCCCACTGCCACCCCCGCCTCCGCCTCTGCCTCCGCCTGTGCCTCTTTCGCCTTCGTCGCCTCCTCCTCCACCCCGCCTCTGCCTTTACTACCCCCTTCTCCGCTTCCCCCTTCTACATTGTGTAAGGGTTGGTGTCCTGAGAACCAACTATTTTGTACTTTGATTACATGAATGTACTCTTGTTATATATTGTTCATTGTTTTACATGACTATAATATAATAATGTCTTGGAATATTTGTTGCATTAATAAGGTCATGGCAGATCCCCACTATGATGAGAACCTTGAAATGCTATAACAATATTCTTAAATAAATTTCTATGGTTGGATGACATACTATGATAGGACACAGAGTATACAAACTTTCATGTGCGAGTACTCATAAGAAGACGAGACTCTCTCTCATGGAGTTCGCACTTGGTAATCTCCAAGATGGGAGATTATAAGAACAGACCCACCAGTAGCAATTCCGCATGTCTTAGTGTCATCATACATTGCTATCTACAAGAGTGTGTAATGGTCCTTAGACTAGAAGATTATCATTAACTCATGTCATGACTCGCACACTTAGATTTACTGACGAAAACCATCACACAGACAGTTGGCGGGAAGTAGGGTACATTGGGTGCGTCATGAGTGACATGTTGTTAATGGATAAGTCGAGGAAGGATTTTTCCCTTCTATTTATGGAAGTTGATATCTCATCCCTTTGAATGAAATAGAACTGTCGCATGAAATTCCATGGCCATGGTGTAAACGACGAGTTTATTTCAGGTAGTCAAAGAATGACGGATCAAGCATATAGGTTTATGACACTACCATGAATCCTGCTTGATGAGATATTGAGACAAAGGGATTAAATTAGATAGTAAGCGTTCATATGAGGTGATACGTCAATGCGGCGTCAAATTCTTTCTCTTGGGTACCTTGAACTGTTGCTTGATAGTAATCTTGGACTTTAGGCAAGCCCGCCTAATGCCAATGAGAAAGGGGCCTAGAGGGTCACACACTAAGTGCATTCAAGTATCTCAAGTAGAATAAAGATTATTCCCGTACATGGTTTAATAATTATTCAAGGAAGCCTAAATCGTTTTAATGTTGGAGGAAGAATAAAATAAAACAAGTACACGACGTGTATCAATGATTACACGCCGTGTAGTTTTATTTTGAAAACAAGTACACACCGTGTATTATTAAATGTACACACCGTGTAGTTTTCATTTTGGAAAGGAAATGAATAAATGAAAACAAGATATACACGTCGTGTACATTGAATGTACACGCCATTTATTTTTCAATGAAAAACAAGTACACACCGTGTATTTATTAATACACGCCGTGTAGTTTTTCTAGTCGGGATTTTGAGGAAATATCGTTTTATTAAATGATATTTATTATAATCAGTGTGGGCACATGTCAAGGAATTAATGACTCGACATGGGGTTTTCAAGAGGGAGTTAATGAAATAAATAACACGCATAACGCATTTATTTATTATCATAACTCTACAACCTCAAACCCGATTATAAATATCCTCACAACCCCAACTCTTTTCCAAAGACAAGAGAATCGTTGTGCACAACAATTCTGGAGAATTCTTTCAAGGCCAAAAGAACCTCTTCCTCCAAGAACGCTCTCAAGACTGAGAGAGATCCTCTTCCATCAGATCAAGACAATCTAAGGCGGACAACGCAAGCAAAGATTTCTCCATGCTATCACCTGGAGACTCATTTGGCAACGTCCAGAGATACGATGTGCATGTGTGGATCACCGCTAGAGGAAGTCTACACTTGGATTCTACGACGCAATGACGAATCACATCGGAACGTGATCAAGAATATCAATGAAGAAAGAATGCCAAAAGGTACTTCTTTTCAATTGATTAAATTAATTATAATCAACCTGTAACGATCCTATTTTGTGGTTCTGGGAATTTCTTTTTCTTTGTCTATTTCTGTGATTCGATCCGTGGTGAATGGAGTTTATCATCGTATTGATCCCATATTGATCATTGTTTATGACAAAAATCCAAGTGGGCACATCCACCCACGCGCTTCCGCTACACCCGGAACCTTCAAATGGTATCAAAGGGAGGTTACAACATTGATTATAGTTATTTAATTTTCGTTGGTAATTTATGCATTTATATTTGATTCAATTCGAAATAAATTGTTCTATAAATCTGAATAAACGAGATCTATTCTTCCTCCTTAATTTCTTGATTCATATCATAGAAACGACCTTTTGATTTTAATTTTGATTAAGATAAAAACGAGGAACTCATCTGGAGGAGCCACTATTTCTGTCTGTATAACACGAGAATACATGGCGTGTAATGAAAACTACACGCCGTGTACTTAGGTTCAACGAACCGGTACTGGTCCGCCAAACCATGCTGTGTGAATTGATTACACCTAAGAATTTAACACCCTGTGTTGACCAGAATTAAATGGCGTGTGGGAACCGGAATACACGGTGTGTATGTTGGAGCAACATGTCCTGTAGTCCGATCCGGCCCAAGTGAAACCGTGTACATAGGAGAAGCTGTGTACCACGTACATGGGATTTCCAGTCTGGTTATCGCGTAAAAAAGAAGTATACGCCATGTATGATTTATCTACACGCCGTGTACTCCAAAATTTCCAAAGTACAGAAAACATGCCAAAGCCCCCAGTGTGTACTTTGGATAAAAGGTGAAATAAATACACACTATGTAAATATAAACTACATGCCATTTACTTTCTAGAAATGGAATTTCACTAGGTTTCCTCTAAATGTAAAAAGACACCGTACAAGGAATATGGATGAGAATAATCTCAAGGAAATTTAGAAAGGAATTTAAGATAAATAATTTATTAATTATAAGATCATAACTAATTGAATTCAAGCGCGACTTATCTTGAATAATAAAATGATTAAAATAATTTGAATTCTAAATATGCGTAAATGTCATTTCATGCTATGGATGATCATGAGCTAGACCAAAGACCCTTTGTATGTGTGTATGGTTTCATTTAAATTTGTTTAATTTAAATTCATTGGCCTGCGAGCCTTTTTCCAATAAAATGTAGGGCCTACGTGCCCATGGTTTCTTTAATGCAAACCCCATGTAATGGGGGATCTCCCAAGCCAGAGGAGATGGTTCTAAATCTAAAGTTGAGGTGAAACCAACCCAAGAAGATACAAAGGTGGATAGGTGGGAGCTGCAAAACACGAACCATCAGGTTCAAGGTGTTTTCCCTAGGTCAGGGTAAGCTTATCAAAACTGCTAGATGATCTAACCAATAAAAGCTCATGATCATGCCATCTTATTTTAATTTTGTCGAATTGCATGGTTTATTTATTATGTATGTTTTGTTTCGATCACATAATTAATAAACAATCATGTAAAGATGGAATAAAATAAAAATCGGACTATGAGTAAACATTATCAGAACATGGTTAATCACTTAATCTAGCATCACATAATATTAACAAGCATGTGATAATGAAAAACTACACATAAAATATTAAAATACCTCAATACCATATTAAGTCAGACCAAGCCTTCCATTACTTGATTAAGGAAAAGAATCAATAAAACTGTGTGTTTGACCAACCCTTGTTGGGAAACTTACTTTTATAAAGGAAGCCCTTATGAAAAATTTTAGGTTGACTTAACCATATTACACCAAGAGGTGTGTCCCTTGCTTGACTTGATGTAATATTGGAGGAAAGAGTTGAGGAAATCCAAGTCAGGATTTCCGGATTGGGGAGTCTACTCAACAGATCAAGGAACTGTAATCTCATAGTTGGCAAAGACCTACCTACCTAAATACCTTCAAATAGCTTGACCAACCCTTTTTGGGGTTATGAAAATGGGAATATGGATCCTTTCCACTAGAATTTCAAAGAAACTGGACATTCCGAGTTTAATGGTGAGGGCCATTGGGACTTGATAAAATAGTGGGAGAATTAATAAATTCATTTATTATTTTTCATAAAATGTAATCAAAAGGTACTGATAAATATGCTCTTTTAATTTGTAGAATCGAAATGAAAAACTCATCAACCACATTTTCTCTGCGATCAATTCTAGATAAAGACAATATCCTCACCGGTAGCAACTTTCAGGAATGTTTTAGGTGCCTTCAGGTTATCCTACGCCCTGAATGAAAGTTTTACGTGTTGGAGTCCTCACTTCCTGATCTGCCTGCCCAAGGGGAGAGTGATGTAGATTTCCTAGTCTATGATCAACATTTGAGCGATGCACTCGAAGTTAAATGTTTGATGATGTCATAAATGTATAGTGAGATCATGAAGTCTCATGAAGAAATGGATGCCTACAACATGCTCGAGAACCTCCGTGGCCTATACCAGGAGAGAGCAAGACAAGAAAGGTTTGAGATATCCAAGGCTCTATTTCAGAGCAATATTGGAGAGGGTTCCCCAGCTAGGCCTCATGTAGTCAAGATCATTGGCTACATTAAGCACTTAGAGGTTCTAGGGTTTAAACTCCCCAAAGAACTGGGTACTGATATCATTCTTGCATCACTCCCCTAGAGCTTCTCAAAATTTGTTGTAAACTTCAATATGAACAACATTGAGAAGTCTCTGTCTGGTCTTATTATCCTCATTCTCCAAGTGGACAATGACATGAAGCGTGAAAATCCTTATGTACTCATGGTGAATAAAAGGAAAGGGAAGGTGAAGAGATTTAAGCCCAAAGCATCTTCAAGGCCTTCCAAGAAAAGGAAGATCAAAGGGGAGGCAAGAGAATAGGAGGCTATTTGTTTCACATGTGGCAAGAAGGGCCACTGGAAGAAAAACTGCACCCAGCCAAGGAAGAAAGGGGAAGCTTTAGGTGTGTTTATTATCAAATGAAATCTATCTGTTTCTACCAATTGGGTATTAGACACTAATTGTGGTTCTCACATATGTATCCAAATATAGGAACCAAGTAGATTCAGAAATATTGACCGAGGTGAGGTGGATCTACGAGTAGCCAATGGAGCCAGAATCGCTGCTATAGCTGTCGGAGACTACCACCTCACATTGCCTACTGGGATGGTCTTGGTTTTGAAAGGATATTATTATGTACCCTCTGTAACCAAAAACATTATTTCAGTATCTAGATTAGATACTGATGGATTCATCATCAAGTTTGGAAGTGGATGTTGCTACTTTTATAAAGATAGCATTTTTTTGGTAGGGCCCATTTATATAACGACCTTTATGTGTTAGACTACACAAACCAAGTAATGGAAATAGATGAAAAAGTCAATTCACATGACTCATACCACACCCAACTTTGGCATCACCGACTAGGTCATGTCAATGAGAAACGTTTGACAAAATTACATCAATATGGGTATTTATATTATTTTGAACTAAAACCACTTGGTGTATGTCATGCATGTCTATAAGGCAAAATGACCAAAGCCCCATTTAGTGGGAAAGGTGAAAGGGCTAAAGAGCTTCTATAATTAGTTCACACAGATGTTTGTGGACCATTTCCAGTTGAAGTAAGGGGTGGGTTCTCATACTTCATAACTTTTACTGATGATTTTAGTAGATATGGATATATTTACTTGATGAGGTATAAGTCAGATTCTTTTTATCGGTTCCAAGAATACAAGAATGAAGTTGAGAACCAGCTTGGTAATAATATTAAGAAACTCCGCTCAGAAAGAGGAGGAGAATATCTTAATCAGGTCTTCATTGATTTCTTATGGGAGTTTGGGATTCTATCTCAATTCACTCCTCCTTACACACCTCAGTGGAATGGTGTAAGTGAAAGGAGGAACCACACCCTGTTGGACATGGTGAGATCAATTATGAGTCATGAAAGTCTTCCATTATCCTTTTGGGGATATGCATTACAAACAACAGCACACATACTAATCCAAGTACCAACTAAATCGATAAATGGTATTCCATATGAGTTATGGAGTGGACGCAAATCCATGTTATCGAATTTACATGTGTGGGGTAGAGAAGAATTTGTTAAGGCCTCTTCAGGTAACAAACTTTCACCCTAAGGCACAAATTATATCTTTATAGGATATCCCAAGGAAACAAGGGGATATTACCTATACAACACCTCAGACAAAAAGGTTACAGTGGAAAGACACACCATATTCCTTGAGAGTGAGCACATCTCCAAAAGAGATAGTGGGAGCGAGATAGACTTCGATGAAGTCAAGGCTCAATATACATAGGAGTTGGTACAAGAAAAGATTCCACAAAGCCCTGTGGAAGAAAAATATATTCCAGAGACACAAGAACTGAGTAGGAGCACAAGAGAGGTGAGAGAACCAGGACAATATGGTTTTCTTGTCACTGAGGATGGAGACTAATTATTGGTTGACAATGATGATCATCTTACCTACAAGGAAGTAGTTGAAGTCACAGACGTTGCCAAGTGGAAAGAATCCATGAATTCTTAAATGGATTCCATGTACCAAAACCAACTCTGGATTTTGGTAGATCCTCCAATTGATGTAAAGCCTATTGGTAATAAATGGGTATTCAAGAAGAAACTGGACATGGAGGGGCAAGTCAACACCTATAAGGCACAATAGGTTGTAAAAGGTTTTACACAGCGTCAAGGAATTGACTATGATGAAACCTTTTCACCAGTTGTGATGTTGAAATCCATCGGAATCCTATTGGCCATTGCCGCTTACCATGACTATGAAATTTGGCAAATGGATGTCAAAATATCATTCCTTAACAGGAACCTCTAGGAAGATGTATACATGACACAACCTGAAGGATTTGTGACTCCAAAGGATTCCAACAAGGTATGCAAGTTGTAGAAATCCATTTATGTATTAAAGCAAACATCAAGGTCATGGAACATTCGTTTTGATGAAGCCGTAACAGAATTTGGCTTTGTTAAGAGCGAATGTGAGCCTTGTGTCTATAAGAGGTTTAGTGTAAGTGCAGTCATTTTCCTAATAGTATATGTTGATGACATATTACTAATTGGAAACGAAGTACCTGTCTTACAGTCAGTTAAGGCATGGTTAGATAAATGCTTCTCCATGAAAGACTTGGGCGAGGCAACATATATTCTTGGGATCAAGATACATTGTTATAGATCCAAGAGAATGCTAGGCATGAGTCAAAGTACATACATTGACAAGATACTGAAGAGATTCAGTATAGAACAGTTTAAGAGAGGATTGTTTCCAGTGTCACATGGCATTCATCTTTCCAAGAAAATGTGTCCTCAGACACATGTGGAAAGAAAGAGAATGGAAATGATCCCTTATGCATCCACGATTGGGTCAGTCATATATGCTATGCTATGTACGAGGCTAGATGTTGCTTACGCATTAAGTGCGGTAGGTAGATATCAAGTTGATCTAGGAGACCGCCATTGGATGACATTCAAGACTATCCTTAAGTATCTGAGGCGTATTAAGAATATGTTCCTGGTTTATGGAGGAGATGAGGAACTAGTCATCAGAGGACATGTAGATGCTAGTTTCCAGACTGATCAAGATGACATGAAGTTAGAAACTGGATACATCTTTAGTTTTAATGGAGGTGTAGTGAGCTGGAAGAGGTCAAAGCAAAGTGTGGTGGAAGATTCTACAGTGGAGTCTGAGTATATCGCAGCTTCTGAGGCATCTAAAGAAGTAGTATGGATGCAAATCTTCGTCCAAGATATGGATTTAGTACCTAGCAGTAAAGATCCTATCACACTCTATTGTGATAATACTGCAGCAGTGGCACTTTCAAAAGAGCCAAGGTCACATCAGAGGACAAAGAACATACTTCGGAAGTATCATCTCTTGAGGGATTTTTCTCAGAGAGGTGAAGTTGTAGTGAGCAGTATTTCTACAGAAGACAACGTGGAGGACCCCTTGACTAAAGCCTTGACTCAGCAGAAACATGATCATCATGTGAGGTCTATCGGACTAAAATTCATAGGTAGTTGTCTCTAGTCCAAGTGGGAGTTCCTAAGGGTTGGTGTCCTGAGAACCAACTGTTTTGTACTTTGATTAAATGAATGTACTCTTGTTATATATTGTTCATTGTTCTTCAGGACTATAATATAATACTGTCCTGGAATATTTGTTGCATTAATAAGGTCATGGAAGATCCCCACTATGATGAGAACCTTGAAATTCTATAACAATATTCTTAAATAAATTTCTATGGCTATATGACATACTATTATAGGACACATAGTATATAGACCGTCATGTGCGAGTACTCATAAGAAGATGATACTCTCTCCCATGGAGTTCGCACTTGGTAATTTCCAAGATGGGAGATTATGAGAACACACCTGCTAGTAGAAATTCCGCATGTCTTGGTGTCATCAGACATTTCTATCTACGAGCCTGTGTAATGGTCCTTAGACTGGAAGATTATCATTAACTCATGTCATGACTCACACACTTATATTTACTGATGAAAACTGTCACGCAGACAATTGGCGGGAAATAGGGTACATTGGGTGCGTTATGAGTGACATGTTGTTAATGGATAAGTCGAGGAAGGATTTTTCCCTTCCATTTATGGAAGTTGATATCTCGGCCCTTTGATTGAAATAGAACTGTCACATGAAATTCCATGGCCATGGTGTAAATGATGAGTTTATTTCAGCTAGTCAAAGAATGATGGATCAATCTATAGGTTTACGACACTACCATGAAACCTGCTTGATGATATATTGAGACAAAGGGAATAAATTACACAGTAAGTGTTCGTATGAGGTGATACGTCAATGCGGCGTCAACTTCGTTCTCTTGGGTGCCTTGACTCGTTGCTAGATAGTAATCTTGGACTTTATGAAATCCCACCTAATGCCAATGAGAAAGGGGCCTAGAGGGTCACACACTAAGTGAATTCAAGTATCTCAAGTAGAATAAATATTATTCCCATACATGATTTAATAATTATTCAAGGAAGCCTAAACCGTTTTAATGTTGGAGGAAGAATAAAATAAGACAAGTACACGATGTGTATCAATGATTACACGCCGTGTAGTTTTATTTTTAAAACAAGTACACACCATGTATTATTAAATGTACATGCCATGTAGTTTTCATTTTGGAAAGGAAATGAATAAATGAAAACAAGATATACACGCCGTGTACATTGAATGTACACGCTGTGTAGTTTTTAATGAAAAACAAGTATACGCCGTGTATTTATTAATACACGCTGTGTATTTATTTATACACGCCGTGTAGTTTTTCCAGTCGGGATTTTGAAGAAATATCGTTTTATTAAATGATATTTATTATAATCAGTGTGGGAACATGTCAAGGAATTAATGACTCGACATGGGGTTTTCAAAAGGGAGTTAATGAAATAAATAAAACGCATAATGCGTTTATTTATTGTCATAACTCTACAACCTCAAACCCGATTATAAATATCCTCATAACCCCAACTCTTTTCCCAAGATAAGATAATCGTTGTGCACAACAATTCTGGAGAATTATTTCAAGGATGAAAGAACCTCTTCCTCCAAGAACACTCTCAAGACTGAGAGAGATCCTCTTCTATTATATTAAGATGATCTAAGGCGGACAATGCAAGCAAAGGTTTCTCCATGGTAGCACCCAGAGACTCCTTTGGCGACGTCTAGAGATACAAGGTGCATGTGTGGATCACCGCTAGAGGAAGTCTACACTTGGCTTCTGCGACGCAACGAAGAATCACATCGGAACGTGATCAAGAATATCAACGAATAAAGAACACCAAAAGGAACTTCTTTTCAATTGATTAAATTAATTATAATCAACCTATAACGATCCTATTTTGTGGTTCCGAGAATTTCCTTTTCTTTGTCTATTTCCGTGATTCGATCCTTGGAGACTGGCGTTTATCATCGTATTGATCCCTGGTTGATCATTGTTTATGAAAAAAAGCCAAGTGGGAACATCCACCCACGCGCTTCCGCTGTGCCTGGAACCTTCAAACTGTCCCCTTCTCTACCGCCCCCACCTCTACTATCCCTATTTCCCCCACTCCCATCACCACCGCTGCCTCTGCTTCCTCCACCACTGCCACCTCCCCCACCACTACCTCCGCTGCCCCCGTCTTCCCTACCATTAGACTGTAAGTTCTAAATGGTCTAAATAGATGTTTGATATTATTTGTGCATATTTATTCTAGATGTTCTATATGTTCTCCAGTGATAGATGCCTCTTGAGATTTCATAGAGAGCCTAATCCTCAGACGATAGAGTATTTGTTGAAGTTTGAGATTTATGCTACTTTTTTAATTTAAAGATCCATATACCAAATACCAATTTTTTCATTAGATTAACCTTTCATGATTTAGTGAATCATTGGTTGATTTTTATCTAAACCCATGATAATACTATCCTAATGTGATTAGGGTTTGAGCTTCTACTCAGGTTTGTGGATAGAGCACTTACTGTTCCCCATTAGAAATTGATTCTTATAAGCTTGGAATTTTTAGAAGGGTCTGCAATATTAGATGTTATATTTTTGTTTTACCTCTCCTCTTCTCCTTAACTATATTACATATACAATATGCTATTTTAATAGTTGAGACTTTTCTCATTGTAATGCACCACATTTTTCAGAATAGGACTACTTTTCTATGAACAACCAATGTGATGTTGTGAATGAATCTCTATGGTGAGAGTAGATTTTATATTAGGTGATTCCATATAGAAATATCTAAAATCTTTCTAGGAGGATGTGTTAGTAGTGATTTGGTATCACTACCACAAAATAAGCTTTTATCAATGCTAAGAAAGGCCTTTATCAGCGCTAAAAAAATTTTGTTAACTGAGCCACTATTAAGGGTGGGTGGGGGGGGGTCTAGTTTATCAGTGCTTAGAAAAGAACTGATAAAGACACCCTTTATCAACTCTATTAGAAGCACTAATAAAGTCCCCATTTACCAGCGCTTCAATTAACACTGATAAAGGTGGGCCATTATCATCACTAATTGAAGCGCTGATAAAGGCTTCCCTGTCTAGGCATGCTATTTAAAGACCCGAAAAATTCAAGGAATTTTTTTTTTCTTTGGAATTTTACAAGAACGCAGTTTCTGACGACACCTGATTCCGAGGCCCGGTGTGCCCGGAATCATTTTCCGAAGTTTGGCTCGGGTACGTTCAGTGAACGAACGAGCGAGTTTTTCTAACTTTTGAACCGGTGCTCGGAATCGAATTCCGAGGGCACTGATGGAATCGAAGCGCCGATATTTTCTTAGAAACGACTTTTCCGGAGTTGCGTTTGCTCGGGTGTGGTTTTTAGTTTTTGGGGTTAAGTTAAGAAATAAAATAAAGTGGCGCGACAACTTTATTTTATTTCACTTAAAGCCACATAAAGCCACTTAAGCTAAGTTAAGCGGATAGGGTGGAACCCAAAATATCCTACCCACTTGGTAGGATATTTGTGAGGTGGGGCCCGCACGAGCCCCACCATTTCTTTTCCTCTAAGTAACGCACCCGTGAAAACTCCTTTTAAATGAAAGTCAACTGGTGCGTTTTCTTAAATTCTTAACACCCCTATTAATTGGGCAGTTAAGTCGTTACCATTGATTCACCGAATTAATGGTTCGTTTCTTAACTTTGTTTTTTGTTTGTTAGCATAAGAATAAAATAAGACCAACACATATGGGTGGCTTGTTGAGAGGATTTGGAGAAACTCTAAGTTCTTCATCCTCCTTCGCGAAGAACGCGAAGAACTCCGAACCCTCGGAGATCGACGACGCGACGCCGTGTACCGCGACGCCGACAATCCTCCTTCCGTGACGTTTCTTCCGCGACGATCCTTCCCCGCGACAATCTTCGATCATCAACTGATTGAGGTAGGAGATTACGGGTCTTTTAATTTCCTTTGTGGATTTTATCCTCAGCATGGGTTTAAATGGTGCAATTAAATCTGTGTGTTTTCTTTAACCCTCAGAGATCGTCTATGCGACGCCGTGTACCGCGACGACGCGACGCCCCATCCACGACGCGACGATCCTCTTCTTCCGCGATGGTCAATTCCGCGAAGAACTCACGTTCGACGACTACGACGAGGTAGGGGTTGATTCATTTAAATCTTTGTGATTTATACCTGCGGCGTATGATTAAACTTTTGTTGTGAAATATTTTAAAACCGCTAACGCGGTGGGTGCGGACCAATGAACAAGTCCGAACCCATTTCCCCTTTCGTTCTTGGTGTGAGAAACGACGGACGATGACAAAACTAGCCGCACAGGCAATGTGAGGTCCTCGCAGTGAAGGACGGTCCCCGGGAGGGCCTTTGGCGAAGACAGCGTGAATTTCCGACCACCGGAACTCGTCCGGTGGTCCGCGGAGCAACCCGCCGGCGGCAGAAGGCGGCGGCGCCCAGCGCGCCGCCGTGGAGAACCACCGCGGCCACTCGGACGCGTCCGTTGGCGAGAGGCGGCCCCCCACGCGGGGCCGCGGACCATTCAGGGGGGGGGGGGGGGCGCCCCCCTGGCGCACCGCTCGGCCGTTACGGCCGAGCCGCCGGGCGACCGGGCCGCGCCGGCCGGGTCGGACCCGGACCCGGGTCGGGTCGACCCGGTTCGGGCCGACCCAGGGGGGGTTGGGCCGGGTCGGTCCGGGCCCAGACCCCCCGTTTTCAGACCTTTTAGGTCTTTTTCTCATAACTTGAGCTACGGGCCTCCGATCGACGCACCGTCAACGGAGATGTGATCCTTGGATCGAGACGGTCGTTTCAATATATCGCACTCAAGGTTTCAGAGTACTTTGGGTTTGGCCAGGTTGGTTCGTACACGAAACCAACCGGGCCCTTGGAGCGGAAACACTTATATCTTGAGCCCCGGACGTCTGATTGACGTGCCGCCGACTTTGTTGGATTCCTCTAAGTGAGACTGATATTTTGGCTTACTCCGCCCGAGGTTTGGATGCAGGTGGAGTACGGTCAGGTTGGTTTTGAATTAAAAACCAACCGGGCCCCTGAGACGAAAAGGCCAATAACTCTCAGACCGGGCGTCCGATTGACGCGCCGTCTGCGACGTTGAGTTCTTGTTGACGATACGAAACTTTTGGATACATCAACTCAGGATTATGTGTCAGTTGATGTATCAGCCCCTCAGCTCGTGGAGCGGACCCTCTGGAACGAGCTTGCTGTGTGCGGGAACCCTAGAGCTGGCTGCGTCTACGACGACAATGAAGACAGTACGGGAATCCTCCGTGAGTTCGGTAGTGACCACTATGGTACTTTTTGTGATACATTGACTCTGGACTACATGTCAGTTGATGCATCGACCTCTTGGCTCATGGAGTGGACCCTCCCGGAATGAGAATTCTGTGTGTGGAAACCCTAGAGCCGGTTGAGACTTGACGACTGCTGATCAAACGACTCGGTGTGTTACGGATAGCCCAGTGGGAAGCGCTTGGTTGTAGCAGCAGACCCACGGCAGAGGAACGCTTGGTTGTAGCCGCAGACCCGCGGTACTCAACAGAAGGAGTACCTCTGGAGGCTATGAGGGGGAGCTCTTGGTTGTAGCAGCAGACCCACGATGGAGGAGCGCTTGGTTGTAGCGGCAGACCTACGACGGAGGAGCGCTTGGTTGTAGCAACACGGGGGAGCGCTTGGTTGTAGCAGCAGACCCACGACAGAGGAGCTCTTGGTTATAGCGACATACCCGTGGTACTCAACAGAAGGAGTACCTCTAGAGGCTATGAGGGGGAGCGCTTGGTTGTAGCGGCAGACCCATGGTGGGAAGTGCTTGGTTGTAGCAGTAGGCCCACAGTACTCGATAGGTGGAGTACTACAGCAGTCCAAGGTTAGAGGGAAGTGCTTGGTTGTAGCGGCATACCCACTGTACTTGATGGAGAAGGAGTTTCCCAATAGCTATGGTTTCAACTGCATGATCGATCATGTGTGGGTCATTGCAGGGGTTAGTACCTACCGATCCTTTGTGGGTCCGACGGCTTAGATGAACCAGTGGCTACATCTGATCATCTCTATCGTTTTATGAAGTAGTATACCTGTGTGAGCGGAATCCTGTTTTGCTTTCCAATGTGGATTGTGTTGAGCTATCCTGTGTGGATTTATATTTTTCTTTCTTGTGTGGACTGGGTTGTACTTGGGCTTGGATGTTGGAGCCGAACGAGAATTGATGACTTAGGTATATGTATGGGCATATACCTAAGCAGTGTCGAATGTTACTTCATGATTTTATCTTTCCTTTGTGGTTTATCCTTTGTGGATTCTGGGAGACCTTCAGGGGTCTCAGGGTCCCTACTGAGTAGCTTATACTCACCCCTGCATGGGCTATGCCCGCACTACGTTGTGTTGGTTGCAGATGACGGACAACGCTGATCGTGGTTGAGGCTTGCGGAGCAGGATGGTACCAGGAGGTGGACCACTGGGCGGGACGTACTCGGAGTGGACGGTTGGACCCTAGGAGCTGTGGAGGCCATCTGTACCCACCCTTCAGGTGGGACTTCCAGTGGACGACTCGACGCTGCGGATTTACTTTTCAGTTGCTGTTTTCTCTTTCCAGTTGTACTTTACTTTCAATTTGGGTTTGTATACTGTCCCACTTACTTTTCCGCACTTACTGTTGTATTCAGTTTTTACTTAGTGATTAAATCTACTGCTTGCTTTCTCTGTGGTGTTTGTTTACTTTACAAAGGCAATGCCTTCCCTTTTACCAGGATTTACACCTTGGTTCTAGTCGCCATCCCCTGTCCTATGGAAGGTGGGCTTGAGGTAGTCACGACACGGACCCCGAGGATGGATCATGACAAATTGGTATCAGAAGAGTTCGGTTCTACCACAGAACTTTGGACTCTGATCTTTTCCTATGTGAAGCAATAGTGTTAAGCGTATTGGGTGTGGTTATCAGTTCGGGGAGTCCAGTGTTGGTACGGTGGCCAACGTATCCGTACACCAGGACCCTGACTTCTGATTTCCGACTTAATGCACGAAAACATTGATTGCATGTGCGTTTCAAGTTTTCTTTGTGATTACTTTGTGTCAGCTCACCAGGTATACTGTTCTGACCGTGGAACACCTGTTTCCTTTTCAGGATGGCCCCACGAAGGCAGCCAGCTAGGGTTCCGAGAGTTGCGCGTGACGACAGCCCACCGAGCGACGAGGCCTCGGTGCAGGGCCCTTTGACAGTAGAGGCACCGGCGGTACCTCTACCCGCCGAGCCACCGATGCTTCCAGCCCCAGCCGCTGACGATGCACGTCTCCTTAGTGCACTGCACGAGTTACAACACCAGCGACCGCCCAGGTTTCGTGAGGAGACGGACCCCCAGGCAGCCGAGGATTGGCTGGAGGCAGTTGTACGAGTTTTTCGTTTGGTAGGGACACCAGCAGACCTTATGGTGGTCCTTGCAGCGAGCCTCCTGCATGCGGCAGTTGACAGATGGTGGAGCTTTATGCTCTAGGTGCACGACGAGGCATCTCTCCTTTGGATGGACTTTGAGAGACTTTTTCGCTCAGAGTTCTTCCCAGCCACCCTCCGAGCGGTGCGCATCCAGGAGCTTCTACAGCTGCGGCAGGGCAACATGACAGTAGACCAGTACACGGAGAGGTTTACCGATCTCTCACACTATTCCAAAGACATGGTACGAGACCCTTTCTTCAGGGCCCGGACCTTCGAGCAGGGGCTCAGGCGAGAGATCAGAGCTTCAGTTGTTTCTCACAGCATTCCGACACAGACAGGGGTATTGGAGAGAGCCCTCTTAGTGGAGAGTTTCCTTGCTGAGCAGTCTCCAGCAGCAGGACCCACCACTAGCCGACATGCGGCAGATTCTTCTGCAGCGGGCAGTAGACAAATGACGCAGGGGTCCAAGAGGACTAGACCTACAGGTGGTCGACTGTGTGACACAGGATCATTTGTGCGAGGCACCCGGGGTGGAAAACGACGTACCATGATCGGACAGTGTTACTCATGCGGCGGGGTTGGTCACATGGCTCATGACTGTCTGACCCGCCATACGGATGACCAGCAGATGACCGAATGACCTCCCAGGTAGAGGAAAAGGTTTGATCGAGGCGGACCGCATGGAGCAGGAGACCATGGTAGGGGAGCTGGCCATGCAGCTGGAGGTGGACGACGCTTCAAGGTGTTGCCACCACCACCACCAGGAGGTCCACCCCGACCGCAGGGAGCTGGTGGACATGAGAGAGCTCAGCTTCAGGCAGCTGAGGCCTACGATCATAGAGCTCCGGGAGCAGATGGACAGGAGCGGTACTAGCTCCAGACCTGGAGACTTTTGTTTATGCTGTTTATAGCATTGTTGATGTTTGTTTGTAGATGTTTTGTGTCTTTGTACTTTGAGCTGCAGTAATAAAAGACACCTTTCTTTTGGTGTTTAACTTCATGTCCTCTCTTTGTGTTGTTACTAAGAGGTTCCGGTTTAAAAAAACCGTTGACTTGACCCTCACTTTGAGATACCTACTAGAGGAGACCCAGTGACCACACACTGATGCCGACAGTGTGACTCAACCCTTGGAGGCGAGAGTAACGGTTGGATCTCTTGGTAGTAGCGTCGACGCCTTATGACGTCATCCTTTCTATGGGTTAGTATCATCCATGACGGGATTGACTGTATTAGGCGAAGAACGTGGTTCATCCAGGGGATGAGACTGGTTTTCTCTTCTCGGAAAAGAAGAAATCTCAGCAGCTCTTGTAGGACCAGAAAGGTCCAAGTCATCCAAGAGCGGATGAGGAAAGCTCAGAGACGGAAAAAGTCTTGTGCTGACAGGAGGCATAGACCACTAGAGTTCGAGGATGGCGACCATGTTTCCTTACAGGTCACACCTCGACGTGAGTTATGGGGATGTGGCCGAGACGAAAAGTTATCACTGAGGTTCAATGGAACTTTCTAGGTCCTCGGCAGGGTAGGCGAGGTGGTTTACCTCTTGACCCACCCACCTCAGTTGCACCAGGTGCACGGCGACTTCCATGTATCTCAACTGGGGAGATACGAGCTCGACCCGACGCATATCATTGACCATGGGGAGATGGACGTTGATGATGGGGCGACTTTTGCGGAGGTCCCGGTGGAGATCGAGGATCGATAGGAGCGGGTCCTACGTGGACGGTCGATTCCTCTAGTGCGCATCAGATAGCAGCACTGGAACCTCCAGGAGAGCACTTGGGAGCGGTAGGCTCAGATGCGTGCTCATTACCCACTTTTGTTTCCCTAGTCTATGATGTACCTTTATAGGGACGTAAAGCCATGAGGTGGGAGTGATGTAAAGACCCGAAAAATTCAAGTAATTTTTTTTCTTTGGAATTTTACAAGAACGCAGTTTCTGACGGCACCAGATTCCGAGGCCCGGTGTGCCCGGAATCATTTTCCGAAGTTTGGATCAGGTACGTTCAGTGAACGAACGAGCGGGTTTTTCTAACTTTTGAACCGGTGCTCGGAATCGAATTTCGAGGGCACCGATGGAATTGCAGCACCGGTATTTGCTTAGAAACACCTTTTCTGGAGTTGTGTTTGCTCAGGTGTGGTTTTTAGTTTTTGGGGTTAAGTTAAGAAATAAAATAAAGTGGTGCGACAAATTTATTTTATTTCACTTAAAGCCACTTAAAGCCACTTAGGCTAAGTTAAGTGGATAGGGTGGAACCCAAAATATCCTACCCACTTGGTAGGAAATTTGTGAGGTGGGGCCCGCAAGAGCCCCACCGTTTCTTTTCCTCTAAGTAACACACCCGCGAAAACCCCTTTTAAATGAAAGTCAACCGGTGCGTTTTCTTAAATTCTTAACGCCCCTATTAATTGGGCAGTTAAGTCGTTACCATTAATTCACCGAATTAATGGTTCGTTTCTTAACTTTGTTTTTCGTTTGTTGGTATAAGAATAAAATAAGACCAACACATATGGGTGGCTTGTTGAGAGGATTTGAAGAAACTCTAAGTTCTTCATCCTCCTTCGCGAAGAACGTGAAGAACGCGAATAACGCGAAGAACGCCGAACCCTCGGAGATCGACGACGCGACTCCGTGTACCGTGACGCCGACGATCCTCCTTCCGCGACGTTTCTTCCGCGATGATCCTTCCCCACGACAATCTCCGATCATCAACCGATTGAGGTAGGGGATTACGGGTCTTTTAATTTCCTTTGTGGATTTTATCCTCAGCATGGGTTTAAATGGTGCAATTAAATCTGTGTGTTTTCTTTAACCCTCGGAGATCATCTACGCGATGCCGTGTACCATGACGACGCGACACCCCATCCGCGACGTGACGATCCTCTTCTTCCGCGACGGTCAATTCCGCGAAGAACTCACGTTCGACGACTACGACGAGGTTGGGGTTGATTCATTTAAATATTTGTGATCTATACCCACGACGTATGATTAAACTTTGGTTGTGAAATATTTTAAAACCGCTAACGTGGTGGGTGCGGACCAATGAACAAGTCCGAACCCACCGCCCCTTTCGTTCTTGGTGTGCAAAACGGCGGACGATGACAAAACTATCCGCACAGGCGATGTGAGGTCCTCGCAGTGAAGGACGGTCCCCGGGAGGGCCTTTGGCGAAGACGATGTGAATTTCCGACCACTGGAACTCGTCCGGTGGTCCACGGAGAAACCCGCCGGCATGCCACGCCGGCACGACGGCGGCGGGCCGGTCGTCCCGCGACTGCGCGGGACCGGCGAAGGCAGGACGCGGCCACCCGGCCGCGTCCGTTGGCGAGAGGCGGCCCCCCACGCGAGGCCGCAGACCATTCAAGGGGGGGGGGGGGGGCGCCCCCCTAGCGCACCACTCGGCCATTACGACCGAGCGGCCTGGCGACCGGGCCGCGCCCGCGCCCGCCGGGCCGGGTCGCACCCAGGCCGGGCCGGGCCGGGCCGCAGGTCGGGTCGATTTGGTTCGGTCCGACCCGGGGGGGGGGGGGGGGGGTTGGGCCGGGTCGGTCCGGGCCCAGACCCCCCGTTTTCGGACCTTTTCGGTCTTTTGCTCATAACTTGAGATACGGGCCTCCGATCGATGCACTGTCAGCGACGATGTGATCCTTGGATCGAGGCGGTCGTTTTGGTATATCACACTCAAGGTTTAGGAGTACTTTGGGTTTGGCCGGGTTGGTTTGTACACGAAACCAACCGGGCCCTCGGAGCGGAAACGCTTATATCTTGAGCCCCGGATGTCCGATTGACGTGCCACCGACTTTGTTGGATTCCTCTAAGTGAGACAGATCTTTTTTCTTACTCCACCTAAGGTTTGGACGTAGGTGGAGTATGGTCGGGTTGGTTTTGACTTAAAAACCAACCGGGCCCCTGGGACGAAAAGACCAATAACTCTCAGACCGGGCGTCCGATTGACGCGCCGTCTGCGACGTTGAGTTCCTGTTGACGATACAAAACTTTTGGATACAACAACTCCAGATTATGTGTCAGTTGATGTATCATACCCTCAGCTCATGGAGCGGACCCTCCGGAACGAGCTTGCTGTGCGCGAGAACCCAAGAGATGGCTGCGTCTGCGACGACAATGAAGACAGTACGGGAATCCTCTGTGAGTTCAGTAGTGACCACTACGGTAATTTTTGGGATACATAGACTCTGTACTACATGTAAGTTGATGCATCAACCTCTTGGCTCATGGAGTGGACCCTCCCGGAACGAGCATGCTGTGTGCGGAAACCCTAGAGCCGATTGAGACTTGAAGACTACTGATCGAACGACTCGGTGTGTTACAGATAGCCCAGTGGGAAGCGCTTGGTTGTAGCAGCAGAACCACAGCCGAGGAGTGCTTAGTTGTAGCGGTAGACCCGCGGTACTCAATAGAAGGAGTACCTCTAGAGGCTATGAGGGGGAGCGCTTGGTTGTAGCGGCAGACCCAGGACGGAGGAGCGCTTGGTTGTAGCGGCAGACCTACGACGGAGGAGCGCTTGGTTGTAGCATCACGGGGGAGCGCTTGGTTGTAGCAGCAGACCCACGACAGAGGAGCGCTTGGTTGTAGTGGCAGACCCGTGGTACTCAACAGAAGGAGTACCTCTAGAGGCTATGAGGGGGAACACTTGGTTGTAGCGGCAGACCCATGGTGGGAAGCGCTTGGTTGTAGTAGAAGGCCCACAGTACTCGATAGGTGGAGTACTACAACAGTCCAAGGTTAGAGGGAAGCGCTTTATTGTAGTGGCATACCCACTGTACTTGATGGAGAAGGAGTTTCCCAATAGCTATGGTTTCCCAATAGCTGTGTGGGTCATTGCGGGGGTTAGTACCTACCGATCCTTTGTGGGTCCGAGAGCTTAGATGAACCGGTGGCTACATTTGATCATCTCCATCATCTTACGAAGTAGTATAACTGTGTGAGCTGAATCCTGTTTTTCTTTCCTATGTGGATTGTGTTAATCTATCCTGTGTGGATTTACGTTTTGCTTTTCTGTGTGGACTGGGTTGTACTTGGTCTCGGATGTTGGAGCCGAACGAGAATTGATGACTTAGGTATATGTATGGACATATACCTAAGAAGTGTTGAATGTTACTTCGTGATTGTATCTTTACTTTGTGGTTTATCCTTTGTGGATTCTGGGAGACCTTCAGGGGTCTCAGGGTCCCTACTGAGTATCTTATACTCACCCCTGCACGGGCTATGCGCACACTACGTTGTGTTGGTTGCAGACGACGAACAACGCTGATCGTGGTTGAGGCTTGCGGAGAAGGATGGTACCAGGAGGTGGACCACTGGGCGGGACGTACTCGGAGTGGAAGGCTGGACCCTAGGAGCTGTGGAGGACATCTATACCCACCCTTCAGGTGCGACTTCCAGTGGACGGCTCGACGCTGCGTCTTTACTTTTCAGTTGCTGTTTTCTCTTTCCAGTTGTACTTTACTTTCAGTTTGGGTTTGTATACTGGCCCACTTAATTTTCCGCACTTACTGTTGTATTCAGTTTTTACTTAGTGATTACTTTTACTGCTTGCTTGATTTGTGGTGTTTGTTTACTTTACAAAGGAAATGCCTTCCCTTTTATTGAGATTTACACCTTGGTGCTAGTCGCCAGCCCCTGGCCTATGGAAGGTGGGCTTGGGGTAGTCGCGGCACGGGCCCCGAGGATGGGTCATGACATGCTATTTATATAACAACACACCCAACAACCTGCAAAAAATAAATAGTATAACAGAATAACCAAACCAAAAAAAATAACTTTCACAAACCAGAAAAAACCTACTAAAAAATAACCACTCATAGTATATACAAAAGAACCACATACACGATGCAAATGATGAAAAAAAGAAGCACACACAAAAGTTTGGAAAAAAATGCTATATACATTTAATTAACATCATGAATACAAAAATATTCACTCATGGTATATACCAAAAAAAACTTCTATATACATTTTGAACAATGTTTTATAAAATTGCATTTACATAT
Source organism: Viscum album (assembly GCA_963277665.1). Taxonomy (NCBI): domain Eukaryota; kingdom Viridiplantae; phylum Streptophyta; class Magnoliopsida; order Santalales; family Viscaceae; genus Viscum; species Viscum album. The sequence goes on along the minus strand of OY728129.1, from coordinate 1,843,392,568 downwards.
ATCCAACAAAAAGTTAAAAACATTAATGTTTTCTCTTTTAATGTCTATGGTCCCCTCTAAAAAATGTCCTCCGATGGTAATAGTCACTGAAAAAATCATCCCAAATCAAAAAAAGGTTACACCTATATAAAAAAAAATATTATGTTAGTAATACTATAAATAAATAAATTAAACATTAATATGAAGAATACATTAAAAAAATGCCAATTTTTAATAAAAATGACACATTTAGATTTATACTAGTCACACCATGCATCGTATTGAGGTGGATTTGATTCCTAAATGTCACAAATGACTGATGGATCATTTTCCTAAAGTATCAAAACAATCAGAATACATTTATTTGGTTTTTAGTATGTCAGTTATGTTTTTTTACTAAAATGTCATTTCAAACCGAAAACATGCAATTTGAATCATACCGGTCGCATCATGCATCGGTTTGACATGAGACTACTTCATACACGTCGAAAAGGACTTAAAAATTATTGTACTTAATTTGGAAGAAAATTGGAGTGCATTTTCTTGGTTTTCAGTGAGTGACACGTTTTGAGTTAAAATGTCAATTTTAAACTGACAACGGACACTTTTAGTAATACCAGTCACACCGTTCATCGGATTGAGGTGGGGTTAATTCCTACACATCAAAACTGACTCATGGATCATTTTCCTAAAATATCAAAACAATCTGAATGCGTTTGCTCAGTTTTTAGTATGTCAATTGTGTTTTTTTACTTGAATTAATGTCAATTTTTAACAACAAGACACATTTGGAGTCATACCGGTGACACCATGGGTTGGATTGAGGTTTGGTTGATTCCTACACGTCACAAATGACTGATAAATTGTTTTCCTAAAGTATCAAAATAATCGGAATGCATTTCCTATATTTTCAGTATGTCAGTTGTGTTTTTTTACTAAAATGTCATTTCAAACCGAAAACATGAAATTTGAGTCATACCGGTTTTATTGTGCATTGGTTTGATGTGAGACCACTTGATACACATCACAAAGGACTTATTAATATCTTTCCTTAATTTGGAAGACACTCAGGGCACATTTTCTTTGTTTTCAGTGAGTGGCATGTTTTGAACTAAAATGTCAATTTTAAACTCGTAACAGACACTTTTAGTCATACTGATCACACGATGCATCATATTGAGGTGGGGTTACTTTATACACATCACAAATGACTCATGTATTTTTTCCCTAAAATATCAAAATAATATGAATGTGTTTGATCAGTTTTTAGTATGTCAGTTGTGTTTTTTTACTTGAATTAATGTCAATTTTAAATAAAAAGACACATTTGGAGCCATACCGGTGACACCGTGCGTCGTATTGAGGTGAGGTTGATTTTTAAACATAAAAAACTGACTGATAAATCATTTTTCCTAAAGTATCAAAACAATCAAAATGCATTTACTCAGTTTTTAGTATTTCAGTTTCATTTTTGTACTAAAATGTCATTTCAAATAAAAAACATGCAATTTGAGTCATACTAGTCACATTGTGCATAGGTTTCACGTGAGACTGCTTGATAAATGTCACAAAGGACTTATGAATAAATTTCATTAATTTGTAAGACAATCAAAGTGCATTTTCTTTGTTTTTAATGAGTGACATGTTTTGAACTAAAATGTCAATTTTAAACCCGTAATGGACACTTTTAGTCATACCGATGACACGGTGTGTCAGATTGAGGTGGGGTTGATTCTTACACATCACAACTAACTCATGGATCATTTTCCTAAAGTATCAAAATATTATGAATGTGTTTTATTGGTTTTTAGTATGCCATTTGTGTTTTTTTTACTTGAGTTAATGTCAATTTTAAATAAGAAGACACATTTGGAGTGATACCAGTCACACCATGCGTCGTATTGAGGTGCAGTTGATTCCTACACATCAAAAATGACTGATAGATTGTTTTCCTAATGTATTAGAATAATAAGAATGAATTTCCTCAATTTTTAGTATGTCAGTTGTGTTTTTTTCTATAATGTCATTTCAAACTGAAAACATGCAACTTGAGTCATACCAGTCGCATCATGTATCGATTTGATGTGAGACTACTTCATACAAGTTACAAAGGACTTAAAAATTTATATCGTTAATTTGGAAGACAATTAGAGCACATTTTATTTGTTTTCCGTGAGCGACATGTTTTGAACTAAAGTGTCAATTTTAAACTGATAGCAGACACTTTTAGTCATACTGATCACACCGTTCGTCAGATTGAGGTGGGGTTGATTCTTATATGTCAAAACTGACTCATGGATCATTTTAATAATGTATAAAAACAATAATAATGCGTTTTCTTAGTTTTTAGTATGTTAGTTGTGTTTTTTTACTTGAATTAATGTCAAATTTAAATAACAAGGCACATTTGGAGTCATACCTGTGACGTTGTGCATCATATTGAGGTGAAGTTGATTCCTATATGTCACAAATGACTGATATATTGTTTTCCAAAAGTATCAAAACAATCAGAATGCATTTCCTCCATTTTCAGTATGTTAGTTGTGTTTTTTTACTTGAATTAATGTCAATTTTAAATAAAGACACATTTGGAGTCATACCGATGACTTTGTGCTTCATATTGAGGTGCGGTTGATTTCTAGACGTCACAAATGACTCATGGATCATTGTCTTAATGTATCAGAACAAATTTTAAGTACATTTTTCTCCCTAAAAATCAATGCACCATTGCCTCTGAAACCTAAAAAAGAGACATGACATGCTCAATATGCTCAATCTATCCAGTTTAGAAGGATTATGGAAAAACCTTGGATCCCTGTACGGTTGACACGAAATAACATCCGAATTATGAAGAATAGATTTAGTCAGCCTAGTGAAGAACCAACTATTATATATTCAGGACCTCCGAATGAATATATGACAGTTGGTTCTTCACTAAGTCGACTAAAGAGGGGAACTGCCAATGTTACAGATTGAATCGATGTTTTTTTGGAGAAAAACCCTTCTCATTGTTGAAAATAAGAAGAGTGGAGTAAGATCCTGTGCCCTCTATGTTTCAAGATGTCACAAAAACTCAAGGGATGGGGAAACCCCTTCTGTATACTCGTTATATTTTGTATTCTATAAACAACACACATACCCTGTAAATGGCGACCACCAATTTCTTTTAAAAACCCAATCAACATGAATTCATTTAGTGCGCAAAAAAGGACCACCAACGACCATGATTTTCAGCGGGGCGTTTAGCCCATAAAAATCACAACATTACCATCAAACAAATATAAAGTTAAAGTAGAAAATATTATGAAAGTCAAAATTATTTGAGAAGTTTACCATCTTCATTCTATATTTGTACATTCTTCCATCAGGTATGCTGCCCATTCGTTTCTAAGAATATCTATATCGTCTTGGGAATATAAATATTTTTAGAAATCATGGTAGTACTGAAAAATATAAATACACAAATTATTAATAAGTATTTTAAATGAAATATCAATTATCTTCAAAAATACCTCTTCAGGGATGCTAGTTTGTTCATGGAATATGATCTCTTTCATAAATTTACAAACATAATAACCATAGTCTTTATTTTTTGTTTTTTTGGGCACTGCAGAAACATTGAGAAAAATAAGTAATTTTTTATATGTGTTTGGATAGTGAAATCTTATTATATAGACCCTGATTTGTATCTAGTAATAATACTTGTAAGGTTTCTCTTTCTTTTCCTATGGCCTCATTCCATGATGTAGATGATATTCATGCACCACCCTATCATAATAGAATATTCATTAAAAGATAGTATAAATTATATAATTGGATATTTAGTTCTAAAATGTTGGATGTAGTGTATTAAAAATTGAAAAATTCCATCATTTGTGGTTGGTTTGTTGGATATCCATGCATTGAATCCAATAAATAAATCTATAGAGTATCCAAATTGACTGCAATGAGAATCCAATACAACCTAATAAAAAAAAGTAATGAAAGAAATTAAAATATATTTTATATGATTAAATTATAGAGTTTTAACCCTGCGTCATTGGTATTAATAAGAGTTAGTCATCTGTAATTTTTCTATTAAACGATTTGAGTAGTCCTTCCACTATTTCACCATGTTTCTTGGAAGTTATGTCTTCTTAATATGTAGAGGTGACGTGAGGACTAACGAGTCCAATTTTTTTTCATAGGGAAATCCCTTCAATTATTTTTCATATATACTCCTATGAAAAATATGAAATATATTTAGTCATAATTATCATAGTATATCATATTTTAGAAAATCAAATCATGAAAACATAGCTCATGTAAATATTTACAACCGAGTCGCCTAACCAATCATAGTTGAGGATTTCAGTTTCACTCTCAACACCAATGAAATAAGGATATTTCCTTTCATACATATTTGATTCAAAATAAATTATGTGATTACCACCATCTCTCAACTTAGTATCCACATGATCCCAATGATAATAAATGTGGATATAGAACTGGGGGGGGGGGGGTTAAGGTGCTTTGGGTAGATCATTTTGATCAGTTGGTTGATACTTGAGATGGTTTTGAACCGGTATTTCATTTCACCCCTTCCCTTTGTCCTTCTATAATAAAATGCATTAGTTCAGACCTTTTTTCATTAAATTTTTAAGGTTTATCTTGAAAATTAAATTGAAAACGAATACCTCAATGTCAACATGTTTTTTTACAAGATGTGATGACCATGCAATGAATGTTCCTAGAGATTGTTCGACCGTATGAATATATGCATCATCAATTGGAATAGGAATCTCAACGATCAGCTATAGGGATATAGTAATTGGCACTCTGACATGATCTGTCAGAAGTAGTATGTTGTGTAGCATGTCATTCTAGATATTGAACATTGTATCCCTTGCTACAAGGAAATGGGTGGGTGTTGATAGATATAAATCATAGTCATTTTCACCCTGTAGAATATTAATACAGGAAAGGTATTAATGTCTAGTGTCTATATTATTCACATTTCATAGAAAAAATATTATAAAATTGACTATCTTAGTTATGAATTTTTTTTGAGGGGAATGGATCACCTCAAAACTGGTGGGGGTGGGGTAGGATCTTCACTTGTGGGTTGTTCTTGAGTTCTTTCTTCGCTTTTCCTCACCCCATCAAACTTTCTATCAGCTCTCTTTGGTATTGTAATTCTTCTTGAAAAATAGATAATGTTTATCTCATCTTTTTCATTTCCTCATTTTTATCCTCTACTTGTTTTTTTCCAAAATATGTTCGGGGTGTCACCCCAAAACCCGCACCTCTGACGTGACCATACTTTTCTAGATACTTCAAGGCCATTCAAAGTATGTCTATATCCGGTGTGGGTGTTGTTGATCCTTGTGACTATGCCAGATATAAAATATAGGAAAATAAGTAATCATTGTTATGTAATAGTGATTTAAATCAAAACAAATTTTTATTATGTCATACTTACACATGTTTCCCAAACTTTTTGTGCGTTTTCATCTATTATTTTTCCATTTTAGTTACATGAACCTCCTTCCATAGTACATGGTGGGGGATGGAAGTGGCTATGAATTTGGACTCTTCAAGTTTCATATAAACAAAATAACATAGTTATTGTGTTGTTTTATCTCACATAAAAGTATTATGGTAGATTTAAAATACGTACCAAATTTTTTTCAAGTGATGCGTACCCCATCCTTGCTTTACGATAGGGGTACGTTGGTTTTGATGCCCATTGTTTATTTTAAGCACTCAGTTTCCATTTCATAAATAAAACACTATCAATCAAAGTGATGAATACATGCACCATAAAACAACATATTACCAAACACAATGTACCTGAAAATACTACGTCATACAACGACCAGTAAATGCATCCCATGATGCTTGGGTTATCAGGTGTGCATAAATAAGAGGTGGGTGAGGTTTTATTTTCCCTTCAGAATCTTTAAGATGATATTTCTTTAAAAGTGTGTGAAAACCCCTATGAATCCTTTTAGAAACCCTTAAGAAATAGTCTTTGTGCGATTCATCTACTATAAATGCACTCTACAAGAGATGATGAAGTGTAAGTCAATGTTTCATTATTCAATTTTTAGTAAATTAAAAAAATTATATCATAATGTTACCGTAATATGTACCCACATCAGTGTCTTAATCTCATCCACAACATGGTTCCATGAAGTTACATCAATCACTATACATTACCGAGTGACAATTCCAATATAACTACTGAACATGGCCTTGTTGGGGTTAACATGTTGGCCCCTCTTATTCTATCCAATCTTGTACTTTCTCTTTAGCCTTAATGATTTTTGCTAATACCGTCAAACTACGATGCTCCTATTTTTTCTGTATCACCGGTGTTTCTTCACCTTTTATTTCCTCAGATCCACCATCGTCAATATGTTCCTCCAGCTTTGGAGGGATAGCATCGGAATGTGCAGATGGTGATTGTACCTCTACACTAAGAGAAACAACAGGTTAAGAAACCTGTTGTTCGTCTACACTGCGAGCAGCAGCAGGTTGAGAAACCTATTGCTCCTGGGGATTGGGATAATCATCACGTGTAGAATTAATTATCTAAAAAATTGGTTTCACATTTAATTTAGATGACATAAAAGAAGCAACAAATAGATATTAATATAATTCAACAGGTTGAGAAACTTGTTGTTCATCTGCACTGCGAGCAGTAGCAGGTTGAGAAACCTATTGTGCATGGGGATTAAGAGCATCATCACGTGCATAAGTCATTATCTAAAAAAGTGGTTTAACATTTAATTTAGATAACATAAAAGCAGAAGTTAACAAATATTAACATAAAGTAACACGATGTATATTAGAAAAAAATATATCATGATTATTGAACTCTCTTTTTTTTAAAGGTTGAAAGGATTTGACCCCTCTATCAACTATCCAAACCCATTTATTATGGTCTCCTCTAATATACAAAATGTCGAATACACTGAGATCGCTGCAAAATGATTGTGATGTCCCAATTAAAGGGTCATCTTCCATTGAATTTTTATATGACTCTTTAGTGGTTTTGGTCGATAATAGAACAATTGACCAGTTTTGGTTTGCGGGATCTGGAACATAAAATACTTGTATGACCTATGATGCCATTATAAATGGTTATTCTTTGTACTCTTCCTTACTAAAATCAACTTTCACAAATCCCAACTCATATATTTTAACAACAATTCTGTTATCAACCCACTTTCATTGAAAAATCATCACTCAGAATGTCGTATAATCCAACTCCCATATTTTTTTGATGATGCCAAAATATGACATATTCATGTAAATTGGATTTCTATCCTTATCACCAGAAACATGAATCGCTTCATCCACAAGTGTAACTCCACTATTCTATCTATAACCGTCTTCATCACATTCATTAGTATAGAATGTATAACCATTAATTACATAAGCATTGTAAGATAATACATACACACTTGGTCCTTCAGCTAACCATCGAAGTCATTCTGAAATTGAGTCTGGATTTTCATTTGACTCCTTAAAAATATAGTCCTTAAACCATCCTATAAATTATTTATTATTTTTATTTGATATCCATTTTTTATCTCGTGATGGATTCAAATGCCTAATAATTTCTTTGTGGATTTCAACATATGAGTCAATGTCCAACCTGTTATAAAAAACATAAAGGTGACCCTGATCCCGATCTGTAATATTGATTGTGATGACCTCCTTTCCAGAAATTCCTTCACCCGTAAGTTTCTCAGTGTGATGAGATTTTATTAGACCAATGATTTTCACACCAAATAGGTATTCGGTACAGAATTCAATGGATTCCTCAAAAATATATCGCTCTACAATACAACCCTCTGGTCGACTTCGATTTTTGACATACTCTTTCAAAATCTTCATATACCATTCAATGGGGTACATCCATCTATAGTGAAAATGACCACATAGCTGAATCTCTCTCACTAAGTGAACCATCAAATGAACCATCATATCAAATAATGTTGGCGGGAAATTTTTTTCCAATTCACATAATATGACAATAATTTCTCTTTCCATAGTCGGAAATTTCACCGGGTCTATAACTTTGCTACATATAGATTTGAAGAAGAAACAGAGCTTCAATAATGTATGGTGAACATTCTTAGGAAAAATGAAGCATAAAGATATAGAAATTATATCTTTCATCAAAACATGGTAGTCACGTGATTTTAGACATTTTAACTTTAAATCGTACATTGATACGATGTTCTTGATATTCGATGAATACCCCTTTAAAACATTTATGTCATTCAAGAAGTTGAAAAACTAATATATCTCCTTCCTGGAAAGAGTGTAAGTAGAAAGAGGAAGAAATGTTTGTTTTTCACCCTTCACTGTCACCAATTATTCTCATATTCCCATGTCAACCATGTCCAACCTAGCCTTAATTCCATCCTTTGTTTTTCTGAGTGCATTTAACAACGTGCCGATGATACTATCACATACATATTTTTCAACATGCACAACATTAAGAAAATTTCTAATTTATAGATAATTCCTGTATGGTAATTAAAAAAAAACTGATTTCTTTTTCCAATCGGTTTTCTTAAGGTTTTTCAAAAATAGTTTACCAAAATCAGTGTCCACGTATTTAAATATCTCAAGTAGTTGATCACCTGTTAGTGGAGACGATGGTGTACATTCTTCTGAACTTCCATCGAATGATGTCATCCAAGATTGGTACTTATGTTGTTGGGGTAGAAATCTGTGATTTCCTAGAAACACAGGTTTCAATTAATGTTTCAACCTAATTGATTTTGTACCTTGTTCATAGACGAGACACTCAAGAGTTCCTTTAATGCTATATCCTAAAAAATTTCCTTAATTAGGAAAGTAATTTATCATCCTATACAACATGGATATAAACATGAAATCTTCATTTCTGTAAGAATCATACATCATAACACCTGAATCCCATAATAATTTTAAATCCTTGATTAATGGAGCCAAATAAACATCAATATAATTACCCGGTTGTTTTGGTCCTGATATAAGCATAGATAACATGATGTGTTTTCGTTTCATGCATAAACACAAATGAAAGTTATAATTTACCAACATAACCAACCATGTAATATGAGTGATGCTTTGAAAACCAAAAGGATTCATTCCATCTATAGATAATGCAAGATGAAGGTTTCTCAGCTCATTTCCAAAGTCAGGATACTCATGATCAATTCTCTTCTATTGAGGAGAGTCTACTGGATGCCATAGTTTTCCATATTTATTTCTTCTGTCTTCCTACCATGTCAATTGCTATTAAATATCATCACTTCCATATAGGTTCATAAACCTTGGAATGATTGGAAATTACCATGCAACTTTTTTAGGACTAGATTCATCTTTCTTGTATCGAGAAGCACTGCACTTTGGACATTCTCTAAGTGATTTTTGGTTCTTGAAAAATAGTATAAAATCATTCGGTAAAGAATATATTCTTTCAAAGATCATACCCATCAAGCATAGAATTCATTTGGAATCGTATGTTTGGCTCAGGTGCTCATTATATTATTGGAGCGTGTCATTAAAGAGAGAAAGTAATTCTGTAAAACTGGCGTCACTCCATCCATTTCCTGCTTTCAAATTATACAGCTTCAGTATGACCGAAAATGCTATATATTTAGTGAAACCATCATACAATGATGTCTTTACACAACTCTTTAACTACTCAAACAATTTTGGGCAATCACAAAGTTCATCTTCAACTGTACTTGTCATTTACTTAATACGATCTTCATCATCATGAACATATGTAATCACATCCTCGATACAATATTATTTATTATACACACTTGTAATCATATCAAATGATCCATAAAATGAAGTTTTATCTCAGTCACTAGCTACATTCACTTTTTCCCCATGTTTATTCCAACATTTATAACTTCGATCTATTCTGTGATAGATCAAGTGTTCTTCAAACTCCTCTAGACTAACTTTTCTTAAATAACCACAACATAAACACAGACAAAGGATTTGAGAAGGATTATATGCATGATCTTTTTCAAAGTTTATGAACTCTTTTACTCTATATTCATACTCTTTTTTCAGATTATTGGTATCCATCCATTATTTATTCATATCCATCCTATTTGATTTGGTGATATTAATATTTAACAAAATAAATGAACAAAATGTTGATATAAAAATTAACCAAGGCTAAAAAAGTTATATACTTTAAATCTCCTTTTAAAACTATTTATAAAATCACAGTTGAAATCCCATTAAAAAACCAACCATTTACACAAATTCCTCTTTAAAATAAAAAACCCTTTTTAAAATAAACCAATTAGTTCCAAACATCATTTCTCAAAACCCCAATTCTTTTCTTAAACCATTTTAAAGAAATTTAAAACCAAAAAATGGCATGTTGAAAACATATAATTTTTTAAGAAACATTTCAAAACACTCGAATCATTTTAAAAGTGAACCCCTAACAAAATCACCAGATGTCAATGTCACTTTCCTCTTTATATCCATTGAAAATTATTGATGTTCTCATGCCTTATATGTCTCATGACACCCCCTATCTAGCTCTGATCACTAGTTTTCAGTGTTCCTCCCATCAACCTTATGGACTGGCCAACCACCGATCAAGCATAAGGGGGATGTAATCAATATAAAAATTTAATCCTCTATATAGAACCACCAATAAAGGAACAAAATTTCATGGGATATACCCTAGGTACTAGTGTGTGACGATCCAAAAAAACACTATAACTACATGAAAAAACGTCTGATATATGTTTCATCCAATAATAACATGATCCCCCCAATTAAACCATACTTAACTCATCATAATGGAACCTTCCCACTAGCCTTGTCTTAAACACAACTAGGGGACTATAGAAGTGTGTGTACCAACTAGGGTAGCATGAATCAAGACCTCCCACCTAGAAACCCAAGTTACCATAAACAAACAACCATGGAGGTGAGAAAGAAATCAAGATAATTGCCAAAATTTTTTCTCACACCTCACCTTCAACACCATCACATATAACATACCCTTTTCACATCATACATCCATCATATAAATAATCAATAACCCATAACTGGTGAAACAAGTATATGGGAAATCATTGAGGGTCACATGAGAAATAAACCATTTATTTTTTAAAGTGAAAAAATGGTTATTCACATGAAAACAATCTTAGTATGTAGATCCTCACTCCCCCATTTAAAGTCTCATAATTTCAATGATTTTTGAAGCACTTGAAAAAAAATCCCTTTTCTTTCCAAAACATTCTCTAAGCACATGGAAAATTCCTTTGAAAAACCAAAAAAGTCACAAGACCTAAATTTACTATAAAAACATTTAAATTACCCTATTAACCTTTTCAAATATTCTTTTCATGAGAATTAATCTAATTTAAAAATAGTACATGAAATTATTATGAAAAAACCCCTTATGCCTAGCCTATAATTTAAGAAAGAAATTTATAATTTCACCCAATAACCCATACATTACTATACTTTAATTGAAAATAAATTTATAAATCACACACATTCCATGAATTATAAAATAAAGTAATAGAAAAGAAACACCTACTTTAAACTGAATGGTAACCAATACACAACATGTCACCTTCCAGGGAAAACACTAAAAAAACCTAAATCCCTAAATCCTCATGAAAAATAAATTTCAGTTACTGGGAGAAGAAGAAACCTATGGAAAATAGAGAAGATAAGAGGGATGTGGGAGATAAAGGAGAAAGAGTGGGAATAATTCTTGAAATGGAAAAAATTGTTTTCTTAAATAATTAAAAAAATCACATAACACGAACTTAAGAAATCATAGAATATTATAATTCTCATTTACCAAAATAAATCATATCATAATAACATATAGATTGTGACTAAAATGTCACTACATGGAAAAAAAATCCTAAGATGATAAATATAAGTGAAAATACAAACCTTTTCACAACAATTTTTTAAAACATTGAAGTGAAAATTATATTTAAATTTTTTAAGGGAAATAAATTACTATTGAAAAAATTATTATAAATAGTTTCTAATAAAAATTTATTAAATAGAAACAAAGGTTTTAAAAATGAGAAGTAAAAATAATTTAAAAATGTTTACTTTTAATAGAATCCTTAATAATTCAAACTTGAAAAATACATAATGTATTTATGGGGAAAGGCCTCTATAATGTGGTAAATAAGAGACCCCTAAGTCATGGTGTTGTAGGTGCGTGAGACAATCAGTTTGTTTGGGGAATGATCTATGACCTATCAAGGTATGAGTAGTGTGGTGATTAAATCCAAGTTTGGAAATTCATTGTGGGTGTTAGCTCATCATGATAGTTTGTAATTTGAGTAATGATTAGTTGTGGTTCATGAAAATCCTATAAATATTTTGGTCACTAACAAGACCATGTGAGGATGTGGAGAGTCAAACTGTATGAGTCATGTCTGGGTAAGTGGATGGGTCCTTGAGTTATTCCATTGGGTTCAATGATGTGAGCATGTATGGGAGTTGTTGGAAATGATTGTGAGTGTCAATATTCAGATGACAATGAGATATGTTCATGCTTATGTTTTTGTAGTGATGGAATTTATTAGTGCACATTGAGAGTGGTGTGTAGGTGAACCTAACCCATAGGTATAGGTGGTTGGTTTTGTGTGTGCGCATAAGTGGCTAAGTTTCCCTGGTAGATGATAGATACTCATTTAAGGGTATCGATTAGAGGAGATTGAAAATGAATCAATGATTTCAACCTATATAGCGGGGCTTGGGTTTTTAGGGGAACTTGGTGATGGGAGCTAGTGTGGTTTTTCACTTAGTTCTTGGGTTGAATAATGTGAAAAATCATAATGAAGTTTTATTTAGACATCTACACTTTGGAAATTAAGAAAACTTGGTATTATTTAGACATCGTTTAAGAAACATATACTATGAATTATTGATTGGGTAGAAATGGTATTGAGAAGGAAGACAATTATTAACATTTTACTTTTTTGAATCGTGAGTGTATTCAAGAAGAATATTGGAATTAGGAGTCTGATGCGCAGGCTCAGTGGCCTAAGATAGTCGAGAAAGACCTCTAGAGACACTTCTCAGGGATGATAAGTTCTTATAGGGGGAGATTGTAATGGACTCAGACTTTCTAAGTGTGTTATTCCTTATTTTCAGCCTTTATTTTAAGTTATTTTAGTTATTATATTTTAGGGTGAAAGCATTCCCATAATTATGTATATCAATACCCATTTGGTTATCGCCAACCCATGGTGATCTGGAATGGGCTTCAGGCCTTGTACCGATCCATCTTGGGTGACATGTCATGTCGACCCGTGTTAGGTTGTTACATATATTCACTTGAATACTTCTGGGAATAAACATTTTAATCACTATCTGAATATCATTCTCTTATGAAACCAGAGGCTCAAGCTTAGTCTATTACATGGTGTGATACTCTTTATTATAGATTGTAATTGTTGACCTCAAAATTTCATAGCTCACACAGAAAAACATGTTATGTAGAATATCTCATAATTATCCTTTTTTCTAGAACATGACAACATGACTTTCTACATAATAGTGTGTTCACATGGAATCTAAGTATAATTAATAATTCATACCGAGATGTCCTATACGGAATGGAAATCACAGAGTAGGTAGAACTACCAAGGTCTTCCTAAGCCACTTCACAAAATGTATAAACTTCCCATGACATGAATAACTCTTCCACATTCCACTCGTAGTGTGGCTATTATTACCATTACATGAAAAACTCTTATATATAAATGAAATTATCTATATTCCCATTAAAAAGTTCATGAATATTGATATTCCATCTCCCATAGTGTGATCAACTAGTCACCTTCAAAACATCTTGGATCTTAATTCTCATGGGTACCACTACATGGTGTGAATTATTCCTCACGAAACCAACCATAGAATGATATAGATTTATCAGAGTGAATTAGGGTGTTAGGATGTTACTTATATCCTATATATATAATTTCTATAATTTCTTCCCAAAACCATCCAAAACTACATCAACCTTCTCTATGACATCATATTCTCTTTTGGAAGTACCTTACACATTGGTACATGTGACCTTCATGTATCACTATAAGGTTCTACATACTTTTCCATTTCATTTAAAATGAAGCCTGCATAATTTTATATATACAAGGATTATTATGCCTTTTAATTTTTCTAGGAACTCTACTCATGGTGTAACACTTATACTCATTCTATGGTATTTTCTACAACTTATGAAATTTATCAAATGAATTCCATACAACTCAACTGCATTATCAAAATTACAGAATTATTTTTTTGAATATATTCATCCCCTCTTATATAATAACTTACAAAAAATATCAAATACTTCTTTTATAATAACTTTCAGAACAACCATATATCATTCTGAACATCTACTTCCAGAACAACATCTAATAACCAATCACGTGTTAATAATAAATCCAACACCAATAATCAACATATGTTGAAAACAAATTTATCACTATCCATGATTATAAAACACAATTTTATTACATTTTTTCCAATAAATCCATCACCAAAATGTTACCAATAAATCCAATTCTAACCTATATCCAATAAATTCAATAACAACACCAATTATCAATTAAATCCTGAAAATCTACCCTATTAATTATTTGGCACCACTATCATGAATCCAAAACATCATCACATCATGATTCATACTTCACATTTAAGGGACCAATAGATTCATGGATTCATCATGATTCCTACTACCCATTTCACAAAAAATCCAAAGAAAACACTCATCATCAAGGAAAAATATAGAGTCTTTGATAAATCATATACCTTATGAAATAAGGGTTTCACTTTCCAGTACATTATCACTCTCAAAAAATTGTATTTGTGTAAAAAAATGTAAACTTCACTTCCTTTGATACCTATTGTAATAGTATTTGGTGAAATGATGACACTTATTATATTAATTTATCCTTTCAATTATTCCCAGAGTGGAAAAAAAGGTTTAGTACTACTGTTTTCATAGAAATATTCTCTAGTAATTTTTATGATCATGGGGAATCATCAATAAAATTTATATTAAATTATTAGAATATTCCTTTCATCACATTTATAGAGGATAGGATCCCACTTTTACAATAGATTTCACAAATATTGTAACTTCCAGCTCATTCTCCACTTATTTAACAAAATCATAAATTTGAGTTTCACGATTAAGAAAATTATTTAAATATTAATGAATCCTAAAATATTTTTATGGAGTAATCTTACCACATAGAATTATACCATCAAAAAATATATTCAAATGTTTCATAATTTGATATAGGAAACAAAATATTAGTCTAATAACACCACTAAAATACATTTCACCCACTTAAATTCATAAGTTTCAAGCAATGAGAGTATTTATATTCTACCATGATGAAAAATAACATTGCATTGAAGATTTTTAAATTAACCAATTCGAAATATGGTACATGAAAATTGAATTTTACCAAATATAACTAGTGCACAAACAAGGACCACCAATGGACAAGATTTTTAACGGGGAGTTTGGTCTATACAATTTAAAAACCACCATTAATATCAAAATGTAATAAGTGAATTCAATGAGAAAGAGGAAAAAAATAACCGCCAAGGTGTGGTTAAGCACGCGTTGGAGGTGCGTTCGTGGTGTAGGAGAGACTTGGCGGAGGAGAGGCGCAACGGAGGAGAGGAAATGGAGGAGGATATCCACAACGAAGGAGAGGTGTGGCAGAGGAGAGCTACTGGTGGAGGAGAGGTGCATAGGAGGAGAGCTGCGCGGTGAAGCTCAGTTCGCAGCGGCGGAGGAGTCGGCGGAGAGGAGGAGGAAGAGATAGGAGAGGAGGGAGGAGAGGAGGAGAGGAGGGGGGGAGGAGGCGATGACAACGACAGTGGTGGAAGCAGCAGGGATCAGATTTGACAAGATCTTGAGGGGTGTGAGGAAGGAGGAGAAAGTTAGGGTTTATTTATAAAACCCGACGAAACTTTTATCAGCGCTAGATAAAAAGCGCTGATAAAAGTATGTTTTATCAGCACTAAAATTAAAAGCACTGATAAAGACCCATCTTTATCAGCACTAAAAAACACTAATAAAAGAATGTTTTATTAGTGCTACAATTGAAAGTGCTGATAAATGGATGTTTTATCAGCGCTTTTTAATTAGCACTGATAAAACATATCATTTATTCATAATTATAAAATTATAACCAATATATTTATTACATTTATAATTATATATATATATATATATATATATATTTATGTTCGTGTTTGTGTCTAAATTATAATTAAATATATATAATTTTATAATTTAAATTATAATTAAATATATATAAATATAAATTGATATATTATTTTTAATTTTAATTTCATAAGTATTTAAATATATATATATATGTCTGTGTTTGTGTATATATTCATTAAATACATATATTTATAAATAAATATATTCAAAAGGTATTCATAAATATATATTTTTCATTTAAAAACAATATTTTATAATTTTATAATTATTTAAACATATTTATATTTAATTATTTATATATAATTATAATTATATATAATATATTTTAAAAGTAAATAATTATATATAACTAAATATTTATATTTTTAAATATAATAAATACATTTATTGTTTATTTAAATATATTTATCGTGATTTTAAGTATTTATGAGAAGATAAAGCTTCATATACATAGGAAATGAATGAATACACCACTTATATATAGTACTATAGTATATATGACCAACATTAGGGTAAACAATGAACATATATTCATGATAAGAACATATGAATCAATCAACACATTAATTTGGAAATATAAATTTATTTAAATATATACATATTTAATAATTATTTATATATATATATTAAAAAGTATTTATATATAATATTATAAACATATAGTATAATAAATATCTAATAATGATATAACTAAAACTAATAAACATAATAAACATAATAAACATAAATAAAACATAAACATAATAAACATAATAAACATGCGTTTTTTATTTAATGTATACATATAAACATTATTTTTGAATATAATTAAAATATTTTTATATAAATTAATAATATTTTCTATTAAAAACTTTTATCAGTGCTATTACTAGCGCTGATAAAGGGTAGATTTATCAGCGCTTTTTTCCGGTGTTGATAAAACCCGAGAACTTCCCTTGCCCGCATTTGTGGTAGTGTATTATAAAAATAACTAGAGATGGATAACTGTTTCAACTATCTCAATCTATAACCTTCAAGTAATCCCCATCAGACCCAGAGTGATGACAATCCACATATGGATGTTTTTGTGTGATGGATGATTGAGAGAAGAGGATAAATGACTGGCTTGTATTCACAATTCATGTAATCTTTGCAGATAATCATGCTCATAAATATAAACTTGAAACATATTTTCCCCTTTGGATGTTTTTATTTGAGGGGATAATAGTTCTAGTAGAGTTCCTAGAAGGACCCTTATTGATAGAGACTCCTACTGACAGTGGTCATCCTTTGTTCGTGAATACTGAAAGTGTGAATTTTACCTCTAATGAGGAAGAGATTTTGCAATATTGTTACTAATCCTTCATTAGTTAGGGATCCTATCCTTTTGATATATGTAATATATAATTGTCTAGTTACCTAAGTGGTGGTTAAAACTAATAATGCTATCTTGGATGATATCCCAGGGTTACCATCATCGAGTATTGGGTTTCTATATCGGTATACTTTAGAGAATATATCAATATTTCTTATTAGTTATTAGATAAACTATCTTAGCTTAGGGAAATAATGTGTAATTATAAGAAATATAGGAGGAAGTTTTTTTTGAGATTTTTATGACCTTCCTATCCTATTGTTCTTGAAGTTTGAGCTTATGTACAACACCTAATCTTTAACTATAATAAGTAAATATGTTATTGACGATGTTCGATATTATTGAAATTTTTTGAATAATAATTGATGATTACTGATTTTTTTGGATACCGAATGATTTATGAAAATATATCCATTCATTGAAAGATGATTCATGTCAATGAAAATGTTTCCTAGAGGTTTCTATATATTCTTTCCATGATTTATTTGTTTAAAGAGTTGGAGCGGTTTTAGAATGAGTAGGAGATTTTTGAGAAGCACAATAGTCATCTCCATATCATGGTGGATTTAAACACCCTATATAACTCCAAATGAAGTGAGATTACCTTTATATTTAGATCATCCTTGATAATATCTTTAGAATAATTGGCCATTCTGTGAACTTGAACTATTATATTCCCCTTGTGTATGATCCCAATCTATGCATGTGTTTAATTTTTAGAACTATATGTGGCCAGATTCACGTTTCTATGGGATATATATTGATTCTTTGATATCATATATTTGGCCTAACCTCAAATTTCGGTTTTATACTATTTCCCCCAATCATTTAAACTTTAATAGTTCATTATATAACAATTCATGTATTTTTTCTATAATATCCTATTTTAGTACTTAAAATATTGTTTTGTGTTTGGAAAATAATATTTTTGAATGGAAAAGTAGATTTTATTGAGTGAGTTGATTTTAAAACCAAATTTGCGAGGGAATGAGAAATATTTTAATGGATATGAAAGGTTTTAAATACGGTTTCTCTTTTCTTTTCATTTTTACATGGAATTTTTGGTATTGAAATTAAAAGGGGATTTTGAGAAATGAATTAATTTTTGAAACCATGTGTGAAGATTTCCTTGTAAGAGGGAATTTTTTTTAATTTGAAATGTTTGAGATGTGGTTGATTTAAATATGAATAATTAGAGAACATTTTTAAAATTTGTGGAAATGATTTAACATGAAAAATTCTGATTTCATTTTTAATAATTTGGATTGTTCTCAAAGTGTGCATGTTGTACGAGATGATAAATAAATTTCCTGCTTATGGAAATTTTTGAGGATATAACATTAAAGGAACTCAAGGGTGTCTCATTTGAGAACAAGTTACATAGTCAATTAGGTGAAAAAATTCATAAAAATCCATGTTTATAGGACATTGATATTTCTACCCCGACGACATAAGTACGATCTTGGATAACATCATTAGATGGAAGTTTAGAAGAACATACATCACTGAATACACTAAAAGGTGATCAACTGTTTGATAAAGTAAAATATGTGGACACTAATTTTGGTAAACCATTTTCAAAAAACCTTACAAAAACTGGTTGAAAAAAGAGATCAGTTTTTTTTAATTTCCATACTGGAATTGCCTGTATGTAAGGAATTTTCTTGATGTTATGCATGTTGAAAAAATGTATGTGATAGTGTCATAAACACATTGCTTAATGCACCTGAAAAAACAAAGGATGGAATTAAGGCTTGGTTGGACATGGTTGACATGGGAATACGAGAAGAGTTGGTGTCGGTGAAGGGTGAAAAATGAACTTTTCTTCCTCCAGCTGATTACACTCTTTCGAGATAGGAGAGATATCATTTTTTTTAACTTCTTGAATGATGTAAATGTTTTAAAGGGGTATTCATTGAATATCAATAACATCATTTCAATGAACAATTTAAAGTTAAAGGATATTAAATCACACAACTTCCATGTTTTGATATAAGATCTAATTCATATAGATTTACATTGCATTTTGCCCAAAAATGTTCACCATACATTAACCAAGATCCATTTCTTCTTCAAAGCTATATACAACAAAGTTATAGAATCAACAAAATTACCGACTATGGAAAGAGAAATTTTTGTCATATTACATGAATTGGAAATGTTCTTCCTGCCAAAATTCTTTGATATGATGGTTCATTTGATGGTTTACTTTGTGATAGATTCGATTATGTGGTCATGTACACTATAGATGGATGTACCCCATTGAACGGTATATGAATATTTTGAAAGGGTATGTCAAAAATAAAATTAGGCTAGAGGGTTTTATTTCAAAGCGATATATTGTTTAGGAATCCATTAAATTTTATACCAAATACCTATCCGGTGTGGAAATCATTGGTCTATTGAAATATAATCACATTGGATGGCTTGCGAGTAAAGGAATTTATAGAATATATATTGTCACATAAATATTATAGATTGGGAGTAGGCTCACCTTTATGTTTTTCATAATAGTTTAGAGGTTTCCCCATATGTTGAAATCCAAAAATAAATTCTTAGGCATTTGAATCCATCAAGGGCTAAAATATGGATATAAAATACACACAATCAATAGTTTATAGGATGGTTTCGGGACTGTATTTTTAAAGAGTCGGATGAAAATCTAGATTCAATTTCATAACGACTTTGATGGCTAGATAGAGGACCAAGTGTGTTTTTATTATCTTATAATGGTTATGTAATTAATGGTTATATGTTCTATACAAATGAACATGATGAAGACAGTACCATGAAAAATAGTGGAGTTACACTTGTGGTTGAAGCGATGAATGTTTCTGGTACTAAAGATAGAAATCCAATTTACAAAAATATGTCATACTTTTGCATCATCAAAAAAATATGGGAGTTGGATTATACAACATTCCAAGTTCCAATTTTTCAATTAAATGGGGTTGATAATATGAGTGCTGTTAAAATAGATGAATTGGGATTTGTGAAAGTTTATTTTAGTAAGGGTACAAAGACAAACTATTTATAATGGAATCATAGGCAGTACAAGTATTTTATGTTCCAGATCCCACAAACTGAAAGTGTTCAATTGTTATATTATCGACCAAAACCACTGAAGGTTCAGATGAAAATTCAATTGAGGATGACCCTTTGATTGGGAAGTCATAATCATTTCTCAATGGGCCCAATGTATATATAGTTTTTTATATCAGAGGAGACCACACTGAAGGGATTTGGATAGTCAAAAAGGGTTCAAATCCCTTTATCCTTTAAAAAAAAGAGAGTTCAATAAATAGGTTATATATTTTTTTAATATACATCATGTTACCTCATGTTATTTTCTATTAATTGATAAATTTATGTACTCTATATTAAATATTAAACCACTTCTTCAAATAATGACTTCGGCACATGTTGGTGCTCCCAATCCCAAGGCACAACAGATCTCTCAACCTACTGGTGATCACAGTGCAAAGGAACACTGAACTTCTTCATGTGATGGTGCCCCCAATACCAAGACACAATAGGTCTCTCAACCTAATGTTGATCATAGTTCAGAGGAACACCAACCTTATACATGTGCTAGTGCTCTCAATCCCGAGGCACAATAGGTCTCTCAACTTAATATTGCTTGCAGTGTAGAGGAACACCAACCTTCTACACGTGCTACTGCTCCTAGTGAAGAGGTACAATGACCATCTACACATGCCGATGCTACCACTCTAGAGTAACTTATTGGTGATGTTTCATCAAAGGAAATGGTAGGGGATGAAGGACTAGTGATGCAAAAAAAATAGCAGCACCGTAGTTTGACAGTGTTAACAAAAATCATTAAGACAAAAATTAAAGGCATCAAATACGAGGTCAGATGGAATGCGTGAGGCCAACATGTTAACCCCAAAAAGTCCATGTTCAATAGTTATATTAGAATCATCACTCAAAAATGTGTGATGATTGATGTAGATTCATGGAACCATGTTGTGCCCACTCTTAAGACACTGATGTGGGAAGAGATTATGGTAACATATAGATATTATTTCTTTATTTTACTAAAAAATAAAATAATGAAGCATTGAATTAATATTCATAATCCCTTACAGAGTGCATTTATATTAGATTAATCTTACATGAAATATTTATTAATGATTTATGGAAGGATTCATAGAGTATTTCACATAATTCTTATGATACATCATCTTAAAAATGTGGAAGGGAAAATAAACCTGCACCCACCACTTATCTATGCACACCTTATAAACCAAGAAGCATGGGATTCATTTAGCCATCGTGTAGATTTGAATTTTTAGGTACATTGTGACTAGTAATATGTTGTTTGATGATACATGTATTTATCACTTTGATTGACAATTTTTTATTTATGAAATAACAAAGGAGTGCTGAAAATAAGGGATAGGAAACAAAACCAATATACCCCTACCGTAAAGAAAGATTAGAGTACACTTCACTTGAAAAAAATGATATATATTTTAAATCTACCATAATACTTTTTATGTGACATGAAAAAACAATATAATTATATTCCTCTGTTTATATACAGATTGATGAATCAAAATATAAATCCATTTCTATCCCATTCCATGTGCTATGGAAGGAGGCACATGTAAATAAAGATGGGATACTAATAAATGAAAAAACACAAAAAGTGTGGGAAACATGTGTAAGTTTGACATAATAATTTTTTTTCTTTAAATTGCTATTACATAAAAATGATCACGTATTTTCCTATATTTTCTATCTAACATAGTAATAAGAACCAGGAACTACTGTACTAAATGTCCACCTACTATCAGTGGTCTTGAAGTAGATAGAATAGTATGGCCGTGTTAGAGGTGTGGGTTTTGGGTTGACACCCCAAACATATTTTGAGAAAAAATAGAGGGATCAAAGTAAAGAAATGAAATAGATGAGAGAAAGAATAGCTACCCTTGAAGAATAATTCTAATATAAGAGAGAGTTGATAACAACTTTTATGGGGGTAAGTAAAGAGAAGAAACAACTCAAGAACAACTATCACGTGAAGATCCTACCCCACCTCCCACCATCTTTGAGGAAATCCATTCCCCCCAAAGAGTTGTCTTAGCCGAGGTAGTTAATATTATATTAATTGTTTCTGTGAAATATGAATTAGGTATACATTGATACATTTATTATACTAATATTCTATAAGGTGATAATGAGTGTGATTTATATCTATCAACACCCACCCATCACCTTGTAGCGATGGATACGATGTTCAATGTCAAAGAAGATAGTTTATACAATAGACCACTTCCAACCGATCATGTGAGAGTTTTTATTAGTGTATCCCATGAGTTAAGTGCTGAGATACCTATTCCAATTAATGTGGAAGATATTCATAAGGTCAAGAAAGTTATTGGAACATTCATCTCATGGACATCACATCTTATAAGAATTTTTTTTTGATAAGGAGGTATTCATTTACAAATTATTTTTCAAGCTAAACCTTTAAAAATTAATGAAAAAAATATGTACCAATGAATGTTATTATAAACAAAAAGAGAAAAGTGGGTGAAATGAAATACTGGATCAAAACCATCTAAAATATTGACCAACCGATCAAAAAGATCTACCAAAATCACCTTTACCTCACCCGTTCTATATCCGCATTTACTATCATTAAAGGTTCATGTGGATATAAAGTTAAAAAATGGTCATAATCACATAGTTGGTTTTGAAGAAAATATGTAGGGAGAGGAAGTTCAAGAATTCATTGGCATTGAAAATATAAGTGAAATCCTCAACTATGATTGGCTAAGCATCTTAGTTGTAAATGTATACATGAGGTATGTTTTCATGATTTGATTTTCAAAAATCTGATATACTATGTTAATTATAACTAAATAAATACCATATTTTTGGAAGGAATATATATAAAAAACAATTGAAGGGATTTCCCCATTATTTTTTTGGAATCTTTAGTCCTGATATATCCTCTACAGAATAACCAAAAATAGATTCCAAAAAAAATAATGAAATAGTGCCAAGCCTAGTCAAATAATTTAAAAGAAAACTTATAAATGACATACTCTTCTCAATACCAATGATTCAGGGGTAAAAAAATAAAATTTATTCATATCAAATATTTTTTCATTTCTTTCATTACTTATTATGTTTTGTGTTTTTATGTAGCATTGGATTCTCATTGTGGTCAATTTGGATACTCCAAATATTTATTTATTGGATTCAATGCATGGATATCCAACAAACCGACCACACATGATGGTGTTTGTCAATTTTTAATACACTACATCCAATGTTTTAGAACTAAACATAAAGTTATATAATTTATATTATCTTTTAATGATGATTCTGTTATGATACGACAACGCATCAATATCATGAAAAACAAAGAATGAGGCCATGGGCTAAGCACAAGGACCAAGAAAAGTTCTACGACTCGACAAGTATCAGGGTATATATAATAATATTTCACTATAAAAACACATATAAAAAAATTAATTATTCTCCTCAATGTTTATGAAGTTTCTGAAACAAACCAATGGAAAAGATTGTGGTTATTGTGTTTGTAAATTTATGAGAGAAATCATATTCTATAAAAAAACTAGCACCCATGAAGAGGTATCTTCAAAGACAATTACTATTTCATTTAAAATATTTATTAATCCTTTGTCTATTTATATTTTTCTAGTACTACTATAACTGTCTAAAAAACTCATATTCACAATATTATATAGATGTGCTCAGAAATGAATGGGAAACATACCTAATGGAAGAATGTACACAAATAGCATAAATATGTGACTTATATATAAGTAGTGGATTGTTTCATATTTCTATTTAATTTAATTATTTTTAGTATTACTCACCTAAGAATTTTTTTCTTATACAGGTGGATTTTTTTGTTTGAGTAAGGGTGGTTTGTTCAAATATGCTCATGATCGTGAGAGATAGAGATTCATCGTTGCAACTAAAAATTTAATGAGAAGGTAAAGGACTTTTTAATATACTATTTTCCTCATAATATTATTTGTTCTCTACTGTATTAACATAATCTAAATTAAATGTTTGAATACTTAATTTTAAATGTTTCACTCACTGAAAACTGGGAAATATTTATCGGATTTTCTTGATAATTTAGGAAAGAAATTCAAAAGTCATTTGTGATGTGTATGAAGTAGTCTCACATCAAAATAATGCACAATGAGACTAATATGACTTAACATGCATGTTTCTAGTTTGAAATGACATTTTAATAAAAAACAAAACTGACATACTAAAAACTAAGAAAATTCATTCAAATTATTTTGATACTTTAGGAAAATAATCTATAAGTAATTTTTGACATGTAGTAATCAACCATACATCAATATGATGCCTCATGTGGCTTGTATAACTCAAAGTGTCTATTTAAATTTTATATTAATTTTATTAAAAAGAACATGTGCATAATTAAAACCAAGAAAACAATTTTAGGTTGTTTTAATATTTTAAGAAAATGATCCATGATTCATTTATGACTTTTAGGATTCAACCAAACCACAATACAACTCACGGTGTGACTGGTATGACTCCAAGTGTGTCTTTTTATTTAAAATTGACATTAATTTAAGTAGAAAGAATAAGTGACATACTGAAAACCAATAAAATTCTTTCATGTTGTTTTGATACTCTAGGAAAATGATCCATGAGTAATTTGTGATGTGTAGGAATCAACCACACCTCAATCCAATGCACGGTGTTACCAATATGACTCAAAGTGTCCATTATGAGTTTAAAATTGACATTTTAGTTCAAAACATTCCACTCAATAAAAGACAATAAAAAGTTCTTGGATTGTCTTGATAATTTAAGAAAACAATTTAAAAGTCATTTATGACATGTATGAAGCAGTATCATGTAAAACCAACACATGATACGACCGTTATGACTTAAAATGTGTGTTTCTAGTTTAAAATGACATTTTAATAAAAAAACACAAGTGCATACTGAAAATTGAGAAAAAAAATTTAGATTGTTTTGATGTTTTTAGTACAAGGATTCATGAGTCATTTTTGACTTTTAGGAGTTAACCACACCTCAATACGATGCACGGTGTGATCAATATGACTCCAAGTGTGTCTTTTTATTTAAAATTGACATTAATTTAAGTAAAAAGAACAAGTGACATACTGAAAACTGAGTAAATGAATTCATATTATTTTTATACTTAGGAAAATTATCTATGAGTCATTTTTGATTTTTATTAATAAAAAACATCTCAATATGATGCACAATGTGATTGGTATGAATCAAAGTATCTGTTATTAGTTTAAAATGGACATTTTAGTACAAAACGTTTCCCTCACTAAAAACTAATAAAAAATGATTGGATTGTCTTGATAATTTAGGAAATATATTCATAAGTCATTTGTGACATGTATGAAGTATTTTCATATAAAACTGATGCATGATGTGACTGATATGACTCATAATGTGTGTTTCTAGTTTGAAATTACATTTTAGTAAAAAAACACAACATGCATACTAAAATCTAAGAAAATGCATTTTTATTGATTTCATACTTTAGTAAAATGATCTATAAGTCATTTTTTATTTGTAGGAATCAGCCTAACCTCAATCCGTTGCATGGTGTGACTGATATAACTCAAAGTGTCTCTTTTTATTGAAGATTGATGTTAATTTTAGTAAAAAGAACAAGTGAATAATGAAAACTGAGAAAGCAGATTCAAATTATTTTTATATTTTAGGAAAACGATCTATGAGTCATTTTTGAATTATAGGATCCAAATGAACCTCAATATGATGCACTATGTGGCCGGTATGACTCCAAGTGTGTCTTTTTATTTAAAATTGACATTAATTTAAGTAAAAAGAACAAGTGGCATATTGAAAATTAAGAAAATTCATTCTGATTGTTTTGATACTTTAGGATAATGATCCATGGGTCATTTTTGATGTGTAGGAATAAAAAACACCTCAATACAATGCATAGTGTGACCGATATGACTCAAAGTGTCCGTTATATGTTTAAAATTGACATTTTAGTTCAAAACGTGTCACTCATTGAAAACCAAAAAAAGTACTTGGAATATCTTGATAATTTAGGGAAAAAAATTAAAAAGTTATTTTTGACATGTATGAATCAGTATCATGTAAAAATGACATACGATGCGATTGGTATGACTTAAAATATGTGTTTCCAGTTTGAAATGACATCTTAATAAAAAACACAAGTGCAAACTGAAAACTGAGAAAACACATTCAGATTATTTTGATATTTTATTACAAGGACTTATGAGTCATTTTTGACTTTTAAAAGTCAAACAAACCTCAATATGATGCACAGTGTGATCATTATGATTCCAAGTGTGTATTTTTATTTAAAATTGACATTAATTTAAGTAAAAAGAACAAGCGACATACTGAAAACTGAGTAAATGCATTCATATTATTTTTATACTTTAGTAAAATGATCCATGAGTAATTTTTGATGTGTAGTAATAAAACACACCTCAATATGATGCATGATGTGATCAGTATGAATCAGAGTATCCATTATCAGTTTAAAATTGACATTTTAGTACAAAATGTGTCCCTCTCTGAAAACCAAGAAAAAAATATCAGATTGTATTGATAATTTAGGACAGAGATTCATAAGTAATTTTTGACATGTATGAAGTAGTTTCACATCAAACTGATGCACGATGAGACTGATATGACTCATAATGCGTGTTTCCAGTTTGAAATGACATTTTATTAAAAAAACACAACATGCATACTAAAAACTAACAAAATGCATTTCGATTGTTTTAATGTTTTAAGAAAATGATCTATAAGTCATTTTTGATGTGTAAGAATCAACCTAGCCTCAATCCTATGCACGGTGTGACTGATATAACTCAAAGTGTTTCTTTTTATTGAAAATTGACGTTAATTTTAGTAAAAAGAATAAGTGAATACTAAAAACTGAGAAAACACATTCAGATTGTTTTGATATTTTAGGAAAACGATCTATGAGTCATTTTTATCTTATAGGAGTCAAATGAACCTCAATACAATGCACGGTGTGACTGGTATGACTCAAAGTGTGTCTTTTTATTTAAAATTGACATTAATTTAAGTAAAAAGAACAAGTGAAATATTGAAAACTGATAAAATGCACTCTGATTGTTTTTATACTTTAGGAGAATGATCCATGAGTTATTTTTGACATGTAGGAATAAAATACACCTCAATATGACATACATTGTGACTGGTATGACTCAAAGTGTTCGTTATCAGTTTAAAATTGACATTTTAGTTCAAAACATTTCCCTTATTAAAAACCAAGAAAAAACTCTCATATTCTCTTTATAATTTAGTAAAGTGATTTATAATTAATTTGTGATATGTATGAAGTATTATCACATCAAAATGATGCATGATGATACTAGTATGACACATAATGCATGTTTCCAGTTTGAAATTCCATTTTAGTAAAAAAAAAAGAACTGGCATACTGAAAATTGAGAAAACACATTCAGATTGTTTTCATACTTTATGAAAACAATCTATAAGTCATTTTTGATGTGTATGAATCAGACACACCTAAATATTATTCATGGTGTGGTCGATATAACTCAAAGTATCTATTTAAAATTGACATTAATTTTAGTAAAAAGAATAAGTGACATACTGAAAACTGAGAAAACATATTCATATTGTTTTGATATTTATAGACAACGATCCATGATTCATTCATGACTTTTAAGAGTAAAAAAACCTCAATAATTCTCATGATGTGACCTGTATGACTCCAAGTGTGTCATTTTATTTAAAATTGACATTAATTTAAATAATAAAGAACAAGTGACATATTGGAAACTAAGAAAACACATTCATATTGTTTTGATACTTTAGGAAAATTATTCATGAGTCATTTGTGATGTGTAGGAATTAACCACACCTCAATATGACGCATTATGTGACCGGTAGGACTAAAAGTGTTTGTTATCAGTTTAAAATTTACGTTTTAGTTCAAAATGTGTCACTGAAAACCAATAAAACACACTCCGATTCTCTTGATAATTTAGGAAAATGATTCATAATCCATTTGTGATGTGTATGAAGTAGTCTCACTATAATATCCCATTACCAATCTATCAGGTACATCCTTTACCTTGTCATGGTTCTCCTTTTTCCTATTGTCTATAGAGGACTGAGAAGGAATTGAGAGGATATATATAATGGTGAAGTTAGATATTTGTTGGACTCTTAGATTTAACCAACTTTTTCTACAAGATGCAGGAGGATTTCACATTGTGTAACTAGGTTACATGACATGTAAGTGTTGCTGAGTATAAATCGTGAAAGGCTTCTTGCAGTGAAGGGTTACACATCATGAAGAGGAGTTACATGTCATGAATGTTTTAAATAAAGGATTTTAAATACGAGGTGATGGATTTCTTGGCGTACTTAAACAATGTGGATTTCACAGTGTGTAAAGGAATTACACATCATGAAATTCCCCAAGAAGGGATGTTTTTGGGAACTAATCGAGTTTTTGGTGCCCATTTGATCATCTGTTTTCATTTTCTCTCAAACCTAAACTCATCTTCAATGATTTTTGGAGACACCATTCCTTCCGGACTGATTTTCTCGACGTTCCATATTTTTTGCGGTTGTGGTGTATCTCTCTAGATAAGTTATCTTTCCATTTATTTTCTTCCCTTAATCATGGTAACACCCTTGGGTTGCACTATCAGATCTGCTAGTCTAAGTTGGTATGCCTTCTTTTATTCTTCCAAGATTCATTGTGCGATCTCATTCTAGAGTTTGTTCCTTTGTTGGTCATGGTGCAGTGGGAATTCATTGTCGAGGTATGTGATATTTCCTCTCCTCTACGAACCATCTTTCTTAATTAAATCAATCCTAAGATGTGTTCATTGGATTATATGGCCTTCGTTGGTGTTGTTGGGTTTTCATTTTTGGTGGATCCCATTGTGAGTGCATGCAACCTGAGTTTTGAGGTAGGTAGTTCCATCTCTAGCTTGTGTTTG
This sequence comes from Viscum album, assembly GCA_963277665.1. Classification (NCBI taxonomy): domain Eukaryota; kingdom Viridiplantae; phylum Streptophyta; class Magnoliopsida; order Santalales; family Viscaceae; genus Viscum; species Viscum album. The sequence continues at coordinate 1,843,362,918 of OY728129.1, read as the reverse complement.
ATAATATATATTGTTCCATTCTTGTGAATTGGTTTACAAATAAATTGGTATGAAATTGGAATGATTGTTTGTGTGTGCTGGAAAGATATTTTGAATGAAAGTGGTTTTCCTTGGTTTTTGAAAAATGTAAAGAAAAATGTGTATTTTTAAATAATTTAAAATGTTTTTTTAAATGGTTTTGAAATGGTTTTTGAAACATTGAAATGATTGTGAAAATGAGAACATGGGTTTCCTTGGGTACTAGGTGGAAGGTTTAGATTGAGTCCATCCTCTATTGTGGGGGATAACTTTTTTGGGGTATTCCTATTGTACTAGAGTGTATATTATTGTCTCTAGGAATGTATGTGATATTGGGGTCTCACTTTCTAGGGTGTATCTCTGGTTCTGGAGTGTAGATCATTGGCTTCAGGTACCACAATGCACTGTTTCATAGATTTTTGGGTATGAGTAGTCTGCTGCTTGACCTATTTTATTCCTTAGTATTGTGATGCTTGTGTTGCTACTTCTATTTTAGTATTTCTTGGATTTTGAGTATTTTAGTCTTGATATTCATGTTGATTCTTGTGATAGATGATATTGAAAAAATGTGATTTGAAATTGATATACATGCTTTTGTTTTAGAATTGTGATAAAAAGTGAAATGTTTACCATGTTTTCTATAAAACTAATTTACTGATTATCATGCCATGTTTTACTTAAATTGAGCACACATGAATTGTTATATAGAGAATTGTTATAGAAAAATTGGGTGGGATCCTATTGAGCCTATTAACTCACACCCTGTACACCTATTCGGTGGTGCGTAGACCTTTGTATGTATTCTATTTTAGGGAAAGATAAGGCCCCACAATGAGGCAGTGAGGTTTCATGTCAGCTTGGTTGGGTAGCTGGTGGTGAGATGGTGTGAGTTAATCCAAACTATCATTTGGAGTAGCTGTTTGGTTATAGTCCTTCGCATTTGGACTTATCTATTGGAGTTTTGGCTACTTTTTCAGAGGTTTTATTTCCACTTTATTTTTATAGTTATGGAATATATTCATCATTCTTATGTTGTTTCTTTTTTTCTTCATGTATATATATGCCTCATGTTTTGTTTTAGTTTGTGAAAAATCATTCCCTCTTATTTTTTGTTCAATTCCTGGATGCTTGTTTCCATCTTGTGGGGATCAGGAATGCCCTTCAGGTATTTGATAAAATAGGTTGGGTGCTAGGTTTGAGGGTAACCCTGGTCGGTTCATTATAATTTGGCATCAAAGGAGGTATGTCCTAAATATTCCTTGTCTTGAAAAATTTTTTAGACTAGATATAGGATTTTTGTCACTTGAGTGGTATGTTGCAATGAGTTCCTGGCCAGCTCTTATCGTAACAAGACTCAAGTTTCCATGAGAAGTTGGGATATGTGTCTCTAGTGTTGGGTTTGGTTTTAAATCTCAATTTCTTCTTATGGGTTTTCTAGTTTGAACTGAGATTTTTTCTACTATATGATTGTTCTTATGTTTTGGTATGAATTAGAGAATATGAATGAAAGGCATCTGTTTAGTGAAAATGTATCCGCTCACTTATCTCAAGAACGCTCCTCATGCACCATTGGGGTTTTCAAACTTTTTGACTATTGCACCCTTGTCTTCCTAGTCACTATCTGGTTTGGAAGATTTGACATCTATTGTTCCTAGATCCTCCTCAACTTCTCCTCTCCCCATTCCCTTAGAGTTCCCTCCCAATCCTCTTGGCTCCTGGACTTTGGTGGATCTTCCCCGAGGCCCTAGTTTAGCTCCTGCTCCTGATGCCTTTGCATCTGATTTAGCTCCCTCCTTTTCTACCCCTGTGTCCTCTAAGTCGGGATCCTTCAGAGATGTGCTATGTGTCCCTTCAGGGGGATTCATGTAGCCGTGATTTCTGTAGGTTGGTTTTTCAATTCCGAAGGCTTCGAGGGATGGAAATTTCCTTTCTATGGAATTCTCAGTGTTTCACTTTGCGGACGTGGAAGCATGCCTTAAGTGGACCCTTGTAGCTCATTTTGGGGCTGCGAAACCTCTGATTGGAGTCTTCCAGTGATCCATTAACTTATGGGGGATTTAAGGTCTGATGAGGATCTCAATGGTTTATCGAAACTCCTTTTTCCTTGTTTTCACCTCAAAAGATTACTTCATCCACGCGTAGTATAAGGCTCCTCATTCCCTTGTCCGACACAACTTCATCCTATCCTGCTGGTCCTTAGAAGTACATAGGGGTAAGTAAATCCCACTCTCCATGGTATAGATTTCTCTCTCTGGGCTCCTCTTCCCTTTTAGAATGGTGGATTCCTCAAAGTGATCGTAGAATCCCTTGGAGGTTTTCTCTGCTTAGATGACAGAACTAGAGGTTGTGTTGATGTGTCGATGGCTCACCTTTGCATAGAGATGGATCTATCCCTTACCTTTCCTGACCTTCTCTCACTCAGTGTTAAAGACTAATTCTCCTAAAACCAATACATAGCCTACCTAGTCTTCCCTAGGTATTTTCCTCACTTCTTGATCTAGGGGCACTACCTTTAGCTCTGCAGAACCCGACATTGAAGAGACAGTGAGCCATCTCCTAAGGTCATTCATGCCCGAGCCAGGAAGCCGGCCCCGCCATCCACTGGACCTCTTTCCTTGGATATGCACCAATAATTTGAAGGCACCCATGTGGAGCTTCCCTCCAGTCCCTCTCTCTCTAAACTAGATATGTTCCCTCCTCCTTCGGCTGCAAGTGTCCCGCAGAGGTGTCTGGTCCTGATTCTGTTCACTCCAAACTGGTCACCCTCCTACTAGGTTGGTTCCATTCTACCTCCCTTCCTGTATTCTCTAGTGTATTAGGAGTTAAATTTATAAGTGCTCATGAAAATATGCATTACCCTCTATAATGACCCACTGGCCTTGCCTCTTCCCCCTTCTGATCCTTATGCATGTCCCTAGGTGGCTCATGGTTCTCCTGGACTTGCCTTCACTCCCCAGGATGCTATCCCCAATGGACCTCCTACTTTTCTTAACCCATTATCTCTATTTAATCCCACTGGGGGTTCTCCAAGCCATATCCCTAGAGTCCAAGGGCGGGCCTCTAGACCCTCCCCCAGTGTTTGAAGCAAAATTCCCTCTAGCCCCTTGGGACCCTTTTCCCTTGATGCTATGTTGGCTTCCAAGGATGGTAGTGTGTGCATGTTATCAAGATCAAAGAATCAAAATGAGTTCTCTTCCTACCACTTCAAGATGGATAAGAGTTTTGGAGCCAATACTATAACACTGTTCACTCAATGATTCCTTTAATTATCTGGAATGCCCATAGACTTGGTGCCCAGGTTAAGGCAGACTTCCTCGCCACCGAAGTCAGGAAACACAAAGCCTCGGTAGTCAATATCCTTGAGCAGAAGAAAAATCCCACTAAGATTAGTGAATTCTATAGGAAAATCAAATTGCTTGGCTCTATGCATGCTAACCCCATTAACAAGCATATCTGGATCTTTTGGCCCAGGGACTTCTCTGTGGATTTGGTTCAAGCTAGTGACCAAATTATCACTATGAAGGTGTCGCATGATGGAACTTGTTTCTTTATTTCCTTCATCTATGGGAGCTATGATGCTCATCAAAGGGAATCTATCTGGCATGAACTTAGAACTTTTGATCCTAACAACCACCCATGGATCATTGGGGGGGGGGGGGATTTCAACGTCATTACTGACCCAAAGGAGAAGAAAGGAAGGGGGACTTTTAATAGGAAAGTCAGCTTGTATTTCAAGCACTTAGTGGTCGGGAAAGGCCCCAGTGATCTAGGATTCTCAGGTGACCATTTCACCCAATGCAATAACCAAAGAGGGTCTCATCAAACATGGAGTCACTTGGATAGCTGTCTGGACAACATGAAATCCCTTTCTTCATTCTCCAACACCAAGGTTATCCATCTTGTTCATGGGTTATCAAATTACTCACCACTCTTGGTCTCTCTGAGCGCAGGGCAGAATCATCAGGAAAGATTCCAATTCTATCATCATTGGGCCAACTCTCTTGGGTTCCATGACCTGGTGAGGGATGTTTGGAGTGGTCCTACTTATGGGAATATGTGGGTGTCCATCCATAATAAGTTGAGATACCTAAAGTCAAAACTCTAGGAGTGGGTGAAGGGGATTCCTTCCATTGATTGTGACATCTATGCATCCATGTAGGAGGCTGAGCACCTTTAGAATATCCTATAAGAAGCCTGGGATGATCGGATTTTTTAGGATCTATCTAGAAAGAAAGAATCCCTATCTTATATGATCTTTAAACAAGAATTCCTCATGAGAGAAAATACAAAATCAAATGGATTAGCAAGGGAGATATAAATATTTCATTCTTACATGCTTGTATCAAAGAGAGGAAAATTCTAGTGAAACCCAATATTATCCTTGACAAAATCACTTACATGGATGACAAGAATACCATGGGTGGTTTGGATCATACCTTCTTCAAGGACCTCCTCACTAGCCCCAAACCTCATATTCCTGATGGGTATCTTGGATGGAATATGACGTTTTATGAGGTAATCCCCATATAAATATCAGCATGGGACAATTAAGGCCTTGGTTGGATCTCAGATGAAGATTAGATTCATGGTGCAATGCTGAGCCTGAATCCTGAAAGTGCCCCATGACCGAATGGTTTACTGGGATATTTTTACAGGTCCTCATGGGATGTGTTGAAAATTGAGATTATCTCTACTATCTAGAACTTTTTCTAGGGGAGAGGGGGTATTTTACCCCGGGTTTCTTATGCCATAACCACTGTGATCCTTCCCAAAACAAAAAACCCTTCCTCCATCATGCACTACCATCCGGTGAGTATGTGAAACTTTCCTTACAAGATCCTGGCCAACATCATCAACACCAGGTTATCTCTTCGTCTTCCTCGGTGGATTTCCATGGAGCAACATGGCCTTGTAAAGGGGCGATCAATCCAGGGCACCATTGCTTTGGAACAAGATATGATCAAAGATATCAACTTCAAGTCATATAGTTCTAACATAGACATCAAGATGAACATGAACAAATCTTATGATCGCATTGAGTGGGGATTCATCAATAAGGTACTAGTAGGTATGGGCCTCTACCAATGGAACATTGATATCCTTTTTTAGGTGTTTAATATCTTCATGGTTGGTGATCACTTTTATGGGGAATAATTATGGTTTCTTCAAGGCCACTTGAGGCCTAAGGCAATGTGACCCTATTTCTCTGAGCCTCTTTATTCTCACTCAGGATATCCTTAGTCACCTCCTATATAGAAGAATCATCAATAGAGAGATCCTACCTTACTATAGAAGACTAAGGTCTCCCTCTATCCCCCACATGATGTTTGTAGATGATACATTTATTTTCATTAATTCCAATAAAATATCAATAAGAGGATTCAACAAAGTGCTAGAAGAGTACTTCCAATGGAGTGGACAGGTGATCAACAAAGCTAAAAGAAATTTATTCATTTCCAACATATGTACACCCAGTTGAATCTCTGATATTCAACATAGCCTCGACATGCAAAGAGGGGAATTTCCAATAAATTACCTGGGGGACCCTATCTCCTCAGGTCGACTTCGTATTTGGGAATATGATTTCATGATCAACAGAATCATAGAACAGATCCTTAACTAAAAGAACATAAACTTATCCTTCGGGGGTGAGATCACACTGGTTAATATCATCCTTCTAGATACCCCTTTCCATGCTCTCCCATCCGTTAAAGTTCCAAAAGGTATTATTAACATAATTGATAAGGTCTTGGCCGGTTTCATTTGGGATCCTATTGAGGAAGGGAAAAATCGTTGGGCATCCTAGCGTAGGGTGGAAAGGCCCACAAGGGAAGGTGGAATTAATGTCCTAATCCTTGATGATACCCTTACATGCATTCATGGTAAGTTGACATTGTAAGTTCTTGATCAATTCACGCTTTGGGGGAACACCATCCACAAATCTCACCTTGGTATCCCTCCCCTGACTAAGGGTCAATATTACCCACTATGTTTAGTGATCTCCCCCTGATATCGGTAATAAAATCTTGTGCACAATGGATTATTGGGAAGGGTGACATCTCCTTTTGTCATCACAACTGGGCTGGTCAGACCCTTGTCTTCCTGAGATTCCCTGCCACCACTATCTCCTTCAGGGAGGCTAGCTCTTTCCCACCCTTCATTAAGGTTGTGCTGGATGATGATCAACAGGACACCTTCAACCTCATTGAACTCAATTTGGATCCTAATAGATGTGTCTTCACCCCATCTTCCTTTGGGGCCTTCTCCACTAGAGATTTTCGCCGCACCTTGGGGTTTCATGTACAAACGGATTTCTGGAATGAGGTTCTATGGCCTAGAGGTATCCTTGTGAAGTATAACTTCCTCTCACGGAGGATAAGGAAGAATGATGTCCCAAAAGAAGAAAATATCAAACATTTTGGCATCCCTCTGGCCTAGATATTTCCCTGTTTCATAAATCATAGGGAGGAGAGAGAGGGCCATCTATTCTATGAGGGCAACTGGGAGAGTGTGGTGTGGGAGTAATTTGGTGAGTTCACTACTCTTCATGACCAGAACATTCCTGATAAATCGTTCCTTGATAGGTGATTCCATGGTGCAGGAGAGAGGGGTTTGGAGATGTTGTCCCACACTTTGATCCTACACGCAGACTACTGGTGCATTTGGCAGGTGAGAAACAGGTTTAAGCATGAAGGAGTCCAAGCCTCAGGTTGGTCAATCATAGTTAGATTGAAGAAAATCCTCCTTAATATAGTCAGCCTCATCTCCAACTAGCAGGAGGCACCCACCCTTCAAAAACTCCAATCCATTTCTCCCAGTTCTCATTCTGATATCAGTAAAAAAAGAGGCCACTGGGTTCACTGGTACTCCCCATTCATGGATCTTAAGCTCAATATGACGGATATTGAAATATAGGGGTTCTTCATAGTGGTGGGGTTGTCCGCGACTCTACTAGCTTGGTATTTATGGCATTTTCTGCTTTCCTGGGTCTCAGTTCCTCCCTTCATATAAAGGAAAAGGTGATGCTTCATGGGATTATGTTATGTCGTCAGAAGAGGATTGATCTATCGGAGGCTGAAACTAATTCAGTGCTTCTTCACAATGCCCTGAATGGCATCGGTTCCACTCCTTGGTTGATTCACTACACCATCAGAAAGTTCTAGGTCATGCTTGGAAATAATACCAGAGTGGTTCATTCATGGCATGAGGGTAACCAAGTTACTAATCACCTTGCATCTATTACTATTCTTGGTCCTGATCCTATTTTCCTTCACAATTTTCACAGCCTGAAACTAGAGGGGGTCAATCTGGTTAGGGGGGATTCCCTTGGTCTTCATTATTTCAGGCCTCCTTAGGTCCTTCCTGTATTTGGATGATTTGGATGCTTGGACTTTTTCTTGCCTTTTTTAATAAAAATTTACATTGATGATGATGGTATACAGTAGTATTCTTTCGATATGTCTTCCATGAGTTCCTTAGGAAGGTGTAACTGATGCTACACATTAGAATCCACCTATAGATCATAATCTCATTTAGACTATCATATGAGCAGTCCTTTCTATCAATCGGGATGTGACACGATTTTAGAATATAGTTGTTGAGGTACAGTCAGGAACTGGGTGAGAGAGATATTGATCACGAGAATTATTGTGTGAGAAGCCACCATCCTTTAAAGGAGTGAATGAACCTCAATAGGCGGATGACTGGCTGAATAGGATCGATCAAATCTTAGAATTCTTGTAGACACCTAAGATTATTAAGGTGAAGTGTGCAGTGTTCAGGCTTGAGAGTTCTAGAAATCAATGGTGGGATTCTATGGTCTAGGCAGATAGACACATGGACATAGATTGGAAGGGTTTCAAAACCCCATTCTTCCAGCAGTTTTGTCCAGATTCAATGATTTTGGAAAATTCTATGGAGTTACTATATTTATAATAGGGAGATCGTTTGGTGTTGGAATACACAAAATAGTTTGCTGAGCTAGTCCATTTTTCTCCATAAATAGTGAAGAATGACCAATTGAAGCCTCAAAAGTACCAACAGGGTTTGAGACCAGATATTAGATCACAAGTGTTTATGTTGAAACTACGTATGTATAGATGGTAGGTAGAACTATGATGGAATATATGGATATATCAGGCAAGGTTGGGTTTCCCAACCCTTATATTCCATCTAGTGTAAACTTAAATGGTGTGAATAGGAATAAGAGGAAGTGATAGGATCATCACAGAAGTGGTGGTGGTGGGTCTCATTAGTTATCCTCCTCCACACCATATTCTATGGCTAGTAGTGTGCCTATGACTTGCTATCAGTGAGGCAAGGCAGGACACACAAAACGTTTTTGTCCCATGCCTACAAAATATGTGCAAAATCTATGGATGTGTTGGTCATTTACAACATTTATGTTAGGATATTACTATGCCTCGTTATGGTTAGGGTTCGTCAGCTCCAAAGAATACTGTGGTGTAGTCAGAAGCTTTAAGGATTATAGGGCTCTAGCCACAGACATCTGGAGTGAAGTACTTTCACACACTATATGAGTGTCCAACGAAAGTCAATGCTGGTCCGACGATAGTGAGAGGTACTATCCTTATTACATATTCAGTAGTAATTTCTTTATTTGATACTGGTTCCTCCCACTCGTTCATATCTACATGTTTTATTGATACACTTAAACTTCCAATGAAACTTATGACCTTTGTAATGGAGTTAGAAACACATCTTGGAAAGAGGAGAGATAATGGGTTTGACTGTCCTTGTTCATTAATGATTACTGATACGAAGTTGGTCTGGGATTTTCTCATTCTCAATATGGATCTTTTTGACATATCAGTATGGATTGGCTTTTAACTCATCAAGTTGAGGTTGATTGTCACCGTCAACATGTTTCATTTCTCACTATCAATGGGAGATCTTGCATGTTTCAGGGAGAGTGGGACCTGAGGTCAGGTCATGTAGGGCCTTCCCACCTATAGATCAAGAGTTTTTTATCTTCTATTTCATTTGATCCTGATGGAATTTCTTATGTTGTTGATATTCTTGTTATTGTTCTGTAATTTTTTGACGTTTTCTCAAACGATTTCTTCAGTCTTCCTCCAAAGATAGAGGTGGATTTTATGATTTATCTAGTGTTAGGTACACAACTGATATCGATACCTTATTATCATATGGAACTAGTGAATATGAAAGATATCAAGATTCAGTTGGAAAACCCATTGGAAAAGGTTTTGTTTTACCTAGTGTTTTGACTTGGGAAGCCCCTTTTCTCTTTCCCAAGAAGTAAGATGGTTTACTTTGGTTGTGTGTGGACTATAAGAATTTTAACTGGGTAATGATTAAGAAAAAATATCCTTTTCCTTGCATGGATGATTTTTTTATCAGTTAAATTGGGAAAATTGGTTCTTGAAGATTGATATTTGGTCAGGTTATCATCATCTCAGAGTTTGGGAGTCTGATATACCAAAGACAACTTTCAAGAGCAGGTATGAACACTATGAATATCATGTTATTCCTTTTGGTATGAATAATTCTCTTGTAGTTTTTATGGATTTGATGAATCAGATATTCCATCAATATCTTGACACTTTTTTGTTAGTGTTCCTAGATGATATTCTGGTTTATTTGAAATCTGAGCGTGAGTACGAGCACCATCTGAGTTTGGTTCTAGAAATTATGAGAAGTCACCATTTGTATGTAAATCTTATGAAATTTAGTTTTTGGATTCAATAAGTGAAGTTCTTAGGGAACAATATTTTTGAACATGGCTTATTAGTTGATCCATAGAAGGTGAAGGTTGTTTCTTCATGGAAGGAACCAAATAATGTATTTAAAATTTAGAGCTTCCTTGGTCTTGATGAATACTATCAAAGGTCTATTAAGTATTTCTCTAATATGGAGTCACCTTTGATTTCTCTTACTATAAAAGTGGTGAAATTCACTTGGGATGCGAAGTGTCAGTTTTCTTTTGATAAACTGAAATGACTTCAAACATCAGCTCCTATTCTAATATCACCTGATCCTGGTAAGGGATACATGGTGTTTTTTGATTCATATGGTGCTGGTTTGAGATGTGTGTTTATGTAGGATGACCATGTGGTAGATTAAAACTCTCATCAACTTTTTCCACATGAGAAGAATTACCCCACTCACGATTTAGAGTTTGCTATAGTTATGCATGCACTTAAATGTTGGCGACACTATCTTTTTGTGGAAAGGTTCACAGTATTCTATGATCATAAGGGTTTGAGTTATATATTTTCTCAAAAGGAATTAAATCTCTGATAGAGACGATCGGTATAATACCTTCATAAATTTGAATTCAATATCACCTCCACCCCGGGGAAGGGAAACATTATTGCAAACACTCTTAGTAGTAAAGTACCATCATTGGATGTTCTAGAATCAAAGTAGGAGTGGACCTTTATGGGGATTTTCAGTTATTTGCACCTATATTCTTAGGAGGATGTTTTAGGTATGGTTCTTACTAGTGTTTAGTTATCATCATCTCTCCTAGAGTTTATTTTACAGATTCAGTAGCAAGATGATGATTTTAGTAGAGTTCAAGAAATCCTTTATAGTGGGGAGACCATTTCTAGTTGGTCTATTTCTTTAGATAGTATGCTCCACTATGGTGATCGAGTTATCATCCCAGCATTCGTGAAGAGTTTAGTCTTGTTTAATTATCATATATCTTCATGGACCATTCATCCAAGAACTATGAAGATGTATTATAAAATGAGATGGTGATTCTGGTGTCTAGGTATGAATCATGACATTTTAAATTATGTGTCCCACTGCTACACCTACCAACAGATAAAGTCTAAGAATTTGAAAACCTATGGTTTGATTCGGCCTCTTCCGGTTCTGATCTGGAAATGGGACGAGGTATCCATGTATATTTTTTGGATTACCACAGACTCCCCAAGGGAAGAATGCTATCTAGCTGGTCATTGATCAGTTGATGAGTCTGATCATTTCATTTTGATCAAGGATACCACTAAGGTTGAAGATTTGGGAAGGTTGTATGTATAAGAGATTGTGAGGTTACATGGGATTCCTTCTTCCATTATTTTGGATATGGATCCTAGGTTTACCTCAAGGTTCTGGAGGAGTCTCCAAGAGTAAATAAGAACCCAGGTTAAGTTGATCACAACTTACCATCCACAGAAGGTGGTCAGACAGAGCGAGTAATTCAGATCTTAAAAGATATGCTTCGTGCCTATGTTCTTGACTTCAGTGGATCATGAGATAGCCATCTGGGACTAGTTGAGTTTTTTTTAAAACAATAGTTATTATTTGTTGATAAAAATGGATCCCTTTGTGGTGTTGTATGGCCACCCGTGAAGATCACCTCTTTGTTGGGATGAGGTGGGTGAAGTAGTTTTGGTTAGACCAAGTTTAGTTTTGGAGATGCCCGTGAAGATTCAATATGTACATCGATGTGTGGTTATAGCCCAGAGTCGATAAAAATCATATACAAATTAGAGAAATTGTCCTCTGGAGTTTTCCATTTGTGACTAGGTATTCTTGAAAGTTTCTCCTCGGTTGGGTCACCGTCGACTAGGAAAATATGGAAAGTTTTCTCTAAGATATGTTGGACCATTTTAGGTCACTGAGCGGCTCAAACAAGTTTCTTATTGGTTATAATTTCCAGTTCTTTTGATGGGTATTCATGATATTTTCCACATGTCTCTTCTCAGGAAGTATCACTCTGATCCCACTCATGTTCTGATTTAGGAATGAATTTATTTAGATCCATATGCTTCTATTCTGAAAAAATTAGTTGAGATTGTTGAATCTCAAATGAAAACCTTTCATGGGAAGTTGATTCCATTGGTCATAATTCTATGGAAACATGGATCATATTCTTATGATACTTGGGAACATGCGTCATTGATGAGGAATTAGTGGAATCATCTTTTTCCAGAGATTACATCTTCCACATGACTTCTTAATGATGAAAAGTATTTATGGTAGGGAGTTTGTAACACCTTGTTACTGATCTATCAGGTACTTCATTGACCTCATCATGGTTCTCCTTTTTCTTATTTTCTATATTGGACTAAGAAGGAATTCATAGGATATCTATAATGGTGAATTCATAGATATGTTGGACTCAAATATTTAACCGACTTTTTCTATAGGATGTAGGAGGATTTCACGCCATGTAACTATGTTACACGACATGTAAGTGTTACTGAGTACAAGTCATGAAAGGATTCACACTGTGAAGGGTTTCACATTGTGAAGAGGAGTTACATGTTGTGAATGTTTTAAACAAAGGATTTTAAATATGCGGTGATGGATTTCTCAGCGTACTTAAACACGGTGGATTTCACGGCATGTAAAATAATTACACATTGTGTAATTCCCAAAGAAGGGATGTTTTAGGGTGCCACTCATGTTTTTGGTGCCCATTCGATCATCCATTTTCCTTTTCTATCAAACCAAAACTCCTCTCCAGTGATTTTTGGAGACACCATTCTTTTTGGATCGATCTTATCAGTCTTCCATCCTCATTGTGGTTGTGGTGCATCTCTATGGGTAAGTAATCTTTACGCTTATTCATTGTCTTTGATCAAGGTTTCACCATTGGGTTGCATTATCAGATCTTCTGGTCTATGTTGGTGTTTCTTCTTGTCTTATTCCAAGATATTTTGTGCGATCTCATTTCAGAGGTCGTTCCTTTATTGGTCGTGGTGCGATGTGAATTCGTTGTTGAGGTATGTGATATTTCATCTCCTCCACTAACCCTATTTCTTAATTGAATCAATACTAAGATGGGGGGATTAGATTATCAGACCTTCATTGATGTTTTTGGGTTTTCGTTGTTGGTGGATCTCGTTGCGAGTGTGTGTGACCTGAGTTTTGAGGTAGGTGGTTCTGTCTCAAGCTTTTATTTAATAAACTATATTGTTCCATTCTTGTGAATTGGTTTAAAAATAAATTGGTATGAAATTGGAATGATTGTTTCTATGTGTTGGACAAAGATTTTGAATGAAAGTGTGTTTCCTAGGTTTTTGAAAAATGGAAAGAAAAAGGGGTATTTTTAAAGCATTGAAAATGGTTTTGTGAAATGGTTTTGAAATGGTTTTTGAAACATTGAAATGATTGTGAAAATGAACACATGGGTTACCTTGGGTACTAGGTGGAATGTTTAGCTTGAGGTCATCATCCATTATGGGGGTTCACTTTCTAGGGTGTTCATATTGTCCTAGAGTGTAGATTATTGGCTTTAGGAATGTATGTGATGTTGGGGTTTCACTTTATGTGGTGTATCCCTGGTCATGGAGTGTAGATCATTGGCTTTAGGGACCATAGTTCATTGTTTCATAGATTTTTGGGTACATGTAGTCTACTGCATGACCTGTTGTATTCCTTAGTATTGTGATGCTTGTGCTAATACTACTGTTTTCTTATTTCTTGGATTTTGGCTATTTGATCCTTGATATTCATGTTGATTCTTGTGATAGAAATGTGCTTTGAAATTGATATACCTGCTTTTGTTTTAGAATTGTGATAAAATAGGAAATGTTTACCATGTTTTTTATAGAACTTATTTACTACTTATCTAGACATGTTTTATTTAAATTGAGTATACAAGAATTGTTATACAGGGACTTTTTATGGAACACCTGGGTGGGATCCTATTGAGTCTGTTAACGCACACCATGAGTACCTCTTCAGTAGTGTGTAGACCTTTGTATCTCTTCCATTTTAGGGAAAGACAAGGCACTGTAGTGACACAATGAGGTTTTGTGTTAGCTAGGTTGGGAAGCTGGTGGTGAGATGGTGGGAGTTCATCCATGCCATCATTTAGAGTAGCTGTTTGGTTCTAGTCCTTTGTAGTTGGACTTGTCTCTTGGAGTTTTGGCTACTTTTGTAGTTTTTTTGTTTTCTCTTTATTTTTACAGACATGGTATATATTCATCAGTCTTACACTATTTCTTTTTTTCTTTGTGTATATATATGCCTTGTGTTTTTTTAGGTTGGGAGAAATCATTCCCTCTTGTTTATTGTTCAATGGCCAAGCGCTTGTCGCTAGCCCATGGATATTGGGAATGCCCTTCGGGTATGTGACAGAATAGGCCGAGTGACAGGTTTGAGGGTAACCTGGGTCGATTCATTACACTCACATCAAACCAGCACATGATGTGACCGATATGACTCATAATGCATGTTTCCAATTTGAAATGAAATTTTAATAAAATAAAACAACAAGCATACTGAAAATTGAGGAAATTCATTCAGATTGTTTTGATACTTTTAGACAATGATCCATTGGTAATTTGTGATAGGTAGGAATCAAATGCACCTCAATATGACACATGGTATGACTAGTATAACTAAAAATGTTTCATTATTTAAAATTAACATTAATTTTTGTAAAAGAACAAGTGACATACTCAAAACTGAGCAAACATATTTATTTTGTTTTGATATTTTAGGAAAATGATCCACCAATCATTTGTGATGTGTAGAAATCAACCCTACCTCAATACGACACACGATGTGACCGGTATAACTCCAAATGTGTCTTTTTTATTAAATATTGACATTTTATTAATGCATTATTTCATATTAATGTTTAATTTATTTCATTATAGTATTACTAACATAATATTTGTTTTCTTATATAGATGGAATCTTTTGTTCAGGTTGAGATGATTTTTTCGGAAACTGATACCATGGGTGGACATTTTTGAGAGAGGATCATAGGCATCAAAACATGAAATATTAATGTTTTTAAATGTTTGGTGGATAATTATAAATGTAGTTATACAAAACATTATTTGAAATGTATATAGTAGTGTTTTTTTGTATATTACATAGATATACATTTTTTGTATTCATGATGTCAATTAAATGTATATAGCATTTTTTGAAATTATTGATTTTATAACATTGTTTCTGGGTGTGATGTTATATTAATAGAACATTGCAGCTAGCTAGGCCTTTATTAGTGTTTTTTTAGTGTGGATCAATTATCCCCTTTATCAATAATTTTTTAGAACTGATAAAGGGGACCCCTCCTTTATCATCGTTGTGATTAACAGTGATTTTTAGCACTGTTAAAAGCCTATTTGTGAAATGTTAAAGGGAATATGTGTAGTAGTAGTACAAAATTTTCAGGCCCAACTGAATTAGGATCACCATTTAAACCTTCATCAGACGGTCCAAGATCCTGATCAACCCCTTCTAGGAAAGTAACATGGCTAGCAATGATTGTTGTTGGTTCCTCCAATGTATGCAGTGAAATTAAGATATCATAGCGAGGAGAGTTATAAATTGATACATGAAATCCTATTATGCATAATTGAAATTTCCATGGTTTCATTATCCCTATATAAAAACTGAATAAGGTAGAATCTAGGCCCTTGGAATCTCTCCCATGGAAGGTGTAAACTCATCAACAATAGTCCTAACTTCACATAGAGGATTAGCACTAGATCCTTTGAGAGAAGAGTGGGGGGGTACATTCTTTAATCCAAAAGCATGATAAGATGCATAATTTGGATAGATCAAGAAAAAGTGATGTTATAAAAACCTACCCCGACCAATGAAAAGTGTGGCTAATACTTTTTCTATCCGATGATATTTCACCTCAGATGGACAAAGACTAGTACTTGTCTCCTCAAATACAGGCATAGGGGGAGGAATTCAATGACATTCTCTTTAAATCTATTACTCTATAAGTCTTTGAACTACGGATAATTCCATCATCTCAAAAGGAGTAGAACCCCAACCCTAATAAGTGTTCTCATCAAAGTATATCTTGGTGACACCAGTTCTGGTGACTCTTCTTCTTCCCTTTGCAAATCAAAGTTATGTCTTTTCCATCAATAATAGACTCTCATTAATAAAACAATGGGGGAGGGGAGGGGGAGGGGGAGGGGAGAATTTCATCATCAGGACAAAAAAATTCATCCCATTTATCATTGGGTCGATCTACCACCCCTTCGGCAGTGCCCCGATTCATCATGTCAATCACCCATTTTGTTGTAGGAATCTGGTAGTCAATGGAATGTTTTAGCATTTCCAGTTCCTAGATATAATTTCCTACATTGGAAGGATTGAAATTGTAATAGATTTTAGAGGGTGCCCAAATATCTCCAAGTTGTGGCATATTCATTCAATATTAAAGAAACATTCACAAATCCTTGTTGTTGGAGGGATTATCTTCCCAAAACCGAGCCACCTTAATCCATACATAATCTAATGTTTCCATGATCGGTTGTGAATAAGACTTGTAATATCTTGGATTTACAAGATTTTTGGGCATTTCCACCATGATTGAAGGATGGGAAATTGAATCACTAGTTTCCTCTCGACGATGACGATTGGATTGTCTTAGATTAGCCTCACTGGAGAAACCATTTTAATCCCATCTTGCTGATTGGACCACATTTGAGGTCATTTGGGAGATCTCAGAGCTTTGTCACTATCACTTTCTAGATCCATATAGACCTTCTTGCTACGTTTTCCTCATCCAGTAGTCATAATATCTTCAACTCAGGGGATTCTCTTCGCCATCACCCCTTAATGATATAAAGAGATATAGGTATCAACACACCTATGAGTCAACCCAATAGAGGTACCCAATGGAGGCATCTTGATTACTGCATGATATACCTCCTAAACTTTGAGACCCCATAACTGACAGGCTACCATTGGAAACTTCTCCGTTTAGACATGCACAAGAGGGTATACAAACAGTTGTTATAGGCGTTTGAATTGATGTGCAAATTTATAGGGCCCGTAGGCTTCATAGATAATTTTTCCATTAATCTATGTTTCCAGTACACAATCCCTAAAAACTATCATATAAAACCTCAACTCATCATCACCAAGGTAATTATTGGTGATTTTCCCAGTGGGTGGATCCCCATATGAGAAGAAGATAAATTCTCTAGATAGGTTTAGATTCCTCAGATCTGCCCCTTGTTTCAAAGATAAAGGAAGGATGCTAGTGGTATCTTGAACAAATGGTCATAATTATCATCCAGGAATGATAATATCACTCAACATAGAATAAGAGATAAATTGTGTTGCGATCTAACCTCATATCACTTGGAATGGACCTAAAATTTTAAAGGGAGCCTTCCCCATGTAAACATACAACATGCTTTAGTAGATCTTTGCTAAAATAGGGGCTTCCAACCCAACGTGTTCCCATTATGATAACTTGAATACTATGAAAAATATACTCAGTCTTTCAACACCATTGGATTCATGAACTGCTGAAATATAGGTACTCAAGAACATCACTTGAAATCTAGAAATTTAGTTTTTTTCAATAACTTTTGACACGATCATATAACTCTACTTGTTATATTGTCATTTCTTCAATATAGGTTAATATTTTTTGGGGAAGCCCCAAATTTATATAGGACACCCTATTAGATGCTGACACCCAGGTCCCTGTCCTTTGGGCTCCAAGAAAACATATATCCATGATTCAGGATGAACATCCCCCTTGGGTGAGGGCTTTTCCCCATGACCTTATAGGTTATTTTTAACAACTCATGATCTAAGGAAAGTGTTCATTCCAAATCCTACGATGATGAATTTTGTGGGATGAACTCATCAAACATATCTATAAGAATATGTTCTCTCAAGATCTTGGAAACATCCCATAAACTAATTCTAACTTCTCCATGCATCATATAGAAAGTATTAATTTGAGGGGTCCATCAGATGAGTAGCTTCAGGATTATGTCATGATTTTTATATACATATGTTTGCACAACCCAAGTAGCTTCATAAATACTGATAACTTCCACCTTCAAACCTTGGACAATTTTTACACCTAGTATAGCCACATTCACTCCAGTTTAACTCCCCTAACAACCTTCCTTCCGAAACTTCAGTTGATCCTTCATGGAAGCACAAAATATAGAGGAGTAACAATGTGATTTTGGCTCAGGAGTGTGGGACTTCACATCCAGAGAACTTGTGCTATGGTGTATGAGACATATGGAGGGTTTTGTTCCCTCATTAATGTATGAACCCTTATATGAGATGTTGGTAGTGGTGAGGTTTGCGTATTCCTTGAACTATGATTGTTACATGTAATTAGCGGTAAAAAACGGGATGAGGGCCCACGGGATAAGTGGGCTTGGGGAGGGTTTGGGGTGGGGCGGGTTTATTAAAAATAACCTGAATTTATAGCGGGCTAATATGAACAGCCTGCATGGGTAGCCTACCAGTGCGGGTTTACCCGTATGGATACGGGCAAAACTGCGGGGTCTATAATTTTTAAAAAAATAATTATATCCCATTATTTTTTTTAAATTTTATAATACTAATACACACTTGCTTCATGACCCACAAATCTCATTTAATCCACACCTCAAACGAAGTCTGCTTGTGCTCTCTGATTCCCGACGCAACATCTCTTAGTTGATTTTTTTTAAGTTTTTAATTTTTTTTTGCAGAAAACAGTTAGGGAAAAAATATTTTTCAAAATGCACTACAAAGGCGGCATCGCAGATTCCGCCTTTGCACTGCCAGAGCAGATCGCTGACATGGCGAAGGCGTCACCCACAGTTCCGCCTTTCTAGATGATTGCATACGAAAGGTGGCACCGCGGGTACCGCCTTTCTCCTGGCATCATTGATAAAGGCGGCACCGCGGGTTCCGCCTTCACCTCCATGCCCTATAAAAGGGAAACGCCCCCCTCCCCTTCAACTCACTTCCAAACACCTATTTACCTCTCAATTTCTCTCTTTTACGGTGTAGTTTTCAGTTTGAAATTTTTGGAAAGCTTTTAGAGGTATGGTTTTTAATTTAATGTTTTTTATTTTTTTGAATTGTTTATAGTTAACTATTTTAATTATTTAGTAGTTTAGTTAGTTTTAATTTTTTTTGTTTATTAGATTGTTTAATTAGTTATATATATTTAGGAATTATAATTATCATTAGTATAAATTAATTTTGGATTATTTTAATGAAATTTTGGTAGCATAAAGACTATGTTATCTGAGAAATCAAATCCTTGTGTGGATACAAACAAGTGAATGTGGATCTGGAATAGATGTACCTAGGCGTAAAACCCCAAAACACCGATTTGAGATAGACTCAAACGGAAACTGGTGCACGACAACAGGCCTTACTGTATTATAGTTTGACACTCCCGGGGGATATGATTAAGATATGAATATTTCTTTATAAACTACTAAAATATCTAAGAAAATAAATGATAAATTGATAACCGTTCAAATGATATTAAATAACATAAACAACATGGAGTTAAAAAACAACATGGAGTTAAAAAACAACATGGAGTTAAAAAACAACATGGAGTTAAAAAAAACATGGAGTTAAAAAACAACATGAAGTGAAAGTGAAAAAATAAATAACATCATGTGTAACCCTATGGGGAGGTTATTAAAACTGAGAAAGGAGCTTCTTACAGTACACAACCAATAACAGTGGTTAATACAACTGATTGTGTAACCCTAAGTGACCTTCAAGACAGAATTCATGGCTCATTAAATCTAGTACCTGATCAAAAGATCAAGTCAATGAGTTATAGACATTTGTAGTTCCCGTCAACATTGTGGCATCTAGCTTGTCCATTGGTTGATGATGCACAATGGATCCAAACAATTAATTTGTTTTCTCAATGGTCGGATGGTACCATGATGGAGTTATATGTTGATGTCTCTACTGTACAACAACAACATCCAATTGTACAAATACTTAGACTTACAAGATTCGTTGAAGATAGTCTGCCCCCATGAAGTTGAGACTATTCCAAATGATGTAACCCGAAATCTGATGAGGAGTTTCATAATAACGAAACAGATGGTGATAATAGTGCTGATGAGGAAGGAACAACATAAGTTTCGAGAAATGAATTAGTTATACAGTAGGCTCGACCTACAATAAATCATCCACCGCTCTTTGCATCTTGATCAGAAGCAATGACACGTGTGCCTGAATTTGAAGATAATGTTCTCAAACAGGAAAATGAGTTTCCCGGAGTTATATGAGATAGGTTTAGTAAGATGGACAAAACTTTATATGTTGGAAGGAATTTTCCAATTAAAGATTCATTAAAAATAATGCTAAAGAGATTTCATATTGAGAGGCACTATAGCTATGTATTTCACGAATCAGACCATAGAAAATATGTCATACGATGTGAGAAGTATGGGGATGATTGTAGATTTCGATTGAGGGAGATTACAGACATTGTATTTGGAGGTTGGAGAATCTCGAGGATTGAGGCATCTCATACTTGCGTTCATCCAAGCATGACACAAGATCATACTTCATTGGATGTAGAATTTGTGTAATCCATTGTTTTTGAGATAATTATGACATGTCAAGATGTTCTGATAGCCCTTGTGAAAGAGAGGATACAACAGACATTTGGTTATAAGATTTCATATAATAAGGCATGGATGGCGAAAAAGAAGGCAATTGTGAAGGTCTATGGTGATTGGGATGACTCATATCGAGTATTGCTGCAATTGCTAGCTATAGTGAGTCATTATAACCAAGTTTTATTCCATATTGATACAAACGAATATGTGTCTCATGATAATAGACTTGATCCATCTCGTGTTCAATTTCATCGATTGTTTTGGGCATTCCTACCATGTATCTCTGCATTTCGTTTTAGCAAACACTTCATTCAGATTGATGGAACGTTTCTATACGGAAAATACAAGGGCTTATTGTTGATTGCGGAAACCCAAGATGGAAACCGTTCACCTCTTCCACTTTCCTTTGCCATTGTAGAGAAAGAAAACTATGAATCATGGAGTTGGTTTTTAGCATGTATCAACAACCATTTCCCCAACATTCAGGGTGTTTTTTTGATATCTGATCGACATTAGGAAATTAATGAGGCAATCAATGAGGATCCTAATACATGGAGTTACCCAAATTCACATCATCGGTTCTGCATTAGACACATTTCTAGAAACTTTCATAAAAAATTCCACAACGAACCGATGAAGAAGGCAATCACCAGACTTGGTATGCATTGTATTTGTTATTTTTTTATATATCAACGTAAAGATAAATTCAAAATATGTGAAATATCATATATTCTATGTAGCATATGAGTCATATCAACGATGGTTTGAATAACTTTTTGAACAAATCCGTCAGGTTAATGAAGAAGTTTACGATTATATGATGCGAATTCTAAAATAAAAATGGACATTGGCATATGATGGGGGGAAGAGGTACGAACACATGACCACCAAAATTGTAGAGTGCATCAATGGTGTCTTAAAAGGGCTTCACAAGCTACCTATAACTACCCTATTTCAAGAGACATTATATCATTGCGTAAAGTACTTTGTTGATAGACAAAAACTAGCATCGGATGGAATACATCAGGGGCTAACATACGAAAGACATTTTCAATGAGAGATTTAAAAGAATATTGAAGAAGCTTATGGTTATCAAGTATTACTATTTCTACGAGAAGACTCTCTATTTGAAGTTCAAGAGAAGGAGAAACCCATCACAAATAGCATTGGTGAAAAAATGGTGGTATTACTAGAAATGAGGCAATGTCAATGTGGAAACTTTCAGGCCTTACGGTTTCCATGCTCACACGCCATCATAGCATGTGCCTCTATTAACATACCATGGGAAGCATATGTTGATCCAGTGTACCAGATGAACACCATTTATAACTGTTATGCTGTACCATGGACACCTATTGGTGAGTTTCGTTATTTCCCAATGCCCGAAGGTCAGCCGATAGTGGTACCTGATATGAATTGGTTTCATCCCCATGAGATATCGAAGGCCAGAAAGATGCAAAATGAGATGGACTGGCCTCAAGAACAAAGATAGAGTTTTAGATGCACCATATGTCATCAAGAAGGTCATAATCAGAAATGATTCCCTAACATTGTTGGGTCAAGTTCACACTCTAAGACACAATGATGTATTTTAGTTATTGGTAGATTCTCATATTGTAAATTTTATGTTGTTATCTCTTCCTTTTACCTCAGTTTTCTAACCCCCAATACTAAAAATCATAACAATAAACCCAAAAAAATCTTTTGTATACCCTAATCCTAACATTCTAAACCATAATCCTGAAAATATTTTCTCAAATCATTAATCTAAACCGTAAAATATAAAAAAAAATCCAAAATCCTATATCCAAAAGGAAAAATGTGAAACCATAATCTCTAAATCCAAAAATCGAAAAGATGAACCGTAAACCCAAAAACATATTCCCTTTACATTGGTATTCAAAACATTATGTGATTGAGAAAATAATCATGAAACATACAATCATGTGGACAATCATATATAAATTATAAATCACATCCTTTTCTAATAAACATATATATAACACAGACAAATGATTTATATATATAAATATATAAAACCATATCTTACAAAACACCCAATTCTAGGTAAAAGCATATATTTGGAAAAATATTTGGTGATGAAGAGTTCGATGGGATATGTGGAATCGTTGGTGTTTTCATCTGATCAAGTGGGCCTGGGGAAATGGGGTGACAATTGTTGAAAAAAATTATAATGGTTGGATGCATGATGGTGTTGAAGGGGTTGTTATTTGCAGGAATGAGAACATATGAGCATTTCATGTGGCATATCTTTCACCATACCCTTATGCGGCCGGATGTTGATATGGATATGGACATGGCGTGTGGAAGGATGGATTTCGTTGTCCCATGAAAGGAGATATAACATGTTCTCATGCATCAAATATTATAGATGTATGTGATACTAGTGACACCGTCCATCATATTGATGCGAGGTTGACTCCTATATGTTTAATCAATGTTTAAAGTTTCTTTTATATTGGTCTTATGGTTTATATTTTATAGTCTTTAAAAGTCATGTACTTGAAACATTTTTAAGTTTCAAGTAGGCGGTTTTGAAAGATTATAAATTATTTTTCATGAAAATTTTTTATGAAATGATTTTTTTTCAACAATTTCTTATATGTTTAATCAATGTTTAAAGTTTTGTTTATATTGTTCTTATGGTTTATATTTTATAGTATTTCAAAGTCACGTACTTGAAACATTTTTAAGTTTCAAGTAGGCCGTTTTAAAAGCTTATAAATTATTTTTCATGAACATTTTTTATGAAATGATTTTTGTTTTCAATTTTTTTATATGTTTAATCAATTTTTAAAGTTTCGTTTATATTGGTATTATTGTTTATATTTTATAGTCTTTCAATGTCACATACTTGAAACATTTTTAACTTTCAGGTAGGCAGTTTTGAAAGATTATAAATTATTTTTCATGAACATTTTTTATGAAATGATTTTTGTTTTCAAAAATTTATTATAAGTTTAATGAATGTTTAAAGTTTTGTTTATATTGGTCTTATGGTTTATATTTTATAGTCTTTCAAAGTCACGTACTTGAGAAAATTTTTTAACTTTCAAGTAGGCCATTTTGAAATCTTATAAATTATTTTTCCTGAACAATTTTTATTAATTATATATAAAAATAAATATATAAACAAAAAAAATAAAAAATAAAAACAAAATTTTCAAAAATGATAATTTTTACAATATTTATGAAGTATATATATAAATAAAAATATAAATAAAACAAAACAAAAAATCATAATTTTTTTTTAAAAAATAATAATTTTTTTGTTAGGTGAAAGGAGACATCCTCCTGAACATTTTTTATGAATTATATATATAAATAAATATATAAACAAAACAAAATAAAACATAAAAAAAATTTCAATTTTTTTTGTTAGGGGAAAGGAGACATCGCGGGTGCCGCCTTTCATCCGCATGCAAAGGCGGAAGCCGTGATGCCTCCTTTCACCCGAAATATAAAGGCGGCATCATGGATGCCACCTTTGTGGTGCATTTTGAAAAATATTTTTTCCCTAACCATTTTCTGCAATTTTTTTTAAAAACGTAAAAAAAAACTCTCTCTTAGTTTCAATTTTATTTAATAGACTGCTCACTGAGTACCCAACCTCGACTCCTTTCCATACACAGACGCACATACCCCTTTCCCTCTACTTCACATTATCCACACTGTAGTAGTCATCCCCGCCCCCAACCAACATCTCGCAGTCATCCCCCGCCCTTACCAGTCATCCCCACCGCCACCCCCCGCCCTTGCCCGACGTCCCCCACCCTCCCCCAGCCTACTCATTCGTCGTCGACCCCAGCTCTCTGTCTCCACCTCCACACCATCCTACTCCTCTCCCCTCCTCCTATGTAGTGACACACTCCTCCTCCCAACTTTGCTCCCGCCTCCTCCACCCCCTTCTGTCGTCGTCTGTACGCCCCCCGACCCTCCTCTGCAACACCCCACTGCCCCTCCCTGCCCGACCTTGGCCCTATTTCTCTCCTCCACAACCCTCCACTACCCCACCCAGCCCCCGACCCTCTCCCGTCTCCTCTACAACCCCCCCCCCCCCACATCCTCCGCTCCACCACCTCAGACTATCGACATGCTCAACTCCCAACTCGCGACCATCTACTTCCACCGGCCACCCCTCTACCGTTGAAGTCTTCTCCCTCCCTCGCCACTCCGCGGCTGCCTCCCCCACCGAGCACGCCCGTCTCCTCCTCTGACAGGCAGGTAAGTAATGTATTTTTTAATATTTAATATTTTTATTTATGTTATATCATAACATTATTTTAATTTTTAATATTTTTAATATTTTTATTTTGTATCTCATAAAATTTATGATTATTTTTTAATTTAAAATGTAATTATTTTTATAACATATCTAAATTATTTTGTTATTTATATGGTTATTAACTTTTAAATTTATTTTGTTAATAATTAATTGATAAATTTAATTAGATAATAAAATTATATAATTATTATAAAACATATTATGAAACCATCAAAAATATTTATTCAATCACATTAATTTTATCATGTTAAAATATTTGAATAATTATAATTCCACAATATTATTAAAAAATAATTCATTATATCAAATTAGATAAATGAGATTATTCAAATTATGAATAATTATTTTTGATCCATAATTCATTATATTCAAAATCACATTATATTTTAAACATCATTTCAAATTAGTTAATAAAATTTTGAATAATTAATAAATTTAAAATTATCTAATCTAATCATCCAAAAAAATAATTATATATTATCCATATTTTAAAAAAAATCAATGTTTCATTAAAATATTTTATTTTTCATGATAAAAATAGATAATTATTTAAATTAATTCGTTTATCATTTATTAATATATTTTAATAATTTTTTTTATCAAAATAAAATTTATCAATACTTTTATTTTTTACTATTTTTTTATTTTATATTTGTTTTGAAATCTATTTTTAATTGTGTTTTGATGTAGGATTTGGAGGAAACATTAAATAAGACAATGGTGCATGTGATATTGAATAATCATTTAAAATAGATCGGCCTCATTCTATATTTGTTGTTGAGTGTTGTATACTTTATATTTATAACTTTGATTTTGAAAATTTGGATTTTTTAGGCTAATAGTGGACAATTTTATAATTACGTGGAATTTTGAATATTCCTTACAATCATTTTTTAAATTATTATTTTTATATTTTTAAGCATACATTCTCATTCTCATGCTTTCCAACCATAAATCCACTCATTTTTCAAGAGGGTTTTTACAAACCTATTAAAATGTAAAAAATTATAAAAACAATAATTAATGTGGGTTTCCCACGGCCTTTCCCGCATCCACTGTGGGGCGGGGTAGACTTGATAAATCCACTCATTTTTTATGAGGGCTTTTGTGGGTCTAGCCCGCAAGGGCTCAAGCCTGTGCGGGGTTGGCCAACCCTACCCCGCCCCGCACATTTTGCATTGCTACATGTAATTATTCAACCTCGGGATATGTACATCCTTTAATAGACCATGGTCATAGAGTTGTAATTATTTAGTCTCAAGATACACAAATGGTACATCTTCAGATGAATTGTGAGATTCAGAAGTACTAAGTTATATACTCAGTAATAATTTGGCCCAACAATATCTAGCATCACCTTGATGTGCGAAACTTTTCATTAGAAACAGAAAATGTTTTCCTATCCATTGAAAATATATAGAGAAACATAAAAGTTTTCATTAGTGATAAAATATTAATATATTTTATTATGGAAGTAAAATCCATAATGTTAGGGCCTTGTGCAGGTCACTCACCCAAATAACCTCATGCAGGCCTCCCACCCAGGTGACCTTGCACAGGAATATCGCCTAAGTGACCTTGCGCTAGTACCTCATGGGAGTAACCTCATGCATCCCACTCACTTAGATGGAATCACATAGGTCACTCACCTAAGTGAAATTGCATAGATCACTCACCCAAGTGACCTCATGGAGATTCCTCAAGGATGTAGCCTCACTGAAGTCACTTTGAGGAAATACTCATGTAAGTGAATTCTTACCAAGGGTAAGTGCAGAGGACATGCATGGAAGACTCACGTGATAAGAGAACAAAAGATAACACAACAATTTGAATGGAGGAGGGGGTATTGGAAGGTGAAAAATATTTAAATCTATGAAAAACCTACACGAACCACCCTACATGAACACACAACACAAACACACTTCATGAACTGCCCTGCATGAGAACCCTGAGTGAATAACTTGCGCGACCAATCCATGGGATCTTACAGTACAATCCCCTAGCATAAGAAACAAGGGAGAGAATGTTATGAAAGAGACTAGAAGATGAATGGTGTGCATTAACACATGATACCAAATGAATCAAGGGTCTATCCTTTCCCAAATTATTTTTTTCCTCAGGATTAAATCATTTTATTCTAATAGGATCCAATCCTGAGGTGGGGGGATTTGCTGACACTAAAATTTTAAAGTGAGATATCACTCAAGAGTACAAATATATAGAGAAGGAAAATTCATGAAATATGAGAAACACCATTCTAAAAACCCCAAGGAGTCCACCCAAGTGAAGCCTGCATGAAACACCTGTGTGACCATGCTTGCGTGGTTCAAATAAAAAACCACTATATTGTAAGATCAAATCGTGTGACCAACTAGAACAGATGATCAGAGTGACCAAATTGTGAAAGAAAACTCATTCACCCAAGGTCCTAAGTTTTCTTATAAAAATGAACCTTGGGATCCTCATTTTACACTCTTGGAAGACCTGATAATGGATCAAATACCTACTCTCCCTAGCCTCTCACCAAATTCCCCCAAAATCTCAGGTAGTTTCCCAAGATTAGAAAACAAGAGGGAATTAATAAGAGTCGAGGTACTAGATTTCATCAAAGGTTTAAAAACCAAGGACCTATACGAGGAACCACTTCCCATTTGTGAAAAAAACACAAGTTCCAAGTACACCTCCTCGACTCAAGACTTGCACGCCACCCTTCCAAGAGAACCCAAGGATACCTTTGGTGCTTAGAGAAAAGTATCACCTAAGTGATGATGACTGGGTTATTCAATACTTGAGAAAATTATCAGCTTTCCCAGGTATCACCTACACAAATTCCTTCTTAGCTAACCTAGGTATCGCCTATGAAGCCTAGCTTAGCTCACTCAAGTATCACCTGCACGAAGCCCAGATCAGCTCACCCAAGTATCCCCAAGGTGAAGACCAAATCAGATAAACCAGGTATCTCCTAGGAAAGAACCCTTTAATACCCATGTCATCCTTATACTAAAAATAATACGGAACCCCTTTACTCGAGTCTCCTATGCAAAAGGGACCAAATCAAGACCACCTCCAAGGCCTCTATATATGTATGGTTAGAAAATGGGGCACATCATCATGTCATCTAGATCATTCATTCCCATGGTAAAGGAAGTACCATATTTATCCTACCTAATAGGTAGGATCCTCAAAATATTCATAATCATGCATTACTTTGGTAACGAGGATCCCAACCTCAATGGCATTGGCGGTTGATTTCCCAATTCAGGAAGCGATATATTCTTCTTGAAACGTGAAGCGAATGAGGTGGTATATGTGAATCCAATAAATATGTAAGACAAAAGGGAAGGGTTTATAAAATGGTAATAATAAAGGAATGGTTAAATCCCATATTTCTTCCTGAATAACCTACCATAGCCTCATCCTCATCCACCAGTAGATGAGTAGTCAAACGGGCATCCCTCCTAGACTAAGACCACAACCTTTCTTGTAGGACATCATACTTATATTACCTTTTATATCACCACCCTCTTCCACTAGTGGATGAGTAATAATGTTTCACTAGGGCTTCCAATCTAGGTGTAAGTCCCTTCCTAGACATAATTGTGCAACATGAATATCTTATAATATATCATGTTTATCACATAGAGCATGAATCACATGGGCTTAGAGATCAGTGGTGATCATGTCAACAACATGACCAAATATTCCAAATGGGCCTCCCTCATGTGTATAAGCACCAATATCTCCAAACTAAATAGGATTTTATTCATGTTCTTACGGGATATGTAGAAAGCCTCCCTCAACTTCAAATCCAACACTTTCAAAATTTACCATCCTTATTGGGCCATATTTCTAGTAAGATCATGACCCCACATAGAAGGATATATCCCTTCTAGGCCCCTTTCACATCTTCCTCATCAGACCAAATTATCAGTGTAGTCCATCTTGTCCAGCTACATTCTTAGAAGGATCAACCATAAAGGTACACTCATGCGTAAGTCCCGCACCATCCTTTTCTAGTCAACTTTTTCCTATATGTCCTTTACACATGATTTAAACTGCATAGTTTGGTCCTTGTCACATGAACCTAAAAGTTATGATGTGATCTATTAAGTAGCACCAAATTATGTGGAATTTGATTCCTTTCAAAAGGATATGTATAAATCCCCTCTTATGGGCCTGATCCCAACATCAAAATTCCTATTGCCATCCTGGATGGAAATAAACTCTAGAGTGTTTAATTTTGAGGCTTTAAATCATAGTTCTTTGTAGTAAATAGTGATAGAGTAAATAACTATATGAGATAAAGAACATTTGATACATGAAAATGGATCTGTGAATGGATAACCTCAAATACATACAGATGGTTCCATCAGTGTTGAACCTTTGATACATATAGATGGTCCCTACCACATGAATATGCGGTAGATTGTGGATGTAAAGGGTGACCCACTTTATATTCAATTTTATATAGGATACAAAAATATGACTTAAATCTATAAGAAATTAACATAGTAGTAAATAATCACCCCAAAAGGGTGTGATGAGTCATACCTCCCTTCTTCTCGACCAATGTGAGTACTTAAGAGTCATTGGAAAAATACATGCTGATCCAGACCGCACTAGGGTTCCGTCTGTTGTGACCTTGCTCGCTGCGGGGAAACCTCATAGTCTTGTTCATCCAGTTGAAGGGATGTTGTGGGATCCGATTCAAGTTCCTTACTAATATTCTCCTTGATCCTTTATTTAATGGTGGTTGTTGTCAAATCTTTTCTAGGAAGGGGTGATTTTATTCATTTAGGTATGTTCCAAGATCGGATCGTGCTGATGTTATTCTAGTGATGTGATTGGATGCTCTTGATGTTTCAGCCACTGCCTGTGATGAAAAAATTATGGATATTGATGGGGAGGGAAGGCACCCTTTCTCAATATACAAGGGTTTGGATGTACCTCCCATATTTCAGAAAGGCAGTATTGCACACATCAAGGAAAATCCATCTACTATTGCAGAGCATTTCAAAATGGGTGAACACTCTACAATTGCTCATCTAATTCTTCTTAGGGGTGACACTCCACTGAAAATTGAATATTTAATTGAGAGGATCTCGGAAACCTAGGGGTTCTCATCTTGGAATTTCATTTCTATAGGGCATGGCTTCTTTCATATGCTTTACCCCTCCGATGAGTTGAAGATGAGGGCATGAGGGTTTGGGACAATTTCACTCAAACCAGGTATTATTAATATCTATGAATGGGATAAGAACATTAATCCTCTTGAAGTTGGTCAGTATTATGTTCAACTATGGGTAAGGGTCTATGGTCTTAACTGGATTTTATGGAATCCTAAGATACTGTATGATATTTTAATGTCAATTGGAGTTATAATCAAAATTTATAAAGAAAAAAAGACGGTGATATTTGGACACTTTGCATGAATTTTGATTGAAGTTGATTTGAATTCCACTTTGGTGGATCGTGTTATGTTGTCCATTGATGATGATGATCTTTATTTTTTAATTGTGTATGAAAAAATTCCAAAATTTTGTTTGGAATGTAAGGTTATTAGTCATGAAAGTTTTATTTGTATGAAATATATTGTCTGTTATTTTTTCTCCCTGTGTGGACATGATTCTAAGACGTGTCTGAAGAAAAAGAAAAATAATGCTACCAATGCTGGTGGGTGTAATCAGGATTGGTTTGAAATAGACTCAAATAATGGTACTAAGAATGGACACATTGTGTATGCAACAAAGGTGGATGATGCTACTAAAAAGGATTGCACACAATAGAGGGATCCTACTCTTATGTTGGATCCTAGAAATAGAAGTGCATGGGCTAGACAGCCAGCTGATGGGACCTCTGGAAAGATTTTAGGTGACACTAGGTGAGTGGAGGAAGGGGGTACATCTCTTCCAGACATTCAGGGTACTAGTAGAAAGAAATCATGGTCAGATATTGTTGTTGGGGATAAGAATGTAGGGGAGAGAAGTTTGGATCAAGTTGCTCCAAAATCCATTGAGGTTGTTAGTAGAAAATTGACTAATGAGTATCCATCGCCTGTTATGGATAGAATGGAGTTTATTGAGCATGAATCTAGAGTGAAAGTTGTGGTGGATGATGCTTCAAGAGTCATTAAATACTCTCTGAAGCAGCCTCTCATTGAACCATATGGAGATTGGTATCAAATGAAAACATGGAAGTGAGGTCGACATCCAAAATATTATGGACGAGGACATGGTAGAGATAACGGGGATAGGCGTGGCTGGTCTACCATGACTTCTTCAAAGGATCTCACTCTGAAGTAGATTAAACTCAGGGAAAAGTACTCTGTGCTTTTCATTCAGAAGAACTCGCAGTCAGAATGAGAATCTGCTGACGATATCTTTGATCAGGATTATGAGGATGACCCTGGTTCTACCCATTTGTACTTTTCTTTTCTACATGAGGACATTTACTTTGTTGTTCCTCTCCTCTCTCATTCTCATGCTTTGTCTTTTATTTTTTTAAAAATCTTGGTAGGAGAAGGTTCGCCTGACTCCTAAACCTTTCTCGGTAATTTTACAAATATATATATTTATATATTAATATATATATATATATTTATAATCATATAAAAATATTTATAAAAATATTTATTTATAATTATAATTATAAATAAATATACATATATATATTTAAATAATTATAAGATTATAATAAATATATTTATAATAATTATAATTTTATAAATATATATAATTATAGAAATATATTTATAAATATATAAAAATATTTATACATCTATACAAATATTTATAATTATAATTATAAATAATATATATTTAAATAATTATAAAATTAAAATAAATATATTTATTATATTTATAATTATAATTATAAATAAATATATATAGATTTATAATCATAAATATGTAGTTGGGGTTTGGTTTAGTGGTAAGCACCCTGTAATCCTATATGAAAAATGGGGGTTCAAAACCCATTGGGCGCAGGTATTGTAGCAGTGGCGACACTATAGCACGACGATCACTGTAGCGACGACAGATCACTGTAGCGGTGGATGGGCACTGTAGCAGTGGCGGGTACTGTGTGGGACTGTAGCAGGCGGGTACTGTAGCAGTACTATTCAAAAAATGGGCCTTGAGAAAAAAATTTAGGCCTACGGGCTATGTAATGGGATAAATACCCACTGGGCTTTCGGGCTATGTAATGAGTCTCCCTCTACCCAGTTAAAGAGGTATTTTCTTTTCTTTAATAATAAATGAGGCTTCCACCCCAACCTTTAAAAAAATTATAATCATAAATATAAATAAATAAATAAATATTTATTTAAATAATTATAAAATTACAATAAATACATTTATTGTAATTTAATAAATATATATATATTTATATATTAATATATATATATATTAATATATTTATAATTATATAAAAATATTTATAAATATTTTTATTTATAATTATATTTAAATATAAATAAATATATATTTAAGTAATTATAAAATTATAATAAATATATTTATAATAATTATAATTTTATAAATATATATAATTATAGATATATTTATAAATATATACAAATATTTATAATTATAATTATAAATAATATATATATATAAATAATTATAAAATTATAATAAAAATATTTATTATATTTATAATTATAATTATAAATAAGTATATATTTATTACATTTATAAATATAAATAAATATACATATTTAAATAATTATAAAATTAAAATAAATATATTAATTATATTTTTTTTATAATTTCATAATTATTTAAATAAATATATATTTATATTTATTTATAATTATAATTATAAATATAATAAATATATTTATTATAATTTTATAATTATAAACAATTTATTAATATTAGGTATTTATCAGCGTTTTATATTTTAGCAGTGATAAAAGTGTTCTTTATTAGCGCTTTCCAAAAAATGATGATAAAAGCCTGTCGATTTTTATAAATGGAACCCTAACAGATCCACTTACTGCTCGACCCACAAACTTTCGTAGAAGTCAAGCTCCTCCGCCGCCTCCGCCTCCGCCTCCACCTTTGCCTCCTCCACCCTCGCCTCAACCACCCATGTCTTTGTCTCCACCTCTGTTGCCCCCAAATCTGCCCCCACTTCCCCCTTCACCACTGCCCCTACCTCCGCTGTCCCCACCGCCACCTCCGCCTCCACCTCCACCTCTGCTTCCTCCGACGCCTCCTCCTTCACCCCGCCTCTGTCATCGCTTCCCCCTTCTCTATTTACCCCTTCTCTGCTGTCCCCTTATCTTATTCCCCCACCTCTACTATCCTCGTTTCCCCCACCCCCATCGCCACTGCCACCTCTACTTCCGCCGCCGCCGCCCCCACCCCTGTCTCCGCTACCCCTGTCATCCCTTCCGCTGGACCGTAAGTTCCAAATGGGATACAAATATGTTTGATATTATTTGTGCATATGTAGTCTAGATGTTCTATATGTTCTCCAGTGATAGATGCCTCTTGAGATTTCATAGAGAGCCTAATCCTTAGATGATAGAGGATTTGTTGAAGTTTGATATTTATGGTACCTATTTAATTTGAAGATCCATATACCAAATAACAATTTTTTCATTAGATTAACCTTTCATGATGTAGTGAATCATTGATTGATGTTTATATAAACCCATGAAAATATTATCCTAATGTAATTAGGGTTTTAGATTCTACTCAGATTTGTGGACAGAGCACTTATTGTTCCCCATTATAAATTGATTCCTATAAGCTTGGAATTTTGAGAAGGGTCTGTAATATTAGATGTTATATTTGGGTTTTACCTCTCCTATTCCCCTTAACTATATTACATATACAATATGTTATTTTAATAGTTGAGATTTTTCTCATTGCAATGCACCTCAATATAGAACTACTTTCCTATTAAAAACCAATGTGATGCTATGAATTGATCTCCACGGTGAGAGTAGATTTGATATTAGGTGCTTCCACATAGAAATCTCTAAAATCTTTCTAGGAGGAATTTTTAGTAGTGATTTGGTATTATAGAAATAACTAGAGATGGATAACTCTTTCAACCACCTCAATATATAACCTTCAAGTAATCCCCATCAGACCCAGAGTGCTGAAAATCCACATATGGATGTTTTTTGTGTGATAGATGACTGAGAGAAGAGGGTAATTGATAGGCTTGTATTCACAATTCATGTAATCTTCATATATAATCATTATCATAAATATAAAATTGAGGCATATTTTTCCCTTTAGATGTTTTTATTTGAGGGGCTAATAAATCTAGTTGAGCTCCCAGAAAAATCCATATGGATAGAGACTCCTTATGATAATGGTCATCCTTTGTTCATGAATACTGAAAGTGTGAATTTTACCTCTAGCGAGGAAGATATTTTTAAGGATTTCTATTAATCCATCATTATTTAGTGATCTCATCCTTTATATATATATAATATATAATGGGGTAGTTACCTAAGTGGTGGTTAAACACAATAATGTTATCTTGGATGATATCCCAGAGTTACCATCACTGATTATTGGGTTTCTATATTGGTATACTTTATAGAATATATCAATATTTCTTATTAGTTTTTAGATAACCTAGATTAGCTAAGGGAACTAATGTGTAATTTTAAGAACTATCAGAGGAAGCTTTTTGTTGGGGTATTTATGACCTTCCTATCTTGTTGTTCTTGAAGTTTGAGCTTATGTGTAACACATAATCTTTAACTATAGTGAGTAAATATGTTATTGACGATGTTTGATATTATTGAAAGTTTTTGAAGAATAATTGACTATGACTGGTTTTTTTGGATACCGAATGATTTATGCAAAGATATCCATTCATTGAAATATGATCCATGTCAATGACAATGTTTCCCAGAGGTTTCTATGTTTTTTTCCGTGATTTGGTTTTTTGAAGAGTTAGAGAGATTTTATAACTAGTTGGAGATTTTTGAGAAGCACAATAATCATCTCCATATCATGGTGGATTTAAACACCCTATATAACTCCCAATTAAGTGAGATTACCTTCATATTCATATCATCCTTGATAAGATCTTCAAAATAATTGTCCATTCTATGAACTTGAACTATTATATTCCCCATGTGTATGATCCCAATCTATGTATGTGTTTAATTTTGAGAACTATATGTGGCTAGATTCATG
The DNA here is from genome assembly GCA_963277665.1 of Viscum album. Classification (NCBI taxonomy): domain Eukaryota; kingdom Viridiplantae; phylum Streptophyta; class Magnoliopsida; order Santalales; family Viscaceae; genus Viscum; species Viscum album. Next base: position 1,843,328,089 of record OY728129.1, on the reverse strand, counting down.
TTTCTATGGGATATATATTGATTCCTTTATTTCATATCTTTGTCCCAAACTCAAATTTCAGTTTTATACTATTTTCCCCAATCATTTAAACTTTAATAGTGAATTATATACCAATTAATGTAATTTTTTCTATAATATCCAATTTTAGTACTTAAAATATTATTTTGTGTTTGGAAAAGAATATTTTTGAATGGAAAAGGAGATTTTATCGAGTACTTTTATTTTAAAACAAAATTTGTGAGGGAATGAAAAATATTTTAATGGTTGTGAAATGTTTTAAATATGGTTTCTCTTCATTTTTCATTTTTACATGGAATTTTTTGTATTGAAATTAAAAGGGGATTTTGAGAAATGCATTAATTTTTGAAACCATGTGTGATGATTTCCTTGTAATAGGGAATTTTTTTAATTTGAAATTTTTGAGATGTGGTTGATTTAAATATGAATAATTATAGATCATTTTTAGAATTAGTGGAAATGATTTAACATAAAAAAGTTGGATTTCATTTTTAATAGTTTGGATTGTTTTCAAAGTGTGCATGTTGTACGAGACGATAAATGAATTTCCTGCTTATGGAAATTTTCTAGGATATAAAAATAAAAGAAATCAAGGTTGTACTATTTTTGAACAAGGTACATAGTCAATTAGATTGAAACATTCATCAAAAACCATGTTTCTAGGACATTGATGAATTCTACCCCAACATCATAAGTATGATCTTGGACAACATTATTTGATAGAATGTCATAAGAATATAAATCATCGAATAAAATAATAGGTGATCAACTATTTTAAAAAGAAAAATATGTGGACACTAATTTTGGTAAACTGTTTTAAAAAAACCTTACAAACATCGGTGGGAAAAGGAGATCAGTTTTTTTAATTACCATACTGGAATTATCTGTATGTCAGACATTTTATTGATGTTATTCATGTTGAAAAAAATGTATGTGATGGTATCATTAAAATGTTTCTAAATGCACCCAACAAAACAAATGATGGAATTAAGGCTAGGTTGGATATGGTTAACATTGTAATACGAGAAGAGTTGGCACCAGTGAAGGGTGAAAAATGAACTTTTCTTCCTCTAGTTGCTTACACTCTTTCTAGATAGGAGATATATCAATTTTTCAACTTATTGAATGATATAAAGGTTCCAAAGTGGTATTCATCTAATATCAAGAACATCATATCAATGAAAAATTTAAAGTTAAAGGATCTGAAATCACATGAATTCCATGTTTTGATGAAATATCTAATTCCTATAGATTTACGTTGCATTTTCCCCAAAAATGTTTATCATAAATTAACCAAGATCTATTTCTTATTCAAAAATACATGCAACAAAGTTGTAGGCTCGACAAAATTGCCGATTATAGAAAGAAAAGTTGTTGTCATATTATGTGAATTGGAAATGTTCTTACCGCCAAAATTATTTGATATGATGGTTCATTTGATTGTTTACTTGGTGATAGATTCAACTATGTGGTCCTGTACACTATAGATGGATGTACCCTACTGAACGATATATGAATATTTTGAAAGGGTATGTCAAAAATCAAAGTAGGATAGAGGGTTGTATTATAGAGTAATATATTGTTGAGGAAGCTATTGAATTCCATACCGAATACCTGTCTGGTGTGGAAAGAACTGGCCTATTGAAATCTCATCACACTTGGTGGCTTGAGGGTGAAGGAATTTCTAGAAGATATGTTTTCACATCAATATTATAGATCGAGAGTAGGATCACCTTTATGTTTTTCATAACAGTTTGGAGGTTTCCCCATATGTTGAAATCCAAAAAGAAATTATTAGGCATTTGAATCCATCAAGGTATGAAAGATGTATATCAAATACACCTAATAAATAGTTTATAGGATGGTTTTGGGGCCATATTCTTAAAAATTTAGATGAAAATAAAGATTTAATTTCATAATGAATTTGATGGATAGTCGGAGGAACAAGTGTGTTTGTATTATCTTATAATGGTTATGTAATTAAGGGTTATACATTCTATACAAATGAACATGATGAAGACAGTACCATGAAAAATAGTGGAGTTACACTTGTGGGTAAAGCGATGCATGTTTCTGGTACTAAAAACAGAAATCCAATTTACAAAAATATTTCTTACTTTGGAATCATCAAACAAATATGGGAGTTAGATTATACAACATTCTAATTGTTGATTTTTCAATGAAAGTGGGTTGATAATAGGGGTGATGTTAAAATAGATGAATTAAGATTAGTGAAAGTTTATTTTAGTAAGGAATGGTACAAAGACAAAAAATTTATAATGGAATCATAGGCAGTACAAGTATTTTATGTTCCAGATACCAAAAAATGAAAGTGTTCAATTGTTCTATTATTGACCAAAACCATTGAAGGGTCAAATGAAAATTCAACCGAGGATGACCCTTTCATTGGGACGTTGTAATAATTTCTCAATGGGACCAATGTAGATATAGTTTTGTATGTTAGAGGAGACAACACTGAAGGGATTTGGATAGTCGATAAAGGGTTCAAACCCCTTCATCCTTAAAAAAGAGAGTTCAATAATAGGTTATATATATTTTTAATATAAATAGTGTTACCTCATGTTATTATATGTTCATTGATAAATTTATGTACTCTATATTAGATGTTAAACCACTTCTATAGATAATTAATTTTGCATGTGCTGGTGCTCCCAATACCAAGGCTCAATAGGTCTCTTAACCTGTTGCTGATCACAGTGCAAAGGAACACCAACCTTCTGCATGTGCTGGTGCTCCCAATCCCAAGACACAACAGGTATATCAACCTGATACTGATTGTAGTGAAAAGGAACACCAACCTTATGCATATGCTGGTGCTCTCAATCATGAGACACAATAGATATCTCAACCTACTACTACTCACAGTGCCGAGGAACACCGACCTTCTGCACGTGCTACTGCTCCTATTGCAGATGTACAATGAGCATCTACAAATTCCAATGCTACCAATCTAAAGGAACTTATTAGTGACATTGCATCTAAGAAAATGGTAGGTGAATAAGGACTGGTGGTGCAAAAAGAAAGGAGCGTCGTATTTTGGTGATGTTAACAAAAATCATTAAGGTGAAAATCAAAGGCATCAAATACAAGGTCGAATGGAATGCACAAGGCCAAAATGTTAACCCCAACAAGTCCATGTTAATTAGTTATATTAGAATCATTACTCGACAATGTGTTATGATTGATGTAGATTCATGGAACCATTTTGTACCCGTTCTTAGACACTAATGTGGGAATAAATTACGGTAACATATAGATATAATTTCTTTATTTGACTAAAAAAATAAAATAATGAAACATTGACTTAATCTTCATCATCACTTAAATAGTGAATTTCTATTAGATGAATCCTATAAGAAATATGTATTAATACTTTTTAGATGAATTCACATAGTATTTCACATAATTCTAATGAGATATCATCTTTAAGATGTAGAAGGGAAAATAAACCTGCACCCACTGCTTATCTATGCACACCTTATAACCCAAGAAGTCTGGGATGCATTTACTGGCCATTGTGCAGATGTGACTTATTAGGTACATTGTGACTAGTAATAAGTTGTTTGATGATACATGTATTCATCACTTTTATTGACAATTTTTTATTTATGAAACAACAACTGAGTGCTGAAAATAAGGGATGGGAAAAAAACCAACATACCCCTACTGTAAAGCAAGGATGGGGTATGCTTCACTTGAAAAAATGGTATATATTTTAAATCTACCATAATAATTTTTATGTGACATAAAAAAACATAATTATGTTCCTCTATTTATATACATATTGATGAATCCAAATCTAAATCCAATTCTATCCCATGATATGTTCTATAGAAGGAGGCACGTATAAATAAATATGGGATACTAATAGATGAAAATACACAAAGAGTGTGGGAAACATGTGTAAGTATGAAATAATAAAAATTTATTTTTATTTAAATATTTATTACATAACAATGATCACTTATTTTACTATATTTTCTATCTGACATAGTCATAAGAATCAACAACACCTATACCAAATGACCAACTGCTATCAGTGTTCTTGAAGTGGACAAAATAGTATGGCCGCGTTAGAGGTGTGGGTTTTGGGGTGACACCCCAAACATATTTTGAGGAAAAAAGAGGAGGATCAAAGTTAAGAAATGAAACAGATGAGAGAGAGAATAACTACCCTTGAAGAGGAATTCCAATGGAAGAGAGAGTTGATACAAAATTTTATAGGGGGAGAAAATATAAGAAACAACTCAAGAACAACTATCATGTGAAGATCCCACCCCACCTCCCACCAACTTTGAGTCAAGACATTCCCCACAAAGAGCTATCTTAGCTGAGGTAATCAATATTATAATAATTTTTTTTAAAATGTGAATAAGATAGACACTGATACATTTACTATACTAATATTCTATAGGGAGATAATGACTGTGATTTATATCTATCGACACCCACCCATCACCTTGTAGAGAGGGCTACGATGTTCAATGTCAAAGAAGATAGTTTATACAATAGATGAATTCCAAACAGTCATGTGAGAGTTTTTATTAGCATATCCCATGAGTCGAGTGTCGAGCTACCTATTCCAATTAATGAGGAAGATATTCATAAGTTTGAACAAGTTATTGGAACATTCATCGCATGGCCATCACATATTGTAAGAAAAAATTATCGATAAAAAGGTATTCATTTCCAATTTATTTTTCAAGATAAACCTTTAACAATTAATGAAAAAATGTCTGAACCAATTAATGTTATTATAGAAGAAGGGAAGGGAGTGAAATAAAAGACCATATAAAAACCATCTAAAAGATTGACCAAGTGATCGAAAAGATCTATCAAAAGTACCTTTACCCCACCCATTATATATACGCATTTACTATCATTAAAGGTTCATGTAGATAGAAAGTTAAAAATGGCCATACTCACATATTTGATTTTTAAGAAAATATATATGGAGAGGAAGTTCAAGAATTTATTAGTGTTGAGAATGTAAGTGAAATCCTCGACTATGATTGGCTAGGTAATTTAGTTGTAAATGTATACATGAGGTATGTTTGAATGATTTTATTTTGAAAAAGTTGATATACTATGTTGATTATGACTAAATAAATATCATATTTTTGGAAGGAATATATATAGAAAACAATTGAAGGGATTTCCCAATGATTTTTTTGGACTTGTTAGTCCTTACATTTCCTCTACAGAACAACCAAAAATATATTACAATAAAAAGGATGAAATAGTGGCAGGCCTGGTCAAATAATTTGAAAGAAAACTTATAGATGATAGACTATTCTCAATACCAATAATTTAGGGGTAAAAATCTAAAATTTAATCATATAAAATATATTTTTATTTCTTTCATTACTTATTCCATTTTTTTTAGGAAGCATTGGATTCTCATTGTGGTCAATTTGGATACTCCAAAGATTTATTTCTTGGATTCAATGCATGGATATCCAACAAACTGACCACACATGATTGAGTTTATCAATTTGTAATATATTACATCCAAAGTTTTAGAACGAAACATCAATTTATATAATTTATATTATCTTTTAACTAGTATTCTGTTATGATAGGGTGGTGCATCAATATTGTGAAAAACAAAGAATGAGGCTAGGGGCTAAGCATAAGGACCAAGACAAGTTCTACGATTGGACAAGTATCAAGGTATATATAATAATATTTCACTATATAAACACATATCAAAATAAATTACTTATTCTTCTCAATGTTTATGAAGTTTCTGAAACAAACCAATAGAAAAGATTGTGGTTCTTATGTTTGTAAATTTATGAGAGAGATCATATTCCATAAACAAACTAGCATCCTTAAAGAGGTATTTCTGAAGATATTTACTATTTTATTTAAAATATTTATTAATCATTTGTCTATTTATATTTTTCAGGTACTACTATTACTGTCGAAAAAACTCATATTCACATGATTATATAGATGCACTTAGAAATGAATAGGCAACATACGTGATGGAAGAATGTAAAAAAATGCATGAATACATGACTTCTATAGAAGTAGTGGATTGTTTCATATTTTTGTTTAATTTAATTCTTTTTAGTATTACTCACATAATAATTGTTTTCTTATACTGGTGGATTTGTTTGTTTGAGTCAGGGTGGTTTGTTCAAAGATGTTTATTCTCACGAGAGATAGGGTTTTGAGGCTGCAACTCAGAATTCAATGATAAGGTAAAGGTTTTTTTAATATACTATGTTTTTCATCATAATATTATTTGTTCTCTACTGTATTAAAATAATCTAAAGTAAATGTTTGACTACTTAATTTTAAAAGTTTCAATCACTAAAAACTGAGAAAATGTGGTCAAATTGTCTTAATAATTTAGGAAATAAATTCAAAATTTATTTGTGATGTGTATAAAGTATTCTCATATAAAAAAAATTCACAATGCGACCAGTATGACTTAAAATTCATGTTTCCAGTTTGAAATGGAATTTTAATAAAAAAACACAACTGACATACTAAAAATTAAGCAAATTAATTTAGATTGTTTTGATACATTAGGAAAATAATATATAAAGCATCTTTGACATGTAGGAATCAACCATACCTCAATATGATGCACTGTGTGGCCGGTATAACTCAAAGTGTCTATTTAAAGTTGACATTAATTTTAGTAAAAGAAACAGGTGCATAGTGAAAACCAAAAAAACCCATTTAGATTGTTTTTATATTTTAGGACAATGATCCATGATTAATTTACGACTTTTAGGAGTCAACCACACCTCAATACGATTCACAGTGTGACTGGTATGACTCTAAGTGTGTCTTTTTATTTAAAATTGACATTTATTTAAGTAAAAAGATCTAGTGACATATTGAAAACTGAGAAAACTCTTTCAGGTTGTTTTGATACTTTAGGAAAATGATCCATGAGTCATTTTTAACGTGTAGGAATCAACCACACCTCAATCTAACACATGATGTGACCGGTATGACTTAAAGTGTCTGTTATCTATTTAAAATTGACATTTTAGTTCAAAACGTGTCACTCACTAAAAACTAATAAAAATTGATTGGATTGTATTGATAATTTTGGACAGTGATTCAAAATCCATTTGTGACATGTATGAAGCAGTCTCATGTTAAACCGACACACGATGCCATTAGTATGACTCAAAATGCGTGTTTCTAGTTTGAAATGAAATTTTGATAAAAAAACACAAGTGCATACTAAAAACCGAGAAAACACATTCGAATTGTTTTTATATTTTATTAAAACGATGTATGAGTCATTTTTTACTTATAATATTTAACCACACATCAAAACGATGCACAATGTGATTAGTATGACTCAAAGTGTTCATTTTTTTTAAAATTGACATTAATTTAAGTAAAATGAACAAGTGACATACTGAAAATGGAGTAAACACCTTTATATTTTTTTATACTTTAGGAAAACTATACATGATTCATTTTTGATGTGTATTAATCAAAAAAACCTCAATATGATGCATGCTGTGACCGGTTTGACTCAATGTGTTTGTTATCAGTTTAAAATTGACATTTTAGTACAAAACGTATCCCTCACTGAAAACCAAGAAAAAATTATCAGATTGTCTTGATAATTTAGGAAAGTGATTCATAAGTAATTTATGACATTTATGAAGTATTTTCACATCAAACCAATGAATGATGCAACCATTATGACTCATAATGTGTGTTTCTAGTTTGAAATGACATTTTAGTAAAAAAACACAACATGCATACTAAAAACTAAGAAAATGTATTTAGGTTGTTTTAATACTTTAGGAAAATAATCTAAAATTCAATTTTGATATATAGGAATCAACCTAACCTCAACCTGATGCACGGTGTGACCGTTATAACTCAAAGTATCTCTTTTTATTTAAAATTAACGTTAATTTTAATAATAAGAACAAGTGCATACTGAAAACTGAGAAAAAACCTTAGGATTGTTTTGATATTTTAGGAAAATGTTCCATGAGTCATTTTTGACTTATAGAAGTCAACCGAACCTCAATATGATTCACAGTGTGACTGGTATGACTCAAAGTGTGTATTTTTATTTAAAATTGGCATCAATTTAAGAAAAAAGAACAAGTGACATATTGAAAACTGAGAAAACACATTCTAATTATTTTTGATACTTTAGAAAAATGACCCATGAGTCATTTGGGACATGTAGGAATCAACCGCACCTCAATCTGACATACAGTGTGACCGGTATGACTCAAAGTGTCCGTTATCAGTTTAAAATTGGCATTTAGTTCAAAAAATTCCCCTTATTGAAAACCAAGAAAACACACTCATATTATCTTGATGATTTAGGACAGTAATTCATAAGTCATTTGTGACATGTATGAAGTATTCTTACATCATACCGATGCATTATGATACTGGTATGAATCATAATGTGTGTTTCCAGTTTGATATGATATTTTAGCAAAAAAACAGAACTGACATACTGAAAACCTAGAAAACACATTCAGATTGTTTTCATACTTTATGAATACAATCTATAGGTCATTTTTGATATGTAGGAATCATTATCACATCAATATTATGTGTGGTGTGGCTGGTATAACTCAAAGTATCTATTTAAAATTAACATTAATTTTAGTAAATAGAATAAGTGGCATACTGAAAACTAAGAAAACACATTCATATTATTTTGATATTTTTGGACAATGATCCATCGGTCATTTGTGACTTGTAGGATTCAAACAAACCTCAATAATTTTCACGGTGTGAATGACATGACTCTAAGTGTGCCTTTTATTTAAAATTGACATTAATTTAAGTAAAAAAGAACAAGTGACATACTGAAAACTAAGAAAACACATTCAGATTGTTTTGATACTTTAGGACAATTATCGATGAGTCATTTATTATGTGTAGGAATTAACCACACCTCAATCTGACGTACAGTGTGACTGGTATGAATAAAAGTTTCCGTTACTAGTTTAAAATTTACATTTTAGTTCAAAACATGTCACTCACTGAAAACCAAGAAAAAACGCTATGATTCTCTTGATAATTTAGGAAAATGATTCATAATCCATTTGTGATGTGTATAAATTAGCCTCACTATAACATCCCATTACCAATATATTAGGTACATCCTTGTCCTAGTCATGGTTCTCATTTTTCTTGTAGTCTATAGAGGACTGAGATGGAATTGAGAGGATCTGTATAATGGTGACGTTAGAGATTTGTTGGACTCTTATATTTAACAAAATTTTTCTATAGTATGTAGGAGTAATTCATGCTGTATAACTAGGTTACACGATGTGTAAGTGTTTCTTAGTACAAGTCGTGAAAGGATTCATGCTGTGAAGGGATACACATCGTGAAGAGGGGTTACATGTCATGAATGTTTTAAATAAAGGATTTAAAATCCGAGGCGATGGATTTCTTGTCATAATTAAACATTGTGGATTTCACTGCATATAAAGGAATTACACATCTTGTAATTACCTAATAATGGATGTTTTTGGGTGCTTCTCGGGTTTTTGGTGCCCATTTGATCATTCGTTTTCCTTTGCTCTCGAACTGAAACTCCTCTTTGACGATTTTTGGAGACACCATTCCTTCTAGATCAATATATTTTGGCATTCTATATTTGTTTCTATTAAGGAGCATCTGTCTAGATAATTTATCTTTTCACTTCTTTTTTGTCCTTTGTTGTGGTAGCACCCTTGGGCTGCATTATTGGATCCACTAGTCTAAGTTGGTATTTCTTCTTATCTTCTTCCAAGATCCATTGTGCGATATCGTTCTGGAGGTTGTTCCTTTGTTGGTCATGGTGCAGCGAGTATTCATTGTCGAGGTATGTGATATTTCCTCTCCTCTAACAACCCTATTTCTCAATTGAATCAATCCTAAGATGTGTGTATTGGATTATAGGGCCTTCGTTGACGTCGTTGGGTTTTCATTGTTGGTGGATCCCATTGTGAGCATGTGTGAACCATGTTTTGAGGTAGTTAGTTCCATCTCTAGACTGTGTCTGATAAACTGCATTATTCCATTCTTATGAATTGGTTTACAAATAAATTGGTATGAAATTGGAATGATTGTTTGTTTGTGTTGTAAAGAGATTTTAAATGAAAGTGGGTTTCCTTGATTTTTGAAAAATGGAAATAAAAAGGGGTAATTTCAAATCATTGAAAATAGTTTTGTGAAATGGTTTTGAAATGTTTTTTGAAACATTGAAATGATTGTAAAAATGAGCACATGGGTAACCTTGGGTACTAGGTGGAATGTTTAGCTTGAGGCCATTGTCTATTATGGAGGTTCAATTTTTGGGGTGTTCCTATTGTTGTAGAGTGTAGATTATTGGCTCTAGGAATGTATGTGATAATAGGGTTTCACTTTATAGGGTGTTTCTCTAGTCTTGGAGTGTAGATCATTGGCTTCAGGTACCGCTGTGCACTATTTCATAGATTTTTGGGTATGAGTAGTCTACTTCCAGACTTGTTGTATTCCTTGGTATTGTGACACTCATGTTGCTAATATTGTTTTCATATGTCATGGATTTAGACTATTTTAGTTTTGATATGCATGTTGATGCTTGTTATAGATGATATGGAAAAAAATGTGATTTGAAATTGATATACCTGCTTTTGTTTTAGAATTGTGATAAAAAAGGAAATGTTTACCATGTTTTAAAAAAAATACTTTATTGATTATCATTACACGTTTTATTTAAATTGAGAATACATGAATTGTTATATAGAGACTTGTTATAGAACACTTGGGCGAGATCCTATTGAGCCTATTAACTCACACTATGTGCACATCTTCGGTGGTTCATAGACCTTTGTATGTCTTCCATTTCCGAGAAAGGAAAGATGTCATAGTGAGGCAGTGCGGTTTCATGTCAGCTAGGTTTGGTAGCTAGTGGTGATAAGGTGGGAGTTCATCCACACTATCATTTTGAGTAGCTGTTTGGTTCTAGTCCTTTTCATTTGGACTTGTCTCTTGAAGTTTTGGTTACTTTTGTAGTTGTTTTGTTTTCGATTTCTTTTTGTAGTTAATGAATATATTCATCAGTCTTTCACTGTTTATTTTTTTATTCAAGTATATATATGCCTTTTGTTTTGTTTAGGTTGGGTGAAATTGTTCCCTCTTGTTTTTTTTCGATGCCTGAGTGCTTATCACTAGCCTGTGGGGATCAGGAATGCCCTTTAGGTATTTGAAAAAATGGGTTGGGTTCCAGGTTTGAGGGTAACCCGGGTCAGTTCATTACAATTTGGTATCAAAGGAGGTATTTACTAAAGAGTCCTTGTCTTGGGATGTCTGTTAGAACAGAGATTGTATTTTTGGGACTTGAGTGGTATGTTACAATGACTGCCTGGCCAACTCTTGTCGTAACGAGACTCAAGTTTCCATGGGAAGTTGGGATATGTGTCTTTAGTGTTGGGTTTGGTTTTAAATCTCAGTGTCTTCTTATTTTTTTTTCTATTTTGAACTAAGATTTGTTCTATTGTATGATCATTCTTATGTTTCGATATACAACAGTATGCCTCCAAGATTTTATCCACGAGTTCCTCAGGAAGGTGTAGTTGATGCTCCACAAGGTAATCCACATATAGATCAAAATATCATCAAGACTATCATATGTGAAATAGTTTATGTCAATTAGGATGTTCCAAAAGTTTAGAATGTAGTTGTTGAGTTACAACCGGGAAATGGAGGAGAGAGATATTGATCACAATAATTCTTGCATGAGAAGCCACCATCCTTTAAAGGAACGACTGAACCTCAAGAGGCGGAGGACTGGCTGGATAGGATCGATCAAATCTTCAACTTCTTAGAGACACCTAAGATTATTAAGGTGAAGTATGTAGTGTTCAGGGTCAAGGTTTTTGGAAAGAATTGGTGGGATTCTATGGTCTAGGCAGATAGACACATGGAATTGGATTGGAAGGGTTTCAAAAACCAATTCATACAGTAGATTTGTCCAGATTCACTGATGCTGTAAAATTCTATGGAGTTCGTATCTTTATAATTGGGAGATCATTCGGTGTTGGAATATACAAACAAGTTTGCTGAGTTAGTTTGTTTTTCTCCAGACACCGTAAAGAATGACTAATTGAAGGCTTAGAAGTACCAACAAGGTTTGCAACTGGATATCATATCATAGGTGTTTATGTTGAAACTATCTACCTATGTAGAGACAATAGGTAGATCTATGATGGAAGATATAGATATATTAGTCAAGGTTGGGTTTCCCAACCCTTATCTCCCATCTATTGGAAACTTCAATTGTGTGTATGGGAAGAAGAAGAAGTGGCAAGATCATCGTAGAAGTGGTGGTTGCGGGTCTCAAAAACGAGACTCCTCCACACTGTCTGATTTGGATAGTAATGTGCCGCTGACTTGATATTAGTGAGGAAAGGTAGAACACACCAAATGTTTTTTCCTACGCCCAAAAAGACATGAAAAAACTGTGGACGTGTTGGTCATTTACAACATTTCTGTCAAGCTATGACTATGCCTCATTATGATCAGGGTTTTTCAGCTCCAAAGGCTACTAAGACATAGTCACAAGCTTCAAGGATTATAGGGATCTGACCACAAACCTTTGGATTGAATCAATTTTATGAAGTATATGAGTGTCCAATGAAATTCAATGTAAGTCCATCAATAGTGAGAGGTACCATCCTTATTGCATATTCAGTAGCAATTACTTTATTTGATACTGGTGCCTCCCTATCATTCATATCTACATGTTTTATTGATATGCTTAAACTTCGAACGAAACTTATGAACTTTATAATGGAGTTAGAAACACCTCTTGAAAAGATGAGAGATAAGGGGTTTCAATGTCCTTGTTCATTAATGATTATTGATACAGAGTTGATTTTGGATTTTCTCATTCTTGATCTGGATGTTTTTGACGTCATTATTGGCATTGACTGGATTTTAGCTCATCAAGTTGAGGTTGATTGTTACCATTGGAGTGTTTCATTTCTTACTATCTATGGGAGCTCTCACATGTTTCAGGGGGAGTGGGACTCAAGGTCAGGTCATACAGGGCCTTCCCACCTAGAGCTCAAGATGTTTCTATCTACTATTTTGTTTGATCCTGATGGAGTTTTTTCAATTTTTGATCTTCCCATTGTTGTTTAGGACTTTTCTAACATTTTCCCAGATGAATTCTTCAGTCTTCCTCTAGAGATAGAGGTGGAGTTTACGATTGACCTGGTGTCAGGTATACAACCGATATCGATAACTTATTATCATATAGAACCAGTGGAGCTGAAAGAGCTCAAGATTCAACTGGACGACCTATTGGGAAAAGGTTTTTTCACCCTGGTGTTTTGACATAGGCATCCCCTGTGCTCTTTTACAAGAAGTAAGATGGTTCACTTCGGTTTTTTGTGGACTATCAGAAGTTTAACTAGTCAACAGTTAAGAAAAAATATCCTTTTCCATGTATGGATGATTTTTTTGATCAATTAAAGGGGGGAAAGTGGTTCTTAAATATTAATCTTTGGTTAGATTATCATCATCTCAGAGTTATAGAGTCTGATATATCAAAGACAGATTTCAGAAGAAGGTATGTCCACTATGAATATCTTGTGATGCCTTTTGGTTTGACTAATGCTCTTTTGGTTTTTATGGATTTGATGAATCATATATTACATCAATATCTTGAAACTTTTGTGGTTGTTTTCATAGATGATATTTTGTTTTATTTGAAATATGAGCATGAGTACAAGCACCATTTGAGTTTGGTTCTAGAAATTTTGAGAAGTCATTGTTTTTATGGAAATATTTATAAATACAGTTTTTGGATTCAAGAAGTGATGTTCTTAGGGAACAAGAACATGGATTATTAGTTGATCCATAGAAGGTGAAGTCTGTTTCATCATTAAAGAAACCACATAATGTCTTTGAAATTTAGAGCTTCCATGGTCTTGCTGGATTCTATTAAAGGTTTATTAAGGATTTCTCTAAGATAGAATCAAATTTGACTGATCTTACTATGAAAGTGGTGAAATTCACTTGGGATGTGAAGTGCCAGTCTTATTTATATAAACTGAAATGACTTCTGACATCAGATGCTATTCTGATATCACCTAATCCCAGTAAGGGATACATGGTGTTTTGTGATTCTTCTGGTGATGGTTTGTTATGTGTGCTTATGTAGGATAACCATGTGGTAGCTTATAGCTCTCATTAGCTTCATCCACATGAGAATAATTACCCCACTCATGATTTAGATCTTGTTGAAGTTATGCATGCACTTAAATGTTGGTGGAACTATATTTTTGGGGAAAGGTTCACAGTCTTCTCTAATCATAAGAATTTAAGTTATATATTTTATCAAAAGGACATAAATCTCAGATAGAGAAGATGGGTAGAATAACTTTAGATGTTTTACTTCAATATCGCCTATACCCCGGGGAAGAGAAATATAGTTTCAGATGCTCTTAGTAGGAAAGTACCATCACAGGCTGTTATAGAATCAAAGTAGGAGTGGAACATTATGGAGATTTTCACTTAGTTGAACTTAGATTCTTAGGAGAATGTTTTAGGTATGGTTCAGACCAGTGTTCAATTATCATCATCTCTCATAGAGCCTATTTTTTAGATTCAATAGTAGGATGATGAGTTTAGTAGAGTTCGAGAAATACTTTATGATGGGGAGACAATTTCTAGTTGGTATCTTTATTCAGATGGTATGCTCCACTATAGGGATTGGGTTACTATCCCAACATCCATGAGGAGTTTAGTCTAGTTTAATTGTCATATATCTTCATGGAATATTCATCCAAGCACTAATAAGATGTATTATGAAATGAGATGGTGATTCTGGTGGCCGGGTATGAATCATGACATTTCAGATTATGTGTCCCACTGTTATACCTACCAACAAATAAAGGTAGAGCATTTGAAACACTATGGTTTTCTTTGGCCTCTTCCGGTTCTAATATATAAATGGGATGAGGTATCCATGGATTTTTTATTGGATTACCACAGACTCCCTAAGGGAAGAATGATATCCGGGTGGTCATTGATTGGTTGATGAAGTCTGATCATTTAATTTTGATCAAGGATACCACTAAGGTTGAAGATCTGGGTAGGATGTATGTACAAGAGATTGTGAGGTTACATGGGATTCCTTATTCCATTGTTTCAGATATTGATAATAGGTTTACCTTGAGGTTCTGGAGAAGTATCCAAGAGGAAATGGGAACTTAGGTCAAGTTGATCACAATTTACCATCCACAGACAAACGGTCATATGGATCGAGTAATTTAGATCCTAGAAGATTTGCTTCGTGCCTATGTTCTTGACTTCAATGGATCATGGGATATCCATATGGGACTGGTTGAGTTTTTTACAATAATAGTTATCAATCATTGATAATAATGGATCCATTTAAGTCGTTTTATGGTCACCCGTGAAGATCACTTATTTTTTGGGATGTGGTGGGTGAAGTAGCTTTGGTTGGACCAAGTTTGGTTCAGAAGATACTCGTGAATATTCAGGATGTACATCGATGTCTGGTTACAACCCAAAGTCGATAGAAATCATATGAAGATCAGAGACGTCATCCTCTAGATTTTTCCATTGGTGACTGGGTTTTCTTGAAAGTTTCTCCTCGGCTGGGTCACCGTCGACTTGGAAAATATGAAAAGTTGGATCCAAGATATGTTGGACCATTTGAGGTCACTGAGCATCTTAAACAAGTTTCTTATTAGTTATCATTGTCAGTTCAGTTGATTGGTATCCATGGTTTTTTCCACATGTCTCTACTCAGGAAGTATCACCCTGATCCCGCTCATGTTCTGAGTTGGGAAGAAATTGATTTAGATCCAGATGTTTCTGTTCTGAAAAAATTTGTTGAGATCATTAAATCTTAAGTGAAAATATTGCGTGGTAAGTTGATTAAATTGGTCAGAATTATATGGAAACATGAATCATATTCTCATGATAATTGGGAATGTGTGTCATTGATGAGGGAGTAGTGGCCTCATATTTTTCCAGGGATTACATCTTCCACATGAATTCCTGGGGATATAAAGTATTTATGGTGGGTAGTTTGTAACATCTTGTTACCGATCTACAAGGTACGTTATTGACCTCATTATGGTTATCCTTTTTCCCATTCTCTATAGAGGACTGAGAAGGAATTGAGAGGATATATATAATGGTGAATTCATAGATATGTTGGAATCATATATTTAACCAACTTTTTCTACAAGATGCAGGAGGATTTCAAGCTGTGTAACTAGGTTACATGACGTGTAAGTGTTGCTGAGTACAAGTCATGAAAAGCTTCACACTATAAAGGATTACACATCATGAAGAGGAGTTATGTGTCATGAATGTTTTAAATAATGGATTTTAAATATGAGGTGACATATTTCTCTATGTACTTAAACATGGTGGATTTCACAACATGTAAAAAAATTACACATCGTGTAATTACCCAATTAGGGATGTTTTAGGGCGCCAATCAAGTTTTTGGTGCCAACATGATCATATTTTTTTTTTATTTTCTCTCAAATAGAAACTAATATCTAGTGATTTTTGGAGACATCATTCCTTCCTAATCGATCCAATCAGTGTTCCATCTTCATTGCGGTTGTGGTGCGTCTCTACGGGTAAGTTGTCTTTCCTCTTCTTCACTATCCTTGATCAAGGTAGCACCCTTGGGTTGCATTATCAGATCTGATGGTCTAAGTTAGTGTTTCTTCTTGTCTTCTTCTAATATCCATTGTGCGATCTCGTTTTAGAGGCCGCTCCTTTATTGGTCATGGTGTGGAAGGTGTTCATTGTTGAAGTATGTGATATTTCCTCTCCTCTTCCAACACTCTTTCTCAATTGAATCAATCCTAAGATACATGGATTGGATTCTAGGGGCTTCATTGATATTTTTGGGTTTTCATTGTTGGTGGATTGTGTTGCGAGCATGTGCGACCTAAGTTTTGAGGTAGGTGGTTCCATCTCTAGCCTATGTTTGATAAACCGTGTTGTTCCATTCTTGTGAATTGGTTTACAAATAAATTGGTATGAAATTTGAATGATTGTTTGTGTGTGTTGGATAGAGATTTGGAATGAAATTGGTTTTCCTTGGTTTTTGAAAAATGTAAAGAAAAATAGGTATTTTTAAATCATTGAAAATAGTTTTGTTAAATGGTTTTGAAATGGTTTTTGAAACATTGAAATGATTGTGAAAATGAGCACATGAGTTACCTTGCGTACTAGGTGGAAGGTTTATCTTGAGGCCATCATCCATTGTGGGGGTTAACTTTTTGGGGTGTTCATATTGTCCTAGAGTGTAGATTATTGTCTCTAGGAAAGTATGTGATATTTGGGTTCCACTTTCTATAGTGTCTCCCTGGTTCTGGAGTGTAGATCATTGGATTCAGGTACCGCAGTGCGCTGTTTCATAGATTTTTGGGTATGAGTAGTCTGCTTCCTGACCTATTGTATTCCTTGGTATTGTGATGCTTGTGCTGATACTATTGTTTTCTTATTACTTGGATTTGGGATATTTTATCCTTGAAATACATGTTGATTCTTGTGATAGATGATATAGAAAAAATGTGTTTTGAAATTGATATACCTGCTTTTGTTTTAGAATTGTGATAAAACGGAAAATGTTTACCATTTTTTTATAAGAATGATTTACTCATTATCAATCCATGTTTTATTTAAATTTATTATACATGAATTTTTATACAAAGACTTTTTATGGAACACCTGGGTGTGATTCTATTGATCCTATTAACTCACACCCTGTGTACCTCTTCGGTGGTGTGTAGACCTTTATATGTCTTCCATTTCAGGGACAGGCAAGAAACTATAGTGAGGCGGAGAGGTTTTGTGTCAGATAGGTTGGGTAGATGGTGGTGAGATGGTGGGAGTTCATCCACACCATAATTTGGAGTAGCTGTTTGGTTCTAGTCCTTTGTAGTTGGACTTGTCTCTTGAAATTTTGGATAATTTTACAGTTGTTTTGTTTCAGCTATATTTTTACAGTCATGGTATATATTCATCAGTCTTCCACTATTTCTTTTTTTTTCTTTGTGTATATATATGCCTCGTGTTTTTTTAGGTTAGGTTAAATCATTCCCACTTATTTGTTGTTTGATGCCTGAGTGCTTGTCACCAGCTCGTGGAGATTGGGAATGCCCTTTAGGTATGTGATGAAATGGTTTGGGTGCCAAGTTTGAGGGTAACCTTGTTCGTTTCATTATACTCACATAAAACTAGTGCACTATGTGACTGGTATGACTCTTAATTCATGTTTCTAGTTTGAAATAAAATTTTAGTAAAAAAACAACAACTAGCATACTGAAAATTGAGAAAAATTGTTCAGATTGTTTTGATACTTTAGGGAAACAATCCATCAGTAATTTGTGACATGTAGGAATCATCCACACCTCAATACGACACATGGTGTGGCCAAAATAACTCCAAATGTGTCATTATTTAAAATTGACATTAATTTTAGTAAAAGAAAAAGTGACATACTCAAAACTGAGAAAACACATTCAGTTCTTTTTCATATTTTAGGACAATGATCCAACAGTCATTTGTGACATGTAAGAATCAACCCCACCTCAATACGAAGAACGATGTGACCGGTATAACTCCAAATGTGTCTTTTTTATTAAATATTGACATTTTATTAATGTATTATTTCATATTAATGTTTAATTTATTTCCTTATAGTATTACTAACATAATATTTGTTTTCTTATATAGATGGAATCTTTTGATCATCTTGAGATGATTTTTTTGGAAACTGATACCAAG
This sequence comes from Viscum album, assembly GCA_963277665.1. Classification (NCBI taxonomy): domain Eukaryota; kingdom Viridiplantae; phylum Streptophyta; class Magnoliopsida; order Santalales; family Viscaceae; genus Viscum; species Viscum album. The sequence continues at coordinate 1,843,309,264 of OY728129.1, read as the reverse complement.
GGAGAACATTTTTCAAAGGGGATCACGTGAATCAAAACATGAAATATTAATGTTTTTTAATGTTTGGTGGATAATTATAAATGTAATTATATAAAATATTATTTGAAATGTATATAGTAGTGTTTTTTATATTCCACGGGCATACATTTTTGTATTCATGATGTCAATTAAATGTATATTGCATTTTTTTTAAATTATTGGTTTTATAACATTGTTTGAATTTATAGGTTTTTTCTGGGTGTGATGTTATATTAACAACACATTGGAGCTGGTTAGGCCTTTATCAGTGTTTTTTAGTGCCAATAAAGGTTCCCCTTTATCAACGATTTTTTAGCACTGATAAAGGGGACCCATACTTTATCATCACTACGAATGACAATGATTTTTTAGAATTGTTAAAAGCCTATTTGAACATTATTAAAGGGAATATGTGTAGTAGTGGTACAAAATTTTTAGGCTCCACTGAATTGGGATCACCATTGAAACCTTCATAGGACGGTTGAAGATCCTGATCAACCCCTTCTAGGACAATAACATGGCTAGAAATTATTTTTTCTAGTTCCTCCAATGTATGCAGTGAAATTGAAATATCATATCAAGGAGAGTTAGAAATTAATACATGAAATCCTGTTATGCATAATTGAAATTCCCATGGTTCCATTCTTCCTCTATAACAACTAAAGAAGGTGGGGTCTAGGAAATTATCATCTCTCCCATGGAAGATGCAGACTCATTAACAATAGTCATCACTTTACATAGAGAATCAGCTCTAGATCCTTTAAGAGAAGAGAGGGGAGTATATTCTTTAATCCAAAAGAATGATAAGATTCATAATTTGGATAGATCAAGAAAAAGTCATGTTATAAAAACTTAACCTATCCAATGAAAAGTGTAGTTAATACTTTTTATATCTGATGATGTTTCACATCAGATGGAAAAAGACTAGCACTTGTCTCCTCAAATAAAGGAACCAGGGGAGGAATTTGAGGATGTTATCTTGAAATTTCTTCCTCTATAAGTCTCTTAACTATAGATAATTCCATTATCTCAAAAGGAGTAGACCCATTGGCCCTAATAAGTGTGCCTATCGAATTATATCTTGGTGACACTAGTTCTGGTGACTCTTCATATTCCCTCTATAAATCAATTTATTCCTATTCCCTCAATAATAGAACCTCATTCATAAAAAAATGGGGGGAGGGGAGAATTTCATCATTAGGATCGAAAAATTCATCCCATTCATCATTGGGTCAATCTCCCACCCCATCGGTAGTGCCCCAATTCATCATGTTGATCACCCATTTTGTAGCAGGAATTTGATCATCAATGGAATATTTGAGAATTTCTAGTTCCTTGATATACTTTCCTATATTGGTATGATTGATATCATAATGGATTTCAGAGGGTGCCCAAATATCTCCAAGTTGTGGAATATTCATGCCATATTGAAGAAACATTCACAAATACTTGATGCTGGAGGGATTATCTTCCCAAAACTGATCTGTCTCAATCCATACATAATTTTATGTTTCCATGATTGGTTGTGAATAAGAATTGGAATTTCTTGAATTTTCTAGATTTTTGTGCCTTTATGCCCTGATAGAAGGCTAGGAAACTAGATAACTAGTTTCCTCTTGATGATGATTGTATTTTCTGAGATCAAACTCAAATGGAGCAACCCTTTTAATCTTAGCTTGCTGATTAACCTGCATTTGAGGTCATTTGAGAGTTCTCAAAGCTTCATCACTATCACTTTCCAGATCCATATAGGCCTTCTTGCTATGTTTTTCTCATCCAGTAGTCATAATAGCTTCAACTCAAGGGATGATCTATTCTATCACCCATTTAGGATATAAAGAGATCTAGGAATTAACGTACCCAAGAGTCAACCCAATAGAGGCACCCAGTGGAGACATCTTTATTACCACACGAGATACCTCTTAAACTATGAAAAATCATAAATTATAGGCTACCATTGGGAAATTATCTATTTAGAAATGTGTGAGAGGGGATAAAATCAGTTTTTGGATTCATTTGAATTGATGTGAAGATTTATAGGTCCTATAGGCTTTTTAGAGAATTTTTCCATTGATCTCTGTTTCCAGCACACAATCCCTACAAACTATCATATACAACCTCAACTCATCATCACCAAGGAAATTATTGGTTATTTTCCCAGTGGGTGGATCCCCATATGGGAAGAAGATGAATTCTTCAAATAGGTTCATATTCCTCAGAGTTTCTCTGTGTTTCAAAGATAAAGGAAGGGTGCTAGAGATAGCTTGAACAAATAGTCATAATTAGCATATGGGAATGATAATATCACTCAACATAGAATAAGAGATAAAGTGTTCTATGATCTAACCCCATATCACTTGGAATAGACCTAAAATTTTGAATTGATCCTTCCCCATGTAAACATACAGTAGGATTTAGAAAATCTTCACTAAAATAGGGGATTCTAACCGTATGTGTTCCCTTTATGATAACTTGTATACTATGAATAATATCCTCAACCTTTCAACATAATTGAATTCATGAACCATCATCATGTAGGTACTCAATCAAATCTCTTTAAATATAGAAAGGTATGTTTTTACAGGCACTTTTGACTTGATCATATACCTCCACTTTTTATATTGGAATTTCTCCAATACAGGTTAATATTCTTTGGGGAAGCCCCAATTTTCTAGAGAAGGACACCCTGTTAGACACTGACACCCAGTTCCCTATCCTTTTGGATCCAAGAAAACATATATCCATGATTCAGGATGAACATACCCCCTTGGGTGAGGGATTTTCTCCACGACCTTATGGGTTATTTTTAAAAACTCATGATCTAAGGAAAGCGTTCATTCCAAATCCTCCCATGATGAATTTTGTGGGATGAACTCATCACACATCTCTCAAAGAACAGGTGATCTCAAGATCTTGTAAACATCCCATAAACTAATTCTAACTTCTCCATACATCAGATAGAAAGTATTAGTCTGAGGGGTCCATCAGCCGAGTAGCTTTTGGATTATGTCATGATTTTTATATACATATGTTTTCATAACCCAAGTAGCTTCATAAATACCGATCAATTTCAAGACACCTTAAAACCTTGAACAAGTTTTACACCCAGTATAAACACATTCACTCTGGTTTAACTCCCCTAAAAATCTTACTTCCTAACCTTCATTTGATCCTTTATGTAAGCATGAAATATAGAAGAGTAACAATGTGATTTTGGCCCAGGAGTGTGGGAAATCACATCCAGAGCACTTGTGTTGTGGTGTATAAGACATATGGAGGGTTCTATTCCCTCATTAATGTATGAACCCTTATAGGAGATGTTGGTAGGGGTGAGGTTTTTGTATTCCTTGAACTAGGACTATGGAATGTAATTATTCAACCTTGGGATATGTACATCCTTTAATAGACCATGGACATAGAGCGGTAATTATTTAGTCTCAAGATACATAAATGGTGCATCTTAAGATACATTGTGAGATTCAGAAGTATGGAGTTATATACTCAGTAATAATTTGGCATAACAATATCTAGCACCACCTTGATGTGTGAAACTTTTTCATTAGAAACATAAACTGTTTTCCTAGCCATTGAAAATCTATGGAGAAGAATAGAAGTTTTCATTAGTGATAAAATATTAATATAGAGTATTATGTAAGGAAAATCCATAAATTCATGGCCTTTTGCAAGTCACTCACCCAGATAGCCTCACGCAGGCCTCCCACCCAGGTGACCTTGCACATGAATCTCACCCAAGTGACCTCACGCAAGTGCCTCATGGGAGTAACCTCATGCAGGACACTCACCTAGAAGAACTCACACATGTCACTTTCTTAAGTGACCTTGCACAGATCACTCACTCATGTGACCTCGTGAAGGTTCCTCAAGGATGTAGCCTCACTAAAGTCACTTTGAGTAAATACTCATGTAAGTGAATGCTTACTAAGGGTAAGCACAAAGGATATTCATGGAAGATTCATGCAATGAGAGAACATAAGAGATAACAACAGTTCAAAGGGAGGAGGGGGTCTTGGAAGGTGAAAAATATTTATAGCTATGAAAAACTTGCATGAATCACCCTATATGAACACACTACATGAACACATTGAACGAACTACCATGCATGAGAACCCTGAGTGAATAACTTGTACGACCAATCTGTGGGATCTTCCAGTACACTCCACTAACATAAGAAAAAGTGTGAGAATGTTATGAAAAGACTAGAAGATGAATGGTGTGAATGAACACATGATACCCAATGAATCAAGGGTCTATCCTTGCCCAAATTATTTTTTACTTCAGGATTAAATCCGTTTATTCTAATTGGATCCAATCCTAAGGTGGTGGGGGGGGGGGATTTGCTGACACTACCATTTTAAAGAGAGATATCACTCAAGAGTAAAAATATATAGGGAAGGAAAAGGAATGAAATATGAGAAACACAATTCTCAAAACCCTAAGGATTCCAGCCAAGTGAGGCCCGAGTGACACACCTACGTGACCATGCTTGCACGGTTCACCTAAAAAACCACTATAGTGTAAGATCAACATGTGTGACCAACTAGAACAGATGAACCGAGTGACCAAATTGTGTGAGAAAACTCCATCACCAGGGTCCTGAGTTTTCCTATAAATATGACCCTTGAGATCCTCATTTGAAACTCTTGGAAGACTTGATAATGGCTCAAAGCCCTACACTCCCTAGACTCTCACCCAATTCCCCAAAACTCTCAGGTATCTTCCCAAGATTAGAAAACAAGAGGGAATTAACAAGAGTCAAGGTACTAGAGTTCCTGAAAGGTTTAAAAACCAAGAGAACCCGAGGATAACTTTGGTTCTTAGAGAAAAGTATCACCTAAGTGGTGAAAACTAGGCTATTCAATACTTGAGAAAATTATCAACTTTCCCAGGTATCACCTACACAAATCCATTCTTAGATCTCCTAGGTATCACATGTGTGAAGCTTAGCCCATCTCGCTCAGGTATAACCTACACGAAGCCGAGCTAAGCTCACCCAAGTATCCCCTAGGCGAAGCCCAAATCACCCTACCCAAGTATCACCTCAGGAATCACCCTATAATACCCATTTCATCCTCATACTAAAAATGATAGCAAACCCCTTTACTCAATTATCCTACCCTAAGGGGACCGGATCAAGACCACCTCTAAGGCCTCTACATATGTATGGTTAGAAAATGGGACACGCCATCATGTCCTTTAGATAATTCATTCCCATAGTAAAAGAAGTCCCATATTTATCCTACCTAATAGGTAGGATCCTCAGAATATTCACTATCACGAATTCCTTTGGTAATAAGGATCCCAACCTCAATGGCAGTGGAAGTTGATTTCCCAATTCAGGTTGTGATATCTTCTGCTTGAAACATGAAGCGAATGAGGTGGTATATGTGAATATAAAAAATATGTAAGCCTAAAGGGAAGGGTTTAGAAAAATTTAAGAAGATAGGAATGGGTAAATCCCATATTTCTTCCTAACTAACCTACCATAGCTGTGTCCTCATCCACCAGTAGATGAGGAGTCAAATGGGCATCCCTCCTAGACTAATCAAATAACCTTTATTGTAGTACATCATACTTATATTACCTTCTATATGACCACCCTCTTTCATAAGTGGATGAGGAATAATGTTTCACTTGGGCTTCAAATCTAGGTGTAAGTCCCTTCTTAGACATAATTGTGTAATATGGAGATCTTCTAATGGATCATGTTTATCACAGAGAGCATGAATCACACGGGCTTAGAGATTAGTGGTTATCATGTCAACAACATGACCAAATATTCCAAATGGGACTCCCTCATGTGTGTAAGCCCCAACATATTTGAAATAAATAGGATTTTATTCATGTTCTTATGGGATATGTATAAAGCCTACCTCAGATTAAAATCCAACACTTTCAATCATTGCCATCCTCATTGGGACATATTTATAGCAATATCATGCCCCCACATAGGAGGATATATCCCTTACAGGCCCCTTTCACATCTTCCTTATCTGACCAAATTATCATTGAAGGCCATCTCATCTAGCTACATTCTTGTAAGGATCAACCATAAAGGGACACTCATGCGTAAGTACCACACCATCCTTTTTTGGTCACCTTTTTCCTAGATGTACTTTACACATGACGTGAACTGCATAGTTTGGTCCTTGTCACTTGAACCTAAAAGGTATGATGTGATCTATTAAGTGGAATAAAAATATGTGGGATCTAATAGCTTATATTTAGTAAAACATTGAAATTTTGTATTATGAAAACATTCTTTTTCCCATTTACACCAAAATTCTATTCTTTATTTCTGTTACTACATTTTTTTGTGGAGTATAGGGAGAACTATACTGATGTTTTATACCATGATTTATCATATAATTTTCAAAAGTATTTCTTGTGAATTCAGCATAATTATATATTCTCATATTCTTTACATAAACCTCCATTTATTTCTCAACTTATATTATGAAAAACCTGAACATTTACACAACCTATGACTTGTGTTTCATAAATACGATGTTTTTTATCTGAGTGAAATCATTAATAAAAGTGATAAATTATAAATATACTTTTTTTTATTGATCTATAATTGTCCCACATAAATAGTAATGAATAAATCCAAGAGGCCTGGTAGACTGAATCTCAACTTTCTTATGACCTTTATTAGTCATCTTCCCTTTCTGACAAGTAACACAAACATCTTCCTCGCTTCTTTTAAATTCGAGAAAATTTCATACAATATCAACTTTATAATGTTTATTCTTATTTTTCTACCCAAGGTGTCCAAGTATTTAGTGCCACAACTTGTTCTCATCTTCATCACTTAGATAACATGAGTTGTTAAGTTCTCCGACTTGAAATTTTTTTCCACTAGTTCTTTCTCCTTTTCTGATAACTTTTATATCTTTCACATTTATGATTTTTTTTTGAAAATAAAGGAGGAAAATATTAATGATGAATATCAGCAACAATACATAAGCAGAGCCAAGAAGGGAAGTTGTCCAGCCATAGCTGGTTGAAATCAAAGGGGCCTGAGGCCGCCAGCTGATGGGCCACATTATTTCCTCCCCTTTTGGTAAAGGAGAAGGTGCAACAAGAGAATCTTTGGAACAACAAGCATATTCTCCTGACGATGAAGTCAAAGGCCCGATGTCCAACGTCATTATGGTTAATGGAATTGATAACCGAAAGGCAGTCCGACTCGATGTTGATATCATCCCATCCACATTCCACAGCAAGCATCATCCCTGCAAGAATGGCACAGGCCTCAGCGACTGCAGGTTCCCAGAAGGCATGATGTGGTTCATATTTTTCTGCAATGATCTTCCCCAGATGATTTCAAGCCAGGAGGCCGAGAGCAACAGGCCCATCCTTGGGGAGAGAAGCGTCCACGTTGAGCTTAAGACTCCCTTCCTTTGGGGGGGTTCCAATGAGGGGGGTATGAGGGGGTAACGCCTGGAAAAAGGTTTCCATTGTGGTCCTTCCAGCACACAATCCATGAAGTGGCTCGTTCAATCCAGAACTCGGGGGGCTGATGGACATGGTGGAAGATCGAATCGTTTCACCAAACCCAAATGATCCAGGCCAGGGTGCAACGAGCTCTTTCATTAGCCGATGAAAGAGAGGAACACTAGCGCATCAAAAGATCAGGGAGGTCAGAGGCAATGTCCAGTGAATCATCCGAAGCCGAGCCCCATTTATTCCAAATTTCCTTGGCTCCCAAGTAGTGCATGATGGCGTGCCAAAGAGTTTCATGAATATTTGGATAGAACGGGCATGAATCAGTGCTGGCCATATGTCGATAAACAAAGAGGCTCCTGGTAGGAAGGGTGCCCATGCACACCTACCACCAAAATTGGCATATTTTTTGGGGGAAATTGAGCTTCCAAAGCGCTTTCTATGGTCCCTCATCACGATCACGAGAGTGAATTCCAAGAGCCAGTCTGTACCCAGATCTCACTGTGTACTCGCCTAAAGAATCATTGGTCCAAAAAATATGGTCGGGGACTGCATCAGGGACCCAGGGGATGCTCAGAATAATTCTTTGGTCTCTTTCATTAAACCATTCCTGGATCTTTTCCACACACTATCCCAGGCCATGGTCTGAAAATAGGCAGTTGATTGTGGCGTCTTCCAGACTAGGTTGGGCGGGGGATGTGGCCCGCATACCATCCTTATCGAAAATCCATGGATCAGTCCAGATGTTGATAGAAGAGCCATTTCCAACCCTCCAGCCCAGTCCTTTTTCCAGGAGAGTTCGGGCCCCCCAAACACTTCTCCAGAGGAAGCTAGGGTGGGGGACAAGAGAGGAACCGCAGAAGTCTGTGTGGGGAAAGTAATTATCCCGGATTATTCGTGCACATAAAGATGATGGACGGTTAAGGAGGCACCATCCTTGCTTGGAAAACAGAGCGTCATTGAATAGAAGAAGATTCTGGAATCCCATCCCTCCCTTCGACTTGGGTTTGCTGAGCTTCTCCCCGGCCAACCAGTGGGGTAGATTTCTTCCATCATTTTCCCCCACCAGAAGTTGGTAGTATGTGAATGGATCAGGTTAACGATGGCCACCGAGAGCTTAAACATCGAAATAAAGTAGCTGGGGATAGACTGAATGACAACTTTAATGAGGGTTCCCTTGCCAGCTTTGGAGATGCTTTTTGGGGTCCAGCCTTAAATTTTTTTCTCAATCTCGTCCACAAGAGCTGCAAAGATTTATTTTTTGGACCGACCAATCACCGTAGGGAGTCCGAGATACTTCTGGTGTTTATCGACCAAATGAATTCCTGCAGATGCACAAAGCTCACCTCTCTTTTCATGAGGCACCCCTGCCCTGAAGGAGATTTCCGATTTACCGTGATTAACAGACTTTCCAGATGCCTGCTCATATTGCTGGATTTCTTGGCTGATCACCCGACATTCATTAACAGTGGATCTGGAGAAAAGGAGGCAGTCGTCCATGAAGAAGAGATGTGACACTTGTGGGCTCTCATGACAAACCTTTGCACCATGAATAGACTTAGAGGATGCAGCCTTGAAAATAATGTTAGAGAAAACATCATCCACCAAAATGAAGAGAAAACGGGAGAGAGGATCTCCCTAGTGCAGGCCACGAGTTGGGGTGAATCTTCTGATAAGTTCCCCATTGACCTTGATTTTTAAGGAGACGGTCGAGATGTAGTGCATGAAAATTTCTGTCCATTTAGTGCAGAAGCCCATTCTCAGCATCACAGCTCTAAGGAACTGCCATTCCACTTTATCATAGTCTTTGGTCATATCTAGTTTCCAGGCCATGGTTCCCTTTTTCGCAGTGGAGAGAATTTTCATAGAGTGGAACACTTCATAAGCCACAATTTCATTATCAGTAATCAGCCTCTTGGCCACGAAGGCGCTCTAGTTTTCGGTAATAATATCAGGAAGCCAAGGATGCAGCCGATTGACAAGGATTTTTGAGAAGATCTTATACAAAACATTGAAGAGACTAATTAGTTTGAAATCAAGGATCGCCTGGGGTTTTTTGATTTTGGGGATGAGGACGAGGACCGTTTCATTGATGGCAGACATGCTTGTATTCCCTGCCCATATGTTTTTTATCATTTTGTAGATGTCGGGACCGATAATGTGCGAGTATTGTTTAAAAAATAGGGCGTGAAAACCATCTGGTCCCGGGGACTTAGTGGGGTGGATATGATTCAAAGCCTGCTGTATCTCATAATTCGTCACATCTTTTCTGATCTACCGGTTGATCTCCTCGGTGATCACGGGTCTGATGCATTCTTCCACTTCAGCAGACATGAAAGGAGTCCCTGTGGAGAAGAGGTTCTGGAAATAGCCTACCAAAGCTTCATGAATGCCTCAAGTGTCAGAAACATTGCTTCAATCAGGTTGTGAAAGGCTCCTGATAGAGTTTTTTGGCGCCTAGTTGATGCTTTCAGGTGGAAATATCTTGTATTATCATCGCCCTCTTTAATATGGATGTCATGCGCCCGCATAGCCCAAAATATTTCCTTAACACGAAGGGCCCCGTCCAGCTCTCTTTGAGTGGAACCAATCCTGGAGATGTTGACATTGGATGGGGGTTGCCCGAGCAAGTTGTGCAACTTCTTTTCAAGGGTATCACTATGCCTATCTAGTTGGTGGAATTTCTTGTTGCTCTAATATCTCAGATCAGAAGCAACCTGTTGGAGATTGAGGCCAAAATCTTATTGGGAACTCTTCCAACTTGATCGGACCACCTCTTCGCATTCCTGGTCTTTTGACCAGAAGCTCTCAAACCTGAAGGGTTTGTTGAGTTGTCGATTTCGTTCACCTTGCAAACAGTCAATGAGAATTGGGCAGTGATCCGAACAGTTAAGGGCCAAGTGGCCAACATGAAACAGTTTGAACCGATTAATCCAATCAGTAGAACCCAGAAATCTATCAAGACGTTCAACGATGCGAGTACCTTTGGTATTGCTGTGGAACCACGTAAAAGGGTTACCTGTGAACCCCAGATCAACCAGGTTCGCCTTAGTGACCGTGTCTTTGAAGTTATACATAGAGGCTGAGTGTCGAAAACTCCCGCCTCTATTTTCCTTGTGGAACATGATCTCATTTAAATCACCTCCGAAAAGAATAGGTCTAGGTAAATCATGTCACAGCTTGCATAGAAGGTCCCATGACTTCCCCATATCAGAATGGGATGGCCAGCCATAGAATCCCACAAAGGTCCAGGGTGGGTGCAAGTCCGTTTGAATAGTCGCAGCCACGTGGTGCATGGAGAAAGACAAAATTTTAACATCAATATTGTCCTTCCAGAGGAGACAGAGGTCCCCAGAATGACCTTGTCTGGGCAACGGAAAGTAGCCTTGTAAGCTACACTTCAGAGCAATACCATTGGTGTCCTTGTTTTTCAGTATGGTTTCAGACAGGAAAACCATATCGGGGCGACTTTGAGAAAAATTGCACTGAAGCATGTGAACCGTTTGTGGGTTTCCAAGCCCACGACAGTTTCAGCATAACACAATCATTGCTCTAGGAGGGGATGGGTATCGCCCGCCGCCACCTTTGGTTCCTCCAGACTCATTTCGTCACTTGTCATTTTCCCTCTTTTGGTGGGATTCCTCCCTGATTGGCATGTTTCAGTTTGTCATTTCCTAACCTCGGGGTTAGGGTCTTCCATGTGACCATCGCTTCCTCCACATTGCACCCTTTTCCACGTGCGATGGGGGGTTGGGCCCAGCATTGGAGTTCTCGTCATTCCATGGGCCTCCGTTGGTGTTTTATCAATTACAGACGATTGTGGATTCAGATCCGGGTCTGGTGGCTCGAAGTGCATCTGTATTGGCGTTGAGAATTGCCTTGGTGGTTCTTTTTCCCTCGTCCCCGACCTTGTGGATGGTTGAGTTTTGTCCTTCAAGTGGTTAGGATGAACTCCAGCTTCTCTCTGAGTGGGATAGTCAGCTTTGGAGAAATCCGGGGTTCTAGCAAAATAGATTGTCTGTGTGTATATTCCACCTGACTGGTATGTGCCAATGTGAGACAGTCGCGGTACTTTTGTTTTTCCGTCTCAGGAATGAAAGTAGTTTTATTCATTTTTGCACGGAGCCAAGGGCCATATTGGAGGGTGATGTCATCACAAAGTTTACTTACACTAAGTAAGTTATGTTTTATCCCATAAAAAATTAAAACTTCCTTTGATTTTAATTTTTTTTCTTCAATCTCAGCCATCCCGATTATTATGATTTTTAAGGAACTATCATTCCCGAAGGTAATAACACCTCCATCATGATTTTAAACATGTTTCAAGATTTTTAAATCATATTTAATGTTTTAAGAATAACCACTATCAAGTATCCATGGTTTATTCTTTTTTTACTTTCTTTAAAGGAAATATCAACAATAAAATCTCTTTCCTAAACTTTCTTATTTCTAGATTTCTTTTCTTTTCTCCCATAAGAAACTTATTATGAAAGGAGTTCCAATTTTTTTTGGAACGATGACCAGTCTGATCATATATTCCAAAAAATTATTCCCTATATTGAAATTTAGTTTTTTTGGAAGGTTTCTAACAACTTGAGATTTTTATTTTATAAATTCTCGTGTATTAGGAAAGTTACTCATTATACTTTCACCATTTCTTAAACTGTATTCAAACCTTCTTCCGAGAAGTGATAAGTTATTCCAAAAATTATAATCCCTATTCCCATAGATTCCAAATCACCAAAATAAACATCAAATCTTGATTTTCTATTGAAGTATGATCTTTTTTTGTAAAAATGTTATTGAGGTTGATAAATTCTTCATGCTCTAACATACTCTAGGAATGTACAATATTTCCTTCTAAGTGAGTTATCAAATTTTTTGGATGTGATAGGTTTCTCACATAATTTCTCCAACCAAAGTTTCCTAATAATTTTCTTATCACTTAAAATATTAGAAAAATCAGATGAGACATTATTTTTAGGGGGTGAGGAATTCAACTGATTCTTGATCTGAGCTTTCTTAACAACTTTAGAAGTTTCAGATTTTAATTTTGAATCTTTGTTAAAGTTTTCATTCATATTCCTCAAGTTACTTAGAGACAAAAAAAGTTTATATTGAAACTTATTAACTCATTTTTCCTTATCTTCCAATTTCTTACTAATATCTTCAACCATATTTTCCTGTTTAGAAATTACTAATTTGTAATTTAAGATATCTTGAATGTATTCTTCTTCCTTCTTTATGAAATATTTTATTCCTTCAGCAACTTATTTACAATATTTCTTCATTACTCTAATTTATTTTTTAGAGTTCTATTTTACTATAATCATGAAATAAGTTCTATTTTGAGTTAATAATATCTATATGATTCTTCACCACCTTCTTCACTATCTGAGGAATGTTTTATTTTCTAAACTTTTGTAATTAAGGTTCTAAATTTTTATGAACTTTCATCTTCTAAAGAAATGTTTTCAGTTGACTATGATTCATATTTCTTAATAAATATACTCATTTTGTCTCTAGTGAAATTTTTCTTATATTTTTTGGATGAATTTTATTTTTTATAACTTTTTATACACTTCTTCTATTGAGTTTTTTGATCAGAATCTTCTCGATTTTCTCCAACTTTATTCTTGGGAAAATTCATAGAAAAGTGTCTGATTCCACCCCACTCAAAACATTTGATAGGAATTTTACCTCCATAATTTCCTCTTCCTCTTAGATAGTTCTTAGATATTAGAGAAATGATTTTTTTATTCAACTCATTATCCTATTTATCTTTAGAATCACAAGGATCAGTATCTTTAACATCTTGAATTTTCATCTTTCTCATAGATTCAAAATCCATTTCATCTTTCATCTTCCTTTTGAACATTGGAGATTTTATCATTTCATATGAAATAAGAATGTTATGAAATTAACTAAGAGATAAATCATCATTATCTTATAAAGAGGAAATTTTATAATCAAACATGTCCAGAAATTTTCTCATGAGTTTCTTCGCAATTATAGAATCTTACAGGACATCTACAGAACCTATAATGTTTTGCAAAAAATTTCATTTACTCTGGTGAATTATTAATCAATGGGCTCTTCATCCGTCATTCTTTTTTCTTCATACTTACTATGTCGTATTTTTAGATTTTCTTCCTTCACTTTAGTATTCACTTTGAATATACTTTACAACTTGTTCCAAATACTCTTTGAAGTTTTGAGACCCCTAACCTTCATATAAACATTTTTTGATAAGGACATAAGGATATAATCTCTATCCTTTCCATAAAATTCTATATTTATATTATCAGTAAATGTCTTAGGATCATATTTCTTAATAGGTGGAAAACCAATTGTAGAAGCATCAACAACTTCCTGGCCAAGATATATGAGATAAGGAATCATTATATTTTTCTATGCATAATAATTTTTTCTATAAAATATAGAAATTTCTTTACTATTTATAGAATTAATATTATCCATGATAAGGATTCATCAAGGGAACCTGTATTTGATACCAATTGGATTTATAAAGAATCGAATAACAAATGATGGGGGGGGGGTGAATCAGTTGATCACTTTTATAAGTTTCAATACTTTTAAAAACTTAACCCCTACAACCAGTTAAATTTTATATCCTTATCATATTTTATTAAGTACTTATGCATGAAAAAATAGGAAAGAAAGTAAAGCACATAATATTTAAAAGGTTCATCCTCAATTTGAGAACCGAAATCCTTTCCATAGCCACTCCCATGGGTCTATGGAAATTCACTATTATGAAGAAGTGAATAAAACTTATAATAACTTAATTTAGGAACCTTATATCCCCCAATAGGAATGATTATACTGAATCCCATCAGTTTACAAAGTTTCCTTACCAAATATTTGAGCAAAAAAAAAAAGATTACAAAAAAAATTTCTCCACAAAACTCTATTAGAACCTCAGTCTGATGAACCAGGGTCTGATTGCCTCAGTCAAATTGTCTCATTACGATAAACTCATTATGATGAACCGTTTTCTCAAATTGGACTTCTAAAACTCTTCTCAACTAATCATTCCTATCTTCCTCAATCTAATCTTTCTCTGTTCGTTAAGAAAACTTTCATCTGTCTGATATTCTAATGAGATCTCTACCCGGAATAATAAATTTAAAAAAATTATATAGTGCTCTAAATTTTCCACTTCAGCGAAAAGTTTCATTATATGAATGTACCATTATTTTATTTACAGGTGACTTAGAATAAAAAATATGGGAAAATGAAAAAATTTTCCCGCTTACTCAAATTTTAAACCTATGAAAAACACTCACATTTAAACTTTAAATTTGATTACATTAAAACTTCTCAAGATTTGAAATGTCTTGAGTATTCTTAGTAATCATCCTTATCAAACTTCCCAAATTATCTTCAGTAAGATGGAACTTCCTTAGCTCATTATGATGTGTCTTTCTTCCTATACTGATTACGAAGAATTAAATATTTTGGACATTCATATATATAGAGACCCCAACCCCAATAGCCTAGATTCAGTGTTTGATTTATTACATTGGCATAATATACAAGGTATCACATCCTGAAGGATTGAATAATTTATTGGTATCAGTAAAGTAGATACATAAATTATTCCCATATTACATTTGAATTAATAAATTACAACATATTGTTTTTCAAGAATATAATTATTCCCACTATAATATTCTTACATATCTTTCGTAGTAAAATTCATGGATTCCTAAGAAAGAAAAAAATAAGGGTGAGATAAAATGATCTGTTAGGGTTAAGTACTTTGAATGAAATCATGAATAAATAAGCATAATCAATATAGAAAGGTAAAAAACTAAACACACATTCCATGTAATCAATAAATTGAGAAGTAAGTACATCCATAGATAATTTCAATGTAAAAATTTCATGGATAATAATCAATATAGCAAGGTAAATAACTGAAAAAAACATTCCATTTAATCAATAACATGACTATCTTACCTGGATAAGGAATAATCAATATGGTAAGATAAATAAATAAAAACACATTTAATTCAATCAATAATCATAACAGGATAAGGAATAATCAATATAGAAATGAAAATAACTAAAAACACATTCCTTTTAATCAATAAAATAAGAATGAAATGCATCTAGAGCGTCTGGACAGTCAATCAATCACGGAAAATCAGAAATCTACTTCAGTGAAGGGGTGCCTCGCCCCAAGAGAGATGAAATCCATGTAGCAATTGGAATACATATGGTTGAGAAACACCAAAAGTATCTCGGGCTACCCACGATAATTGGCCGGTCCAAAAAAGAAAATTTTGCATCTCTTGTGGACAGGATTGAGAAGAAAATTCAAGGTTGGACCCCAAAAGGAATCTCAAAAGTAGGCAAAGAGACCCTCATTAAAGCTATCATCCAGTCTATCCCAAGCTATGTTATGTCCCTATTTAAGATCCCGACGACCATCGTCAACCAGATTCATACACGCACTGCCAACTTCTGGTGGGGGAAAAACGATGGAAGAAACAGACCCCACTGGATGGCCTGGGAGAAACTTTGCATCCCCAAGACTGAGGGAGGGATGGGATTCCAGAATCTTCTGCTCTTTAACGACGCACTATTGGCCAAGCAAGGGTGACACCTTATTAACTGTCCATCATCCCTCTGTGCGCGGGTATTACGAGCTAAGTACTTTCCCCACACGGACTTCTAGGTTTCCTCACTTGGCCCGCATCCTAGATTCCTTTGGAGAAGAATTTGGGGGGACCGCAAGCTCTTGGAAAAAGGACTGGGATGGAGGATTGGGGATGGATCATCTGTTAACATATGGTCTGACCCATGGCTGATTGATACGGTAGGTATGCGAGCTACATCCCACACACAACCAGGCTTTGAAGATGCCACTGTCAGATGCCTCCTTTCCGACCAAGGAACGAGATGGTGTGTGGATAATATTTTTGAATGGTTTAACGAAAGAGACCAAATAATTATCCTAAGAATCCCCTGGGTCCCTGATGCAGGCCCTAACCATCTCTTCTGGTGCAATGACATATCGGACGAATACATGGTGAGATCCGGATACATGCTTGCTCTTGGAAACCACCCAACCGACCGGAACGAGGGACCATGGAAATATCTTTGGAAGATAAACGTCACCCAAAAAATACGCCACTTTTGGTGGCAGGTCTGCACGGGCACCCTCCCAACAATGAGCCTTCTCGTGTACCGACATATGTCCAATGCCGCTTTCTTCCCGTTTTTCCTGAACATCCCAGAGACCCCCTTGCATGCCATCTTTCACTGCCCGGAAGCCAAGGAAATCTGGAATAAATAGGACCCAAACCCAGATGCATCACTGGATACGGCTTCTGACCTCCCCACTCTCCTGGCGCGATGGTGCTCCTCTCTCTCAGCGGCTAAGGCAGGGTCATGCTGCACCCTGGCCTGGATCATCTGGGTATGGCGTAACGATGCTGTTTTCCACGATAGGTATAAACCTCCTGAATTCTGGATAGAACAGGCCACCTCATGGATCGAGGGATGGAATCACCGAAATGGACATCAAATGACTAATTCTCCCCCATCCTACCCCCTCATTGGAACCCCCCCAATGGAAGGTGTTCTTAAGATCCACATGGACGCGTCTCTCCCAAAGGATGGACTTGACTCCCTCGGTCTCCTGGCCCGAAATCATCTGGGGAAAATCATCACAGCAAAGTATGAATCACATCATGCCTTTTGGGAACCTACTATGGATGAGGCTAATGCCATCCTGGCAGCTTTGATGCTGGCTTTGGAACGTGGGTGGGTTGATATTTGCATTGAATCTGACTGCCTCACTGTGATCAATGCCATTAACCACAACAACGGCGGACTCCAGTCTTTTGGCCTCATTATCAGGAGAATTCTATCGCTCTGTAAATGCTTTTCAGTCTGCACCTTCTCCTTTTCCAAAAGAGAAGGCAACAATGTAGCCCACCAGTTGGACACATCAGTCCCCTTCGAGGCCAACCAGCTCTGGCTGGATAATTTTCCTTCGTGGCTTTGCATTTGTACGTCTGCTGATATTCTTCATTAATGATATTTGTTTTTCTAAAAAAAATGCATCTAGAGATAATGTCATAGATAAAATATCATGGGTAATAATTACTTAATTCTTAATAAAGGAAGTATTTAATTATTTGACTCCATGTTTCCCATACACATGATACCTTTACTGTTATGATTTATTCTCAAGACAGTTTAAAAATAATGGGCAGAAACCCATTTAACTAAGTCTATCCAATTGATTCATATCATGAGACTACCAATGCATTGAGGGGATATCTACAACCGGACCCCACTCATGTCTTACATGTCCAAAGTATTTCTCAAATATCGAATAATTGATTTAATTCATAAAAAATGTGACTTATCATTAAATATCAATATTGAGTAAAGAACAAAAATTTATCAATATTTCACCAGATAAAAAAATCAATTTCAACATAGAACACTATATGTATAAATGATACATGATTTAAACACTAAGCATACACCTGATAAATAATATGGATATTTGAAGTTCCAAAGGATCAAATAACAACTGATAGGGGGGGGGGGGTTGAATCAGCTGTTCAATTTTATAAGTTTAAACACTTTTAAAAACTTAACACCTTTAACCTATTAAATTTTATATCCTTATCATTTTTTTGTAAATAATCATGCATGGAAAAGTAGGAAAGAAAGTAAAGCATATGAAATTTATAAGGTTTGACCTTAGTGTGAGAACCTAAATTCTTGGAATAGACACTCCCTTAGGTTAATGGAAATTCACTATTATGAAAAAGTGAATAGAACTTGTGCCTACTCTCGTTGGACACCTTTTATCTCCCTATATGAATGATTATACTGAATCCCGTTAGTTTATAAAATTTGGTTAAAAACAATTTGATCCACAAAATAAAAGATCACAGTAACACCCCAAGAATTTACAAATAGATTTATTATAGAATGCATGAAATACTGAGTTTCTATAAAACACCACTTTGTTATAACCTAGTCAAGTAAACATAATTTTTCCACCTCTATCTTTTGAATTTTGAAAAACTGATATACACGGTTGCGTTTAGTAAAATATTTAGAGTGATAAGAAAAACTTAATTTTTGGTGAATAGTAACATAGCCTTATGAATAGTGACATACCCTTATGAATAGTAATGAATAGTAAATCATATAAAAAATAAAAAACTTCACCCATGAATGTATAAATACAATTTAGACATGTTAAAATTGAAAAAACGATCATAGTATAAGTATTGGTATTTTTGTATGACATAAATATTTAAATTACAATTTTCTGATTAATTTAACGATTTAAAATGGAAATGTATTTTCATAAAATGTAATCACAAATTTTTACTTTATTGTCTTATTATTATAAGATAATTATATAGTACCTTGATTAATTTCTCAAGGTCTTATAAAACGAGTTATAGTAAGTGTTTTTTTGGAATAACTTATGATTTTATTTAAAAATTAAATTAAAAATATTTAGAAAATTATTTTAAAAAAATGGATTTCATTTTTGGATTCTACACATTGAAAAATGGTTAGGGTGAATTTTTGGGATTTTTCTAAAATACTTGAATTTTTCATGAATAGTAAAAATACAGTTTTGAGTTTTCGATAGTTTAATGAAATCATAATGACATAATAATTAAAATAAAAGGATGGTAGAATTTTTTATAGTAACATATGACATGAGGTGTCACAAGTGGCTAAAACCATGGGCAAATACCATGGGAAAGCCCATGGTTTTTCAAAAACCACTAATGAGGTGTCCCTTTGAAATTATTAAAAAACCCCCTCACTTTTCAATAAATACCCACTCATCCATTCGTTTTCTTTCATTAAAAATCCCTAATCCTCTAATCTCCGGTGGTTTTACCTCCCTAAGAGTCCTTAATCCCCCAGGGTTCCAACCTTCAAGTTCTAGGAGTTACTCTACAAGGTAAGGGAACCTTTCACCCTCCTCTTTTATTCAACACTTCTTTTAAGTTATCTCTTTGAATTTCCATTATCATATGTTGGGGTTTGATATTATGTATTCCTATTAATTTAATTTTTATTTCCATATGATTATATAAATTTTTTCTCTCATCAATTTGTTTTATGAACTTTTAAGCGACGCCGTTAGGCTACCGAATTTTCCTAAGGGATATCTCAACTTTTCTTTTATTTTCAAGTTCATCTCTTTTATTTTTATCTCTTCACCTACTCTATCAAAATGACCATGATAAATCAATTATCATCTATATAATGGAATTATATCATGTTAATTGAATAACCATCATCAATATTCTTACTCCATCCCTTTTATTTTTATAAATGAAATCAACGTCCATGAGGTTCCAATTTATAATCTTTGTGGACGACGAAGTTTCTTTCTTAAATTTCTCCTTCATTACTGGTAATAAAATAATTTAGATGGTTTAACCAGACTATAATATATGTATTATAACCTAATTAATATTTATTAACCAGTATATGGACATAATATTAAATCACATGACCAAACTAGTTCTTAATAATCAAAATACCGCTAAAATAATCTAAGTGAATGTCATTAATATTTCATCTAATGATTCATCCTAATTCCATGTAAAACAAATGATATAAATGACCATTAACACTTATGTATGTTCATAAATATTATTTAATTTCAATTCTATAGATTTACATCCATTCCACATGAACTCCACTACTTAAGAGAAAGTGAACCAATTATGAAAATAAAGAAAAGGAACACTCTGGAATGACGAAATTCAATATAATAACATATCAATAAGGGAATAAATGAACTAAAAAGAATTATGATAAAATAAATAAATATCTAATAGGTTATGAATTAAGTTATTAATGAGTATAATTTCATATTACAGGACCTAAAGTTCAAGAATGAAACACATTCATACTTAAGGTAAGGGGTTTCTTCATCTCACTTCCATTTTTGTGAGATTTTCTGTATTCACTACTATTACTTTTGTATGTTTTATGTATAATTACCATTTATGTTTCTTACCATAAATCTATTTATTATCATGGTATTCAATGTATCATTTTATGATTCTTAATTTTGGGGCATTTGAATCGATTGATTACAAAGTGATGGAGGTTTTCCACCCAAACCTCCATTTTTCATTCGGGTTGCTCTTATTCTATATTCACCTCAATGAAATTATTATTTATTCTAATTTACTCCTAATAAATTCTGTTTTAATGTCCTATATATATATATGTACCAATCATAATCCTTCTTTATTTTGTGGAAAGTTACATGTTTAAAATAATCCTTCAAAAATTCTTCCGAAATGCAAGCTTGATTCAAGGAACTTCTAAAATTATTACCTATTTTTATGTTCACACTATAATATATTTTAAGACATTTTTATAATTTTAAATAACACATTTTAACATGAAAATTATATTTTAGATCATTTCTGTTTTTATGAAAGAAAACATGCCTTTGAGCTTTAAAATATCTTTAATGAATTCCTTAAGTCGCCCTAAAATGTTTTAATTCTAAAGCTTCTTTAAAATCACTTTTTACATGATTTCACTTCATTAGGACATCATTTATGCCTCAAATTTAATCTCAATGTCCTTAAATTTTATTTTTTTGGGATATACATGTTTAAAACCAGATTTATGGAAAATACAAATGATTTACCAAAAGAACTCTTCTTTCCAAAATAAAATGGATTTTTCTCCTCACACTTTAACTTTTTGAGATATATGCCTTGTTCACCACTTATTTCTTTATTTTGGTGTCTGTACTTCCATTTTTTATATCATATCGAGAGTCTACTTATTCTCATGATATTATAAGGGATTATGATTTGAATTCTTTAAGGTGGTATGAGTCACTTTGGAATCTTTAAGGATTATTTCCTCAAGAATTTTTCAGTGGTCTCATTTAAAAGTATCTTTATTTATGTCAACATCCTTTGATGAATCTGTATCCTCAAATATATATGGATATTGAGAAGGAATTAAATCTACGTATAAACAATGATTTGGACATGCAGTAGTGGGTGGGGCCCGCTATAGCCCCTCGATGCATCGACAGGTCTCATGAGACAAATCAGTTGGCGACACACCCTTCGAGTTTGTTTCTAAAAATAAGATGGATTTCTACCCATAGACTTAAACCATTTCTATGGTATTGTGATATCATTTTCAAATAAATGACGTCCAAATAATAAGAATTCTCTTTATTCATTTTCAGTTATTACTATCCATGAGGTTTTCATTATGACAAAACCTATGGATGTAGTTTCATTCTAAGTTTATTAAAGGCACATGTTTTTCATTTATTCACCATTCCATACTGACTATTACTAATTTTTTATGATTTAGATATTATTGATTCATTCTTCCGCTATTTTTAACCCTTACTGAGCATTTGAGCACACCCCTTTCATTTGTTTTCCTTCAACATGTTATGAAGAGGAGACCATGTAACATCCCAGGTAAATAAAGAATAATAAATTTTCATATTTATTAATATTTTTGAATTAAATATTAATTTTACTTTAAAAATGATGCTATGTTCGATGGCTTACCCGATACACAATAACACGTTTCTTTGAAATCTTACATTTGCTCACTAATAATATAATACTATTATTTTAAATGGTAGTTAACGTCTAGCTATTATATTGGCGGGAATGAATAGAAATAAATAAAATATAATTATACATATTTTTTAAATGTTTTGACATTTATCCAATAAAAGTTAGAGGCTTAAAATGTGAATGAATCCAATTTTAAGCACAAATACTCTAATATTCTTTAAAAGGTCGATTTACTGCCTTTTAATGACGAACCATCTTTCAATATAGTTTTGGCCAATTTTATATGTTCTATTTGACAAAATAAAATTCTTCTTTAGAATCGGGACATCAAAATTTACTTTGGATGGAATTTAGGTATTTTTCTGATAAAATTCATTTTTAATGAATAGTGAAAAATACTGTATTTTAATTCAAAACTGCCTTTTAATCTAATTTATTTATAAGGTTAGATTATATTTTTAATTGGTTTTAAAGTGTAATTATATTATATTTTTACTATTTAATCCAATGGTGGTCATTGGAAGTAATTTCACTTTGAAATTGGACATAAATAAGTGTTAATCGTTTGATAGTTATTATTTCTTAAAAACACACCATTTGTTTTGACAATAGGAATTAATTTTAAATTAATTTCTGACACTTATGTGTTTTGAATTTGGAAAAATGGATTCCATATTTGGAATTTAGAGGTCAAAATTTTGTAAATAGTTAACTTTTATTTTTATACATTATTAATATTTACTTCAGTAAAAATTTTATTTACCATGGTTAAACGGTAAATCTGGTAAATAAGGGTAAACAGATATTATTATAATAATATAAAATTACCCTAAAATGTGTCCTAATCCTATTGGTTGATACATTTCCGACCATGGGTATCCTTGGGTTGATTTTGGGACCCAATGGGACCACTTGGGAGTGATAATGACACTTTATTTTAATTAACTTAAAGGAAAGGAAAAAATGACACAAAAAAATATCTTTTAGTAAATAAATTTTAACATGGGGTTATATAAGTTATATCTTCGACTATAAATATTAATTTTAAATCTAAAAAGATTTCCTACATCATGGTATTTTTTTATAATTTTTAGACATCAAATAAATAAAATTATTTATGACACAATAATGATGCAGTGTTTACCTCATTAATGAATGATATAAATAAATAAGATTATAAAAACTAAAACAATATCCAAAACCTATCCAATTATTATTGGATGATTTTATTTCAAACACAAGTCATCTTATATTAGAATTTAATTATTTTTGTACCTTTTTAAACCAAAGATAAGTTTATAATAAAATAATTCTTTCAAACTTTCCTAAAGAGCCCCTCCTCCCCCTTATAAAAGGACACCACTTCTAACCCATTCCTCACACCTCTCAAGCCCCTTGGATCATCAAAACTCTACCTAAATAATCTCCCCACATCCCTATCCTCCTCCTATAATCCTTATCTTAGGAAGAAGGCACTTCAAGTAAACCTTTTGGTTCAAACCAAATGGAGATACCGATTTAAAGGTAACGTCTTCTTTTAAGTTATTTTATTTTATTTTACTTATCCAACCCCCTAAAATCTGTTTATTCATTTATTTTATAACAAAAAAAGTATACTCAATATACTAGTTTTTTTATGAGAAGTATTCAAACTACACTTACACACACCTCCATATAATGGGTAAAGAACATACTATCTCTGTGGACGACGAACTACTGCCTCACGAAATGATGATTGTTAAATTATCTCCAACCACCTCTCATGGTGGACATTATGATGGTAATGTATTTATATGTGATATATATTATATTTATACTGTCTCTATGCTTCTGTATTTTTCATTTATATCATACCTTTATGGTTTCCATTATGGGTAAACGTGATAATTTCATTTGAGGAAGTGTAGACTACCGCCCCCTCAAAGTGATATGACTCATTCATACCATACGTGGAATGTATAAAGGAAGGAGTTACTAAAATTATATATGATATTATACAGTAATTATAATATAAATATGTATCATTAAGTTTTCATCCCATTAAAATACGGAATAGAAATGAAAGTACCATTCATGCCTACGTACAACTTATTGTCTCAATGAACGATGCATTTCATTTCTTATCTCCAAATGTTATGTACTATTATAAATAAATATATATACCTGATATATATGATATATATGATATCTAAATCATGAATATAATTCTTGATATAATGGAATTTTGACCACATGAACAACTTGTAATTATAAGAAGTTCATTTTTGACTCAAGTACCAAATATCGACAAAACGACCATTATTAACTTAAATGATTACATAATGTTTATAACATGGTAATAAGTGGTATAAAAGGAATAATAAACTTGAAAAAAGTTCTTAAGAAAGTTTAAATTAACTTTGGTTTATTATTCAAGAGATTAAAGAACGATCGAGTCAAGTCGGACACGAGGTAAGTGACTTCGTCTCAATCTCCTTTCATTGAGGCATCCTTTGATTTATACACAACTTTATTTTATATAGTGTATAAACCCCTTTGACTTTTCATTTCATTAAAAGAGAATATTTTTTCTACTAAGTGTTTTACTAAACTACATAAGTAATGTTTTTAATGTTTGCGGTGAAAATGACTTCTCTGCCGCCGTAATCGTTAGATGGATTCCTCTATAAGCCTTAATGTTTTTAAAATGAAGAAGAACCCCATTATTCTGTTTTTTGGGTGTTTTGGTATTGAAAATGGTTTTTGAAATCGATTTATTATTTCAATATCTTGAAATGATTTATTTTGATTGCAAATGAAATGTTATTAGTGAAATATTTATATTTTCAATATTTTATGTGTTATGATTTTATAATGGTACTTGGACATTTGGAGGGTGGTTACGTGATAAACCAAATGATGGGTGGTGCTGTGATAGACCAGGATGGGTGGTTACATTATAACCTCCAATGCATTGGGTATGGAAGTCGGCCGTATGGCTATTACATTTAATGATATGTGTGGAAGTTGAATGTATGGTTATTCCATTTAAATATGTTTATGTCCCAAGTTACCTTTATATGTTATTTGGTCTTTCTATGGGTTTTATGGTAATATTTTGGTTACAAAATGGTAAACAATGATATTTTATTTAGTGAAGAGTATTTACTACTTCATAAATGTGAAAAGTATTTCTTATTATAGGGTATTCATGGTTTACTTATTGTTTTAAAAAACTAATAGTTTTCCTTCTTTGTGTATCCCTTAATGAGATTTTTATGCTCATCCCAAGTTTTTGAAATGTTTTTAATAGGACATAAAGTGAAATAGGGTCAAGGATGGGATCAAGGAAAAGTCATGCTGTCTAAAACATGGAACTAGACATGAATCTTTTTTTTGAAAGAGTTTTTATTTTATGAAAAAATGGAAACTGAGTAGAAGTGTATACTTTGTAATTTTTGAGATGAAATGTAATAGTTATATCCTAACTCTCAAAAAATCTAAACCTAAAAAGATCCTCAATTTCTAATTATCTCCAGGGAGCTCAATAGTTTTTGAAGATTGACTTGAGGTTGGGGTACCATCAGTTGAAAGTAAAGGAAGAAGACATTCCGAAGACCACATTTCATACTAGATATGGCCATTATGAATTTGTAGTTATGCCCTTTGGGTTAACCAATGCACCTGCTGTATTTATGGATCCTATGTATAGAATTTCCATGAGTTTTTGGTTAGTTTGTGGTTGTGTTTATTAATGATATTTTGGTTTATTCCAAAAGTAAATAGGAACATAAAAGTAATTTAAGGGTTTATTTTAAAACCTTAAAAGAAGAGAAACTATATGGTAAATTCATCAAGTGTGAGTTTTGGTTACAAAAAATTTCTTTCCTTGGTCACATTGTTTCAAAAAATGGCACAACTATTGATCCTTATAAAACAAAAGTTATTGAAGAATGGAAAATACCCACAAATATAACCGAGATTCATAGTTTTATTGGTTTAGCAGGTTATTACCATAGGTTTGTTGAGATTATTCACGATTATCTAGTCCAATGACTAAGTTAACTAAAAAATGCATTAAGTTCATTTGGAAAAAAGAATGTGATTATTTTTTTTAGGAATTGAAAAGAATATTGGTGACTGATCCTATTTTGGCATTACATTCCAGAGGTGGTGAAATTTTTATCTACAGTGATGCTTCATTGAAAGGACATGGTTGTGTCCTTATGAATAATGATTAGGTAATTGCTTATGCTTCACATCAGTTGAAACCTCATGAGTTAAATTACCCTACACATGATTTGGAATTAGCTGTTGTTGGTTTTTCTTTAAAAATTTGAAGGCATCATCTCTATGGAGTAAAATGTAAAATATATACTGACCAAAAAAGTTTGAAGTATATATTCACTCAAAAAGAATTGAACATGTGACATAGGATATGGCTTGAATTAATCAAGGATTATGATTGCATGATCCTTTACTATCCAGTAAAGGAAAATAAAGTGGCTGATTATTTGAGTCAAAAAAGTAATGCTACAATAACCATGCTATGTTTGGAACGAGATCCTTTGGTTTTTGATTTGATGAACTTTGGCATAGAAGTTTTTGGTGCAGGAAATTCCTCTGTTTTGTTTCAGGTGTCAGTGAAATCATCTCTATCAGACAGAATAAAGAAAGTGCAGAAAGAAGATAGTGAGTTACATAAAAAGGTAGAGTTGGTTCATAAGAGAAAGTTTCCTGAATTTAACATTTATAAGTATTGTGTTTTGATGTTTGGGAAAAGATTATGCATGCCTTGTGATTCACAGTTGAAGAATGAGTTGTTATGTGAAGCTCATAGTTCTCCATTTTCAGTTCATCCTGGAAGTACTAAGATGTACAGAGATCTTCGGGAGTATTACTGGTGGGATAGAATGAAAAGAGATATTGCTGACTTTACTGTGAAGTGTTTGACTTGTCAATAGGTTAAATTAGAGTGTAAGTTACCGAAAGGAATGCTTCAGTCTTTACCAGTGCTAGAGTGGAAATGGGAAAATATATCCATGGACTTTGTTGTGGGATTACCAAAGACATATCGAGGTAATAATGCAATCTGGGTTATTATTGATCAATTAACTAAATATACTCATTTCTTTCCTATTCGAGATACTCTATCTCTAGATAAACGTTCTTAGTTGTATGTTAAAGAGATAGTCAGGTTTCATGGAGTTCCCATCTCCATTCTATCTGATCATGATCCCAAGTTTACTTATAACTTTTGGAAAGGCCTTCATAAGTCATTGGGTACTGAGTTAAATTTTAGTATAGCTTTTCATCCACAATCAGATGGACAGTCAGAACGAACAATTTAGACCTTGGAGGATATGCTGCGCGCTTGTTCACTAGATTATCAGGGAAGTTGGGACCAACACCTTTCTTTTGTTTAATTTTCTTATAATAACAGATTTCATTCCAGTATACAGATGTATCCATTTGAGGCATTATATGGGAAGAGATGTCGAACTAAATTTTTTTGGGAAGAATTAGGTGAAAGGAAGTTGATGGGACCCGAATTGGTAGAAGTTATGGAAATAAATGTTCAGTTGATTCTGAAGAACAAGAGAATAGCTCAGAGCAGGAAGAAAAGTTATGTGGATAACTAGAGGAAGGATCTTTATTTTGAGGTAGGTGATCATGTCTTTCTCAATGTTTCTCCATGGAAAAGTGTGAGGTGTTTTGTTAAGAAGAGAAAGCTGAGTCCGAGGTTCATTGTACCCTATGAAATCCTAGAGAAGGTTGGATCAGTTGCCTATAGAGTGTCTTTAACTCTAAGATTTGTGACATCCCAAGAACTTGTGTTTCATGTAATGGGAATTTACATGTTTTTATGTTGTTTATTACCCAAAAAAAACTTATCTCTTATGGAAAAATAATAATATGATGTAATGGAATAAGAACATGAAATGGACGCAAGGGGTTTTATTAAAATAATAACACCGTAGTGTTTACAATACACTAAGATCAAATAGGAAATAATACTAACCAAAAATACCTATTAAGAGACCTATCAGAATTATAGGGAGACAACTTAAAACAATGGGGACCCCAAGGAAATAATATGGATCCTTATAATTTGTCATAATGAACATAAGAACATCTAAATCCACCGCGGCCACACTAAGCACCAAAGGTATGATGTGAAACATCTTCTTTAATCAACTTGAGTGTTAGGACACCCTAAGTCTTGGATTTATAAGACACTAATGTGACTGTTTCCTTGGGAAAACCATGGAACACTAATGACTATAAATATAGCTATTGGCCTCATTGGAGAATTAATTGAAAACTTATAAGAATATTCTATTCCACCATGTAATTAGGTTAAGGAATTGAAAAATTATGAAACTACTACTAACCATGATCTTGAAGAGAACATAATGAAATGATTTGAATTATACATTCATGTTTTTTAAATGTAACAAAGAATTAAAAACATGTTTCAATTAATTCAAATGTATTTTAAATATTTCCATTTAGAGTTTCAAACTATGTTTAATTTATTTTAATTGAATTATAATTTTAATTAAGCTATGTTTTGAACACTATAACACAAGTATAAGAATTATCATTCAATATATAACTTTTTATGTTTAGTGCTTATAAATTACCTTAGATTATACTTTTAAGAAAAAGTTTAATTAGTAAACACTAACCTTATAATCCTTAATAATAACCAAGTATGAAAAAAAAGAATTTTAATAGAGTGTTATTTTTCCATAGAACTTTTTTTTAAGTTAGGTTATATAGAAATTTGGGCCTGCTAGGGCCAGCCCTTTTATGGATGGGACGGGGGAGGTGGCACACTCTAGGTGGATGAGCCTAGCCCTCATCCCATGCCTGGGCCAGCCCGAGCTTGAGCATAGGTCTCCCAAGGGGCGCACAGGAGCATGGGAGTGCATGTGTGCACGCAGCGCGGGCGCAAGGCCGCAGTGAGCAGTGGGTAGGCCGATGCCTACAGGGGAGTGGGATCCCATGTGTAAGGCCCATATGTGTGTGTTATGTGTTTTCTGATTATGGCATGGGAGGCTTGGGCTTATAAGGAAGCTCAGCGTGCCCCACCGATTGGATGTGGGAAGAGATTTTCAGGAGAAATGCAATTGTGTCCGTTGGATCACTTATCACGTGATCTGGGCTGTCAAAATCGAACCCGCGTTCGACTTTCTACAACCTCGGTGCATCACTGGATTTTTGAGATCCGTCCGATTTGGGGCGATTGAATTGTGACCATTCCTTTGATTTAAAAAATGTTGCTTAGATCTCAGGTCGATTGATCAGATCCAGACTTAATCCGAGCCGTTCAATATCTTTAAATACCATGGACGCATCCCAACCCTTAATTTCAATCCAGATTTGATCTAGACTGTCCATTTTTTCTCCCGATCTTCTCCAGCGGCGCTGTCTTCTTCCTCCTGTGGCGTGCGCTACACCAGTGTCCAACAATTTGTTTTGCCCCATTTTTCTTCATCTTTACAGACGCTGGACCCTCCTCTCTCATGGTTTCCACAGAGACCTCTTTCCCTGGTCTCTTTTTATAATCCAAGTTGGATTCAGATCCCATTCCACTTGTATTAAAAAATATATATATAATGTACGGGTTTGGTTAAATAAAAACATCTGAAGCAACCGAGGAACCCTCTCGAATCCTTGCACCCAAGACTTCAGTAGGCCACAACATATGCTTGATTTCTCCATCCTTCTCGAGCTCCTACTTCTCCTCAATCTAGGTAAGGGATTAAACTTGTCTTGTTTTCGGTTTTAAGCTGTATAAAAAAATGTATATACATATAAACTAGCGAAGGAAAGATTTTATATCTAATCATCTAGGTTCTTATAAATATGGATATACATAGTATAAATATGGTTTGTATGGGATTTTATCATTTTTCATGAACATATATATATGTAGTTATATATATATGTGCTTGTGTGTGTAAAACCATGTCTTCTTAATCCAACTTATATATATGATATGACTTCTTGATTTAAATGATATTTCTCCAAATATCTTATTGTTGTAAAGGGATTATTGTATCTCTTCAAATCATCATGGTTTTACTAAGTTTTTCGAGTATATATATATATAAATATATGTATATGAAAGTATATAAGTATAAAATACACGACTCTTTGATTTGCATAAGCCTAGATTAAGGATTTTATTAAGGTTTGAATTTTTAGATGACAAAGGATTAAAATGTATGGAGTCACTTTGTGTAGGAAAAGTTTTACACCTAATCATGCATGAGCACACATAAAATATTTGTGTATTTTAAAACAATACAATATTTTCACCCTAATAATTAAATCCATATTTTAATTAAATTACAAGTTTCAATCTAACTTCGAATGAGAAACTTTCATAAACATGTGGCGTGTAATCGGGTATGTGGGTATGTGTGTACGTATGTCAACTTTGATTTCCTATTTTTATTTATAAAGTTTCATGGTTTGAAAAGAAAGAACTAAACATACGATTCAAATGTTTTTGGATTGACCAATCACTATTTTTATGCATGCCCCATTGGATGAATATCTACACAACATGAAACCCTAATAATGTTTTTCCAAATTATTTCATTTAATGTGCTTAGTTCATGAATATAGATATTGGAAGCTTGTGGATTTATGTTCATAGGTACTCATTGCTCTTCACCCTTTATAGAAAATGACAATGTTAAAGGTTGAGTCATATACTTTTGTGTTTTGACAAGATTATTTATAATAAATGTTTGAGATAATGTGTGTTTAGTAAACCGCATGAAATGATAAGTTTACCACTTTATTTATTATGTTAATATTAATTTTTTTATTTAATCTTCAATGTTCTTGATTAATATAGTTATGGACCTTGTCATTTCATGTGGCCAAGTTGGTACTTCTTTTGTGTTTTTCAAAAAAAAGTACCCTTAGCTTTAGAACCAATTAATGGCTTAACAACACAATTCATTTGTTTTGTTCCAGACTCACTACATATGCTTAAAAGTGAATGATTGTAATATTAAACTGATAGGTCCTATTCTGAGTAATGGATTTAATTGTTCAAGGTGGTGTGGGACACCTTGAATAAAATGTAAGGTGGAATAAGGAACCAAGTAATTTATATACTTGGTTTGATATGTGATAAGTAATTTTAATAAATCAAAGTGGGATGTGCAATTTGATTTAGAGGAATGAGGAATGCATTGGGCGTAGTATGTGACGGGTGGACCCCGTTATATCCCCTAGGTGCATCGGTAGGTCTCATGAGATAGCTAGAAGAGGAATTGGTCGAGACCTTTCCCAATTATGAGTTATATATTTTGACCGAGGCCTTAATAGCTAGACGTCTTGGCACGAGGCCTTGATATAGTCCAGCATATGCATTTTCCTCATTAAGACTATGTTAATTAATTAACCAGAGGATTATTCGACTAGTAGAATATTCCTAGTTAATGAACTTATGATTATGAGAATCAAAAGAAATATAAGTATGGCATATTATTATGCAATATTCAGAGATTTTATGGCCAGTGTATGCTTCACAATAGTAAAGGATGAAAATGAGTTATTATTTTAAGCGCAACTATGATAATTTATTACACTTAGTTAATAATTTTGTACATGTATGGTAGCATGAAATGTCTTTATCTTATGAGAATCTCTGTAAATGAATCATGAATCCTTGTATTTCTAACAGCGTGTATTGTTTGAGCACTCCTATGATGTGTACATGTGTTACAACTTTTATTTTTTTAAAGGAAAATGGTTTAATGAAATGGTTTTAATGAATGATTTCAAAAGTTATATTGATTTATTTTAAAACCCTTTACTGGGAATTCGTATGCTCACCCTATGTTTTTGTTTAAAATTTTTCAGGTATGACCATTACTAAAGAAGTTTTCAAAAAGCAGTTGGTTTCTCAGAGCCTGAACCAAATTCGATCCTCTGTATGGAACCGGCTCCAGGTACTCAGAAGCAAGGTTGTGATAGTTGGTATCAGACCATTCAGTTTGTATAACTCTGGAAAACTAGAATTGAACAATGAAAATTCACTTAAGCAATACTAAGAACAAAGTTTTCTTCATTTTAGATAGCAAATAAGGGTACCAACCTTCTGAACCTTCCCAATGAAGCCCTGGAAACCATAATTTCAATATCCATCCATGAAAATTATATAAACTTTTACCATATTCATATGACATGAAAACATCTTTATGATATATCCAATTCTCCCTGAATACTTCGACTCCACCGGGGAGCGGGCCTGGATTTCATCTTTATGATGGAAGCCCAATTTCAATCCTACGTGCGACGAGGAAAATATTATGAGGGAATATTTAGATGCTTCACTATAGTAGAGAGAATCCAATTCATTACGGACTTCCAAGAAGCTGAAGTAGTGGGAGACCTTCGCGCAACATTTATGTGTCAAGTTCTGTCCTATGGCCATTACGGTCAAGTGAAGGATTTTGAAGTTCTTGAATACGAAGCCACCCGATGGGTGTACATACATCAAGTGTATAATGATGTCTCTCAGCTATAAACCCCTTTTGTCTTTCTATAGAGATACCATAAGTTCCCCCATGATATCGAACCTGATTTCTCAGGTTTCATATGGTTTTGGGAGATCGAGAATTTTGAACTTGAATTGGGGATTTGTGTGTTAGGAACATGGGGAAACCATTATCCCTGCTTTATTTTATGTACGAGTGATTGTATAAGAATATGACCTGTTGTCTTTTCTTTTTTTACCCTTTCATTATCTATACCTATTGAATGAGTATTACTAAGTGAAGTTTCATAAAAAAATTCAGATGGAAGGACAAACCCATATACTGTCTCTCCCTGTGGAGGTATTGGAGATCATTGCAATCAAAACCTGTGAAGAGAAATACCTACCTCTCGCAAACCTTCGAAATACGTGAAAACAATTATATGAAGTAAAAAATAGTCTAGAAATTCTTTGTACCTTTTAAGGGAATTATTCCATTTACTTCTTCATATCCACAACACAATTTGCTGAGTATCGGCGAAGAGGAAAATACCACGAAGGGATTTTCTTATGCTTCACCCTAGGTCGAAACTACACCGAAAGAGTAAGGTTTCAAGAGGCATATTTGGAAGGAAATATTTGTGCGTCTTAAATGTACCAACTTCTCAGTCTTAGACTTTACGATAACGTCTATGACTTAGATGTTCTCGATCGAGACATTGTTCGGAGAGTTCTTCGTGAGTTGGTTCATTCAGATATTTCTAAGCTTTCTACAGTTCGAGATTTCCTCTGGAAGCCTGAGTGTTCGATGCAAGAGTTCAACCCCTTATGTCCGAAGTGTGTCTGGATCAGAGAACTTGAGGAGTTGAGCATCCATTTGGGTTTACTGCTGAACGCACCTAAGGACCCTCTAATATGGGGATGGTGGTAAGAACATCGGGGAATTTATTTTGTGGTTTTACGAAAGTAATTTTGAGGTCACAATTCTTCGTAGGGGGGAGTAATGTGACATCCCCAGAAATTGTGTTTCATGTAATGGGAATTTACATGTTTTTATGTTTTTTATTACCCGAACAAAACTTTTCTCTTATAAAAAAATAATAATATGATGCAATGGAATAAGCACATGAAATGGATGCAAGGAGTTTTATTTAAATAAGAACACCGTAGTGTTTACAATACACTGAGATCAAATAGGAAATAATACTAACCAAAAATACCTATTAAGAGACCTATCATAATTACAGGAAGACAACTTAAAACAATGAGGATCCCAAGGAAATAATATGGATCCTTAGAATTCGTCATAATGAACATAAGAACAGATGAAGCCACCGCAGCCACACTAAGCACCAAAGGTATAACGTGAACCATCTTCTTCAATCAACTTGAGTGTTAGGACACCCTAAGTCTTGGATTTATAAGACACTAATGTGACTGTTGCCTTTGGAAAACCATGGAACACTAACAACTATAAATATATCCATTGGCCTTGTTGGACAATTAATTGAAAACTTATAAGAATATTTTAGTCCACTATGTAATTAGGTTAAGGAATTGAAAAATTATAAAACTACTTATAACCATGAGCTTGAAGAGAAAATCATGAAATGTTTTGAATTATAAAATTATGTTTTTGAAATGTAACAAGGAATTAAAAACATGTTGCAATTAATTCAAATGTATTTTAAATATTTCCATTTAGAGTTTCAAACTATGTTTAATTTCTTTTAATTGAATTATAATTTTAATTAAGCTATGTTTTGAATGCTATAACTCAAGTATAATAATTATCATTCAATTTATAACTTTTTATGTTTAGTGCTTATAAATTACCTTAGATTATACTTTGAAGACAAAGTTTAATTAGTAAACATTAACCTTATAATGCTTAATAAAAGCCAAGTATGAAAAAAAAGAATTTCAATATAGAGTTATTTTTCCATATAAATTTTTCTAAGTTAGGTTATATAAAAATTTGGGCCCGCTAGGGCCATCCCTTTTATGGCTGGGCTGAGGGAGGTGACACACTCTAGGTGGCTGAGCCTAGCCCTCATCCCATGCCTGGGCCAGCCCAAGCTCAGGCATAGGTCTCCCGAGGGGTGCACAGAAGCATGGGAGTGCATGTGTGCGCGCAGCATGGGCGCAAGGCCGCTGTGAGCAGTGGGTAGGCCGAGGCCTACAGGGGAGCGAGAGCCCATGTGTAAGGCCCCTATGTGTGTGTTGTGTGTTTTCTAATTATGACATGGGAGGCTCGGGCTTATAAGTAAGCTCTACATGCCCCACCAATTCGATGTGGGAAGCGATTTTTCGTGCAAAATGAAATCATGGCCGTTAGATCACTTATTGTGAAATCTGGGCCGTCGAAATCGACACCGCGTTTGACTTTCAACAACCTCGTTGCATCACCAGATTTTTGAGATCTGTTTGATCTGGCGCAATCTAATCATTACCATTTTTTTGTTCTAAAAAATGCTGCTTCAATCTCAGGTCATCCGATCAGATCCAGACTTAATCTGAGCCGTTCAATATCTTTAAATACCAAAGACGCATCCTAGCCCTTAATTTCAAGACAGATTTGATCTGGACCGTCCATTTTTCTCCCGATCTTCTCCAGCGGTGCTTTCTTCTTCCTCCTGCGGCGTGCACTTCACCAGTGCCCTAAACTTTGTTTTTCACCAGTTTTCTTCATCTTTACTGCCTCCAGACCCTCCTATCTCATGGTTTCCACGGACACCTCTTTCCCTGGTCTCTTTTTATAATCCAAGTTGGATTTGGATCCCATGACACTTGTATTAATATATATATATATATATAATGTATGGGTTTGGTTATATAAAAACACCCGAAGCAACCGAGGAACCCTCTCGGCTCCTTGCACCCAAGACTTCAGTGGACCTCAACGTATGCCTGAGTTCTCCATCCTTCTCGAGCTCCTACTTCTCCTAAATCTAGGTAAGGGATTATCCTTGTCATGTTTTCAGTTTTAAGCTATATAAAAAAATGTATATACATATAAACTAGCGAAGGAAAGATTTTATATCTAATCATCTATGTTCTTATAAATATGGATATACATAGTATTAATAAGGTTTTTAGGGGATTTTATCATTTTTTGTGAACATATATATATGTAGTTATGTATATATATGTGCTTGTGTGTGTAAAACCATATCTTCTTAATCCAACTTATATATATGATATGACTTCTTGATTTAAATGATATTTCTCAAAATATCTTATTTTTGCAAAGGGATTATTGTATCTCTTCAAATCATCCTGGTTTTACTATGTTTTTAGAGTATATATATATATACACATATGTATATGAAAGTATATAAGTATAAAATACACGAATCTTTGATTTTCATAAGCCCATATTAAGGATTTTTTTAAGGTTTGAATTGTGAGAGGAAAAAGGAATAAAATGTATGGAGTCACTTTGTGTAGGAAAAGTTTTACACCTAATCATGTATGAGCACACATAAAATATTTTTGGATTTTAAAACAATACAATATTTTCACCCTAATAATTAAATCCAGGTTTTAATTGAATTACAAGTGTCAAGCTAACTTCGAATGAGAAACTTGCATAAACATGTGGCGTGTAATCGGGTATGTTGGTACGTGTGTACGTATGTCAACTTTGATTTCTTATTTTTATTTATAAAGTTCCATGGTTTGCAAATAAAAAACTAAACATACGATTCAATTTTTTTTGGCTTGACCAATCATTATTTTTATGCATGCCCCATTGGATGAATATCTACACAACATGAAACCCTAATCATGTTTTTTCAAATTCTTTTATTTAATGCGCTTAGTTCATGAATATTGATATTGGAATCTTGTGGATTTATGTTGATAAGTACTCATTGCTCTTCACCCTTTATAGAAAATGATAATGTTAAAGGTTGAGTTGTATACTTTTGTGTTTTGACAAGATTATTTATAATAAATGTTATAGATAATGTGTGTTTAGTAAACCGCATGAAATGATAAGTTTACCAATTTATTTATTATGTTAATATTACTTTTTTTATTTAATCATGAATGTTCTTGATTAATATGGTTATAGACCTTGTCATTTCATGTGGCCAAGTTGGTGGTTCTTCTGTGTTTATCATTACAAGTACCCTTAGCTTTAAAACCGATTAATGGATTAACCACACAATTCATTTGTTTTGTTCCAGACTCACTACATATGCTTAAAAGTGGATGATTGTAATATTAAACTTATAGGTCGTATTCTGAGTTTATGAATTTAATTGTTCAAGGTGGTGTGGGACACCTTGAATAAAATGTAAGGTGTAATAAGGAACCAAGTAATTTATATACTTGGTTTGATATGTGATAAGTAATTTTAATAAATCAATGTGGGATGTACACTTTGATTTATAGGAATGAGAATTGCATTGGACGTAGTATTTGATGGGTGGGGCCCGCTATAGCCCCTCGGTGCATCGGTAGGTCTCATGAGACAGCTAGCAGGGGAATTGGTCGAGGTCTTTCCTAATTATGAGTTATGGATTTTGGCCAAGGCCTTAATCGCTAGATGTCTTGGCACGAGGCCTTGACACAGTCCAACATATGCATTTTCCTCATTAAGACTATGTGAATTAATTAACCAGATGATTATTCTACAAGTAGAATATTCCTGGTTAAAGAACTTTTGATTATGAGAATCAGAAGAAATATAAGTATGGAATATTATTATGTAATATTCAGAGATTTTATGGCCAGTGTATGCTTCAGAATAGTAAAGGATGAAAATGAGTTATTATTTTAAGAGAAAATTTTATAATGTATTACAATTAGTTAATAATTTTGTACATGTATGGTATCATGGAATGTCTTTTTCTTATGAGCATCTCTGTAAATGAATCATGAATCCTTGTATTTCTAACAGCGTGTATTGTTTGAGCACTCCTATGATGTGTACATGTGTTACAACTTTTATTTTTTTAATGGAAAATGTTTTAATGAAATGGTTTTAAATAATGATTTCAAAAGTTATATTGATTTATTTTGAAACCCCTTACTGGGAATTCGTATGCTCACCCTATGTTTTTGTTTAAAAATTTTCCGGTATGGCCATTACTAAAGAAGTTTTCAAAAAGTAGCTAGTTTCTCAGAGCCTGAACCAAATTTGATCCTCTGTATGGCACCGGCTCTGGGTACTTGGAAGCTAGGGAGTGAAAATATTGTCCTAGGTACACAATGTTTTTCATGTTTCAATGTTGAGAAAGTATATGCCAGATCCATCTCATATTTTGAGCCCAGAGGTAGTTCAGTTGGAAGAGAATCTCTCTTATGAGGAACAACCAGTTCAGATTCTTGAACGAAGAGAGAAAGTGTTGCGGAATAAGGTAATTCATCAGGTAAAGGTTTTGTGAAAAAACCATATGGTTGAAGAGGCAACATGGGAATCTGAAAATACTATGAGGGATAAATACCCCCGCTTATTTGATAAGTGAATAAAAATTGCGAGGACGCAATTTCCAAAAGGGGGGAAGGATGTAACATCCCAGGTAAATAAAGAATAATACATTTTCATATTTATTAATATTTTTGAATTAAATATTAACTTTACCTTAAAAAGGACGCCTATGTTCGATGTCTTACCCGATACTCAACAACGAGTTTCTTTGAAATATTACATTTTCACAATAATAATATAATAATATTATTTTAAATGGTAGTTAACACATAACCGTTGTATTGGCAGGAATGGATATAACTAACTAACATATGATTATACATGTTTGTTAAATGTTTTTACATTTATTCAATAAAAGTTAGAGGCTTAAAATGTGAATGAATCCAATTTTAAGCATAAATACTCTAATATTCTTTAAAAGGTCGAGTTACTGCCTTTTAATGGAAAACCCTATTTAAATCTAGTTTTGGTCACTTTTATATGTTATATTTGAAAAAATAAAATTCTTATTTATAATCGGGGCATAGAAATTTACTTTGGATGAAATTTAGGTATTTTTCTGATAAAATTCATTTTTAATGAATAGTGAAAAATATTGTATTTTAATTCAAAACTGCCTTTTAATCTAACTTATTTATAAGATTAGATTATCTTTTTAATTGGTTTTAAAGTATAATTATATTATGTTTTTACTATTTAATCAAATTTTGGTCATTATAAGTAATTTCACTTTGAAATTGGACATAAATAAGTGTCAATCTTTTGATAGTTATTATATCTTAAAAAATGGCCTTTTGTTTTGACAGCAAGAATTAATTTTAAATTAATTTCGGACACTTATGTGTTTTGAATTTGGAAAAATGGATTCCATATTTGGAATTATCAAGTCTAAATTGTGTAAATAGGAAACTTTTATTTTTAGACATTCTGAATATTTACTTTAGTAAAATTTTTATTTACCTTGGTTAAAGGGTAAATCTAGTAAATAAGGGTAAAAAAATATAATTATAATAATATAAAATTACCCTAACATATGTCCTAATCATATTGGTTGATACATTTCCGACCATGGTCATCCTTGGGTTGATTTTGTGACCCCATGGAGCCACTTGGGAGTGATAATGACACTTTATTTTAATTAACTTAAAGTAAAGGAAAAAATGACACAAACACATATATTTTAGTAAATAAATTTTAACATGGAGTTATATAAGTTATCTCTTCAACTATAAATATGAATTTTAAAGCTAAAATTATTTCCTAAATCATGGTATTTTGTTTATAATTTTTAAACATCAAATAAATAAAATTATTTATGACATAATAATGATGCAATGTTTACCTCATTAATGGATGATTTAAATAAATAAGATTATAAATACTAAAACAATAACCAAAACCTGTCCAATTATTATTAGATGATTTTATTTCTAACATGATTCATATTATATTTGACTTTAATGATTTTTGGATCTTTTGAAACCGAATATAAGTTTATAATAAAATAATTGTTTCAGACTTTCCTAAAGAGCCCCTCCTCCCCCTTATAAAAGGACACCAGTTTTAACCCATTCCTCACACCTCTCAAGCCCCTTGGATCATGAAAACTCTACCTAAATAATCTCCCCACATCCCTATCCTCCTCCTAGAAGCCTTAACTTAGGCATAAGGCACTTCAAGTAAACCTTTTGGTTCAAACCAAAGGGAGATACCGATTTAAAGGTAACGTCTTCTTTTAAGTTATTTTATTTTATTTTACTTATCCAACCCCCTAAACTCTTTTTATTCATTTAATTTATAACAAAACTAGTATAATCAATTTACTAGGTTGTTTTTATGATAATTATTCTAATTAAACTTACACACACCTCCATCTAATGGGTAAAGAACATACCGTTTCTGTGGACGGTGAACTACTGCCTCACGAAACGATGATTGTTCAATTATCTCCAACCGCCTATCATGGTGAACATTATGACATAACTGTATTTATATGTGATATATATTATATTTATATTTTCTCTATTATTCTGTATTTTTCATTTATATCATACCTTTATGGTTTCCATTACGGGTAAATGCAATAATTTCATTTGAGGAAGTGCGGACTACCGTCCCCTCAAAGTGATATGACTCATTCATAACATACGTGGAACGTATAAAGGATGGATTTACTCAAATTATATATGATAATATACTGGAATTTTAATATAACTATTTATCATTAAGTTTTCATCCCATTAAAATACTAAATAGAAATGAAAGTAGCGTTCATGCGTACGTACGACTTACCGTCTCCATGAACGGTGCATTTCATTTCTTATCTCCAAATGTTATGTACTATTATAAATACATATATATACTGGATATATATGATATATATTATATCTAAATAATTAATATCATTTTGGAGATAATGTAATTTTGTCCACATGAACAACTTGTAATTATAAGAAGTTCATTTTTGACTCAAGTACCAAATATCGACAAAATGACCATTATTAACTTAAATGATTACATAATGTTTATAACATGATAATAAGTGATATAAAATGAATAATAAACTTGAAAAAGGTTCTTAAGAAAGTATAAATTAACTTTAGTTTATTATTCAGGAGATTAAAGAACGAACGAGTCAAGTCGGACACGAGGTAAGGGACTTCGTCTCAATCTCCTTTCATTGAGGAATACTTTGATTTATACACAACTTTATTTTATATGGTGTATAAACCCCTTTGACTTTTCATTTAATTTAAAGGGAATATTTTTTCTATGAAGCATTTTACTAAATGATAAAAGGAACGTTTT
Organism: Viscum album; assembly: GCA_963277665.1. Classification (NCBI taxonomy): domain Eukaryota; kingdom Viridiplantae; phylum Streptophyta; class Magnoliopsida; order Santalales; family Viscaceae; genus Viscum; species Viscum album. Next base: position 1,843,268,430 of record OY728129.1, on the reverse strand, counting down.
TAACATTTGCTGTGATAATGAACTCTCTGTCGCCGTAATCGTTAGTTGGAATCCTCTATAAGACTTAATGTTTTTAAAATGAAAAAGAAACCCCTTATTATGTTTTTTTGGTGTTTTGGTATTGAAAATGGTTTTTGAAGTCGATTTATTATTTAAATATCTTGAAATGATTTATTTTTATTGGAAATAAAATGTTGTTAGTGGAATATTTATATTTACAATATTTTATGTGTTATGATTTTATAATGGTACTTGGACATTTGACAGGTTGTTACGTGATAAACCAAATGACGGGTGGTGCTGTGATAGACCAGGATGGGTAGTTATGTTATAACCTCCAATTCATTGGGTATGGAAGTCAGCTGTATGGCTATTCCATTTAGTGATATGTGTGGAAGTCGACCATATGGTTATTCCATTTAAGTATGTTTATATCCCAAGTTACCTTTATATGTTATGTGGTCTTTCTATGGGTTTTATGGTAATATTTTTGTTACAAAATGGTAAGCAATGATGTTTTATTCAGTGAATAGTATTTACTACTTCATAAATGTGAAAAGTATTACTTATGATAGGGTATTCATGGTTTACTTGTTTTTTTGAAAAACTAACAGTTTTCCTTCTTTGTGTATCCCTTACTGAGCTTTTTAGGCTCATCCCAAATTTTTGAAATGTTTTTCACATGACATAAAGTGGAATAGGGTCAAGGATGAGATCAAGGAAAAGTCATGCTATCTAAAACATGGAACTATACATGACTCTTTTTTTCAAAGAGTTTTTATTTTATGAAAAAATGGAAACTGAGTAGAAGTGTATACTTTGTAATTTTTGAGATGAAATGTAATTGTTATGGCCTAACTCTTTAAAACTGTAAACCTGAAAATATCCTCAATGTGAACATTTAATTTAATTCAAGATTATGCAATTTTTTAAGGCTGGGTCCTTATAGACCATTTATTGAGTTCTCATGGATGTAGTCTTTTATTTTTTATTATGTGTTTTATTTTGTTACCTTTACCAATTTAATATGAGTTACATGTTTGTATCTAGTTTATTCTAGACTACTAAACTACTTGGTCCTTCTGGATTTGATTCATTGTAATCATTCCAATGTAATTAGTAATGCACTGGTTCTAGTCTATAGTGGTCAGGGCATTACAATCAAAAAAAACATTTGATCCAAAAAAATCTGTACGTAACTTCAGTCCGATGACCCTAGGTATGATTGCCTCAATCCGATTGTATCATTATGATGGAATCATTATGATGGACCATTTTCTAAAACTTCACTTCTCAAACTCTGTCCAACTGATCAGTCCAATATTCCTCAGTTTGGTAAGAAAAATTTCAACTATATAATATCTAACGAGATCTCTATCTGGAAAGATAAATTTTACATGAATTTAGCAGTGTTCCGCCTTTTCTGCTCTGGTGAAAATTTTCATAGTAAAAATGTACTATTATTCTATTTATAGGTTAATCATAATAGAAAAGTTGGGAAAATGAAATTTGTTTCCCACTTGCTCAAATTTGAAACATTTAAAAAACACTCACATTTAAAATTCAACTTTGACTACTTCAAACCTAATCAAGATTTGAATAATATTGAGTCTCATTCATAATCATCCTTCTTGAACTTCCCAAATTTTCTTTAGTGCTATGGATGACCATGCTGTCATGAAATGTCAAAATTATTATGTTTTATAGACTATTTTATAGTCTAGGTTAGACCCTAGTTCGTCTCTCAAGGAGTGTTGGTAGGTTTAGAGTATGCGTTTTCAATAAAAAGTGCTAAAAAATGGGGGTGATTTTGAAAATAGTTTTTAAATTAAATGACTTAATTGGAAGTTTGAAATAGCAAATGGATTTATAAAAATATGAGATAGATGGTTTCATTTTGAGTTCACTACACCACTTGAAGAGTTACTTGTTCTCAATTGACTATTAGGTTTTTTTGCAATCCTTTGGTTGAGGGATGACCAAGATCTTGGTTCTCCTCTTTCCTCTTAAAATGATACACAAAGAACCACCCCTTGACAAAAAAATCATGTTTTAAAGGTTTGGACCTCAAGAATAGAGTGAGGTATACCAAATCATACTAAAATCTTATGTATGTGTGAGAAAAATAGTATTCTTATGTTGTCCAATCGGAGAAACCCAAGATTCCCACTCTAAGGTGATGAAAGTACTCCTCTAGGTCTTCAAATTTGTAGCACTTCACTTCTGGTTTGAACTCCCTAATGGGGATCCCAAGCTTCCATTTTATAGGCAAAGTGGAAGGTGGTTTTGGGCACACAGATTGTGTAAAACCACTTGGTCCATGGTTTTAGACCACTAGAAAGTCGAATATCTCTTTACAAAAAACTTTAAAAATGTTTCCCCACTTCTTTAATATCACCAATAAAAGTTTTTCATCATTTGGACAACTAGAGATTGAGATATTAATAGAACACAGCACACAACTTTTGACTTCATGTAGATTCGATGTGCTGGACATATCAGTCCTTATGGGCCACCATATTACTGAATTAGATTTGGGTTTATTCATATAAAATGTAGAACATTGAATTTTGGACCATTCAACAAAATTTCATCCCATTTGGATTCACAGTTTAGTATAAGTAGTCAGTTGAGTACACTGGTTTGCATGGATCCTACGTAGTTTGGCCTATTTTTCTTGGACATCATCATGGGCCCTCCAAATCACCTACACCTTCAATTAAATTATCAAAAAAGTATCATTTAACTTTTTAAAAGTAATAAACAAAAAATAATTGAATCAAACATGAAGGGAAATTTGTTATTGTTTTTATAATTTTCAATAAAAAACTAGTTTAGCACAGTGATGTAAAGGTGAAAATGAAATAGTGAATCGTGGTGCGATCAATGGAACTTCCTCAGATCATTATGATGTGACTTTATTCCTCTGATCATTATGACTTTAATTTCTTCCTCTACTCATTACAATATAACTTTGTTCATCTAATCATTATGTTATGACTTTATTCCTCTACTCATTATGATATGACTTTATTCCTCTAATCATTACATTATGAATTTATAATAGAAAATCATTCCGATTGAATTTCCTCCCTAGAGTCAGTCTAATTGACTATCCTCCTCAAAGTCATTCTGAATGAATTTCCTCCTTAAGGCTATTTTGATTGACCTTCCTCCATAGATTCAGTCTGATTGAATTTCCTCCTTAGACTCAGTCCATTGGAACTTCATTACGATGGAATTTCCCATTATGATAGTTTTCCTGTTACGATGTAAAGTATTCAATGGTGAATCCACTTAGAATATTTAAAATTATTCAAACCTTATAAGCTATAACTCATACATAATTTTGATGACTTCTATGTACAATAATTTTGGATCCGATGCAAAATTTATCTTAATCTCTAAAACCAATACAATCTTTACGATTACTCCATTTCTTCAAAATATTTGATCATGAGAGTTTTCATGATTTATGAGAACTTAAAGATTGGGAAATAATTTTCCGACTTCAGGTTATAAGGTAAAGAACTTTATAACTCCTAACATCACTGTCTTCATTCAACTTATTTATCAATATTTTGACTTCATCACTCTGAAACTTCTGACTTTCTAACCAAAGCTGAGTCCAATTAATCTTGAACTTTAAGAAAATGGATTTGAGTATAATGGTGTGTCTGATGAACAACTTTAAAGAACTTCCAGCTTCCATCATCCTTAAACCTTCTACATATAGTATTTCTTAGACTGATACTCTGTACCTGGTGCTACTCAATCTGATCCTCTACATCCAGAAAACAACTTTCTCAAAAACAAAAATTTTCTCCCCCTTTGTGCTTGGGTTAGATCATTTATAATCTTTCACCTATTTTTCAAAAACATTATTTTACAAAAATATAAGTTTTTAACAAATAAAAAAACTTTTTTAAAACAAAACATCACAAATTTTTTTCAATATATCCCTCTGGATTTGTTTTAAAACTTTTGTTAACAACTTTTACAACCCCCCTTTTATAAACTCATGTTTTTTGACTTTTACAAAAACAAAACCTTTCTCAAAAGAGAGTGTACTGACACCAAAATACTGGATAAAGTAATGTTTTTGAAATAATTACATCCCTCAGTGGAATGATTTTTTTGGCCATGTTAAGATAAACTCCCCCATCACTCTTATCTTTTCTCACTTTTCTTTTTCTCTCACTTTTCTTTTACTCGCCCCCATTATTTGATAAACACAACTTCATAATCATAAAATAAAGATAATTATTTTTTAAAAAACTTATTATAAATTATAAATTTGTTAATTTCTCTCCCCCTTTTTCAAGAAAATCCAAATCATGGTGTGGGACTTTCTTATGAGATTTAGGAAGTCATTAGGGGAGGCTGAACATGAAGTTTCATCCTCAACTCAACAAACCTTTCTTTTGGAATTACCTTTGTGAAGATATCATAAATTTGATATTTTGTTGATATATATTCCAAAAACAACATCTCTATAAGAAACTTTTCCTTTTATTAAGTGAAAATTTATATCAATGTGTTTTGATCTTCAATTTTGGACATTATTTTTAGAAAGATAAATTGCACTTTGATTATAAAAAAGTATCTTCAATGGTTTAGAATCTTTTAATTTCAAATATTCCAGCTGAAATTTCATACATAACATCTGAGTACAAGCATGAGTGGCCAAAACATATTCTATTTCTGATATACTCAAAGTTACTGAAATTTGTTTCATACTATGCCAACTTACACAACATTTACCCAAGAAAAATGTTCCTCCCGAGGTTTATTTTCTATCATTACAATCTCCAGTGCAATCAAAACTATTATAACCATGAGACTTTATCTCAAAATATATTTTGTATAAAAATGCATGTAAAGTTGTTCCTTTTATATATCTCAGAATTCTCTTTTCTGCCAACATATGTGATTCTTTTAGACTACTTTGTTACCCGACACACAAGGTCACAAAATAAAAAATTTTAGGCCTTGAGGTTATATAGTAAAGTAGGCTTCCTATTATCTTTTTAAAGTCTTTATAATTCACACTTTTATTGGAATCATATTTACTCAACTTCATCCCCAATAAGATAAGAGTAGAAACTTATTTGGATTCTTCCATGTGAAAATTTTGTATCAATTCCCCGACATACTTTTCTTGAGATAGAAAAATGTATTTTTCTTTTTGTTAAACTTTTAAAACAAGGATGAATATTAATTATACTAACATTACGATCTCAAATTTTATTTCTATTTATTTATAAAATATTTAACAAACATATTATCTATCCCAATAAAAACATATATCATTCATATAAACAATTAAATTAGAGTTCCAAAGTCAATATCTCTCACATATAAGTTTATATCAAATTTTGTTTTATAAAAACTCAAAATTATCAAAAACAAATCAAGCTTAGAATACCATGCACGTGGAGATTGTTTCATTCCATACAAATCTTTCTTCAATCTATAAACTTTGTTTTCATCTTTATCAAGTAAAAACCCACAAGTTTGTTCAATGTAAACTTCTTATTCAATTTATACATTGAGAAATGATGACTTTACATCCATATGATATAATTTGTAATTTTGGTGAGAATTCACTACTAGAAACATTATAATAGTTTCTAACCGTATAATTAGGGTAAAGTTTTCCACCAAATACACACCGTTTACCTATGAATATCCTTTAAAAACAAGGATTTCTTTATTTCTTGAAACTTCTCCATGTTCATTAAACTTATTTTTGTAAACCCAATTTGTCCTGATAACATTTTTACCTTTCAGATATGGTAAAAGTTCCCATGTTTTATTTTTAACAATTTGATCTAACTCTTCCTTTATAAAATCCACCCATTCTTTATGTTGAATAGCTTATAAAACTGATTCCGGTTCAATTTTTGAAATAAGTAAAGTTTGATTTTCTAATATAATATTTCTTATCATCTGAACTGGATCCTTCTGATTCCCAAGAATATTTTCGATCTCAACATGTTTTTGTAAGGTAGGAAATTTTAAATTTCCTCACCTAGATTCACTTTCCTCATCACACGATTCATCTGAATCTTCATGTAAATTACGTTTCTCACTTTTATTTTCATCGTAAACTTTCATTTTTTTCATCAAAATTCCCAAAAACGTTTTTTAAATAAGTTAGATTTTCAATAACTTTTAAATCATATGATTCCACTAACTTTTTTAAACATTTGTTCCAACATTTTCAACTTCTTCCATTTGGTTATTAACCCATAAATTTTCCTTCCTTGCATTTCGTATCAAACTTTACTAGATTTATATTTTTTATTTTATGTAAACAAGGACTTCCAAGAACTTTGAAGTAATTAAATGAAGGTTTTTATATCACATTTCATAAGAATCCAAGTTGGATTATTGTCTTAATAAACATCTGTTATGAATATGTATAATAATACTAATATCTTATCTCTAGTAAAACATTTAAGTTTTGTATTCTGCAACCATAATTTTTCCCATTTCCACTAAACTTATATTCTTTCTTTATTATACTACATTGTTTTGTGGAGTGTAGGGAGTAATATACTGATGTTTTATACCATGATTTCTCAAATAAGTTTCAAAAGTATTTCTTGTGAATTTGGTACCATTATCTATTCTCAACTTCTTTATATCAACCCACATTTATTTCTCAACTTATTTTCTGAAAAACCTGAACATTTACATGACCTATGACTTGTGTTTCATAAACATGATGTTTTTATTTAAGTTAAATCATTAATAAAAGTGATAAAGTATAAATATACTTTTTTTGATTAATGTATCATTCTCCCACATAAATAGGAATGAATAAATCCAAGAGTCATGGTAGACTGAATCTCAACATTCTTATGAATTTTATTAGTTATATTCTCTTTCTCACAAGTAACACAAACATCTTCATCTCTTATTTTAAATTCTATAAAATTTCAGACAACATAAACTTTATAATTTTTATTCTTATTTTTCTTCCTAAGGTGACTAATTCTTCGGTGCCACAACTTATTATCATCTTCATCACTTAGATAACATGAGTTGTTAAGTACTCCGACTTGAAAAATATTTCCACTACTTCTTTATCCTTTTGTGATAAATTTTATATAGTTCACACTTATGATAATACATGAATCATTTATGAAAATAACTTATTTTCCATCATCACAATGTTTAATTCCACTAAGTAAGTTATGTCTTATCCCATCAAAAAATAAAACTTTCCTTAGATTTCAAATTTTCTGCATCAATATGAGCTGTTCCAATTCTTATGATTTTTAAAAAAATATCATTACCAAAGGTAAAAACATATCCATAATGATTTTAAACATGTTTTATTAAATCACCTTTAACGTATAAAGAATAACCACTATCAAGTATCCATGGTTTGTTCTTTTTTACTTTATTTTAATTCAATATTAACAATAAAATATCTTTCCTAAACTTTCTTATTTTAAGATTTCTTTTCTTTTATACCATAAGAAACTAGTTATTAATGGAGATCCATACATATTTTTTTAATTATAACTAGTTTGATCACATATTCTACAAACTTATTCCAGACATTCAAATTTATTTTTTGTTGGAAGGTTTCCAATAACTAGAGATTTTTCTTTTCTAAATTACCATGTATTAGGAATGTTACTCATTTTACTTTCATCGTTTCTTCCACCCTGTTCAAACCTTATTTTGAGAAGTGATAAGTTATTCCAAAAATTATAATCCCTATTTTCATAGATTCCAAATCACCAAAAAAACCCATCAAATATCGATTTTCTATTAAAGTATGATCTTTCTTTGTAAAAAATTTGTTGAGGTTGATAACTTCTGCATGCTCTAACATACTCTAAGCATGGACCATCTTTCCTTCTAAGTGAGTTTTCATATTTTTTATATGTGATAGGTTCATCACATACTTTATCTACCCAAAATTTCCCAATAATTATCATATCACATGAAATATTAGAAAAATCAGATGAAACATTATTTTTAAAAGGTGAGAAATTCAGCTGATTCTTGATCTGAGCTTTGTCAACAACTTTAGAATTATTAGATTTTACTTCTGAAGCTTTTTTGAAGTTTTCATTCATATTAATCAAGGTACTTTGATACTCAAATAGTTTATATTGAAACTTATTGACTTATTCTTCCTCATATTCTAATTTTTTACTACGATCTTCAACCATATTTCCCTATTCAACAATTATTAATTTTTAATTTAAGATCTCTTGAATGTATTATTCTTCCTACTTGATGAAATATTTTCTTATTTCAGTAAATTATTTACAATATTTATTCATTACTCTGATTTATTTGTTTAGAGTTCTGTTTTACTCAATACATGAAACACGTTCTATTTTGAGTTGATAATATATATATGATTCTTCACCACCTTCTTCACTATTTGTGGAATATTTTGTTTTCTAAACTTTTGTAATGAAGGTTCTAATTTTTTTGAACTTTTTATATTCTAAATAACAATTTTCAGTTGATTATGATTCATATTTCTTAATCAACATACTCCTTTTTTCTCTAGTGAAAATTTTCTTATATTTTTTGGATGAATTTTCTTCTTTATAACTTGTGTTCCACTTCTTCCATTGTGGTTTTTCATCAGAATTGTCTCGATATTATCCAAATTTATTCTTAAGAAAATTCATAGAAAAGTGTCTGATTCTACCACACTCAAAACATTTGAGAGGAATGTTTACCTCTAGAATTTCCTTTTCATCTTTGATAGTTCTTAGATATAAGAGAAATGATTTTGTCATTCAACTCATTATCCTATTTATCTTTAGAATCCCAAGGATTGGTATCTTCAACCTCTTGAATTTTCATCTTTCTAATAGCTTCAAAATCCATTTCATCTTTCATCTTCTTTTTGAACATTGGAGATTTTATTATTTAATATGAAACAAGAAAGTTATGAAATTCACCAAGAGATAAATCATCCATATATTCTAAAGAGGAAATTTTAGAATCAAACATGTCCAAAAATTTTATCATGAGTTTCTTCACAATTATAGAGTCTTCAAGGACATCTATAAAACCTATAATGTTACAAAAAAATTTCATTTAATCTAGTGAAGTATTCATCAATATATTTTTCATCTATCATTATTATGTATTCATACTTACTATACCAGTTTTTTAGATTTTATTCCTCACTTTAGTATTCCATTTGAATATACTATCCAACTTATCCCAAATACTCTTTAAAGTTTTGAGACCCCTCACCTTCATATAAACATTTTTTGATAAGGAAATAAGGATATAATCTCTATCCTTTCTATAAGCTTCTATATTTATCTTATCAGTAAACGTCATAGGATCATATTTCTTAATAGGTGGAAAACCAATTGTATAAGCATCAAAAACTTCCAAGCCAATATATAGGAGATAAGTAATCATCATATTTTTCTATCCATAATAATTGTTTCCACAAAATATAGTAATTCATTTAATATTGATAGAATTAATATTATCCATGATAAGGATTCATGAAAGGAACCTATATTTGATACCAATTGGATTTATAAAGGATCGAATAAAAAATGAGAGGGGGGGGGGTTGAATCAGTTGTTTAATTTTACAAGTTTCAATACTTTTAAAAAATTAACCCCTACAACCAGTTAAAGTTTATATCCTTATCATCTTTTATTAAATACTCATACATGAAAAAGTAGGAAAGAAAGTAAATCACATAAAATTTGAAAGGTTCATCCTCAATGTCAGAACCTACATCCTTACCATAGCCACTCCCATGGGTCTATGGAAATTCAATATTATGAATAAGTGAATATAACTTGTACTAAATACCTTTAGGAATATTCTATCCCCTGATAGGAATGATTATAATAACTCCCATCAGTTTACAAAGTTTTCTTACAAAATATTTGAGACAAAAAATAAAATATTTCAAAAAACTTTTCTTCCACAAAACTCTATCTAGAACCTCAGTCTGATGAAACTAGGTCTGATTGCCTCAGTTATATTGTTTCATTATGATGGACTCATTATGATGAACCCTTTTTTCAAACTAAACTTCTCAAAATATTTTCAACTGCTCAGTCCTATCTTCCTCAGTCTGATCTTCCTCAATCTGATCTTTCTCAGTATGATCTTCCTCAGTCCAATCTTCCTCAGTCTGATATTCCTCAGTTTGGTAAGAAAACTTTCAGCTGTTTGATCTTCTAATGAGATATCTACCTGCAAAGATAAAATTAAAAAAAATTATACAGTTCTCTGCCTTTTCCACTCCAATGAAACGTTTTATTATATGAATGTACTATTCTTATATTTATAGGTAACTTAGAATAAAGAATACAGAAAAATTAAAAACTTTTCCTGCTTACTCAAATTTCAAACCTCTGAAAAATACTCACATTTAAACTTCAAATTTGATTACTTTAAAAATTATCAAGATTTGAAATGTCTAGAGTCTTCTTAGTAATCTTGATTCTCAAACTTCCCAAATTTTCTTCAGTATGATGGAACTTCTTCAGCTCGTTATGATGCATCTTTGTTCATCTACTCATCACAATATGACTTTATTCCTCTACTCATTATGATACGACTTTCTTCCTCTACTAATTATGATATAACTTTCTTCTTATGATCATTATGATATGAATTTCTTCCTCTACTAATTACAATATGAATTTCTTATATAAACTTAGTCTGATTTGACTTTCCTCCTTAGAGTCAGTTCAGTTAACATTCCTTGTCAGACTCAATCTGATGGAACTTCATTATGATATAATTTCCCATTAAAATGGATTCCCCATTACTATGGAAAATATTCAACGGTGAATCCACTTAGAAACTTTGAAATTATTCAAACCTTATAAGATATAACACATTTATACTTCTGATGAATTCTATTTCTGGTACTTTTGGATATGATGAAAACTTTTTCTTGATCTCTGGAATCGATACAATATTTATGATCTCTCCATTTCTTCAAAATATTTTACCATGAGAGTTTTCATGATTTATAAGAACTTCAAGATTGGAAAATAATTATATGAATTCTGGTTAGAAAGTAAATATCTTTCTAAATACTAACATCACTATCTTCATTAAACTTCTTTAAAAACATTATTAATTCATCACTCTATGACTTCTGACTTTATATCCAATGTTGAGTCCAATGAATTGTGAAAATAATGCCAATGGATCTGAGTATGATGGTGTGTCTGATCAAAAACTTTATAGAACTTCCAAATCCCATATTCCTTACACCTTATGCATTTGGTAATGATTAGTCTGATACAATGTGACTGGTTCTGCTCAGTATGATCCACTACATCCAAAAAATAATCTTTCTCAAAAAATAAAAAATTTCTCCCCCTTTTTGTTTGGGTTCGATCATTCAGAAACTTTAACTTTTTTTTTCAGAAACATTCTTTTAAAAAAGATTAGTTTTTAACAAATAAAAAATCTTTGTTAAAATAAAACATCACAAAGTTTTTTCAATATTTAGGGGAAATTTAATTTCTAATGATCACAAGAAAGTGAACATTTCTATATAAAGTTACAAACTACAGAAAAAAATGAAGTGAATGTTAATAGTATCCTTGGTCAAAATAATTATAAACCATCTGAATAAAGAAAAATTATGGTATCAATAAAACATATCCCCAGTGAAGTATACGTAAAAAGAAAGATTTTTTTCATTTATTAATAGAAATACTATAAAATATCATTAAATTTTTTTTGAGGAAAATATCCTTTTTATTTTTAAAATCTCCTTTTTAAAAAATAAAACATTTTTAAAATACTTTTCTTTGAAAATCACTTTTAAAAAATAAAAATTTCTAGAATATCAGGTAAAAAACTTTCTTTAAAAATATATTTATAAACTCTCAAATTAAGCTTTAAAGAAATTATGTTCATGTTGGTGGGTAATTCCTTACATGTCATACAAGTTAAAAGTAACATTCCATTTGCAATGTAAAAAGGTTAGAAAAGTACATTGTTCGGAAAATGACAATAAATTTTATTTCAAAATTTTTTGGGAAATTTAAAGTGGGTAAAAATTTCTTTAATAAATAATTCTTAAATGGGTTAAAAAAAATTTTAAAAACTTTTTTAGAAAACATGGTTTCAGTAGAAAATGGATTTCTCACCGAAGAGCGAAATGAAGTAGGATTTTCTTAAAAACATTTTCGCAATTATTTTAAGTAAAAAATAATTGAAAAATAGTATTGTGTCTTGAAAGTATCATGAGTAACCATAGAAGAATAAAATGAAATGGGTTTATTAGAAAATTATGAAATAATTTCCTTTCACTGAAATTTAAGAATAAACAATATCAATTAGAATGATGTTGTGAAATAAACCCTTACAATGATCATAATGTTGAAGTGAGAATTAACCAAGGAATCAATTATGTGTAACAAATGTAAAGACAAATAAAAAAATTTTAAATAAAAAAAATATTTTCAAAATCTATTACACACATAATATTAGAATATCAAGGACAATGAAGGAGTAATATAACCCAATGAAACAAAATTGAGTTACAAAATTCTTTACAACTTGGTAACTTTTAAGTCAAAACCACTTAGATGAAATATTTTAAATTAAAAATTAAAATACCATGAATTATTAATTATTCATTACATTACATTTCAAATGTATAATATTTACATCACATTAAATAAATTAGATTCAGAATAAGAAAATATTCCCAATGAAGGGAAGTTGAGACGAAGTCCCTTACCACACACTTCATTTTGGTTGAACATGATTTAACCTATGGTATAATGGATTTAAGAATGTTATTATTTTATACCATAACCATATTAATACTTATAATATCATATATTATCCTTTTCAAACATCATATCACATGTTCATTAATAATAATTCATTACTTTCATTGTTTCAGGTGTTAATTGCCTTCTTTTCTCATGCATGTCTTATTGTGAATGATCCATCTCTTTCACATAATATATATTTTAATAATATGCACAATAATAATAATAATAATAATGACATAATTATCATATTTATACATCAATTATACTTTAAAGATCAATCATGAAATGTGGTTCTGAGAAATGAAGTATGTTGTGATAATGGAGATGGTAGGCCATATGTACACATGAGTAAAGTTTCCATTTTTCAATGATCATCATGGAAAGGAGGTAAGCGATACTTTATATTTTAAAAAATTATAATAATATCATAAATAAAATATTATTTATTTAAATATACTTATATATATATCATCCCTATGGTGTGGTGATGAAAAGAGAGCCACATCATTTCGTGAAGGCGGTAGTCCACACGTATAAGAACGATGTTATCATTTTTCAGTGTAAGAAATAAAATGATATATTATATTTTAAGAATGATAAATATGAAATTAATATCATATTTATGTCATTTATATCACATATAATCATTGAATTTATCCTTATCACCTTCCATGTAAAGCTTTAGTGAGAGATGAATCACATCGCTTCGCGAGATGGTAGTCTGTCGTACACACGAGTGACATTATCATATCCCCTAAGAAATGGAAATTTAAAAGGTATATTTGATATAATGAATTTATAGGTATAATTATTTTATAAATATCATATATATAATTTATATCCATCATCACAACCAACCATGATAGGTGATAATAGAAAAACGAATGACATTGGTTTGCGGGGCGATAGTCCGCTGTACACACGAATGATGATTTAGTAACCCATTTGATGGTAGTAAAGATGGTTGTAAGTAATAAACTTAATATAACAACATATTAGTATATTTAAGATACTTATTTTATTTTATTATAATTTTTTAATAATATTTTAGGGTGGTGGAGGAAGAAATAAAATTAAATTCTTGTTGAAGAATGTTACCACTTCTTTGGGAAAACTCCTTAGGCATGCACCAAAAGCCTCCCCAGGATGAATTTATGCAAAAAATAAGGAATATATTATAAGGGTATAAAAGTTGGGAAGTAATTTGAGTAGTTATTGGCAGAACCAAAAAGGTGTGAAGGTGTTAATAAGAGAGGATATGGTGTGGCCTTTTATAGGTGAAGTGAGTGAAACATTTGTATTTTTTGAAAAGATTCAATCATACCCACATTTTTATCATGGAAAAAGCATCCAAAATGGGTAATTATAGAAAATAAAAGATATAATGTTGAAATATATCTATCCAATTGGTTTCGGATAAGTTGGTAGGTTATTTTACCCTTATCTTCTTAGTTTAACCCCCGATAAATCCATTTTTACCTTAACTGTGGTAATTAAATTTTACTATTTTTACTATTCATTTTGGTAAAAAATAAAGTTGAACTTATTATATAATATAAATTATTCTTATTACAAACAATTAATTAATTTTTCTAAATTCCATTCATATAAGTGAAACTTTTTAATTTAAAATTAATCTGGTAGATATGATGAGAAAACGAGTATTCAAAGAGAAAATGTTCAAAAAGTTATAATGTTTTTATAAAAAAATTCAATATGAAAATGATTAAAATGGAATAAATTGGATTAATTTATATATAATTTCACTAATTTTACTTTAAAACCAATTCAAAATATAATTTTACATTTTCAATTATTTAAATAAAATATATTTTTCAATTAAATGTTAGTATTTTAACTATTCTTTAAAAAATAAAATGTTTAGAAAATACAAAAAATTAACCTTAGGATAATTTTGATATTATAATTTTTTTTTAAAATAATTTTTTAAAATTGTTAAAAATTAGTTTTAAATTATATGCATAAAGAATGACTAATCCGTCTTTTAGAAAAAATATAATTTTTTAGAAAACCTTTATTTTTAATTCAAATGATTATTATTTTATTTCTAATATATAGATAAACATAATTTTAATATTTTAGTTAGTAATATTAATACCTACCAATTTAATTTCTAATTTATAATGATATACAATATTACGATTCATTTAGACTTGGGGTTGCGTGTTCTGCACACTATCAAAGAGACTAAATTTAAAGAAATATATTTTGTTTGTTATTTAAGCTCAGTGATGCGTGTCACATACACTATAAAATAAAATTTTATTGTTTTATAATTTTAGGGTGTCCAAATATTTTAATAAATAGTCATAGTTCCCAAAAATGGTGTTTATTTGAAATAAAATTTCATGATAAAGGCTAGATAATTTGGTAGAGAAATGAACTTTTAAAATAGTGTTTTAAGGAATCAGTTAAAGACTTTTGAAGTAAGAAAGAATACAATGTTTTATTTGAAAAAAACCTATTGTAAAATATAATGGTTATCCCTAAAATATTCCTTTATTTAATTAAATAGTGAATGGTAATAAAAAATTTAAAATAGTATTACATAATTGGATTAAGGGATAGAAACGTTCCTCTTAATCAGGTTTGATTTTAAAAAGGCATTAAAAAATGAACTTAAGACTTGTATAACCCCATCAAATGAAGGTAGAAAATTCAAAGAGGAATATATATAGAATTTATAAGCATTATATAACATAAAATAGAGAGATAAAGTGAGTTATATAGATAAATTCCATAACCCAAATAAAATAGATTGGTTCAAAAAGAGCTCTTGCCTTATGTTCCAGAATTGTTCTACACTTGCACTTAATATCCTGAATAATCAAATTAGATTTTTTATTTACTTAATTTATAAATGTATAAATATATATTTTATTTTATATAATTATATTATGTTCATTTACAACAATTTTGATGAGATATAAAGTTTAATTTAGTTGTTCTGAGGGTGCTAGTTTCATGGTTATAAGGTCATATCACTTGTGGATAATTATTGAAGTTCTTATCAAATGTGAATATAAAACTAAATTTGAATTAAAATTATATTCATGTAATTATAAAAATTAAAATAGTCACAAATATCTATAGGTCTTCCTACATAGGGATGATTCATTTAGTAAAAAAATCATGTTGTGATGTTAGTTCATTTAGGCAGTTTTACCGACTATAATGAACTAGAATTGTTTTATTTAATTCAATGTTTTTTAATACATTACAGAATCATAAATTAAGTTATAATATAATTATTATAATCATATTTATAAATAATAATATTTATATAACCATCCTTGAAGGTGGTGTATAAAAACAAAGTATGTTGTTTCTGGAGGCGGTGAACCAACCATATTGCGAACAACATTTTAATTTTAGAATAAAATGTAGGGAGAGTGAAATATGGATATTACACCATAAAAATAACATAAAATCATATTTATGATACTGCTATTACTATATATAGGTGCATTGAAAAAACATATGGGGGTGGTAGAATAATAATAACATTAAAAGAAGGTTAGTTTAGAATTTACCTCTCCCTTTGGTTATATCCTCTTTGGTTACCCCTTAAGGATAATTGAAATGGTATTTGGTGATACCAGGGATTCTAGGGATTTTGGGAGAGATATTAGGAGAGATTTGGGAAGAGTTTGGGTAATATCCAAGGTGTTGAAGGTTTGAGGATAGGGGGTGGTATTTATAAGGGGAGGAGAAGAGAGTTTTTGAATATTATATTCATTAGTTTATTATTTGGTCTCAAGACTACCAATAATATTGATTCTTGTGACTATATACATAATTTAGTGCATGTTATTGTGAAATAATTATGGTTTAGATCACCCCATATGAAATTAATCATGTATTTAACTTATAATGTTAAATAAAATATTTTTTTATATTTCACCATTCACCAAAAATTAAACTATTTAAAAAAATACCAAAAAATCATCCTAAATATTTTTTTGTTGTGTATAATCCTAAAATGAAATCCATTTTATGAAATAATTTTATAAATATGATGAATTTAATTTTAAATGAAATCCTTATTTATTTGAAAAATAATAATTTAAATGTTATGATAAATTTTATGACCCTTTGAAAAATTATTTATGGTCTCATAAAATTAAATTATTATTAAAATAAAACTTAATATTATTTTATAATAATTTTTTATCAAAATAAATTTTATTTTAAAACATTATATTTTTTATAAAAATGTAAATAAATAACATATATTTTACAAAAAATAAAAACACTTATTTTATCATTTTTAAAACATTTATTTACGTGTATCATGATATAAATATGTCATATTTTCATTTTATAATATATATAACTATTATTTTATACTTACATAGGTGATGATACTATTTTAACATTCACTTCACTATTTATAACGGTCAAATTACCATTTGGAATGGTAAGATTTTTAACAGTTATATGGGTTCCCTACTTTCTATAAATACATTATATTTCATTAATTTTTCATTAATTTCTATTTTCTCTCATGATCATATATATTTTCATTTTCAAAATGAATATTTCTTTACTAATATTTTGTTTCATTTCTACAGTGTTCGTAAGTGCTATTATTCTAGGGGATCAAGTAGATCAAAATTTTCAAATTTTAGTTATATTATTTTATATTTCTTATCCCATTGTAATATTTTCAATTCTTATGTATATATTTATCATCTAAATTTAATGTTCAAATTAATGTAATATTTTTTTTTGTTCTATCATGTGGTGAAAGTACTGAATATGATAAAATTATATAATCAGAAGAGAAATTCCATTGATAAAATTCCAGGTCATTACATTCTCTCCCCTTAAGAAATTTTATCCTAAAAATTTTGTTTTACATACTAGGGTGAAAATGGGTGAGGGTTATTATGCTTCATTACTTCCTCTGGTTCCCATGTCGCGTCCTTTTACTTATGGTTTCTCCATAATACTTTGACTAGGTGAGTTTTCCCGTTGCGTAGAACTTTGTCTCTACGGTCCAAGATCTTCACTGGTTTCTCCTCAAAAGAGATATAAGTTTCTAGATACACCACATAAAAATTTAGTATATGTGAGGAATCTGGTATGTACTTCCTTAAGTGTGATATGTGGAACATGTCATGTACTTGAGACAGGATTGATGGTAGTTTTAGTTGATATGCCACAACTCTGATGTGATCTAGAACCTCAAAGGGGTCGATTTACCTAAGACTTAGCTTTCCCTTATTCCCAAATCTCATGACACTATTCCATGAAGATATATAGAGGAACACTTTATCTCCAACCTTAAACTCCAGGCCTCATCAATGATTACCAACATAACTCATATGTCAACTTTGATTTTCCTTGATGTGCTGTTGAATGGTCTTGAACTTTTATACCATTTATTCAACCATTCTAAGTCCTATCAGTTTATGTTCACCTACTTCATCCCAAAACATAGGTGTTTTTCATCTCTTATCATAAATGGATTCATATGGACCCATTTGAATGCTTGAGTGAATGATATTATTGTATGAGAACTTTACTAGAGGAAGATGTTGATCCCATCCTCCTTTGAATTCCATCAATCATTCTCTTATCATGTCCTCAAGTGTCTGGACAGTCTTCCAAGATTGGACATCGATTTAGGGGTGATAAGCCAAACTAAAGAACAATTTTATGTTTATAGTGTGTTGGATACTTTTCTAGAATATAGAAGTAAATTTCAGATCTCGATTAGATATAATCTATAGTGGTGTTCCATGTAGCCCCAACATTGACGGAGAACCTTTTATACATACATATGGTTACTCCTACATGAATAAATAGTTTATTGTGGATATAAATGTTTTCCAGTCTTAAATTTTATTTTATAAAGGATTTTTAAATATGAATTAAATATTTAAGAGAGTCCCGAAGTAGGCAATAAACCCACCCTAAAAGGGTTTTATGATCCCAAACTCTCATCCTCTCGACCAATGTGATTCCTCAAAAGTCATTGTAAAAATAATCAATGATTTTCTACCTTTGTAATGGATACAAGAACCATCGGGTGTTTTTATCTCCAAGAATAAATACTATTCGAAATTGAGTCCCAAAAAGTTTTTTGAAACAAAAATGGTGAAACCGATGTGAATCCTTTCATTAAACAAAATAACTATGTTGGCCAAATGTCAGGCCCTTTCATACTCTTACAAAACAAAATTACCCCAAAACATGGATACTTTAAAGCAATAAATTGCACATGTGTTTGTATATTTTTTATGATATTTTTTTTAGTTTTCTTACTAGTTTCTATTATGAAACTCTCAAGTACTTTTACCAAAACCCCATTCAATCCAAAATTGATTTTTTCCCTTCAAAAACAAGCATACGTGTCAGTTGTCATATAAGAATGATCCTCATATAGCCAGAGGATACCATCACCCACCCAGTGTCTCTAATGTTGAGTAATAAATATGATGATTTAGGAGTTGCACCTCAATGGTATTTTCCTAGACCTGTAGGCTTCACACAAATCCCTCCAAGATATGAAGGTTTATCAATCATCCACCCAATGAATAATGGTAGAAAATATACAGAAGAAACCTATTTCTATTTCAAACCATTTAGGGAGAATCTCCCTAGAATGAGACAAAAAATTACTCCCTTAATTGATGGAGGTGTATCAAGAGGTTGAAAAATGGGCTTATTTAAAAAGCATAGGGGTCATTACAAAGGGAACCTACCAATATCTTCCATCTCCAATGTTGCATGACATAAAACCCTAAACCTACTAAGGATTCCACCCCACGGGCACTAGTTTAGGTCACTCAAACTCGGGCTCCTAGGGTAGTCCACCCGGGGTGGTAATTAATCTCACGAGAATATACTCACACCCCTATTCCTACAAGAGAATCTAACAAAAAAAACTACAGTAGTAACCTATGATTCAATACATATACTTTTCCACACTCATCAAGTCTTCCAGTATAGTTTGGAAACACCTAGGGAAACCCATCAACAAATAACGATAGTAAGTAGGGAGAAAACTAATATATCTACACCTACAAAATAATATTTTCAGTATATTCCATAAATTAATGGCATAAATAAGTGGGGATAAATCCCTTATCCAACCATGTAATGGGAATATATTCTCATTCTAGCCGCATAGGTCACCCATTATATCTTGGAAATGATGGAAGGGGAGACATCTATCCCTACCCACATTCTATAAACCTTCCAGGAAATAATGACTGCAACTTCAGTGGTTAAGAGTTAGTCATAAAACCCCACCTTTGTATTTGGAGTGACCCATCAACAAAATAATAAGGTTTCTTAGGTGAATACATATATCCATTCTCCCATCCAATAGGGTCTTTAGTAAAATCCCATGATAAATAGAAAAAAGGACCGGGCTTATACCGCAGTTCCAACTAGAGATCATCGACCCTTTCTGGTGTCCCCTCTAGGGCAAACATATATCCCTATAAAAACCCTAGAAACTTGTCAAAAAATCCCAAAAATTACACAAGAGTCTCTTATATGGGATCTCATGTATGAAAGTCACTATCCACATCATGTGACTCCAATCACCCAGAGGAGAGAATCTAAAAACAAGTATTTCTAAAGAAAATTTGAAATTCAAGAGTAGGACAATGATTTTTCTCTACTCAATGATGGTTTTCTTGAGACCATCAAGCATATATCAATGGTGGACTAAGATATTTTTGAATTTTTACCAAATTACAGAAGTAGTGGTCATAGTCGTGAAGGTCCTCCTCACAACATTTCTACCAGAAACTTTGGAGGCCCTCCCCAGAATATTTACCATGAAGGCCTTTTTTGGTCATAAAATGATTGATCATGAGAACTCCTCTCTTGATGAGCATCATAGAAACCCTCCTCATGGTCAGAAGTAAAATATAAAGAATTTCATCCCCTTTCTATTTTCCACCTTGAAGGTCCTCCCCAGGGTATACACCATAGGAATCCTTTCTATGGTCAAAAATTAATCCTTGATACCAGTCCTCCCCATGATGGTGTTCAATGTGAAGTTCCTTCCCATAATAATATTTCATTTGGATTAGAAGTTCCTACCATTATCAAATCAATTGTGATAAATTCATCATATTATCAAGAGTATGGGAAGATGAGGCCAACCATTATTGATAACTTATTATTAACAAGTGATATTCTTTCTCAACTAGAAGATAACTGATGTAGTGTTTTCATACGTGCTCTCAAAAATATTTATACTAAGTGCAGCACAGTGGATGACCTACGTCGATCTCTTGAGGAGCCTTTTGCAGTAAATAACTCACTACTTATAACTCACTATATATATATATATGAAATAAAATAACCAGAAATAATATTTTAGAAAATGTGAATTAAAAACTAAAATTAAACATGCAATGCAATGCAAACATAATGAATGCAAATAAAATGATGTTAGAAGAAAGGAGACATTCCCGAGAGCATCGCCCATAGTGAACCTTCATCGTCTCATTATTAGTTTCTAATTTACTTAATGAACATTCTCCATTGTATGCATGAACATCCCCTTCTGCATATGGTTATGAATATACATTACACTCAACGATCGTCGAGATACCATACATCCACCTCCTCGATCGAGGGAGAATATTGCAGAAGTGAAATCTAAACCTCGGGTGGAAAGTGGAGACACAAAGGCGCCTTACCCACTAAGATCCCCCTAGGTATAACTCTAAGAAAATAAGAAAAATTAAGACATGAATGTTCAAGGACTTGGGTTCATCACTGGATTACTCCCCCGGGAACTTCCTCGGGTTAGCTACTCATGATCATGAGCATAAGAGTTCACAGTGGAAAGAAAACGGGGGAAGAAAACAAAAGAGAGAAAGAAAAGAGAGAAATGAGAGAACTTGAATTAAAATATGTAATTCAATTACAAAATTAAAAGAAAATAAAATACAAAACTAAAATACATAAAATGGACAACAAAGGCTATTACTAAGTTGCCAACCCTTTGAAATGAAAAGGAAACACTTTTTTTAGGGAGAGGGGATGACATTTTGGATCCAAAATCTGTCCACCAGATGAATGTGCATGGATGGCTTCATTAATGACCGAATTTTGGAATTGATCCTTCTTGAAAGTTATTCCAATACATATCCTATGTCGAACCACGAAATTTAAGATTGATTGGCCAAGTTTGGAGAGCGATATAGTCGCTTCACTCAGGAAATTTAATATGTCCAGACTGACTGTTCGTATTCCAATATACTGAGTTACAACGCATTAATGTCCTTGAAAATGAAATATCCAGATGAGGATATATTAATGAAAGGCCTTCCTCAGTATTTCTTCCAGCTCCAATGGGTCGGCCATTTATGAGATATGGTCCCAACATTAAAATTCTCCAGTTCTGTACACAGTTTTCAAGGCCTGGTTTGTGAGCTTGATTTGAGCTTCCAAATGATTGTTTGAGCTTTGGGTCTAGCAGGATAAAATGAATCTAATAGAACATAGAAACCTATAAAAGATGAATTTTTCAATTTGGATTATTTTAGAAAAAGTTATGGACGAAATATTATAAAAAATGAAAACTGTTTAAATCCAAAATAATCCATTTTTCCAATTAAGCTAAAAAATACTCCTAAAACATAAAATGTGACAATTTCCTTTTAAATAACACATTGGTGGGATTAAAAACATTGAAATTCAGAATAAAATAATTGAAAATATTTGTTCTATCAATAAACCAAGTCAATGGTCACTCTCTGAATCACCCTTAGATCGTCTTCCTTCTAACACAATAGATTATATTCCTAACGATCCTATTATCTACAATAAATCCACCGGGAAACACCTAATTTATTCATACAAAGTGGAAGAATCTCTTCCAAAAGATTAAGAGACTGTATTTCTCATGAGGAATAAACTTTCCAAAGATAGAATACCGGCCATGTTTGAGCCTTTTTCTACCCCTTAGTATTATATCCTAGGGAATTTTTCATAACAATGAATATATGAAATTCATTTGATTATATAGAAAAATCTTCATCACTTGAAAAATAAATTCTTTCCTTATGATGAATATGCAATTCATGTTAAGGAAATACAAGAGCTTCATCACCTGATTTACTTAGCCTCCCTTTCAACTGAATAATGCTCAAAATTGGGAAAGCAGCAGTAGGGTCTTCAATAAACATGTCTTAATTATTTTCACAAACTATGTCAGTTGATTGCTAATTCACTATCTGGAATCCATATTGGGGGATGGGGTGAGCATAGAGAATTTCATTTCAGATCACTCTACAAATAAAATATCCCAATAGAAGTGACATCATGCAATGTCATTTTTTACAGCTATCTCTTAGAAGTGAGCTCATATTTCAATAAATGATTTGCTTAGTCAGAATTGGACTTGAAAAAATCTGAGAAATTCCAGGTCTAATGAGAGTGATCCATTGAAATAATCTTACATCAAGTGTCTGAAAACATTGAGAAATATTCTCATTTAATGGATGCTAATCGTCGAATACCATTGATACCTTCAAAAGAAAATAGCTTATGTATAGACCATACATTACACATATCTCATGCTAGAAAAAATATGCACAAGATCAAGAGAGAATTCACAATAGTTTTAGTCATGAAAATATAAGAGTAGCCCCAATCTATAGGGTTTGGGGAGTTTTTACCACAACAGCTTCCTTCAAGATCACTAAATCCTATTCTAAGTGATCCGGAAGTGGATCAGGGAGAACCCCAATCGAAAAAACTAGTGGAATTTTTACCTCAACCTCCTCCCCAATGGAAATTAGTATTTTACCATTTACGAGGAGTGCTATAAATTAAACCATCCCAGTTCATCCCATATCATGGCATGACTTCCTCATTCAAAATGAATACAGTAGATCTGTCTGGAGGTTACCTTATGCAAGTGTCTTTGTGAGAATCCTTGAAAGGAAGGATGAGTCCTAGTAGTTTTCATGGAAAAAGATGACCTATCATGGGTATCACTGCTCTTGAAGATCATATCCCTTTCAGAAGGTGTCCCTGGGGAAATTGAACCTCCTATCATTCCAGTGCTATTGATCCACCTACAATGCATTAAGCATTGGTGAATTTTATTAGCACTTCCCCTACAGATGGTACAAAACATGAAGTTGATGAAGAGGAACAATAAGAGAATGTTTTTATTATAAACATGGTCCAAACTGAAGTAACTTAAGAATATGTGAGAAATAGAAACCAAAATCTCACAAAAAATTAGGGGTTCCTACAAATGTTCAACTACCACTCCCTCGATGAGCTTCAACTAAGGAAGAAGTTAAAGGCATGAATGAATCCCATCCTTTATGTGAAATTTATAGAACACTTACATTAGAGTAGAGATTCACTCAACATGATATAGAAATGAAGTATTTGATGAAAAAAATGTAGAACTACTTAGAGGTAATATCCCCACTGGATTTGTTCTTCAAGAAGATCCTCATCTCACTCTCCCAGCTGACATCCCTCAACAAGAGGGATTTAACATACCAATGAGATTAGAGTTAGAATATCCTATCAACTTGGGATCTAGAACAATTTATTTGGATCCAATGGAAATAAGATATCAGGAGTTTCCTCCACTAGGTAAACAACTAGAAAAATTTCAAATAAATCCTCCCTGTCCAGCTCAAGAAGGTTATCAAAATAAAGTATTGGAAGAGATGATAAAGTAGGACCAACCCATTGTCCCCCCTATTCAAGATCCTTTTCAACTGAACACTCCTCCAGATCTCATTATCACTATTGAGTGATTGACATCTCAATTTGAAGCTATGAAAGGATGATGCATGTTAGCACAACTAGATAGGAAATCTTACCCTAAATGGATAGATGGAATTCTTCCCCAACCAAAATTTGGAAATCCTATATTTCGAAAATTTAATGATTTAGGGGATCTGGAACATCATTTGACACAATTCATGTCCGATCATGGTACCTTGATGGGAACTCTCGAGCAATAAGAAGAAGTTAAGCTCATATTATTAATACAGACCTTAGATGGACTGACCTTTGCATGGTACACTATTTTACCGAATCGGTCGATCAAAGGATGGGAAGATCTTCATCAACAACTCCTATACCAATGTAGATTGCTGATATGAAAGATGAAAATCCATGACCTATAAATTTTAAAAAAAATGATAGAATGAGAGAGTCTCATATTTCATCGCTAGGTGGAAGGGTTTGACTCACTCTCTAAAATTTCAGCTTCCTTAGGAACCCTTATTAGCCCTTTGTATAGAGAACCATCATGATGAGTTACAAACATCACCCATCCTTATGAAATATAAAAGATAATCCTGGAACCTTATCATAGTTTCCCAAATATTGTAAGAATCCATTTTTTAAACCAAGTCTAAGTCTTGAAAAATCCTAGTAGCTTAGGGAAAGAAAATAGGTAAAGGTTATACTGTGGCCATCAATATTAAACCAGCTCCTACACCAGCTCTAGTTCCAAAGCATACACCATATCACACAAAACCTCCTCCCAATTGGAAACATCAACATCATCCCCATAAGGATGAGAAAGGGGAGCAGAGTAAAAATCAATTTGAGAAGTAGAAGAATTTTTTTTATTTATTTCAAGTTGAATAAGTTCTTGGATACTTTATAGCATCCATAAAAAACAACTTATTAGAATTTCCAAATCCCAGGTGGTATGATCAAGATAGCCTTGATGACCACCAAAAATATTTCACCTTTCACTGAATGATATTCCATACCATCTAGGATTGATTTATTTTTAAATACATTCTACAAAATATAGTTGATTCTAGGAAGGTAAAATTATAGAAGCCACCAACACACGTGGAATGTGTTTCTATTACTATCCCAGTGGAAGAAGGTGAGTTGAAGGAAGTCTCAAGTGAGGGTATATAGAAGTTCAGTGATTGGATAACCAGAAAGATGATCTATAGAACTCATTCCATCCCCAAGGAACAATTGAACTAATAAACTATTCCCTTAGTCTCCTCCACCATGGTGTGACCAGTGCAATTAACACCACAATCCTCTAAGAGACGATCTTTCATGAAATGATGTAATGAGAGAAAAAACTAGGTATATGATAGTGAGCCTGTGCAGATTCCAAATATAGTACTACCTCTCTCAGACTTCATAGCTCCAAAACTAAGAGGACGAGAACCATACCACCAAATGGTACCATGAGAATCACATCATCAAATATAATCCTCATTAGATAAAGAATTATTCTTTGGTTCCATTAATTTTATTCACTTAATAGATCCATTTTCTGATGATTATTACTCATACGAACTTGACATCCCTATTATAGATTTGGGAATCACAAGTAGAGGCCGCATGATCTAAGTAAGTAGAGAAAGACACAATTGTGGTTGAAATCAACATGTTGAACACATCTCTGCTAGAGCTATTTATTTTGTTGAGATTCATAGTAAATCCCTTTAGTGAGTTCAATAGGACCATAAAATTCACACCACTTTTAACAAGATTCATCCAAACCTGATTTTTTTGGAAGATCGGTTGGAGGGGGTGAAATCATTCAATCAAACTTGGTGAGTAGGTAGACCAAGTCGGTCAAACCCATCGATAAAAAGGGATCCCTTAAATTCCATCCAAATTTCTGACCCACTTACCTCAATAACTCCATATCCCAAATCATCTGCTAGGGAACATCCCCCATGGGGAAGTGAACAATTTTAACTCAAAGAATGATATCCTAAAATAGTTGGACTCTCAATTCGGTATGCTCTTAACTTACCAAATGATATCCAAGAAGCACTTGTGGAGGCCCTATTGATCCTTCAAGAGTCCAAAGTTGAGATCATCATTTTTTAAGTGTATCATGCAGTGATTGACCTAGTGTAATGTCACATGATCATCTCTTTTACAGAGAAGGACACATATAATATCATATAGAAACACATTAGACCATTGTACATGTATGAAAGATTAGAGGACATTAGTATTTGATGGGATTTCATTGATAATGGTTCAGATATAAATCTCATTCTGGTCAAAACACTTTGTTGATTAGGTTACAACAAATCCGATTTGTCCCCTTACCATATAAAGTTTTAGGGTTATGAAAAAGTGATGAAAATACCCTAAGTCTAATCAAGATCAAAGATTAATTGGGGGACCATGAGTTTGATTATAAATTATTGGTTTTCCAGTAGGATTCATCTTTCAATGTTCTATTAGGGAGGCCCTAGTTTCATCAACATTCGATAGTCCATTCATCATACCATCAATGTCTTAAATACTCTATTAATGGATAGATTGGGGGTATTAAACAGTGATAAATCTCCATTTGAGTCTTGTAAGTCTCAATACATCGATGCAGAATTTTACTGGAGGGAAGGGAAACAACCGATGACTGATGATGTCACTCGGGTTATAGATCCAAATGGTCTGAAAATGACTCCAGCTAACCCATTCAAATAACTTGGTAATGAATACATGTTTCCCATTAACTGGGTTGAAAATACGAGTTCATAGTTGAGCATGTAATCATCAACCCTCATGTTATCAGTCATGATGATTGGACCTATTAATGATAAAGAGGCCTCTGATTCTCAAATCAGTAGAAACACATCAGGTAAAAATTCCCCCACATTGACTTTGGAGCTTCATTGGACACCCATGTCATCAGATGAATAATAAGACACCCTCATATCACAAATGGGGATTAAGGATGCCTTTACTTCATCTTTTGGATGTCTGAACAATGTCTCCTCTAACTTTGAAGATTCCCCTTCATCACCCATCCCTCCTAAGGTTGTAATGAAAGAAGAAGAGGAAGAGGAAGAGGAAGAGGAAGAGGAAGAGGAAGAGGAAGAGGAAGAGGAAGAGAAAGAGGAATAGGAAGAGGAAGAGGAAGATGGAGATCTCAAATATGCGCCTCCAATATTCAATAAAGGTGTCTCTATCACTATCGATGAAACTTGGAAGATAAATTTGGGTACAGAGGAAGATTCATGATCCACATTGATCAGTGTAGCTATGTCCACTGATGAAAAACAAGTATATAATTCTTTACTAAAATAGAATCATGATGTTTTTCCTATAATTGCATAAAAATTCCATACCTTGACCCTGATGTGGCCACTCACCACCTAAGTCTATCAAAAGACCACCGTGGTTACAAGTAGGTATCAAAGAGAATGCATCTGACTCACACTGCCAAAGCTGAAGATGAAATTAATAAACTCCTCAGGGTAAACTTCATTTGAGAATTCTAATTCTTGAAGTGGCTCACCAATATTTTCCTAGTAAATAAGTATAATGAGCATATTATATTTTTCATCAATAGATATTAACTGGCATTTTCCAAAAGATGATTTCCTAGGTCCAATTACAGAACTTCTGATCGATGTGACTATTGGCTATCAATATTTCTTCTTTATGGATGGTTACTCAGGATAAAATCAAATTGGGATGAACCCTGAGGATGAAGAAGATATTACTTTTAGGGTACCCCAAGGGATACACTACTATAGGTTAATTCCATTTGGTTTGAAGAATGTTGACTCTACATATCAACGTTCCATACATCGCATCTTCGAACCCTTATTGGGGAAGTCCACTGAGTGCTACATTGATGATTTGGTGGTGAAATATAGGTAATGTTATGACTATATTGTTGATATAGAGATCTTTTTCAACAAGATGAGACATCATATCTTGAAAATGACCCCCTTAAAGTGTGATTTTGGTGTTACCTTAGGAAAATTTATTGCATTTGTGGTACGCTATCGAGGAATTGAAGTTGATCTTGAGAAGAAAAAGTCTATCCTTGAAATTTCACCTACTAAAAACCTCAAATAGTTGAGAGGACTATAAGGATGCATCACTTAAATTAAAAATTTTATAGAGAATCTTATAGGAAATTTCTTCCACTTCACTAGGTTAATGAAAAGGGGGTCACTTATAAGTGGAATGGTGACTACTAAGAAGTATTTGATAGTCTTCAGAAATATCTTTTGATCCGACCAGTGATGTTTTTTACTATTGAAATAAATCCACTCACATTGTATTTGACAACTTTAGATCGATCGCTGGGTGATTTCCTCACACAAAAGAATGACTTAAGGATTGATAACACCATCTATTATCTTAGTCGAACCATGCTTGATATTGACACTTGTTATTAAATTATCAATGAAGAACTTTATGGCATTAATATTTTCATTTTAGAAACTGATGAACTACCTACAACACCACAAGGTCCATTTGGTTCTTTTTTAATGAATTTCTCAAATACATCCTCTGTTTTCCCATGTTGGTTGTATGTTTGTCATAATGGGTAGTCATATTGTAGTAGTTTTACATTAAATTAATTCCCCATAAAGTGAAAAAATGCTAGACACTAGTAGATTTCATTGTAGAACACCCCTCTATTGAAACTATAACATTAAATATTGAATTTCCCAAAGAATAGATTTTCACTATTCCAGGAATCCCCTAGACATGGGAGATGTATTTTAACAGAACATCAATAAGCCAAAAAATAGAGACAATAGAAGACCCAAAGATTAATAAAGGTGGGTTGGGAGTCATTCTTATCTCCCAAAAAAGGTTGTTTTACCTTACTACTTCTTACTATCAGAAGGTTGCAACTATAATGAGGTAGAATACCAAAACCTCTTTACAAGCTTATAACTAGCACTACAAATTCTAGTGGACTGCATGGGGGTCAAAGGTAATTCGGAGTTTGTGATCAAATAAATCAATGATGATTATGCTATCTGAAAGGAAGCCCTAATCCCCCTGCTTCACTATGTAAGAGGGTTGATGGAAGAATTACCCTCAGATCCAATGTTAACCCATGTCATGTATTCATAGAATAATCAAGACGATGCCTTAAAAAATGTAGATATATATTTGGTATATCTAGACTGAGAAAAAGCAATAATTAGTATTGTGCACCACATAAACGTATCACAATTTTTCTATGACAACATGAAATTGATCAATGAGGTCAACTTCATCACTAATCCATATGGTCCTTTAAGTAGTTAGATGACTCCCATAATTTAATTCCTCCAAAATGGAATTCTCCCATTTAATAGAGGAATAAAATAGAAAATATATTGGTGGGAAGTCAACTTTACTCTTTATGATAGCTTAAATCATTATAAGATCCTCTATAAATTGAGCTTTGATGGAGTCTCCCTCAGACACATCGATGGAGAAGATATTTTCACCATTATGAAAGAAGTACATACTGACACTTTTGGTTCCCACTAGTCAGGTATCAATATTTCTCATCAAATCTGAAATCTTGGATATTTCTGGCCTTCAATGATACAAGATTGTACACAATTCACCAAAAAGTTTTATTCCTATTAAGGGAATTCCAACTTCATTCATCAACCTCTATAGTTATTACACACCACCAAATACTCATGGACATTTTTTGTATGGGTTTGTGTTGTGTTGGGGACATACCCTCCCACTACAGCTAAGATGTTCAAGTACATACTTACTCCAACCTATTTCATTTCCAAATGAGATGAGGTAATACTTATCAAGGTTTTTGGAACAAATAAAATCATCAATTTCATGAATTCCAACATCATCACCAAATTTTCTATTCCTCACACAATACTGATGGAAAACGACACCAATTTCTTCTCTTCTTAATTGAAGATGTTATATTGGAGTAGAAAATTGAGTCTAACCATTCTTCCTATTATCACGTAATATAAAACATACAGATATAAGATTTTAATAAAACTCTATCAAACATACTCCAAAAAATGGTGGAAAAAGATAAGAAATATTAGACCAAAAAACTTCTTCATACCTTGTGTAAATACTAAAATATAACCTATATTTCCACACAAGAAACCTCATATTTACTAGTATACATAATAGAAGCAGTCCTACCCATTGAGGTTCAATTGTCTTTACTTCACATTTATATTTGTGATTAACTATACATAGATGACCAATCTTAAAATTGATTAGGTGAATTAGAGTATCTAGATGAGAAAACACTTCATACCTTGTAACATTTAGAGGTTTATCAAAATCAGATAACATTAGATTTTATCAATAAAGTCTTCCACCACTTGTTCCTGTAAGGGGAATTGGTACCGGTTCTCAGAACCCCAATTATACCATGGTAGAAACCTCTAAAGTTGGAACCAAAGTGGGAGGGACCTTATATCTTACATAAGGTTTACTCTAACAGGGCTGATTGATTATCAATAATGTATGGGGAGTGCATTACGCCCCCACCAATGCAATGTTTCTTAAAAATTACTTTGCATAACTACCACCATGAGAATCAAGTCCTGAAAGGAAGACTCTAAACCTCATAACATATTAACATCCTTTCTTTATGATGTTAAACTATAGGTAAAATTCATTATTGTATGAAATTAAACTATAGGGAAATGTACTTACTATATGAAATTAAATTTCATAGACGGTGTCTAAGTCACATGACATTAAACTGCATGACATGGGGTACGACGTGATCTTGGTACTAAAACCTCATCAACGATAGGTTTTCCTTCTTTACCAATCTAGGACATTACTTAACTGGAAATTCACTATACATAAGATAGACTTGTATAGAGACAAAAAATACCCCCTCCCTATATATAGGTCAGACCTACCCATGGAATCTTCCATATAATAAATACACATTTCTTGATTACTATTATAGTAGGATACATAGTGACAACCAAATCTCAAATATTGGGCCCAAATACAACATGAAAAATGCCTCTCCTTTCTCCCGTATATGACCTTGATCTATTTATAAAATTACAACATGGTTTTCCTCATTCACAGAATCATGGTTGAGAAAAATGTTTAATTACTTACATATGAGTCATATATGTACAAGGAACATTCCACCTTTTCTTGTAGAAATATGGTATAAATGATCCTTTAATACCCAAGCACCTTACTTTCACAAGTCACACTCTATGTCTTGGGAAATTAAAATCTTCATAATCTTTCCCTGGCTATCAGTAACAAAGGTTTTCAACTCTGAAAGGAACATCTGTATGCAAACTATGACTAATATAGTTCTACATAATGTGTTCCCTCAATGAGGCCTATCAACTAGAGACAAATTCTTCCTCAGAAGAAGATCCTTCTATCTCTGTAATCCCTAACAACATCGTAGAAAACCCAATTTTAGAACATGGATCATAGTCATTCCTTATATACTTTTCCCATACAATTTTCTTAAACCCAAGAACCCTGAAATCACAGATTAAAACTACCCCTTCATGATTATATAATTCCATAGCATTCTTGACTAAATCTCCATGAAACATAGATTCAAGTGGTACCCACTAGGAACAACCCTTGATTGGTGTTTTTAGGATAATTTGAATAACTCATTGAATTATATTATTTCTTACATCGAGCATGACTCGTGTGGGATTATATATTTTGGGATATTATTCCAATTTTAAAGGTTAAGTCATGACACAACTAGAATCAACTACTGATTCTTATCAAACAAACTTAAAGGGCATGGCTGGTCCTAGATTCAAGACCTTAAAAGGCACACCATTGGTCAAAGCTACGCGACCTTAAATTATATCCACCCATCTGTTTGAGCTCTATGAAATTCAACTAAGTGTACATATCCATGAGAAATTATTCACTAAAATTTGGGCTCTCTAATCATGCTTGGGTTCTTTGCCTTTAATTTTATATATAGGCTACCTCACCAAACAAATTTTCTCAAAGTTATACAACCTTAAATTGAATAAATTTTACAACCTAGTCATATGGAATTAAACAACAAGTAAATTTACATATCATAAGGTGTTAAAATATATGAAAAATAATCCTCACCATATGAGGTTAAAATGCATGTCTAACATACTCACCGTAATAAATTAAACTATATGATTCACGTCCTTTTCGCATGACATAAAACTACATGATCCTTTGGCCCTTGCATAAGAGTAACCTTAATATCGGTGACAATATCCAACCACAATACCTATTTACTTTTGAAATATGTGGGGCTTGATTCTCTCTTTGATGAGATATGTAGAAATGCCTTGATTCTTCAACCTTATCCCTATAAAAAACAAAAAAAAGTTCCCCACTCCCTTGTGTTCAATCTAGATCTTCACAAGAGAGTCTAACACGAGTTTTTTCTTTCATTCATGAACATGGATTAAAAAAATCCACCTATCCTCATATAGAAACTTGATCAGTGTGCAGAAATTTATTTTGTTAGAACTACATGTGGCTTGATTATCATTTTGATGAGATACATAGTGATTCCCAGATCCTATATCTTGGTCTAGTCAGAAGATGATAAAAATGACATCTCCCGGTATAAAAAACTTGATCAGTGTGAGGAGCCTTTACCTTAGAACTATGTATGGATTGATTCCTATATAATAAGGATACATAATGATGCTTAGACCTTGTTTCCCAGGACCAACCATAAATTTTTAAATAGGGTGTGATTGTCCTCACCAGTGTTTAACCCTCACATCATTCATTCATGTCATATTCTTCCTTACTAGCCGACAAAGCCACTCTATCCCCACCTTATGGTCCTGGAAATAAGACCTTAAAAGGTGAATTGAATGTCCTTAACATAAGATGTCAAACTATATTTTTGAAGTCCCCCTTTCCATGATATAAAACCACATGTTGATTTGGACCTTACCTTATAGGACTTATGATTATGGTGTTGGTATCTTGTTTCACCAACTTTATTTTACTTGCTTCCATGTGATGTGGGAAAACATCAACATTCCTTACCACCATAATTCTTGGATACATCATCTTTTCTATAAGCCACACTTTAGTGTCTTGGTAAATTTAAATCTCCATAATCTTTCTTGGGATATCAGTGAAAAAGGAATTCAACTATTAAGGAGAGCTCTGTTTTGAATATGCATACTACACCTAATATGGATCTGCATAATGTATTCCCCCAATGCAGCCTATCAACCAGAGACAAATTTTTCACTTAAGATAAGAACATTTTATCTCTATATTCATAGAAAACATCGTAATGGAATATTCCTTTCAAACACAATCCACAACCATTCCTTATGCACATGTTCCATGCCATGCCTTCGATTCGAGGACCCCAACAAAGTAACTTAAAGTTTTTCCTACTTATATCCAAATACTGTTGGAGAATTATCAGCCTAAAAACCCTTATTAGGTCATTTTTTACATGAATCATGGTCAAAGTTGTTTGACCTAAAATATCATTTTCATTGGTCCAACTTAAATGTATACACCGAGTTTTTATAGACCTTTTTTTTTCGAATAAATTAAATTTTCATTTATGTATTTCAATGCACTAAGTCAAAAATTCCTTTCACATAAAAAAACTTGGTGTACATTACATGGAACATTAAATTTACATACATTTGGTGGAACATCAACTTGGCGTATGTTACACGAAACATCAAATTGGCATACACTACACGCAAAACCGATATTTATGCAAAACATAATTTTATTATTATAATTATTTAAATGAGATAATTATAACCTAGCCGTTAAACTTAGTAATATGAACAATAATAAATAATTTTAAAATATTTTTTATAATTTTTTTATATAAATAAAAAATATTGATAATGAAATATATGATTTTTGGTAAAATCCTTTTATGTTTAAAAATACCGTTTTCTTGAATGAACTGCTTTTAATGTCCTTTTGTGAAAAATAATAAAATTAATTTTAGACATATTTAGAAATTTAATTTAATACAATAAAATTATTTTTTGAACTTATAATTTATAAATTATCTTAGGTATAATTTTTGGTATTTTTCTGATAAACTACATTTCTGGATGAATAGTGAAAAATACCAGATTTTAATTAAAAAACTACGTTTTCATATAATTTATTTATAAGGTTAAATTTTATTTTAATTTTGTTTAAAATTTTAATTAGATTATATTTTTATCAATTAATCCAATTTGGGTAATTGGAACCGATTTCACATTGAAATTGGATATAAAAAATTAGCAAACTTTTGATTATTTTTACTTTTAAACCCCACATTTTCGACCCGACTGTGAGATTAATTTTAAATTAATGTCTTAAATTTATGTGATTAGAATTTGGAAAAATAGATTAAATATTTTTAATAATAATAATTTCTAATTTCTAATAATTTCAACTTAGTTTTTGACCACAAATATTAGTGAAAGTAATTAAAATTAATTACATCGATTAAGGTAAAATTAAGATTAACTAAGGACTAAACCTTCAATTTAAGACCCAAAATGACTTATAAAATTTTACAAAACCCATTTATGGCCATTATTAAGACATTAAATCTCCATTATTGAGTTATTTTGGTTTGGTATGACTTTTTTTAGGTAAAAACGTGGGTACATCTAACTTGTTTTCTAAAATACCAAGTGAGTCCTTTCCCTTCCCTATAAAAGGCCACCACCACAACATCTTCTTAAAATCTCTAAAACCAATTAGTTTCATCCAATATATGCCCAATACACTTAATAAAATTCATAAATTCCTCCTAGAATCCTCCACTTGGGTATAAAGCTATCCAAGGAAGCCTTTTGGCACAAACCAAAAGGAGTTACCCAATTAAGAGGTAACATCTTCTCTCAAGCTCCTTTATTTTATTTTACGTATCCACCCCTCCACTATATTTATTCTATTATTTTTTTAAAAAAACATTATAATAAATATATCAGGATATTTTTATACTAATATTTAAAACTACACTTAC
Source organism: Viscum album (assembly GCA_963277665.1). Classification (NCBI taxonomy): domain Eukaryota; kingdom Viridiplantae; phylum Streptophyta; class Magnoliopsida; order Santalales; family Viscaceae; genus Viscum; species Viscum album. The sequence goes on along the minus strand of OY728129.1, from coordinate 1,843,232,910 downwards.
ACACACCTCCGTCTAATGGGTAACAAACATATTGTTTACATGTACGACGAACTATCGCCTCACTAAACGATGATTATTCATTTTTACTTTGCCGCCTCTCATGGTGGAAATTATGATAGAAAATATATTTATATATATTATATATTATATTTATTATTTATTTAATCTTATTTATTCCTTTACAACACACATCTTTTTTACTTTTCATTTGGTGTAAATATAATAATTTTGTTTGAGGAAGTGTGGACTACCGCCCCCTCAAAGCGATGTGATTCATTCACACACTACATAAAATGTATTAAGGATGGGTTTAGTGAAATTATATGATTCATATAAAATTATAATGATAATTTAATTATATTAAATACATATATACATATTTTTTTTCTTTCAATACAACAATAAAAACGTAAACATCATTCATGCGTATGTACGACTTACCGTCTCCGTGAACAGTGTATTACATTTCATAATTATATATTCTATAGATTATTATAATAAAAATATACTGAATATAAATTATATTTTTATCATTTTTTACATTCTGGAACCATGATATAATTATAGGGACCAAAGATATAACAAATTAAGACACATGTGAAGAACAAAGCGAATATTATCCGAAGTGAAATCTTAACATAGGATGGTTAAAAAGTAGGTAATATAAGGTCATAATAAAACAATATATGGTATTATATATAATAATATGGTTCTTTAAATTATTTATAATAAATTTATATTTATTATACAAGTGGTTTGAGTGAGTATGATGAGAGTCAAGACACAAGGTAAGGAGATTTCATCTCACTTTCTATTTCTGTGAGATACATGCTTTATTCACCACCCATTCCTTTTCTTTCATGTATATAATGACCATGAATTAATAATATTTATATTATACTTAAATTTATGGGTATTCACATATCAATTCTATGATCTTTCTTTCATGGGGTTTAAGTTTCAAAAGTTACATATTAGGTAAAATAGTTTTTTCTCAATTTTCTTTCTTTGAGACTCATGTTTTGTTATACACCTAAATTCTTTTTTGAGATATATATAATTCCATTTCACATGTAATATCATGAATTTAGTTATTTTAATTATATTATAATATTAATTTCATTTCATTTTCTTACATGGAGAGTATTATACCAAGATACTATAATTTATTGAAACAATCTCATCACCTTTTGAGATTATTTATGATTATGCTTCAATTAATTAAATATAATGATCCATCTCTCAATAAAACTCATTATTTTTATTCTCCTATGGTTATTAAATATATCATCATGTATTAGTACAATTTTTACACTCTTTGGTACTTAATATGACATTTTTAAGTAAAATTTGACAATCTCTCTCTTTAGTCAGAAATCTATTATATTAAAAAATCATGTTTTAAAAAATGTTTGAAAAAGATTTTTAAACACATTATCAAGGAAAAAGGATTTTTAAAAAGTTTTATGGTTTTCAATTCTTCCTTTTTAATTTTTCAAAGATCTTTTCAAAGAAAAAGTATTTCAAAAGGTTTTATGTTTTAAAAATCATTTTTCAATGAAGAAAGGATATTTTCATCAAGAAATGTTTTTAAAAGATATCTCAAAATTATTTCCCATATAAGGTGTCATCCATTGGTGTTACTAATGACTTTATTAGTAAATTATTAAATGTTTCATTTAATATTATTTCTCTTAATGGATTATTTTTTTATGACATGATGTTTATGAAACCTCTTTCTCTTTCATGGGTTATTTTCTTTTGAAACCCGCTTCTTTTCATGGGTCGTGTTTATAATGAAATGATTATGAAACCTATCATTTTCCATATGTTATGATATGATTACATGTTTATAATACCCATTTCGTTTGATGGGTTATGAAATGGTTATTTATGATCTTGTGACACATGTATGTATTATTTCACTATGAGATGGGTGGTACTTATATCTCCCTTTAATTAATTGGGTAAAGATTTATATCCAATGAGATAAAATAATATGGGCTTGGGAATGATCCTTGACCACTAATATGGACATGGGAGTGAACAATGACTGCCAAGATGGTATGAGGAGTCAACTCATACTACTAAGATGACTATTGGAGTGAACCATGACTACCAAGATGGTATGGGGAGTGAACCCATACTACCAAGATGGTCTTGGTAGTGATGCCTTAGCTACTATAGAAATAATATTATATGCTTATGTGTCTTCCAAAATTCCATGTTTTTTTACTATGTTATGATTTTATAGATTATGTTATTTATTTACTTATGATTCCTATCTTATTAATTGCCAAGATTTATGCCATGATTCAAGTATATGATATTTTATATTCAGGGTATGATCTTCCATTTTCATGATCAGGTTCTCATACCCTTATGCTCATGATTGTGCTTATATATCTCCCTTATTTACCCTTACTGAGCATTTTAGCTCACCCATTTTTATGTTTCCTTCCCCAGGTTATGAAAATATTTATTATTTTTGATGTGTCTAAGAAGGGTTCTAGTCAAGAAGAACCTAGTGGGAGATAATGTTGCTTCACTTATGTATCGGTGTTTATATTTCCATGTTTCCAAAGACACTAGACTAGTATGGTCTTTGGGTTTCTATTTGTATAATGTTTTAATTATTCTGAAAAAGTGATGTAATTTTAATGTATGAAAAGTGAGGGTTTCTATATTTGGTATCATAGAAATTTTTTAGTTAACCTTTGGTAGAAAAGATGATAAAACCTTAGTGAGAACCCTAAGGACACATCTATAGATAAGTCTAAGGATAATGAAAATAATAGGAAAATTTCCTAGAATTTTGGTAAAGGATTGGGCGAGTGGATTACTAACAATAAATCTCTATCTAGATACTACAACTGGATGTGTCTCTAGAACATATATACCTAGGGGTAACAACTTTGACAAGATATTCTATTCCTAAATTGGGGTAATCTGGTACATGATAATGGGCCTTTTGCACACATAGTTTGAAACTCCTGGGGGATATGCTTTGGAAAGTCAAAAACTCTTAACGAACCATAATGAAGTATTTAAATAGAGTTTGGATATGAATAAACTAGGATAAAAATAAGTTGTCATAGATTAAGTAAGGTGTCATGATTTATAAATCATATAAGTGACTTTTCAGGATTATGTGGTTCCTCATTATGATAAATGTTTCTTACTCTATGCGTTTTGGTTTTAGTTAATGGTTAGAACACAAAGAAACTGAATTAATGGTGATTGCGATGGATAATGCAAAAATTTTACTCCTGAGAAACATAATGCTATGGGATCTGGAATACAAGACCTCATTGTTATGATCACAAAACTTTCTCAAGCTATGAATCATAGTGGAATTGAAAATGAGCAGAGGCAGAAACAATATTCTGTTGAGTATTTAATGAGGAAATTTCCACATTCTTTTAAAGGGTATTATGATCCAATTTTTTTTTCTGAAAAATGGATCAGTACTACTGAATATATATTCTCCATTCTCAAGTGTTAGGAGCATGAGAAAGTCATTCTGTCTGTCTATTGGTTAGAATGTGAAGCAGACCATTGGTGGAATCTAATCAAGAATACAAGGCAATAAGATAATATTGAATCCATGGATTGGGATGAGTTTAAGAACTTATTTTTCAATAAGTAATTTTATTGGATTCTCTGTACCAAGATGGAGAAAGATTTATGTGAGTTGAAGTAAAGGGATGATGAATCTATTGGTACCTATGAGGCTAATTTCACGATACTTGCAAGGTACGCTTTAGGAATTATCATCCAACCCAAAATTAAAGTTGATAGGTTCTTCTATACATTAAATCCATGTATTAGAAGGTTGTTGGTCATAAGATACTTTTTTAGCTATGAATAATTTTTTTATTGTGCAATCAAGGTTGAAATGGAGGTTGGAGTGATGTATAAATCTCATGGTTTTGAAAAGAATAGGAAGATAGAGTTTAAATGAAAATATAAAAACCATAAAGTGAATAAGTTGTGCTTCCCTTTATGATATAAGTGTGGGAAGAAGCATAGAGGAAATTTCCTTAAGGGGTCTAATAAATTCTTTAAGTGTGGAAGGGAAAACCATAGAGTATTTGATTGTCGAAGTCATGGGAAGAAGTTAGCTAACATTGCGAATGGGAAAAAACTGGCATAGAATAAACCTTCCACAATTCAGTGCTACAAGTGTAAGGAGAATGAGAATTATGCTAACCATTGCACAAACCCATGAGCTAGTGACGATGATAGACGTCAACAACCTCTTAAGCTGAGGGACAAGGGGAAATATCGTACAATTGCTATTTTTTATTAGGGGTGCGATAATGACATGATGAAAGGTACACTTACCATCCAATATAGAACTGATAATATTATATTTTCTCTAGATCTACCCACTATTTCATATCTAGAGAATTTTCAAAGGGTGTTAAGATTACACTAAAACAATTAGATGTGAAATTATCAGTGAAAACACCTAATGGTACAATAATTTCATCTCAAGTATATTATTCCTATCCATTTGTTGTTTGTGGGAATATACTTCCTGAAAAATATTTTCATTATTCCTTTGGTTGAATTTGATTTCATATTAGGTATGGATTGAATTTCAATTCATAAACCCCACATCAAATCTTAGGGAAGTTACATTTGATATTTCAAATCCTCCTATGATCATTTATCAATGTGACATTAATTATGAACTTCCTATGGAGATTACATCTAATGTATGGGTATTAATTCCCATTAAAAGGGTTGCTTATCTCAAATGGTTGGGGAGAAAATTGACATGATGATATTACTATTTTTAGGATTTTATGGATGTATTTCTGGAAGAGTTTCCTAGTCTTCCAAAAAAATGTGAACCTGAGTTCTCAATAGAACTTATATCTGGTTCCAAATCAATTTCCAAGACTCCTTATAGAATGGATCTGATTAGGTTATAGGAATTGAAGAAGAAACTCCAAGAAAACCTTGATAAAGGATTTATTCGGCCTAGTGTGTCACCTTGGGGTGCACCCATTATTTTTGTGAAAAGGAAATATGGATCGATGAGACTTATAATTGATTATGGGGAGTTGAACAAGATCACAATCAAGAACAAGTATCCTCTTACCCATATTTATGACCTATTTGATTAATTGTGTGGAGTTCAATACTTTTACAAGATTGAACTTCATTATGGATATCATCAATTGAGGGTCAAGAAAAAGGATATACCCAAGATGACATTACGTACAAGGTATGGACACTATGAATTTATATTGAACCATTTTTGTCTTACGAATTCTATAGATATCTTCATGGATTCAATTAATAGAGTCTTTAGATATTCCCTCGATCAGTTTGTGGTAGTATTTTTAGATGATATTCTTATCTATTCAAAAATCAAGGAAGAGCATGAAGATCATTTTAGAATTTTACTGAAGACCCTAAGGAATGATAAGATATATAAAAAATTTAAAAATTATAGATTTTGGATGTAAAAGGTTTCATTTTTGGGTCACATAATATCAAGAGATGGTATAGTAGTAGATCCATCAAAGACGAATACTATTGAATGATGGCCTAGAACAACCATGGTGACTGAGATTCGTAGATTTCTTGGTTTAACTGAATATTACTAATGGTTTGTGGAACATTTCTCACAACTATCTAATCCTATAACCAAGTTGACTTGGAAGGGTGACAAGTTCCTCTAGACATATGAATGTGAGGAAAATTTCAATGAACTAAAGAGAATGTTAGTCAGTGAACCAATGCTTACATTACCCTGTAGTGGAGAGGGGTTTGTAATCTATAGAGATGCATCTAAGAAGGGATTGGGATGTGTTATTATATAGAATAACATGGTTATCACTTATGCCTTTTGGTAGTTTAAGATCCATAAGTAAAATTACCCAACTCATGATTTGGAGTTAGAAACAATATTTTTTGAATTAAGGATATGGAAACATTATCTTTATGGATAAAAGTGTTATAAATATATATATATTGATTATAAAATTGAAAAATATATATTCACACAGAAGGAGTTGAATATCCACCATATAAGATGGTTAGAGTTGATTAATAATTATGACTTCTCAATACATTACCACCCTAGGAAAGAGAACAAGGTGGACTATGCTTTGAGTCGAAAGAATCATTCGAGCTTATCCATGATGAGGATAAAAAAAGATCCAATATTTCTGGATTTGAAAAGGATGGATCTATAAATACTGAAGTAAGGGGAAAAATCTTATCTTCCTCAAATGAATGTTCAACCCTCAATCCTAGTGAAGATTAAGGAGGTGCAGAAGGAAGATGAATATATGAAAAAAGAAGTTATAAATGTTTATGAGTTTAACCTTGATCAAGATGGAATGATAAGGTTCAAGAATAGTGTATGTGTTCCTTCCATACTATATTTGAAGAAGAAGATGTTATAGGAAGCTCATAGTTCTTCATTATCTATTTATCTTGGAAGTAAGAAGATGTATAGGGGCTTGAAAGAATACTTTTGATGGGATGGAATGAAGATAGACATAAAAGAGTTTGTATCTTGGTGCTTGGTATGCCAAAAAGTTAAGGTTAAAAGATAAAAGTAAAAGGGGATGTTTCATCCATTACCCAGACTAGAATGGGAATGGGAGAACATCACTATGGATTTTTTCATTGGACTACCCAAAACCTATAAAGTGTTTAATTATGTATGGGTGGTAGTCGATTTATTTACTAATTCATCACACTTTATCACTATTATAGAATACTTCTTTATGGATCATCTTTCCAGGATATACATTAAGGAAGTGGTAAGGTTGCATAGAGTACCACATTCTATTATATCAAATCAGGATTTGAGGTTTACCTAAAAGTTATGGAAAAGTCCTCAGTAATAAATTGATATAGAATTTAGTTTTAGCACTTCTTATCATCCTTAGAAATATGGTCAGTCTGAAATAAAAATTCAAACCCTAGAGGATATGTTGAGATATTTTTATATATATTTCAATGGTGGTTGGGATCAACACCTTCCTCTAGTTGAGTTTTCTTAAAATAACATCTTTTACTCAACCATTCATAAGGCACCTTATGAATCCCTTTATTGGAAGAAATGTAGATCTCCAACATGTTGGGATGAAGTTGGAGAAAGAAAGATATTGGGACCTAATATTTCTGAATAAATGTTCAAGAAGGTTAGAACCATTCAGCAACATATCAAGGAATCTCAAAGATGGTAGAAAAGTTATGCTGATAACCATCATCATGATCTAGAATTTGAAGTTTGTGAAAAGGTGTTTATACAAATCCCATCATAGAATAAATTAATGTGATTTTGGGAAAAAGGGAAACTAATCCCTATTTATATCGGTCCCTTTGAGATTCTTTATCATATCGGGATTGTAACCTATCATTTGACACTTCCTCAAAATCTCTCTCAAGTACTTGAGGTGTTCCATGTATATCTCCTAAGGAAGTACATACCTAAACCTTTATATGTACTGAACTCAGAGGTCATACCACTGGGGCATGATCTTTCTTATGAGGATCAACCTGTTGAAATTCAGGATTGTACAGAGAAATTTATACGAAATAAGACCACTCACCTGGTCACAGTTTTGTAGTGAAATTACCAGTTAGAGGAAGCTACGTGGGAACTTGAGGATATGGTAAATCACAAGTATCCTCATTTTTTACCCGAGTGATGAATTTTGAGGGTGAAGTTCATTTTAAGGGGGGTATAATTCAATACCTTGAGTTTTTATGGACATTTTTTTTGAATAAATTAAATTTTCATTTATGTATTTCAATGTACCAAGTCAAAAATTTATTTCACATGGAACAAACTTGGTGTATGTTATATGTAACATGAAATTGGTGCAACTTACATGGAACATTGACTTGGAATATGTTATACAAAACATCGACTTGGCATACATTACACGCAACCCTGATGTTTCTATAAAAAATCATTTTATTGTTATAATTATTTAAATGAGATAATTATAACCTACCTGTTAAAATTATTAATATAATTAGTAATAAATAATTTTAAAATAATTTTTATAATTTTTTATATAAATTAAACATATTGATAATGAAATATATGATTTTTGGTAAAGTTATTTTATGTTTAAAAATACTATTTTCTCGAATGAAATGCTTTTAATGTCATCCTATGGAAAAAAATTAATATTAGAAAAATTTAGAAATTTAATTTGATAAAATAAATTTCATTTTTAATTTATAATTTTTAAATTATCTTATGGTGAATTTGTGAGATTTTTCTAAGAAACTTCATTTTTGGATGAATAGTGAAAAATATCTGATTTTAATTCAAAACTGATTTTTTCATCTAATTTATTTATAATTTTAAATTATATTTTAATTTGGTTTAAAAGTTTAATTAGATTTTATTATTATAAATTAATCTAATTTGGGTAATTGGAACTAATTTCACATTTAAATTGGATGTAAAAACTCAGCATGCTTTTGATCATTTTTACTTTAAAACCCTGCATTATCGACCTAACTGTGAGATTAATTTTAAATTAATTTATTCCAATTATGTGATCGGAATTTGTAAAAACAGATTCCATATTTGGAATTAGAATAATTTATAATGTTTAATAAGGTCAACTTAGTTTTTGAACAAAAATATTAGTGAAAGTAATTAAAATTAATTACACCTATTAAGGTAAAATTAATCTTAACTAAGGACTAAAACTTAAATTTAAGACCCAAAATGACTTTTTTTAATAAAACAGGGAACATTAATGACTAAAGTCAGCAGAAATACATGAGTGAATCCATGAGGGGAAATTGTCCAGCCAGATTTGGTTGGAGTCGAAAGGGCCTGAGGCTTCTAGCTAATGGGCCACGTTGTTACCTACCATTTTGGTAAAGGAGAAGGTGCATAAAGAGAAGCATTGGAAAAGTGATAGAATTATCCTTATGATGATGCCAAATTACTGGAGCCCACTATCATTGTGGTGAATAGCATCGATAATGGTAAAACAGTCAGATTCAACAATGATATCACTCCAACCACATTCCAAGGCGAGAAACATACCAGAAAGGATGGCCATAGCCTCAGCCACAACAGGTTCCCAGAAATCTTGATGTGGTTCGTACTTTGCAGCAAGGATTTTCCCCAGATGATTTCGGGCTAGGAGGCCTAGGGAAATAATCCCATCCTTTGGGAGCGACGTTTCCACATTAATCTTAAGGGTCCCTTCCGTATGAGGATTCTAATGAGGGGGAAAGAAGAGGGTAGCACCTTGTGTAAAATTTCCATTGTGGTATTTCCAGCCCTCAATCCAAGAGGTGGCCCATTCAATCCAGAATTTGGGGGGTTTGTGAGCTTGATGACAAACGGAATCGTTGTGCCGAACCCAAATAATCCAAGCCAGAGTGAAAAGTGAACCTGAAGAAGCCGAGGAAAGAGAGGAGCACCAACACGTTAGAAGATTGGGAAGGTTAGAGTTCGAAGCCATTGAATCGGAAGAAGTTGGGCCCCATTTATTCTAAATTTTCTCATCTCCCAGGCAGTGAATGATGGCGTGCAAAGGAGTCTCTAGAATGTTCGGGAAGAAAGGGAAAGAAGCAGTATTAGCCATATGTCAGTACGCGAGGAGGCTCATGGTTGGGAGAGTACCCGTGCAGACCTGCCACCAAAATTGGCATATTTTAGGGGGAACGTTGAGCTTCCAAACCAAATTCCATGGTCCCTCATCTTGGCAAACTAAGTGGTTTCCAAGAGCCAGTCTGTTTCCAGACCTCACCGTGTATTCGCCCGAGGAATCATTGATCCAGAAAAGCTGGTCGAGGCCTGCATCAGGGACCCAGGGAATGCTAAGGATGATTCTTTGATCCCTTTCATTAAACCAGTCAAGGATTTTTTCCAGACAACACCCCTGTCCCTGGTCAGAAAGGAGGCATCTGACAGTGGCATTTTCAAGACCTGGTTGGATGGGGGATGTATCCCACATACCATCCTTATCGATAAGCCAAGGATCAGTCCAGATATTGACCGATGAGCCATACCTAATCCTCCAGCCTAGTCCTTTTTCTAGGAGATTTTTATCCCCCCAGATGCTTCTCCAAAGGAAGCTAGGATGGGGACCAAGAGAGGAAGCATGAAAGTCCATGTAGGGAAAGTACTTATCCCAGAGAACTTGTGCACAAAGAGATGATGGGTGGTTAAGACGACACCATCCTTGATTGGACAGAAGTGCATCATTGAAGAGACACAGATTCTGAGATCCCATCCCTCCCTCTGATTTGGGATTGCGGAGTTTCTCCCAGTCCATCCAGTGGGTCCGATTCCTTCCATCATTCTTCCCCCACTAGAAATTGGCAGTACGTGTGTGGATCTGGTTGACAATGAATGTTGAGAGATTAAACAGGTACATAAAGTAGCTGGGAATGGATTGAATAACAACTTTGATGAGGTTCTCTTTACCATCTTTAGGAATTCCTTTAGGGGACTAGCCTAGATTTTTTTTCTCGATCCTATCCACAAGAGATGTGAAGATTTCTTCTTTGGATTGGCCAATCACCATGGGAAGCCCAAGGTACTTCTGATGTTTTACAACCATATGGATTCCAATTGATGCACATATCTCATCCCTCGTAGAAAGAGGAACCCCAGCACTAAAAGAAATTTCAGAATTTCCATGATTGATCAATTGGCCAAATGCCCTTTCATACTATTGGATCGCATGGATGATCACCCAGAATTCATTAATTGTTGCTCTGGAAAACAGGACGCATTCGTCGGTGAATAAAATATGCGACACTAGTGGGATAACACGACATACCTTTTCTCCATGAATAGATTTAGAGGATGCAGCCCTAGAAATAAGATTAGAGAACACATCATCCACCAGGATGAAGAGAAAGGGGGAGAGGGGATCTCCCTGGCGAAGGCCTCGAGATGGGGAAAATCCTCTGGTGAGCTCCCCATTGACCTTGATTTTTAAGGAGATGGTCGAGATGCATTCCATGATCATATCTATCTATTTAGTGCAAAAACCCATTCTCAGCATGACTACATGAATGAAGTACCATTCCACTCTATCGTAGGCCTTGGTTATATCCAATTTCCAGGACATGGTTCCTATTTTTGCGGTGGAGCGTGATTTCATAGAATGGAACACTTCGTGGGCCACAATCGCATTATCAGTAATCAGTCTCTTGGCCATGAAAGCGCTTTGATTCTCAGAGATAATATCAGGTAGCCAAGGTCACAGCCGATTGACAAGGATCTTATAGAAGATTTTGTAAGAGACATTGCAAAGGATGATAGGTATAAAATAAGGTATCACCAGAGGTTTCTTGATTTTGGGGATGAGGACAAGGATAATTTCATTGATGTCAGCGATTCTAGTCTTCCCATCCCAGATATTTTTTATCATGGTGAAAATGTCAGGACCGATAATGTGCCAGTATTGTTTAAAGAAAAGGGCGTGGAACCCATCCAGTCCTGGGGCCTTAGTGGGATGAATTTGTTTTAGTGATAGGCATATCTCGTCATCTGTCACATCTTTGGTGAGCTGTCTATTGATCTCATCAGTGATCACGGGTCTGATACAATCTTACACCTTGGCAGACATGAAAGGGGTTACTGTAGTGAAGATGTTCTAGAAATAGTTTGTCAAGGCCTCGTGGATACCATTGGTGTTAGAAAATTTGCTTCCATTGGGTTGTAATATGAAATTAATAGTATTTTTCCTTCACTTGGCTAAAGATTTCTGGTGAAAAAACCGGGTATTAGCATCCCCATATTTAATGTCGTTCTCCCACGCCCGCATGGCCCAAAAAATTTCCTTGACACACAGGGCCGTGTCCATATCTCTTTGCGTGGCTCTAATCTTAGAGAGAATGAAATTAGATGTGGGTTGATTGAGGAGGTTTCTCAGTCTCTTTTCAAGGACACCACAGTGCTGGTTGGGGTGGCGGAATTTCTTGTTTCTCCAAGACCTCAGATCAAATGTGACCTGTTGGAGATTGAGGCAAACATCCACTTGATTGATTTTCCAGCTAGAAAGGATCACCTCTTTGCATTCCTGATCTTTTGACCAGAAGCTCTCAAATATGAAGGGTCTGCCAAGTTGTCTATTTCATTCTCCGTGAATGCAATAAATGAGAATTGGATAGTGGTCCAAGCAGTTAAGGGCCATTTGGCCAATATGAAACATGCTGAATAGATTAATCCAATCAGAAGAGCCCAAAAATCTATCAAGGTGCTCAGTGACGCGGGTGCCTTCAGAATTGCCACGAAACCAAGTAAAAGGATTACCTGTATACCCCATATCGACCAAGTCCACCCTAGAGACCACGTCCTTTAAGTTTGACATTGAAGCTGAGGGTCGAATGATTCCGCCCCTCTTTTCCTTATGGAACATAATTTCATTTAAATCTCCTCTGAAGAGGATAAGGCTCAGTAATTCATGTCTCAGCTTGAACAGAAGATCCCATGACTTCACCTTATCATTATGGGATGGCCAAACATAGAATCCCACAAAGGTCCCGGGTGGGTGAGAGTCTGTTTGGATAGTTGATGCCACATGGTGCGAGGAGAAAGACAATATTTTTATGTCGATAGTGTCCTTCCAGAGGAGACAGAGGCCCCCAGCATGGCCTTGTCTGGGCACTAGAAAACAGCCTTGGAAGCCGCACTTCAGAGCAATACCATTGGTGTTCTTGTTTTTCAGTATGGTTCCGGATAGGAAAACCATATCGGGGTGACTTTGAGCGCAATTGCACTGAAGCATGCGAACCGTTCGTGGGTTTCCAAGCCCACGACAATTCCAACATAAGGCAATCATTACTCTAGGCGGGGCTGGGTCTCGCCCGCCACCGCCTTTGGTTTCTCCAGACTTGTTTCTCCACTTTTCGTTTTCCATATTTTGGTGGGATTCCTCCCTGGGTGGCCTATTTCGTTATGTCTTTTCCTGACCCCGGGTTTAGGGTCTTCCATAGGACCATCACTCTCTCCTCGTTGTACCCTTTTCCATGTTCGACGGGTAATTGGGCCCAGTAATGAAGTCCCCGTCATTCCATGGGCCTCCATTATTAGAGCGCCTGCTGCAGTCGATTGTGGGTCAAGGTCCGGATCTAGTGGTTCGATGTGCATCAGCATTGGCTTTGAATAGTGTATTGGTGGTTTGATGGGTACACCTAACTTGTTTTAAAAAATACCAAGTGAGTCCTTTCCCTTCCCTATAAAATTACACCACCTCTCCCTCTTCTTCACACATCTCAAACCATTTAGGTTTATCTAATATCTTCCCAATAAAATTCCCAACTTACATCAATTCCTACTAGAAGCCTCTCCTTTGGTAGAAAGCTATCCAAGGAAGCCTTTTGGCACAAACCAAAAGTAGCTACTCGATTAAGAGGTAATGTCTTCTCTCAAGATCCTTTATTTTATTTTACTTATCCACCCCTCCACTATATTTATTCCATTATTGTATAAAAAACCAATATCCTAAATATAAAATGATTTTTTATACTAAGGGTTCAACCTACACTTACACACACCTCCATCTAATGGGTAACAAACATACTATTTATGTGTACGATGAACAATCACCTCACAAAATGATGATTATTCATTTTTCTTTTACCACCTCTCATGGTAGAAATTATGATGAACACTATATTTATATATGTTATATATTATATTTTTTAGGACTTTAATCTTATATATTTTTTTAAAACACATATTTTTTACTTTCCATTTGGTGTAAATACGCTAATTTTGTTTGAGAAAGTGTGGATTACCACCCCCTCAAAGCGATGTGATTCATTCACACACTACATGGAATGTATTAAAAATTGGTTTAGTTAACTTATTTGATATATATATAATTATAATGCTACTATAATGATATTGTATACATATATACATATAGGTCATTTTCTTTCTTTCTTTATATAAGACAATAAAAATGGAAACAACGTTCATGCGTACGTATGACTTACCGTCTCCATGAATGATGTATTTCATTTAATAATTATATATTATATATATTATTATAATATAAATATAATGAATATAAATTATTTTTATATCATGGTTTAAATTTTGGAATCATGATATAAGTATAAGGACCAAATATATAACAAATTAAGATACATTCGAAGAACAAAGCAAATATTATCTGAAGTGAAACCTTAACATAGGATGGTTTACAAGTGGGTAATATAAGGTCATAATAAAACCATATACAGTATTAGATATAAAAATATTGTTCTTTAAAATATGTATAATAAATTTATATTTATTATATAGGCGGTTTGAATGAGTACAGAGAGATTCAAGAACCATTGTAAGGGGATTTCATCTCACTTTTTATTTCCATGAGATACATGCTTTAGTCACCACCCATTACTTTTTTGTCATGTATGTACTGCCCATGAATGTATTATATGTCTCTTATAATTAAATTTATGGTTATTCTCATATCAATTCTAGGATATTTCTTTCATGGTTTTAAGTTTCAAAAGTTACCTAATCAGTAAAATAGTTTTATCTCAATATTCCTTCTTTGAGACTCATGTTTTGTAATGAACATAAATTATTTTTCAAGGTGTATATAAGTCCATTTAATATGTAATATCATGAATTTAATTATTTTAATGATATTTTAGGCTTCATTTAATTTCCTTTTCTTACATACGGAGTATGATCCCAAGTTACCAAGTGATAAGAGTTTATTGAAAAAATCTCATCGCTTTTCAAGATTGTTTATGATTATGATTAAATTAATGAAATATCATGATCTATATCTCAATAACACCTGTGAATTTTATTCTATTATTTCTATTCAAGATATCCTCATGTATTAGTACCATTTCCCCTATTTTTTACTTAAGATTATTTTTAATTAAAATTAGACCGTCTCTCTCTTCAGTCGGAAATCTATTGTATTCAAAAAACATGTTTTCAAAAATGTTTTCAAAATATATTTGAAGACCATTTTCAAGGAAAAAGGATTTTAAAAACGTTTTATGCTTTTCAATGCTTCCTTTATAATTTTTCAAAGTTGTTTTCAAAGAAAAATATTTTCAGAAGGTTTTATGTTTTAAAAAATGATTTTCAATAAAGAAAGGATATTTTCCTCAAGAAATGTATTTAAAAGATATTTTAAAATTATTTACCATCTAAGATAACATCCATTAGTGTTACCCATTCATTTATGGGGAAATTATTCAATGTTTCCATTCATATTATTTCTCTAAATGGATTATGTTTTGATGGCATGATGTTTATGAAACCCATTTCTATTTCATGGGTTATATGCTTTTGAAACCCACTTCATTTCACGAGTTATGTTTATAATGAAATGATTTTGAAACATGTCACTTTACACGGGTTATGATACGATCACATGTTTATAATACCCATTTCATTTTACAGTTTATGAAAGAGTTATTTATGATCTTATGTCACATGTATGTATGATTTCACTATGAAATGGATGGGACCTATATCTCCCTAAAATTATTTGGGTAAAGATTTATATCTCATGAGATAAACTAAGATGGTCTTGGTAGTGAACCTTGACTATTAAGATGTCCATAGGAGTGAACCATGACTACTAAGATGGTATGAGGAGTGAAATCACGCTACTAAGATGGCCATGGGAGTGAACCATGACTACCAAGATGGTATGGGGAGTGAGCCCATACTACCAAGATGGTATTGGCCGCAATGCCTTGGATACTATGGAAATTATATTATATGTTTATGTGTCTTACACAATTCCATGTTTTATTCCTATGTTATGATTTCATGGATAATGTTATTTATTTCCTCATGATTCATGTATTATGAACTTCAAAGATTTATGACATGATTCATGTATATGATATTTGATATGAAGGATATGATCTTTTATTTTCATGATCACATTCTGATACCATTATGCTCAGGATTATGCTTACATATCTCCCTTTTTTACCCTTATTGAGCATTTTATCTCACCACTTTTTATGTTTCCTTCCCTAGGATATGAAGATATGTGTTATTTTTGATACTTCTAAGAAGGGTTCTGGTCAAGAAGAACCTAGTGGGAGATAATGTAGATCACTTATGTATCAATTTTTATGTTTCCATGTTTCCAAAGGCACTAGACTATTATGGACTTTGGGAGTATGTTTGTATAATATTTTAAGTATTCTACAAAAGTGATGTAATGTTAATGTATGAAAAGAGAGGGTAACTATATTAAAAGACCATAAAATTCCAATTAAAATAGTTATAATAATTTCTAGGATGAAAACCCACAAAAGGGGACCTTGGAAAAAAGTTGAGTCCCAGCTTCCTAGATATGCACTTTGCATGATATAGGTAGAATCAAGGAGTTAAAATTTAAAATGAATAAAACTTATTAGGTAAAAAACTAAAAAGGGGCGGTCTAATAAAAATACATGTCTTGATTGCTAAGTATTATTTACATTAGACTTAGGAAAATCTTAGAGCGATGAGATAAAAGACATAAAGTTTGTCGGGTCCATCATGTGACTCTAGAAATAGTAAAACTATGATCACTCTGTACCATAACCTAGAAAAAAATTAGAACATTATCTTATCCCAAATTTCCTTATATGTGAAAAGAAGGAATAAATGAATAATCAATCAAGAATAAATTTTCACTCATTTATAATATAAAAAAGTCAATGTAGAATCTACAAGTTGAGGTATCTATGTTTTTCTTTGAAAGAGGCCTTCAATATTAATCTTTAGTTGTTTGGTTAGTGTTAGAGCCTCATCAATGTTCTGTTGTAGTCTGGACATATCTATAACTTCATACTTCTTATAAATATGAATATCTTCCCTTCTCGTGGTTACAACACCTTCCCCCCAAGTTTGAATGTCCTCTAGTGATTGATGAAGATGTAAATTCTCCCTATAGGAAACATCCAACATTTTAAAGTAATATCATTTAAAGAGACTTCTATCCATTTCAATGTTGTCATTCTTCCAACTACACTTTATGATTTAGCTCCACTTGAGACAACGTGTCTCATATTTTGTTATATTTTTTGATTAATCACACCTTAGTTAATAGCTCTTATGACCTATGCTCTTGATATCATAATTGAATGATCTATTTTACAATATAGTGAACCACATAGTAGTCAAAACCAACATACCCCAATTTGGTAAACATGACCAAGAGTTGGTAAAGGTGAGAAGTCATATCTTTAATCGGCATATCCAAAATTTGATTCCATATATCTTTCCAAATAAATAGAAAATATACCTAAAAAGAATTCTGGGCCTCCTAGTTTTCCTTAGGACCATTCTCATGATGAGACACATACTATGAAATTAAATCACTAAAGTAAGAATCCTATGTTGTTTTTTCTCGGGTAACATTAGCCTCTCTTTGTGTTGTGAGTTGAATCAAAGTTGAGTCTTCCTTTCCAAGATCAACTATTGATGTTGATGGCACTAAAATACAAATGGATTTTGTCATAAACATTTTAAGGAAATCAAGGCAAGGGAAGAGGCACAATAAAAGAATCTAAAAATACTCACTTTTGATGGATCAACCACTTGGTTTGAGTATCCCCTAGAATCCCCAGCCTCATCAGGTTGAATGAGTATTTATTAAGGTGGAGAACCTTATTGATTCTTCCTAGTACCCAGGGTAGAAGGATAATGGAAATATACTGCTTCAAGATCCTAAAATTTCATTTCTTCCATTACAAGAACATAGGGAGTCTTAGTGCTTTGTTGTTGGATCTCCTTAGAAATATTTTTTGTTGATAAATTTTTACTAGTCAGGGGTATTGATTAATACATTAGACTAAATAAGGTTAGTCATGTGTAAAAAAAGGAAACTCATGTCCATCCAAATTCCTATTTAAGTGCCCAAACTCCTCTAGAGATATGGGGATATCAATATGTTTGAAAATATCTTCTATTTTCATTACTTCATTATATGACACCTCAAGTCTCACAATATCCTCACCAGTAGGGACATGTGAGTCATCTGGTCTAGGATCCAAATCTATCACATCCAATCCACCAACTATTTTTTGACAAGAAAAACCTTTTCAGGTCCCACTGAATTGGGATCACCATCAAAACCTTCATTGGAGGTCCAAGATCCTGATCATCCCCTTCTAGGATAGTAACAAGGACAAAAATGATTATTACTAGTTCCTCCAATATATGTAGTGGATCTGAAATATCATGGAGAGGATAGTCAGAAATTGATACATGATAAACTATTATGAATAATTGAAATTACCAGGGTTCTTTACTACCTCTATAAAAACTAGAGAAGGTGGGGTCTATGTCCTTGGCATCTCCCCCATGGAAGGTGCAAAATCATCAGCAATAATCTTCACTTCACCTAGAGGATCTTCTCTATATAATTTGATAGAAGAGAGAGAATAATATTCTATAATCCGTAAACATGATTAGATGCATAATTTTCATAGATCAAGAAAAATTTATGTTATAATTTTTTTCCAACTAATGACATGTCTAGATAATAATTTTTAAATTTTATGATGTTTCACCTCATATGGTTAGAGACTAGCACTTGCCTCTTCAAATATAGGAAATGGGGGATGAAGTCGAGGATGTTCTCACCCAATTTCCTCCTCCATAAGTCTTTGACATAGGGATGATTCTACTGGATCATAAGGAGTAGATTTTCCATCCCTAATAGGGGTGCCCGACAAAGTATATATTGGTGATGCTAGTTCTAGCGACTCATCCTCTTACCTTTGCAAATCAAAGTTATATTTTTTTCCTCATAAACAACCCATAGTTCACAAAAAATGGTATGGGGGGGGGGAGGGAAGAAGGATTACATATTAAATATTAACAAATTCATCCCATTCATCATTAGGTCAATCAAACACCCCTTTAAATGTTCCCTGAATCATCATGTTGATCACCCGTTTTATAGCGGGAATCTAGTCATCAGTGGAATATATGAGAGTTTAAAATTCCTAGGCATACTCTCCCAGATCGGTAGGATTGATATTGTAATATATGTCATAGGGTTCCTAAATATCTCCAAGTAGTGGAATATTCATTCCATCTTGAAGAAAAACTCACAAATTCTTAATATTAAAGGGATTGTCTTGATAAAATTGATCCACCTTAGGCCACAAAAAATTTTATGTTTATATGAATGGTTGTGAATAAGACTCATAATCTATCGAATTTATAGGATTTTTAGAATTTACCACCCTGATAAAAGGATGGGAAATTGGATCCCATGTTTCCTCCTGATGATGATGATTGGATCGTCTTGGATTAGCCTAAACTGGTACAACCCTTTTAATACTAGATTGATAATTGATTCAAACCTAAGGTTATTTGGGAGATCTCATAGATTCATCACTATCACTTTTTGTATCTATACAATCCTTCTTTCTATGTTTACCTTATCCAATAGTTATTACAAATTCAACTCGGGGGATGATCTTCTCCAGCACCCATTGAGGATATGAAGATATCTAGGTATTAGTGTACCCAAGAGTCAACCCAGTAGAGGTAACCAATGGAGGTATCCTAATTGCCGCCTGAGATAATTCCTGATCCTTGAGATCCTAGAACTGACAAGATAACATCATGTTCTTCTCTGTTCAAACATGTGTAGGAGGGTAATAATCAGTTGTTATAGGTATTTGAATTAATGTGAAAATATATAGGGCATGTAGGCTTCACAGATAATTTTTCTATCAATCCTTGTTTCCAACACACAATCCATAAAAGATATCATATATGACCACATATCATCATAACCAAGTCTATTATTGGTGATTATCCCAATGGGTGGATCCCCATATGGGAAGAAGTTAAATTCTCTAGATAGGTTCAGATTACTCAGAGCTACCTCATGTTTTAAATATGAAGGATGGATGTCATATATAACTTGAAAAAACTATCACAATTGGAATCTAGGAATTCTAAACATGCTCCACACAACATAAGTTCTAAAGTGTGCTACGATCTATCCACATAGCACTTAGAATGGACCTAAAATTCATAAGGGATCCTTAACCATGTAAACCTGTAGTAGGATTCAGTGGATCTTTTCCAAAATAGAGGATTACAACCTTATGTGTTTCAATTCTTCTAACTTGTCTACTATAGATAATTTCCCCAGCCTCACACCACCATCGGTGTAGAGACCCCGACCCCAGTGGCCCAGATTTGGTTTTTGGATTTATTATATTGGTATGATTACAAGTAAGTCACATCCTAAAGGAATGAATAGTTTAGTAGTTTTGGAAAACTATATACAAACATAATATTTACATTACAACTTTAATAGAAAATACAATATATCAATTCCATTGGAAACATCCATAACTCCTAGATTATCCCTACAAGTCATTCATAACAATATCCATCATCAAAAACTAGGGAAAAATAAAACATAAGAAAGGGGTGACCTCATATTCTTAGTAAGGGTAAGTAATACAACAGAATTTATCATCAACATAAACATTAGGCATGATGAATAACTAAAAACACATGTATTTTAAAAAAACTTGAGCATAATATCGTAGGAATGAAAGCTGAGTAAATAAATTCATACAACTGATCATATAAGAATGAACCTTAATCATGGATATTCTATAAGTCAAATATCACATGTTTTATCAGTTACTAATATCATAATTAGAGAATTCATAATTCTATACATCTGAAACATATCGTCAAGGCCTCGAACAAGATGTTTGAAAATACTAGGGTAAAGCCTCATCCAAAACTCAATTCTATTTTGTCTCATGAGACATACTGATGCATCATGGGGATATAGAGGGACCACCCATCACTTTATAAGTCCAATTAATTCATCATATTAATGGGGATAAACATAAAAAACATGAACATATGATATGTAAATAACTTTCCCCAATCTGTAAATATAATCATTAAACAAACTGAGTAGCATGGTGAATGGTATTAAGATAGAACATCCATAGTAAAACTGGTCATAAACTATTTAATAACATATGTTAGATGAAAATAATAATATATAAATATAAATAAATCATAAAATTCAATAGAGGTTTTGAAATATATGAAAATACTCTAATAAAATCATCGATGAATTCTTGAGAGAAATACACCTTTTACTTTGCAAAGAAGGGTACTTTGGGAAATATTAATTATAGTTGTCATAATTGTTTATATAAAAACAGTAATTAAAAAATATAGTTTTACATGAAAAAATTATTTATTTTAGAAAAAAATGATGTCTTAAAACATATTATGGATGGTACTTGAAAATGGGTAAGAAATCGAGACGTTCCCTTTAATCGGTCTTGAGTATCAGGAAGAAATGAGAAGGGAACCTTGAAAAACATTTATTATCCCATAAAAGATTGATTAATTTATCTAGATATATTATTTTGGAACATATATATATATAATTTATAATATTTATATAAAAATAATGAATAATTACATTGGTGTATAGAGGGATAAATCATAACCCGAATGAAAATGGAGGTTCGGGAAGAAAACCCTTACCTTATGTCCAAATGTGTTCTTCACTTGAAATTAAAATCTTGTATAATAATTAATTAATTAATTAATTAAGAAAATTATATAAATTTATTTTAGTATATTATAATTTTATTAAGTTCATTTATGGCCTTTTTGATGAGTTATAAGATACAATTTTATTGCCCGGGAGAATTTGTTTCCTTGGTTTTCAGGATCAATATACTTGTATATGAGTGTGTAAGTTCATGTAGAATGGGTATAATTATACCGAATTGAATTTATATGATATTAATTAAAATCTTGAAGTTTAAATGGTTATATGTATCATTTGGTTATATGGTATGACGATGAATCATTAGATAATACACTTAGTGACAATCATTTGCATTATTACGACGATTATTGATCACAACGAACTCATTTTGTTTTATCATTTAGTATTATGTAAATATGTTACTTAAATAATATAATAAAGGTTTTAATACATACATTATAGTCTGTTTTAAGCATAAAAAAGGTCTCATTACCATCCTTGAAGGATAAATTGAAGAATAAAAATCCCTCATTCCTGAAGATTCTAAATCAACACCTCTGAGACGATGATTTCATTTTTTAAATAAAAGAGAGGGAGAAAGGAGTTTGAGTAATTATATTCCATTAACATGATATAATTAAAGTATATATATGATATTAGAGTTATCATGTTCATTCAGACAGATTTGGTGAGGAGATAATAAGAAAAAAAATTGAAATGAAATTAAAAGAAAAAGGAAGAGGGTTTACCTCTTTAATTATCCTCCTTGAGAATCTCCTTAGAGGAAGGGGTTTTGGTATTTTGGAAAGATCAAGAGCTCCTAGATGTGGTGATAGAATAGGTAAGATGATTTGGACAGAATTTTGATAAGCTTAAAGGCTTATAGGTGTGAGGAGAGGAGGAGGCGAGGGGTGGTATTTATAGTAGAGGAGATGGATGATTTCTCATTATTTTATTCATTATTTTATTATTTTGTTCAAGACAAACAATAGTGTTGATTATTATGACTAAATTTAGTAATAATTTCATGTGAGTTAAAACCAAGGGTGATTTTATCATCCAAACATCACCTATGACTCAATAAATCATGTATTTATCATTTATCGCAAATTATCTTATTTTACTATTAACAAAAAATTAATGTATTTTAGAAAAATATCAAAAATTAACCCTGACCATTTTTCAACATTTATAATTAAAAAATAAACTCTATTTTATGAAAATAATTTTCTAAATATGAGAAATTTAATTTTTAATTAAAATCATCATTTACTCGAAAAACATAGTTTTTAAAATTATAACTGATTTTATAACACTCTGAAAAATTAACTAAGGTCTCATTAAATTATACTAAAACCATAAGACATAAAAATATCAATTTATGAATACATTTTATGAAAATTAATTTTATTTTAAATCATTTTATTAATTATAAAATTGTAATTAAATATTTATGACTTATAAAAATACAAACACTTAATTTAACAATTTGTTAAATATTCATTTACTTATAATATGATATAATTATATGATAATTTCATTTATAATATGCATAAATTTTATTTATACTTTCATGGGTGATGGTACTATTTATTATTCTGATTTACTATTTATAAGAGTCGTATTAATATTCCTAAGGTCAAGTTACTATTTCATCGGTATAAGTTCCTTAACTTGTAGAAATATCTCTTATTTCATTCATTCTTCATTTATGATGTTTGTATTGTGTTATATAAGTGATTTTATGTGATATATACTATATGAAATAAACATAAGAAGGTAAATATCATTAATATAATTCTGGGTTTTTACAATTGGATTCATGAACCAGTGACATGCAGGTACTCTACATATCACTAGAAATTCAACAAGGTGGGTTTTAGAAGACACTTTGGACTTGATTGTATACCACCACTTGTTATATTTTCCTTTCTCCAATATTTTACAATATTTTATAGGGAATCCCCAATTTTCTATAAAAGGACACCCTTTTGGATTCTAACACTTTGGTCCCTATCCTTTGGGATCTAAGAAAACATTGATCCATGCTTCAGGTTGAACATCACCCCTTGGGAGTGGGTCTTTCTCTACGAACTTCTAGGTTATTTTTAATAACTCATGATCCAAGGAGGGTGTTCATTCCACATACTCCCATGTTAACTTGTGGGATGAACTCATCACATATATCTCTAATAATGGACACTCTTGATATCTTGTAAACATCCCATAAACTAATGAAAAATTCTCGATGCATCATATGGAAAGTATTAGTCTATAGGATCCATCGGCTGAGTAACACCAGGATTATGTTCGGTTTTTTATATATGTACATTACCAAAAACCAAGTAGCTTCATAAATACTGATCACTTTCAAATATACTTCAATCTTATTACAATTTTTATTCACCCAATATGCCCACTCCCACTCTATTTTAACTCCCATCCCAATATTCCTTCTGACCCTTCAATTGGTCTATCATGGAAGCATGAAATATGGTGGAGTAACAATGTGATTTAATCTTAGGAGTGTGGGAATTTACATCCAGATAACTTGTGCTATGGTACATGAGACATACAGTGGGTTCTATTCCCTCATTAATGTACAAACCTTTATAGGAGATGTTGGAAGTGGTGAAGTTCATATATTCCTTAAACCAGAAGTATGAAATATAATTCTTCATCCTTGGGATAATTATGTCCTTCAATAGCCCGTGTTCATAGTGTGTTAATTATTTGCTCTCAGAATACTTGAGATAATACTTTTTAGATGATTTTCGGGATCTATAAGGTTATATTTATATACTTATCATCATCATATTTAACAACAATAATATTTCTATAATCATCCTTGAAGGTGGTGTATAAAAAAATTATGTTTTTTTTGGAGTTGGTGAACCAACCATATTGTGAATAACATTTTCATTTTAGATTCAAATATAGGGAGTGTAGAAGATGAATATTCCACCATAAAAAGAACATATAATTATATTTAAGATACCGATGTTATTATGTCTTTGTGGATGAAAAAAACATGGGGTGGTAGAAAAATAATAAAATTAAAAGAAGTTTAGTTGCGAATTTACCTCTTCCTTTGGATGTATCCTCATTGGATACCCATTAAGGGTCCATGAAATGGTCTTTTATGAGACCAAGGTTTCTAGGTATTTAGGGAGAGATATGAGGAGATATTTGGGAAGAGTTTGGGTAATCTCTTAGGATTAAAAGGTGTTATTGTTGGAGACAATAATTTTCATAGCTAGAAACATAGTGTTTTTTGTGTTTGTTTTCAATCCACACTAGGCTTTCTCAAAGAGTTTGCAATTAAAGTGATCTTACAATGTATATGGATTCAATGTTGAAGGTGGAATCATTTCCCAGTGTTTTCCAAATTATTGGAGCTCAAAATCAGGAGGATGGAGTAAGCTTTTCAAAAGGTGGTTTTCTAAGACTAATACATACAAAAATGGTAAAGGTGTGGATTTCATGAAGATTATAGTTTCATTATGGTATGGATATTTACAAATTCATTGAGTTTCATAAAGGTGTGGGTTATCATGAATGTATGATGAAAATATGGTGTTCTCATGACTATGAGAATAATCGTTAATGCATGTTCAGAAGGTTATATCTACATGTAAATAAGAAGCTTCATGAATGGGAAAATTTCACTGAATCTTCGCAAATAAAGGATCTTCATGAATATGAATTTGGAGGTTCACAAATAGGATTCTAGGATATTGGAAGCTTCATGAAGGGAAAATTATATAAATATAAATCCACACACACTTAATTTTACACAAAGAGAATTTGAGAAATAGTTGAATTTCTCTAAATTCATGAAAGTTGGGAGATTCAAAGATAAGGAATTCTGTGCGAGCTTGAGCATTACAAAAATACTGGTTAAGTTTTGATTGGAGCTAAGGATTTGTAGAAAAGTGATTTTCGTGAAGACTGGGAGTTTCATAAAGACTTAGGGTTCTATGAAGGCTATGAGCTTCATAGAGGTTGGGAGATTCGAGAAGGTGTGTGGGTTTTCGAACTCTATAATTTATTTGAAATATAAAGGGAGGTTATGAAAATTCTAAGATCTTCATGAATAGTAGTTTTGAATATTTGGTTTAAATGAACAATGATTTCAAGTGCATCAACTCAGGACTACGGTACAAGAAGAGTCTTGTGTTAATCAGGAAAAAATACTTAAAATACCAATATACTAAGTCAACCTTCATGTTGTTAAATTGAGTAAGACTTCACCCAAGGAAGTGAGCTAGGGGGATTCGATGGAAGTGTTCTGAGGGAGGTAGTGTGCCTTACACATAGTGATTGTGTCTGATACTCTATAATCCACAATAACTAGTGAAGATTAGTGAATTTAGGTATGATCAACACACTATCAATGTATACTCCTTAGAATATCCCTTAGTGGTGAACTAAGTAAAACTGATGTGTTTTCTCTCTTCATATAAATGTTTCATAATTGCACAATTCAATCAGACATGTTTTAAAAGTTTCTACCAATGTTGAAACATGATCTTCCAATTTAAAAGAAAACTTGACACCCTAATTCACCCCTTCTTTCTTAGGGATCTCTAGGGTCATACAAGTGGTATTAGAGCATATAGGTTATTAGAGATAAATATATCCTATGTAGTTCTCATGGAGAATTTAGTGAATATTAGGGGAGTCCCCCTCTTTGATGGAAAATAATTCTAGATTTGGATGAATACAAATAATATCTCATTTGATATCATTTAGTATGGAAGTTCTTTTTTTCCATAGCGCAAAGGATTCAGATCACTAATGCAACAATTATTTCGATGACTAAAACATATAGGAAAATGTTTGATGTAGATTACAAATCTCAAAATGATCTTACTATAACACTTTCTAATCAAATCTATTTGAAGGTGATGAGTTTTACTACAACCAAGTCCATGTGAGGGAAATTGGAATATATATATGAAGGATATAACAAATTAAAATAGGCCAAACTTCAAGTCTTTCACAATCAGTTAGATGATCTAAAAATGCATTCATATGAAAATGATAATAGATTCTTTAATTGCATAAATGAAGTTTTTGAATCTATTTGATGACTTAGGGAAGAAATTAAGGATATTATCATTATGAATAAAATCCTAAGAAGGATACCACATTTTTATAATTCAAAAGTGTCAACCCTTGAGGAAAGAGATCTATTTAATATTTCTTTTTAAGATCTTCTAAGTAGTCTGGTGGATTATGAAATAAGTGTCAAACTAGAAGATGCAACAACTTGAGTAAACAAGGAAATGAAATTAAAATCCATGGAAAAACTTGAGATTTAAATATTTAATGTTGATTAAGATGATGAGGAAGATAAAATTATTTCTATTTTTTCTAATAAATTCAATAATGGGAAAGGGATATTTTAAGGAAAGATTCCTCTGTTTTGTTTTTGATGTGGTAGAGTTGGGAACATTGTCGTTTGGTGCTCAAGGAAGTTTGATGATGAAGAAAGTGAAGAAGGAATCATGAAAAATCCTAAAAAAGGTTCCCTCAAAATATTGGTTTCAAATAAAGAAAGAAATTATAGAGAAATATCTTCAACTATAAAGAATAGAAATATGATAATTTTTTTTGGAGGGTGTGGAACCAGAGTTTAAATCAGAACCCGAAGTATCCATGATGGCTATAGTTGAAAAGGTAGAACCTAAAAAATATGAAGATAATTAGTTTATTTGTGTTTTTATCTCAATATTTAACTTTAGAGTTTTCTTGATGAGCATGAAATTCAAAGAAAGAAAAATAGAAAGATGGGTACTGTGCTAAAAGAGTCATCAAAGTATGTTGATCGTCTTGAAGTAGAAATTGATTGACTGGAAGGAGGGGAAGAAGAAAATTTAATAAATCTTAAAAGATTTGAAAAAGTTGTAGATTTTAATATTAGGATTGAATATATGGAAAAATTAATTAATGAACTTACATCGATACTATATGATATGGCTAAGATAGTTGAGGGAATTGAAGAAGAAGTTGTTACTCTAATGAGTAAACTGGAAACTAAATCCAAATCAAGGAAAATAAATAAGAAATTATAGTTTGAAATATTCTCAGATGAATTGGTTTTAGAAAGAGATAAACATAGTTCTAAATTATTAGATAAGGTCTTGAATGATCAGTGATCCATATGTATAGGAAAAAGTGGAATTGGTTGTGATATATAAGAAAAAAAAGTCTAGAAACGGGATGAGCCAAAATAAAGGGAAGTAAAAAGTTGAATATATAAAAAAGGAGTGTTATTTCCTAAAAAATAAATATTTTAACCAAATAGAAAATAGATATGAAAATAATCCTCATGTTTCTAGGGAGGATCACTAGTCAAATACATTTAGAAATTAAGGGGACATTTGGAGGAATGTAAGTGAGAATATTTTTCCCTTTATGAAGTGTCAATTTTGTGGCTTTCTGGGACATACCATGTCTTACTGTGAAGAGTAAAGGAGATATCTAAATAGGGAAGAAATATTTTCTATGGATATTATTTTCACTATTCTAACTATGACTATAAATATATTCATTTCAGGTAGAGGAAATGTGGGAACAATAGCTATATAACTCTGAGGCAAGTCAATACCCATCAACCAAGCATAATTACCCTTGAAAATATGTATTCCCATCTATAAAAATAATATGAGTATGATGAAACCATGCATATTAAAAATATATTGTCAATGGCATCTTTTTCCTCTACTAAATCAGGTATCTCATGGAAGGAAAAGAAGAAAATAGAAAAATCCAACCTTATATAAATAACCCTCAAATCTACAAAGAATAGTAGAACTTGAATTCTTGATAACAAATACTCATCCCACATGACAAATATCACATATTTGTTGAATAATGATAAGAAAAGGGTTGATGAAATAGTGATATTTGGAAATGATAGTTCTTAAAATATCAAATGTAGTGGAAATACATAACTAGAAAATGATAATCTAATGAAAATTAAAGTTCTCTATAGAGACGATCTGCATCAAAATCTTACGAGTGTGAGTCACATATATGACTCAGGGCTGGTAGTGAAATTGAATCAGAAGGGGTGAAATATAAAAGGAAATAAAGGTAATTATCTCATGAAAAGATTAAGAATAGATAAAAATTTATACCAGGTTGATAGTAAAGAGAACACTTGTTACTTAGCAATTGAAGAATAAAAAAACTTATGGCATTGAAGGTTGGGTCACGTTAATTAGAAGAGCATGGAATACATATCTAAGATTAAGATATTTGTTAAAATTCCCAATATGTAGTGTTATTTAGAAAATAAATGTGATTCATGCATGCGAGGAAAGATTTTTGAGAGTTCATATCAACCGAAGAACAAAAGGGCATTGAATCATCTTGATCTCATCCACACAGACATATGTGGTCCAATGAATGTGGATGGAATATATGGAGAGAGGTAATTGATTATGTTTATTGATGATTATAGTAGAATGGATTATGTTATGTTTATCTAAAATAAATGAAAAGTTATTGATTACATGAAGAGTTAGCATCAAAGATATAAGAATGAAACTAACCGCACAATCAATATTCTATGATCTAACAGTGGAGGAGAATACACAAAAATTGAATTTGAAAATTTCCTAAAAAAATATTAGATAAGTCATGAGGTTTATTTTGTGAGAACCCCTCCACAAAATGGGGTCATTGAATATAGAAATTAAAAGGTGAA
This sequence comes from Viscum album, assembly GCA_963277665.1. Classification (NCBI taxonomy): domain Eukaryota; kingdom Viridiplantae; phylum Streptophyta; class Magnoliopsida; order Santalales; family Viscaceae; genus Viscum; species Viscum album. Next base: position 1,843,203,672 of record OY728129.1, on the reverse strand, counting down.
AAATATTTATAGAACTATTCTAATTGAGAGTTGTGTTTCTCATCATTACTAGAAAGAGGCTGTTCAAGTAGCAGTGTACACTCAAAATTAAACAGGTCTTTTTTAGGAGAAACCAAGACACCATATGAGATATGGTATGGAAAGAATATCTATATGAATTATTTTATTATTTTTGGAAGTAAATGTTTCAAATGAAATAAATAAGGCAATCAAGGTAAGTATAGTGATGCTACAGATGAGGAAATATTCCTTGGATATTCAATGAAGAGTAAATCCTACAAATGTTACAATAATAATCTCAAAAATATTATAGAAAGAAATGATGTCAATATCATTTAGGATAAAACCATAAATACCTTGAGAATATCATATGTTGATATGATCGAAGATGAAGAATAAAGTGGAAAAGAGACATATTCAAATGAAAAAATAGTGGAAGGATTACAAAACATTCAGGGACCACAAAATTAGTATGATTTAGAAGAATAATCATAAGAGGAAACCATTATAGAAGAGAAATCCATAGAACCTCACAATAGAAATAGATGAGTATAAATTGATCAATCCAATAGCATTGGGGATTGTAACACACCTACACAGATAAGGAGAATGAGAAATTAAGAACATTCTACCTTCCTATCAATTGTGGAACCAACCTCATTTGAAGAAGTAGTGAAGGGTGAACCAGGTTTAAGAATTTGAATGATGAACTGGATTAGATTGAAAATAACTAGACATGGGATCCTATTAAGAGACCATAAAATCACAATGTGGTTGGAACAATGTTGATCTTCAATTTTTTTTTATGATCATGGAAATGTGATCAGAAACAAGGCATGCTTGGTGTATAAAGGCTATGCACAGATTGAAGGCATTGATGTTGAAGAAACATTTTCTCCAATATCTATACTATATTCAACCAAGATCTTCCATTCAATATAAATTCAAATATGGTACAAAGTTTATCAAATGTATGTCAAAATAGAATTCTTAAATGGAGTTCTTGAATAATAAGTATACATTAAACAACTAGTGGGATTTCTGACTGAGAATTATGAGATGGAGGTTTGTAGATTAAATAAGGATCTCTATGGACTGAAGCAGGCACCACAAACATGATATTATTGACTAGATGATTATATAAGGAATATTTAATTTAAAATAGGAGGTTTCAACTATAATATATAAGTGAAGAACTATTTGAAAGATCAATTTATGGTGGTTGTGTTTGTGGATGATATTATTTTTTATAGAAGCAGGTATGGATCAGTGGAAGAATTTTCTAATAACATGAAATTTGAATTTGAAATGTCTTTCATTAGTGAACACACATACTTTTTGGGGATGTGGATGATTCAATAGAAGGATTATACCTTCATTTCTCATAAAAAATATTCAAGTGAGCTTATGAAGAAATTCAACTTGCATGACTCCAAACCAATGTCGACTCCAATTATAGTTGGAAAAAACATGTAAATCATGAGGATGTGACATATGTGGATCCCACCCTATATAGGAGAATCATTGGAATATTATTATACTTTACTTATACATGTCCAAATATCATTTTTTAACATGCTTATCATTTCACTTTCAAAGTAATCCAAAGGAAGAGCATTTGGTATCAGTTAAAAGAATAATGAGGTATATTCAAGGTAATCTCAATTTTGGATTATACTTTTTAGTAAGAAGAGATAATTAATCGTAGACATTTTTTATACTGACTTGTCTGGATATGTGGGGGAAATAAATTCCACCAGTGGTGGTTCATTCTTTATTAGAATCAAATATGTGGGATGGTTGATCAAGAATCAAGAAATAAATTATCTTAGTACTATTTAATCAGAGTATATCATTGTGAAAAAGGAATGAAATCATCTATTGTGGGTCAAACAACAACTTATTGATATTGGAGATAAGATGAAATAGCTGATGGTGATACATTGTGACAACAAGCGTGTGACCGATCTTATGAAAACTCTCTTTCAACACTCTCGTACCAAACATATTGAGATTAGATATCACTTCATGAAAGAAAATCTTGAAAAAGGTGTGATAATGTAACATTTTGTAACTAATGATCAAGTTGATGACATTTTGACTAATCCTTTTAGAATCACAAATGTTCAAGAAACATCGGTTGAAACTTGGTGTTCAACTACCTCCCAGTTATCGAAGAGGTTCTGGTTCCCCTCTCTCCATCTGTGTTAACTATTTTAATTTGTTTATTGAAGTGATGTAGGTTTATGGGGGATATATGATATAGAGGGAGTTTTTTGAGCACTAAAACTACAAATAAGGGTTATATGGGTTTATTTAAAAAGGGGGAGATAAGTGAAATTCAATGATTGTGGTTTGTAGGGTTTGGTGTGGTCTATCGAGGCATGAAATTCTCTTTTTCCACACTTTTTTCTACACTGGGGTTTTCTCAGATAGAATTAGAGTGATAAATGATTTATTTAATTACAATCATGTTTTTGGTCGAAGCTTGTGCTTAATTGAATTTATGTATAGATTTCTAAAAAACCCAAAGGGGGAGACTGTTGGAACCAAGTCTTTTCATAGCTGGAAATAAACTATTTTTTGTGCATTTTTGTCAATCCACACCAGGGTTTATTGGGGATTTTTTCATGGAAAATAATTTTATAGTTAATTTGGATTTAGTGTTTAAGGTGGTCCATTTCCCAGTGTTCACCAAATTTTTGGAGATCAAAATCAGGTGGAAGGAGAAAGCTTCATGAAAGGTAATTTTCCAGGACTGACACTTCAACAATGTGTTAAAGGAATGGATTTCACAAATATTGTATTTTTTAAAGTATGGAGAATCATGAAGGAATCCATCTTCATAAAGGTGTGGAGCATCATGAACGCTCAATGTAAATACTATGTTCTCATGACTATAAAAAGAATCATGAATTTGTATCGGGAATGCAATATCTACAAGACTATGAGAAGGTTCATGAATGGAAAAAATTTCACTAAAGCTTCATGAAGGATTGAGTATATAAATAAGATACCACATACACTTCATTTGAAATGAATATAATTTGAAAAAATGATGAATTTATCTAAATTTATAAAGGTTGCGAGCTTCACGAATCAGGAATTCTATGTGAGCTTGAGCATCGTGGAAATATTGGTTAAGTATTGACCGATGCTAAGGATTTTTAGAAAAAAAGGAGTTTTGTGAATACTGGGAGTTTTGAAAATGAATTGAACTTCATGAAGGTTGGGATATTTTCATAGTTGTGTGGGTTTTAAAACAATGGAATTTATTTGAAACATAAAGGGGGTTTCGTGAAGGATGGGAGCTTCATGAATAGTAGTGTTGAACATCTGGTTTAAGTGAACAATGCTTTCAAGTGCATCAGCTCAGAACTATGGTGCAAGTAGAGTCTCGTACTAATCAAGGAAAAATAATTAAATTACCAATTGACTGATTTGACCTTTAAGTTGTTAAACTAAGTAAGACTTCACCCAAGGTTGTGATCTAGGAGGAGTCGACGGAAGTGTTTTGAGGGAGGTAGTGTGCTATCCCTATAATTCTTATAAAGGTAGTGTTCCTGTCATAGAGTGAGTATGTTTGATCTTATACAATTTATAATAACTAGTGAATCTTAGTGGATTTAGGTATGAATGACACACTATCTGCTTATACTCCTTGTACTTTCCCTTAGTGGTGAACCAAGTAAAACTATTGTGTTATCTCTCTGCATATGAATGTTTTATAACTGAATGATTCCATCAAACGAGTTTTACAAGTTCATACCAATGTGGGAACAAGATCTATCACTTTAAAAGAAAGATTTGACACCCTGATTCATCCCTCTCCTCTCAGGGTGTTCTAGCTTCCTACAGTGAGGATAAGGGGTGGTATTTATAAGGGGAGGAGAAGAGAGTTTTTAAATATTTTATTCATTAGTTTATTATTTTCCATCAAGACTACCAATAGTGTTGATTCTTATGACTATATATAGTAATTATTTCATTTTAGTTTTAAATAATGAGTTTTGACATCATCCCATATGCAATTAATCATGTATTTAACTTATAATGTTAGATGTGGTATTTTTCCATATTTCACTATTCACCAAAATATTAAATATTTTAGAAAAATACCAAAAAAACATCTTAACCATTTTTTTTATTTTTATAGTCAAAAAATTAAATCTATTTTATGAAAATATTTTTATAAATATTATAAATTTAAATTTTAAATAAAATCCTTATTTATTTGAAAAATACTAATTTTAATTTTATGATCAATTTTCTGACCATTTAAAAAAATATTTATGGTCTCATAAAATTAAATTATTATTATAATGAAAATCAATACTATTTTATGAACACTTTTTATGAAAATAAATTTTATTTCAAAAATTTATATTTGTTATAAAAATGTAAATAAATCAAATATATTTTATGAAAATACAAACACGTATTTTATAATTTTTGAAATATTTATTTACATGTATAATGATATAAATATGTCATATTTTCATTTTATGATATATATAAATATTATTTTACACTTCCATAGGTAAGGATACTATTTTAACATTCAGTTCACTATTCTTAACCATCATATTAGTATTCCAACGATCATATTTTTAATGGTTATATGGGTTCCCTAATTTCTATAAATAAATCATATTTTATTCATTCTTAAATAAATTCTATTTTATCTTAAGGATATATATATTTTCATTTTCAAAATGAATATTTCATTATTAATATTATGTTTCATTTCTATAGTGTCTGTGAGTGTGATTATTCTAGGGGATCATGTAGATCCAAATTTTCATATTTTTGTTATATTATTTTCTATTTTTATCCCATTTTAAAATTTTCAATTCATGTGTGTATATTTATTCTCTAAATTTAGTGTTCCAATTAATGTAATAAAATTTTGTTGGTTATATCATGTGGTGCATGTGCTTAATATGATACAATTATATAATAAGAAGGGAAATTCCATTGATAAAATTCCCAGGCATTATATTTTCATCCCCTTATGAAATTTTATCTTCAAAATTTCATTTTACATACTTGGGTGAAAATGGTGAGGTTGATCTTGCTTCATTTCTTTATTGGGTTCCCATGTCGCCCCTTGTACTCAAGATTTTTCCATAATACTTTGAATATGCGAGTTTTCCCATTGCGTAGAACTTTTTCTCTACGATCCAAGATCTTCACCGGTTTCTCCTCATAAGAGATATCATTTTCTAGATACACCACATTCAAATTCAGTATAAGTGAGGGATATAGTATGTACTTACTCAAGTGTGATATATAGAACATGTCATATACTTGAGATAGGGTTGGTGGTAGTGGTAGTCAATAGGCCAAAACTTTGATGTGATCAATAATTTCAAAGGGGTCGATGTACCTGGGACTTAGCTTTCCCTTATTCCCAAATCTAATTAATCTATTCCATGGAGATATTATGAGGAGATCTTTATCTCCAAACTCAAAATCCAAATATTTTCAATTATTTCCATCCTAACACTTCTATCAACTTTAAGATGCCCTAATTTGTGACTGAATGGTCTTGAAATTTTCTACAATTTCTTTAACTATTTCAATTCCCAACAACTTATGTTTACCTACTTCATACAAAAAATATGTGTTATGAATCTCTTCCCATAAATGGGTACATATGGATCCTTTTTTATTTTTGAGTGAAAGCTATTATTCTATGAGAACTCAACGAGAGGAAGATGATGATCCCATCCTCCTTTCAAGTCCATTGATCATTCTCTTAACATATCCTCAAGTGTATGGATAATATACTCATATTATTCATCATTTTAGGGGTGATAATACATAATAATATTCAATTAAGTTTTTAGATAATGTTTTACAATTTTCTAGAACTTATAGTCAAATCTATGATCTCGATCAGATATAATTGATAGTGGTGTTACATGTAGCCTCACCACTTCTCTGATGTGTATCCATACAAGTTGATTGAGTGATAAGTCCTCAATAATAAAAATAAAACGAGTAGCCTTTGTAATATAATCAACCAAAATTATATGAAATTATTATTTTTGGTTGTATTTGGAAGTTCAGTGACAATTCCATGGTGATTTTATCTTATTTGCATGTGGGTATGGGTAATGGTTTCATCATACCCTTAGGATTTTACCTTTCAACCTTCACTGGATGACATACCAGAAATTTTGATGTATATTCCACAATCACATTATTTATATCGACCCAAAAATAGTGATCTCGATAATATAGATACATCTTCATGGTCCTTGGGTGGATGGATAAGGTCATGCTATGTGCATCATTCAAATTCTCCTTTTTTATCTCAGGATTTGAAAGTACATATAGTTATGACTGAAATCTTAAAACTCCATCTTCAACAATTTTGAACTTTGGGGATTTACCTTTTCTTATTTCTTCCACCTTCTTCTGAATTCCCATATCATCCCTTTGATCATCCTTTATCATCTTTAGAATGGACGGTTGAGTAATCAATTGAGAAAGGAATGATAATGTTCCTTACTTTTTGATTCACATATCCATAATTTTGATGTCTAAGGTTATCAGATCCCTCTCAATACTCCTCATGGATAATGTTGCAAGATATTTTATACATAGAGAATCTACCACTTTATTTTACTTCCCTATATGGTAGTGTATTTAATATTCATATTCTTTGATAAAATATAATCATATTTTATTGGCACATATTATGTTTCTTATGTGTGAATATCTATTTGAGGATCTTATAATCTTTGTATATTTCATACTTATTCCCATAAAGATAATTCCCTAAAATATTTAATACAAATATTAATTAAACCAACTTCATATCATGTGTTGGATAGTTATTCTCATGAAATTTTAACTTCCATGATTCACAGGCGATCACTTTTTCATTTTTCATTAGTACACATCCCAAGAACTTCTTTGAATAATTGTGGTATACCATGAAAGTTTCCCCACTTCAGGGTATTATGGGGAATGGTGTTGTGATAAGGCTCCTTTTTAACTACTTAAAGTGTTCTTTGAATTCATTATTCTAGGAAAACTTCACTCCCTTATGATTCATATTGGTTATCAGGTTTGAAAATCATGAGAAGTTCCTCAAAAATCCTCAGTAATACCCAAATAACCTAAGTAAACTAAAAATATCCATTAAAGGTATTAGTTTATTCCACTCCTCAATTGACTTTGTATTAAAATATTCCATATATATTCCTTTAATGGTGATAACATTCCCCAATAATTACACTTCCTTCTTCTAGAACTCACATTTATTGTACTTTGTATATATATTCTCATTTCAAAAAGTATTTAGCACAATATTAAAATTATCCTCATGATCCTCATTACTTTTGGAGTTTATTAGAATATAATATATAAATACTATCAAAAGTTTTTCAAGGTAATCTATACATACTTTATTCATTAATTCCATGAGGATTATTGGAGAACTAGTTAGTCAGAAGGGCATCACTATGAACTCATAGTGTTCATACCTTGTTTGAAAGGTATTCTGGGAATATCTTCCTTATTCACCTTTAATTGGTGATATCTCAACCAAAGGTGAACCTTATAGAAGTAATGGGATCCAAATCATTGATTGAAAAAGTCGTTAATTTGTGTCACGGGATACTTTATATTTATAAATATTTTTTTGAGTTCATGATAATAAATTTAGAGGCACATTGAACCATCCTTTTTCTTGATAGAGAGGACTAACACACCCTATGGTGAAGCACTTGGGTGTATAAAACCTTTTTATAGATTATATTTTAAATTATTCTTTAATTATTCCAATTTAATTGTTTCCATTCTTTTGGAATTCTTGGATATGGCCAGGGATCTAGGTATATGTTCAATTGAGAATACAACCTCTTGGTCAGAAGAAAGACTAGAACAATCTTTAGGGAATACATTATTATAGTCCCTCGCAATGGGAATGTATTTGACCATTATTCTATTTTATGTTTCAATCATTTGAGATAGATTTTCCTACTCATAATATAATAATATCTATGCTTGAGAAGAAGATTCCAAAGGATATTAATCATCTTCCTTACACTTGTATAGAATCAGAGGATGAATCGAGAAGTGAAGAGTGATCTCCCTCTCCTGACAGATGATGTTATATTTATATAAGGATAACCAATATATACCTAATATAGAATTATATTACACTAAATGATGTATGAAAATATTAAATGGGAGGTTTAGTTCAGAAATATTGAATGGGAAAGATTTATATACTTAGGATGTAATAATTGACCCATTTTCTATTATCACAGATAACTCAACCTTAATTTTTTGAGGTGGTTCTTGAATAGTTATACTAAACTTTCATGATATGAAAGAATGTGTAGAAATATAATCATATAAGAAATTTGAGTCTCTTGAATAGATAATGACCACACCTTTCACTATTTTATTCTTGTTCTAGTCATTTATAATATCCAAAATAAATTTAGTGATGAGAATACTCAAAAAAATCATATAAAATGGGAAATATGAACTTAGAAGGAATAAATTATAAATGACACATATATCCTAACTTATGAGTCTCAAGGTTTCAATCTAAGAAATCCATGGTAATTTTACTATCTGGTTTTTAACCCAATGATATATTGAAGTCCTTCATAATGGTTTGTAAATATTTTGTGAATTTGTGAAAGAATATCCTATGAGAGTGTCAAACCAGGTGTGTAGTAAAGAATATTTGTCATGCATTATATAAAAGTTGATTTAATACCTAATGATCCATTTTGGGGTTATTTCCCCTATGTACATCTATAATAGAGCCACATCCACTTGTATTATCAATAGAGGGACATATTTTCTTGGAAACCACTCACTCTATACTTCACCAAAATTCCAAGATATTTTTCTATACTCATAATTATCCCAAGGGTTCTCAAAAAATTATTATAGTACAAATCCCCAAAAATAACTATACCTTTATCTAATAACAACTATAGTAACCCAATCCTATGCCATATATTATTACATGATTTTTAACGTAAGCATCCAATAAACACAACCCAAATATTGAGTGGCATAGTGTCATTAGAAGACTAGATTCACAATACATAAAAATAAGAGTAAAAACATATTTATATTATTATATATAATGAGCTCCTAAATCTATTTTATCTCCAAAAAAATTATAGGATAACATGGGGAATACATAGAAGAAAGGGGCGAGTTAAAAAGACCATCAAGGGAATAAACACAATAAAGGAGCATAACATATGATTCAGATGTCATAAAATAATATCATAAAAGAAAAGGATCATGAATAATCATATGGAATCATAACATAAATAACATGGTATTATAATATCATGGAAACAACAAAAATCATGAAATAAGTATAAGTCAAGGCTAACTGCCAAGACAACATCACATGGTGGATAGAGTCCCATCATGGATTAGGTTTATTATCTAATCCCATACATATCATCTCCTAATATGTACAAATTACCCAATGCATTGGAGTTCATCTAGGGGAACCCACAATAACATGTATATTAATATGTGTGCCACATAAGGTAATCAAACATAGGGCATAATCATAATAAAATGTCCATGGAAATAAATGGGCTACATAATATTGCCTCATATCACAATAAAAATATCTTTCCTAAAGATTCAAAATAGAAGAAGGAATTTAATATTTTGGATTTTAATATCTAAATAAATAATCACAAGTCCCAAATATGGAGTTTATTTGATAAAATTTTCATGATAAAGGGTAGATAATTGGGTATAAAAGTGAAATTTTAAAAAGGTGTTTTAAGGAATCATTTAAAGAATTTTGAAGTAATAAAGAATATGGGGATTTCTTTGAAAAAAATGGAGGTAAAATATAATGTTTATCCCTAAAAATTTCCTTCATTTAAATAAATAATTAATGATAATAGATACTTTAAAATAGTATTACATAGATGGATTAAGGGATAGAAAAGTTCAACTTAATCGAGATTAATTTTAAAGAAGGAATTGAGAAATGAACTTAAGGAATGTATAGACCCATAAAAGGAAGAAAGAATAAGCTATTTAAATATGTAATATACATATTAAAAAAAATTAAAATAACTCTGTAACATAAAATAAAGATATAAATTGAGTTATAGAGAGAAATTTCATAACCCAAAGAAACTGAGTGGTTTGAAGTGACCCCTTACCTTAGGTTCCAGAATCGTTTGGCACTTTCACTTAATGTCACGAATAATAAAATTAGATTAATTAATTACTTAATTAATAAAATTTTACATATGGTTTTGAATAAATATAATTATATTATTTTTATTTAGAACCATTTCAATGAGATATAATATTTAATTTCATTGTTCTAAGGGTGTTTGTTTTAGGGTTTCATGGCTGGATCACCTATAGATAATTGTTGAAGTTATTTTAAAATGGGAATATAAATAAATAAGTGAAATGAAATGATATTAATTTCCTAAAATAAATTAAAATGGTCCTAAATATCCATACCTGTCTCGAAATAGGGATGATTATTTATTAAAAATGATAAGGTTATATGATTAGTTTATTTAAGCGGTTTTACTGACCATCATGAAATAGATTTGTTTAATTTAATTTAAAGGTTATTAATATATTATATAATCATTAAATAAGTAATAATATACTTATTATCATCATATTTAATAATACTAATATTTCTATAACCATCCTTGAATGTGGTGGATAAAAAAAGTGCATTGTTTTTGGAGGTGGTGAGTTAAACATATCATGGATAACATTTTCATTTTAGAATCAAATGAAGGAAGGGTAGAGATGGATATTAAACAATAAAAATAAAATATTAGTATATTTAGGATACCTATGTTACTATGTCTAGGTGTATTAAAAAAAATGTGAGGGTGGTAGAAGAAGAATAAAATTAATAGAAGTTTCGTTGAGAATTTACCTCACCCTTTGGTTGTCTCCTCTTAGGCCACCCCTTAAGGCTCCTTAAAATGGTATTTTGTGAGACCAGGGATTCTAGGGATGTGGGAGAGATATTAAGATATATTTTAGGAAATATTGGGCAACTTCAAGGCTTACAAGGTGTTAAGAGAAGGGGTTGTGACCGATGGTATTTATAAGGGGGCGAGAGGAGAGTTTTGAATTTTACATTCATTAGTTTATTATTTTTCCTCAATACTTCCAATAGTGTTGATTCTTGTGACTATTTTAAATAATTAGTGAATTTTATTTCGAAATAATGGGTTCTTACAACATACCTTAGGAAATTAATCATGTATTTAACTTATAATGTTAAATACAACATTTGGCGTATTTCACAATTCACCAAAAATTCAACTATATTAGAAAAATAACAAAAATTCACCTTAACAATTTTTTTGATGTGTAGATTCCAAAAATTAAATCCATTTTAGGAAAAATAATTTTCTAAACATGATAAATTTAATTTTCAACTAAAATCATTATTTATTTTAAAAATACCAATTTTAATATCATGATCAATTTTCCAACCCTTTAAAAAATTATTTATGTACTCATAAAATTACATTATTATTTTAATTAAAATTATTATTATTTTATAAATCTATTTTATGAAAATAAATTTTATTTAAAAACTTTATATTTATTATAAAAATTAAAATAAAACATATATGGTTTACAAAAATAAAAACACTTATTTTATTTTAAAAAAAATTATTTATGTGTATCATGATATAAATATGTCATATTTTTATTTTATAATACACATAATATATTATTTTACTCTTCCATAGGTGAGGATACTATTGTAACAGTTAGGTCACTAATCCTAATGGTCATATTACTATTCCAATGGTCAGATTTTAATGGTTATATGAGTTCCATAATTTCTGTAAATACATCATATTTCATTAATTATTAATTTATTTCTATTTTATTTCAAGGTTATATTGATTTTAATTTTAAAAATTAATATTTTATTACTAATATTATTTTTTATTTCTATAGCATTGTTCATGAGTGTGATCAGTCTAGAGGATTGAGCAGATCTAATTTTCACATTTTAGTTATCTTATTTTCAATTTTGTATCCCGTTATAATATTTTAAATTCTTATAGATATATTTATTCTCTAAGTTTAATGTTAAAATTAATATAATAAAATGTTATTGGTTTGATCATGTGGTTCATGTGCTGAATATGGCACAATTATATAATAAAAAGGTAAATTCCGTTGACAAAATTCCTGGGCATTACACAATGCCTATATTTTTACCTTTCACAGATAAGTTCTTGTACATCATGGGTAATAACCCATCATAACAAAGTAAATTATTATTATCATTTATATTTTCCATCAACATCATCTTTCCATATATTTTTCATCCTTGAATAAAATTTTATAGTCCTTTAGATTTTATACTTCACATTTCAGTTTATCATTTTATTTTTGAACAATATCTAAATCATTAATTAATTTCTCATTTGTATTTGGGGAAAATTTATTTATCTTTTAATTATTTTCCTTAAATTTATCATTTTCCTCTTTAAGAATAAAAAATTCAAAATCAACATCCTTTTTCTACTTAATCAAAACATCTTGGTCCTTCTTCAACTTCATGTAGGAATCTCTGATAGTGAATACACTATCTCACAACTCATCAAACTTTTTAATAACACTTTAACACTAATATTAATACACCCAGTATCAATTTTAGAATCTTAATAAGAATTAGAACTGAATTACTCACCTCATCTAATATACTTATCAAAATAAATTTCCAAATTTCTTTTTATATTCACCAAAGTCACTTGATTAACATGAGTGTGAAGATTAAAATGTTACATTGAATTATTTAACTATCAAATTGGTATTAAAAATCTCTTTTTCACTTCCATATTTATCACTTGAAACTAAATCTTCACTACTTCTCCATGTTTCTATAGCTTTCTTCTTTATATTCTTGAACTTATTATCTTTTCTAGGAATTTCTAGCCATGTATAGTCAAATTTTATGTGTCCTTTCTCCCTATAATAAAAAAAATAATATTTGAGATTTTCATATCCATATTAAAACTACCTTTTGAGTAAGACTATGTAGTTCCTTGATCTTTCTTTACCTTAAATTTAAAATTCTTTTCCTTTAACTTATTTGGAATTTCTATTCATATGTGTTCAGGATTCCTATATCCAAAACATCAAATTTTACTATTTTTATAACATATGAAATATTATTCTATATTTATAGCCTTCCTTTTACTCCAATTATTTCCTTATTCAAAATTAACTATCTCAATATGTTTCCAAATCTCATGATCAATATATAATTTACTTATATGATAGAAAAAATTTCCATAAAATAAAAAATAAATAATATTAATAACATTAAAATTATGATTATATCTAACAAGATCTAAACAATTATAACTCACTTGATCATATTTGGCTAGAATATAAGGCTTTATCACAATATCCCAGTAGAAAATTTCAATAATTTTATGATAGAATTTCATGATGATCTTCTATTGAGAATACTTAATACCATTGAAATATGATGGTAGTGTTGAGTTCAAACCATTTTCATTTACAAAGTAATCCATCACTACAAAATATTTTTACGTTAGTCTATTAAGTATAAGATTAAATTAGTAACAAATATATCCAAAATATAAAATGGTCTAAAATAAATTATTGGTATTAGTGTGAAATGAAAAGAGCTTAACTCTTAAAAGGAGTATCTCTAATACCAAATGTTGATTCCCGGATAAGAGATTAAAAGAGACGGGGGGGGGGGTGAATTTTCTATTCTAAAATGAATATATTAATTAAAATAATGATGTGAAATATATTGGAATAAAAGAATAAACAATTAAAGCATGAAAAATAAGTCCAATTGAAGTGTGAAAAGTGTATACATGATAAAATAAACAACATAAGATAAGGATTTTTATAGTAGTTTAGATCCAAATGATCCTACATCCCTCCAATGGCTTTAAGGCCTTCATTTTTTTATTGATTTTGATAATCCACCTTTCAAGGGATGAGGTGGAACCCTTACAAGGCCCGTAGGCGTAAGTATTACATAGCCCGTAGGCCTTAGAGGAATTCATTGCCCGTAGGCTTCAAACATTACTTACAACCCAAACTAACTACTTGGAACTACTCCTCCCCAGCATATTCATCGTGAAATCAGATCTCCACCTTCACATTGCTATTCGGCTAGGCATTCCCATGCATTCACAGGCTTGTCCCGATGGAAGGTGCCATACCCTCTCATTCTTGCAATCCATTTAGCTCTGCTGTGGTGAAAGCTCCTTGCTCATCCTCCTTGTAGAGATGGTTCCTTGTAGGTTTTCTGGTTTTCATATGCACTAAAGGTGTCCTTAAGGCCTTGAGGTGTCCCTAAGGCCTTACTGACCCGAAGGCTTGGGTGGCCCGAAGGCCTTAAAGGACCCAGAGAACAAATCGATGTCCCGAAGGCCCAAACGGGGGCATATTCCCGGCTGCTACAGTGCCAAACAATGCCTGCTACAGTTCCTGCTATAGTACCTGCTACAGTAATGCACAGTTCCCACTACAGTACCTACTACAGTGTTGTTACAGTACCTGGAAATTCTGCCTCTGCCAGGATTTGATCCCTGGTCGCTTGGATGCACTTACAGAGTCCTTACCAACCGGGCTAAGGCTCATGTGCATCCTACATCGAATATTCACAATCTCATCCCAAGGGTATGTACATTAACTATATGTATATAACTCTATAAGGAGAGTGAAAACTATTTACAATCCACCTTTTTCACACATAGAGGCACAAACTATAAATATAATTTTATGGGTACCAACAGAACTTGACCTTTTCCAGGAGAATACCTAACCTAGATTTTCATGGTGTAGTCTTAACCTACTTATTTTTTAAGTGGAAGATCAACCAACCTTTCCTTTTGTGGGTTTAGGAAAAACCTATGTGTGTGTTTTTGATCAAGTTAGCATAACCAACAACGATATCTTTTAATGGAAGTATAATGCATAATACATGAAAAAAAAATGTTATAGAGAAAACAACACACCCTAATGAAATAATAAAATTGTGAAACCAATGAATGAATGTTGGTGGTGGTTATTAGAATATAATCAGTAAGATTTAACCCTTAAAGATATAGAATATGAAGTTCAGGAAATCTAAAGAAGTCAGTATATCAAAAATGAATTTTGAAGAATTTCTATCCAACAATGAATCCTTTCTTTCTGTGTGTCACTACCTATAACTTTGATGTTTTATATAGAAAAATAACCAACAAATATTTCATTCAATTCAAACTATATGAACATCCTTCTTAACTATCAAATACAATTCACCATATAGATTTGTTTCCTAAATTAATTGTAAAATAACCATTAGAATAATTTTAATAAATAAAAATTCTTCATTAAATACTTATATAATAATTGAAATTAATCATGTAGTGTAATTTATAATAAAACAAATTAATATCTTTAAAAATCTAAACCATTAGTATTTGAATATCAAAATACTAGAATATTAGTTGAAGATAATATCCCATGTAGTGTCTAATAGTACAAAATAAATTCCAAAATAATAGCTACATAATAGTATTTTCCTCAATATGTAAGAGTCTCTAAATTTGTGAAAATCCCAACTCTACATAACTTATTATAATATATATGAGTAAAATTCACTTCATACTAAATATGTAAACGCAACCTCCTTCATGAAAAACCAATATGTAATATTGAACTCATAATATATATTTATTAGTCAATACTTAACTGAATATCAAACTCTCTATAATTCATAAATGTAATAATTTAATACTTTAGAGTTTTATACTAAAACATAATGGTATAACACTTTACAAAAACCTAATACATAAGTATCTTAAAAAAATTATCATAGTATAAATAAAATTATAATACTTCACCAAAATTATATCAATTAACATACCTAAGAGTAAATAAAAACTTCCACTATAATGTGTAAGTATTTACCATATTTTTGATACATGAGAGTAAAAAACTCGTATATAAAAGTCTTCACTTATCTAAAACTATAGAACCCACAATACATAATTTTAAATTATTAATGTGTACGAGTCTTGTACTTAAATAAACCCCTTTAATCTAGAGTCAAAAACATTATGTAAGTGGTATTTAATTTAAACAAAGATTGTAGAATCCTGAATCATTAAATATGAGAATAATAATAATGAATAATAAATATGTACAAAATAATAATTATTGAATAAATGAATTAATAAGTGTCAGTAATTATCAAAAAATAAACAAAGTGTTAAAGATAAACTCAACAAGTAGAGCCCTACCAGGTACATTATCTCTATCGGTCACCTAGTCCAACTCCACTGATTGGTTGTTGGGGGCCCCATAAGTATTGAATCCCCTAGATATAACACAAGGTACTTGTTTCCCCACACTGGGTACTCAGTTTCCATCCGCAACTGAAATTCAATAGTAAGACACCCAAGTCCTACCCTTCCTATCACTAAACACTCAAATTCCAAGAGAACCCATGAAGCATATAGGAAAACACCTCTTAGAGATATCATAACTCTTAAAATTCCAACACGAATCCAAATTCTCCAATCACCCTAGATCTAGGATGAAAATTAAAATTCCTTCTAAAATTTACCGCCCATAATGATGTAGTCCATTATAAACTCACCACTATACAAATTTTCACATTTGAGAAGTACCATATAATGTATTATAACTTTTACTTAATTTTTTTGAATCCAATACCACTCTTAAATCAAAACTACAAAATGAAATAGGTGAACCCAACTACCAATGCACTAAACCCCAATATTCTAAATTTTACCCAAAAACCTATAATTCAATCATTGAAACCCAATAATCACATCCAATATGAGAACAAGATACCAATCCCATTCTACGACACCTAATGTTTTAATATAATACTGATCAGTTTTCCACTACTTTACTTCTCTTAAAATCACCCAATCTCCCATGTTGACACAACATCGTCTTAACATGATCATGATTGCTTAACTACTATAAGAATTATGAAAAAAACCCAAATCCCACACTGAATTATATGACTGAAACTCAGTGTGATTAAATTTTTGGCTTCCCTGCATAATTAAAGCCACCACAATACTATCTCCATGAGCAGTCATGAACCCCTGGTCCGAGTTCTTCTTATAATAGACATTAGATTCCTCCTAAGTTAATTTATAGTATACTGAATCCACTCAATCACCACACCAAATCCTAAATATACTATTTAATAAGGAACCTAATGGATATGGTCTACCTTCACACCAATATCCTAGATGATATCTCAACCATTAACTCACCAGTTCTACAAAACCCACATCCCTTCCAATAAAAGGTTAATACACTGATGGATGATAAGATGCCCCCACCATGAAGTTTCATTATCCTTATCCTATTGAACCAATATAATCAATGTAAAAACTTGTGTCCTATCAAATACCAAGTAAATTGACTATATGGGACCAACCACTACTAATTATAGGATTACCAGAAGTTCTACCCTTAACATTAAGCAAAATTCTCTCAAAACAGGGGAAACACCCTAAAAAATTAATACTGAACTCCCCACCATATGATTTCCCTTACAACTACTTACCCAAAACAAATCTAGACATGATTCAATGTCACTAATTCGTACCTCATCCAAAGACATGATTAGGCCTATAACACAATAATGCTATAATCGATCACAGTCCAACACACTAGTGGTTTTTTAAAAGAATATTTTCACTTTAGAAATCATACCCTAATTTTACAGATAAATATTTAAATAAACACTTTAAATAACTCTTAAGTGATATATTATTTTACATTTATCTTTTTTACTTGTAACTTATATTAAATTATTTTTCTAAATATTGTTGTATTGTACCTTAGTGAAGGGTTTTTAATTCAACCAACTCCTTGTACTTGTCTAAAATGTAATACTTTACTCTCATGGTTCCCTCCTCCTAGACTTATTTCTGGAGATTCATACTTCAACCCTATCACTATCACCATAATATTATGCACACAGATGTATAAAAACCTTCCCCTTACAAAACTCTAGATTCATTGACCAGATTATTATGCTTCACCTCATCTTGGATTTCCACGATGTACCATCTCTAGGTAAGATTTTCTCCCAGGAAGTTCATCGATTTTTCGTGGAGGTTCTTAAGTGGTTCATTTACCATCTTCAAAACCTTGACATATGTACCCCCAAACTGATGAATTCCATCATCATCAACCAATTATCACACTTCTATAGAGATAATCTATTCTCACTACATTCACAACCCTCATCAATGTAACATCTTACCAAGGATGGAACACCCTTTAATACTTATCCAACCCTCAAAAACAATAACATGTTCATCTGACAAAATTAAATTTTCCTTTACTTATACTTAAAGTTGAGGTAATTATAGACCACCCTTGATCACTCCTAAGTGTAACCACTTACCAAGACCCACTATCTAACTCTAATTAGTTGGAAAACATATGTACTTAATATTGTTCTAACATTACAACATTACTCCTCCAAATTAACATTTTTAATTTCCAACACTTTTAAGGGGAAAGTGTGAACCCTCATAGAAAAAGTAGATCAAGAATTAAATGATACAACTGAATTATTGAACATAAGTCTAAGGTGATTGGAATCTCCTTCCCTAAATAGATTCTAGGGAAAGGAACTAACCTGGAAGTCTAGATCGGCCTCTAGGATTTCTTCATAATGTTATTCTAGATAATACCAAGCTTTAATATACTCATATTTTCTAATCTTATTTACATTAAAGCCTCTAACCATTATGCGGTCTTTCTGGTCAATCCAATCGGCTTGTGCATTGGTAATTTACACTTGGATTAATCTTCCCATCATTTGGAAATATCTTTCCTCATAGCATTAATAACCAAGGATGCCTCCTTCATTTATTCACTAGAATGAATGAGTAGTTCCATTTGCTTATCCAACTCCACATCCTTCAAACACTACAAGCCACCATGAGGCCCTGCCTCACACCACTTTCCAGGGGAAGTAGTATCCAGAAAATCCAAACATAATATCCATACTAATGATCTATAATCCAGAAGGGCACCACATATATGAAACATGAAATTTCCCTTATGCATAAGGAATTTTCCTCTGAAAAGGAACTCCAAAACTCACTCTCCTCATTCCAAGCCAGTTTTAACTCTTCAAAAAACCCTCTCACTCATTCTTTCCCACTAATCAAATCAATCTCTTCTGATTTAAAATGGGTTAACAATCCCATACTACCTAACCAAACAAAAAAATTATACTTTCATGAGTCACATACTATTAGTACTAAGCTCAAAATCTTAATCAAGTAACTAGGAATAACTCATATTCCAATATAATCTTAAAATAATCCTTAATGATATCTTCCCCCATAAACCCAAGGCCCACAAATTATACCCAAAATTGATCACACAATGAACAACACTTGAGAATCATTCCAAAACCACAAAGCACCTTCTCACACTATAATTATCCTAAAACCAAACATTTAAGATTTTCCATAACTATCATAAGTAAATATACATCCCCAAACCATTAGGTTTGGAATTCACATGATCATACTTTCATATTACAATGAAAATACCAGAATCACCATACATGATTCAAATCTCATAGAAAAAAGGCATCCTATATGACCATTTTTACACTCTCAGGGTAAATAACTCATTAAGGAAACCCTTAACCATTTCAAACCATATTTTATACATACCCTACTTGTAGAAATACTTCACCAAGTCATAAACCACCATAAATAATCCACCAAGGGTTTCCATGCATCACAAGAACCTAAGGACTGCATAATTATAATAATATGATATCATATGATATTATCTACATAACTTGTCACTATAAAATATTAGTTTTTTATGAGTCAAAAATCATGATCCAATTGAGTATAATGCCACCATCAACTTATAGTGTAAAAATATATATAATATTTTGTCGATAATTTAAATAACTAGACCCTTTATCATATCTAGGCCATTAATCACTTAGAAGAACACACATTTTATGTGAATACTACGTGCCAAGTATGATGCATGTATATATGACACTTTCCCCTACGGGCCAAGGGTAAATCCAAGAATAAAATATTAAACCAACACATATACTTAAATAAATATCTCAACCATAACAACAAAAACTAAGAACTACAATCCCATAACCCTATAACTTGGGATTCCCACCGAAAAAGTGTTAATGACACACCATACTGAAGTTTATCTAAAACTTTGATAAATTTTTATCTTCATCTACCATGTCCCTAAATAGTATGAAAAAATAATTAATTATTTTATACCATTTGTATAATTATCTTTCTTGGGAAACTGCCCATGAATTGATCTAGGAGAACCACAAGACCTTAGGTAGGATTCGCCATATGACAAAGGAAGTTTACTAGTAGATAGTACCTATGATCAATTCTAGAGAGACTATAATATCTATTTTTGGATGCAGTAAGGATTGAACCTAAAACCTTGGATGTGGCTACCATAATGGATGTTTCGATTGGTATTTAATATGGTAATTTGATAGATGCGGGAAATCCTAGCAGGTACCATGTGGGTACTGAACGAGATTCCAAGTGACGACACTTCACATCTGTGTGTGATGGTGTTTTTGAGCGCACTTGAGAAAAGGTGACACTACCCATGTGGTTTCTAATAGGGAGACCATCTTTGATAGATTCAAGCTTTGTGAGAATTCAATTATTGCCAGAATTGTTCTTCTTGGTGGAGGAAAAGCTTGGAAGCTTGATGATTTGGTTCGTAAGCTAAATTCTATATGGGGATTTTCCAAATGGATATGTATACCTATTGGTCGGGTATTTTCAACATAATTTTCCCTTTGAAGGATATGAGGAAAAGAGCATGGGGGATTAGATCTATTCCGCTAAATCCATGTATGATTTGATTTCAAGAATAAAATTTACATTTCAATAAGTTTTCTTTAAAAAATACCAGGGTTCAAGTTTGGATCAAAATAGTTAGGCTTTACTGGATCCTATGGAATCATGAGATTATTTTTGACATTGATTATGTGGTCATAATTCCAATTGAAATGGATATGACTACTAAGGCTATGAACTTTGGTCACTATGCTAGGGTCTCGGTGAAAGTGGACCTAAGTTCTTGCTTGATTCACATTATTTTTTATCTTCATTGGATGATGAAATCACTCTAAAGGTTGAATATGAGAAATTACCCGAATTCGATATAGACTGTCAAGTTATTATTCATGCCAAAGACAAGTGATATAAAAATGTTGTATGCTCATTCTGTTTGCTCAAAGGGCATCATGAAGCTTCTTATAATAAGATGTTGAGGAGGAAAAAAATTCAGAGTAAAGTCGTATCTGTTGGTGATAGGAACTCCCCTGCGGTGGACGATGTTTATCATGAAATGGCGCAAGATCCTCAGTTGTCTAAAGATAATGAACATGGGGTGTTAGAAGATGACATCGAGGAATGCAGGACTGCCTTGAATGAATCTTGTCTAGGGTTATCCTTGGCTTTGGTTCCTATGAATGACCAAGATGAGGGTGGCATGAAATCAGAAGTGGAGTAGTAGGGATTTGGTTTTGTAATTGAGGAGCAACAAATTATGAGTGATGGAACAAATCTCTCAAGTATTCAGGAGGAAATCATCAAACTAATGGAATTGAAGGATGTCTATGGAAGTTGGAATGATGTTGAGGATGACACCCCAAAAAAACCAACCTTGATCAAAGGGAAAAATATTGTTGTAGATGAATAAGGTTTTCAACCTGTCCCTCCTAGGAATGCAAGAGACAGGAAAGACTAATAATACCTGAAGCCATCTATGGTTACCAGGTCCCATGGTCCTCTTGAATATGATTCTGATTGGTATAGTGATTATGATGTCTCCTACTATGACTATGATCCTTGATCTTTGGCATGAGGTAATGATGATTTTATGACCCTATCCATCCCCCCTTCTTCTGTTTTTTTCCTTTTTTAAATAAAAAGGACTCTTCCCTAACCTTTTCTATAATATCTCTAATGATAGATAATTCCATAAATATGAGTAAAATTTATAAAAATAATAAAAGAATAAGAATAACAAGAAAATGAATATAACAATTTACATAGTTCATGAATAATATCCAAGTCCATGGAGAGAAAAAATGAAATTCACTATATCTAGGTACAAGGCATGCACACACACACACACACATTGAAACCATATCTCGAAAATGTTCTCATAAATCAAGTGTTTCTATAGTAAACCACAATGATATAGTCCCTAGATCCACATAGTTGATATATTATGCTATAGTACCCAAGGTGGTAAAGTATATAGAGATAAAATATCACTATCAATAAAGTGCTTGATTCTACAATACGATGTTGAAAAATTCCACATCACTATAGTGCTACTATCATTGTCATTGATCAAATCTACTATGGTTTGTTAGCTCTATTATAGTGCCTCCAAAATTTGGGCTGGGTGGAACTCCTATCCAAGGGAAACGTCCCTATATAACCCACAAAAAACTCACCACAATGGTCAAACCATGGGAGTTATGGTTTGGTATTCAGTATAGGCCACATATACATGGACCAAAATCATTCGATGACTCAAGCTCCATCTTTAAAAAAATCCCACTCAGAGAATAATCTAGAAAATAGACCTACTTCAATGGTTCCGTCTTAGGAAACTTACTTAATATGATATCCTCCTCTTATTAACTCACTAATGGGTGATTTATCTTTAAATATTCAATTTCAAGTTGATGATTCTTCACAAACTAGCATTTTTTCCTTAAAATATTTAATTTCAAGCTGAAAATTACTGAAAGACCAACTGATTTATCTTCCACTCTCCCACAATGTTCTTCCATCTTCCACGTCTCACCATTTATTCATAAATAAAGACCAATATATGATCAAAAGGGCTTTTACTTATCAGTCGCTAGTGGATTCATCAAATTTTCTTTTGGATATTGGTTCCAAAAATCTTTTATAATTTAAAATACCCATCCTATATTAAACCTATAATAAAGATATAATTCAATTAAATATTCTTTGTCTTAGCATGAAACATTGGGTTGTTTATAAGATATATTACATTCTAATTTCCATAGTGCAATAATTTTTTCACTTAATTTTTATCTATATACTCTAATAATTTCTTTAACAAAACCATATAATTCCTAGATTTTTTCACAATAATGTACTTTTACTTTATGGTGGATAACACCACCACCTTTTTTAATTGAGATATCCAGCTTACTTCAGTTCCTACATAAGTAAACAAATACCCTGTAGAACCCATATTTCTATCAAAATTACCTCCAAGTCAATATCAACATACCCCTGTAATGAATTCCCTTTCCTAAAGAACATATACTCTTACTTTATTCCTTTTAAATACCTCAGTATCAACTTTAAATATTTCCAATGTTTCTTTCTAGGGTTATCCATGTACCCTATCACAACTCCCACTGCATGAAAAATATGAAGTTATGTATAAACCATGGAATACATCAATATTCCAAAAAATGATACATAAGGAACCTTTTTCTTGCACTCAATCTCATTTATTATATTTGGTTATTTCTCTTATAATAACTTAAAATGTACTTCCAAGGGAATAGAAACTAGATTTTCTTCCAGCATACTAAATTTTCTGAACACTATTCCAATGTAGTCATTATGTGGTAACATCATGTTTCTATTTTCATGGTATCTTTTGTATTTATCCCTCAAATATTACTAGCTTTTCCATGATATTTTATCTTGAAATCCCCATACAACTACCCTTTTATCTCATTAATCCTCTCTATATATTATCCTATATTGAGTATTCCATCCAGATATAGAATCAATATAATATATCTATCAATAAAGACTTGAAACTAAATTAGTGATTCTTTACACACCATTTCTATTAATTTTTTCTCATGAATGCATCAAATTTATTATTCCATTACTTGGGTACATACTTTAACCCATATAAACTTTTCTATAGTTTACACACTAGGACATTCTTTCCTGACTCAACAAATCCCTATGGTTACTCCATATAGATATATTCTTCTAAATATACATGAAGTAAAATATTCTTCACATCAAGATGATCCACAAATAAATCCTTTGAAGAAATAATACTAACAACAACCTAAATGTTGATGGTATTCACTACATGTGAGAAAATTTCATTGAAATCCACACCTTAATTTTTTAAAACTTCTTAACACTAGCCTTCCCTTATATCCACTTTTATTATATTTTTCTTCCTTAACTTGATATACCCATTTTTTATGTAATTATTTCTTTTATTATGGAAAATAATTCATATACCAAGTATTTTTAGTATGAAATGAATAAATTTCAACTTTCATAGCCATATCCCACCTGATTGACTCTTTCTACCGCATTACCACTTCAAAGCATTCATGATCTCCACCACTTGTTAATAAAAAATAGTGTAGGGATGATGAATACCTATGAAAAAGTATTCTTACCCCAATGATCTCCTTAAATCCCCTTTAAGAGTGGATTCAATGTTATAGAATCACATGATTTGTTATACCTTCAAGCTCCACTTACTCCTTACACCATAATTCCATATTCCCACCATCAGTTTTAACTACCCAAAAATACTTGTATATGAAACCTTTATTAAATATAAGACTTTGGATTCTGATGATCTTATTATTATCATTATCCTAGGAGTGATATCTAAACTCCTTAACACTATATCCAATAAATAATCAAATTTTGGATTTTTTATATAGTTTATGCCTTTCACCTGAATCTATATGCCCATACGTTAAACAAAACAAGAATTTTGAATGAAATACTCATAAAACTTGAATATATTGATAAGGTAAGCTTCCATATTCACTTCCAATACCCATAAATCCTTGGGTAAACTTTAGTGTAACCTTATACTCCTAGGATATTCATTTAATGTCTCATTCATCCTCTCAACCACATCATTCTAATATCACATACCTGGAAGATTATTTTCCCACAAAATTTTATTATTAACATAAAATTCTTTGAAATATTTACTTTTATACTATCATCCTTGTAATAACTCAATAATTTCATGTAACACTCCAAGATTCTAAATATAATACTATATTCAATTGTGCATACGACACGCAATGCTGATCTTAAATGATCCATGAAATATTATTTTTATTTTAATATGACTATTATAAACCAGCCATTGAATTGGTGGATATAAATAGGAATAATCACATTATCAAATATACAAAAAAGTCACAATCAATAAAAATTTATTGATTAATTATTATTAAATAAACATTTAATTTTAATTAAAGTTATTTTATGCTTCAAAAATATGTTTTTATCAAAAATGATTTTTTTCCTTTTTTTTGAGTCAAAATTATAAATAATTTCTAAAACTTTTAGAAATTTTATTTGATATAAATAATTTAATTTTTTAAATCTTCATATCAAAATTATATTAAAGTGAAATTATGGGTTTTTTCAGAAAAGATCGATTTTTTAGTGAATAGAGAAAAATACCATTTTTTGTAAAATTACCAATTATTTTCATTAAAACATCCCATTATGATTTTAATTTTATCTTAAATTAAGTTAATACTCATTTAGTTATAAATTATATAATTATTTACATATTAATCAACTTTATACTTTATTTTTTTGCTTAAGTTCATTTTTAGGCTTAAGAAAACATTTTTCTAAAAAACCATTTTTCGTTGCGTTTTACGCATTTATACTAAATGTAATTTATGTAAATTATAGGAATTGAATTTTATGAATTAGAATTAATTTTTATATTTATAAATTAAAATTTATCCTAGTATGAATTTTTTATATTTGTCTGAAGAAGTTAAATTTTGGTGAATAGTAAAAAAATATAGTTTTTGTGAAATACAATATCTTTTATGATATATACATAACATAAATATGATATATATATATATATATTTAACTTATGGAAGTAATGATTTAAAATAATGTACTATAAATATCACATAAAAATAATTCAAAACATATAAATTAGAGTTAATTTCATGATAAATATGAAAATCATTTTTAGTACAAACATAATGCTTGCACAACACTAGAAAAGTCAAATTTGGTGCCCTAAAGATAATAT
The DNA here is from genome assembly GCA_963277665.1 of Viscum album. Lineage (NCBI taxonomy): Eukaryota > Viridiplantae > Streptophyta > Magnoliopsida > Santalales > Viscaceae > Viscum > Viscum album. The sequence goes on along the minus strand of OY728129.1, from coordinate 1,843,177,497 downwards.
TTGAGAAGGGAGAAGTATTTGATAAAATAAGTTAATAAATATAAATTATTATTGATAATTATTATTGATATATTTTAATTTTGGTGTTATATACTATGTGGAATATCCAAATGATTGTGCAATGCATGGGCAAGGCTAAAAAAGTGAAAATAACATATTAAATAAGTTGTCAGGAAATAAATGTGAGTAAATATACATATTTAATGAATATAAAGGTTTATATTGAACTTAAGTTTCTTATTTTTATTATGGTAATTTATTTTTTAAATTTTAGTGATGAAATAATTAACTGAAATGCTTATGCAACGTCGACACAGTACTTGTGCAAGCAGTATAAAAATCAAGTAAATAATTTTAAAAAACATAAAAGTAATTTTTTGGATGAATTATGGTTTAAAAAAAAAATTATTGATAAACATAACATATTTTTTATTCTTTAAAGGTTTATATTCTAATTAAAATTATATCTTTATGGCTCTAAAGTCAAAGTAAATGAATAATTCCAAAAAATGACGTTAATAATATTTTATGATAAACAATATTTTATTGAATGATTTAAAATACATAAAATTTATATATTTATACAATTGAACTTTATATGGTTTAATATATCAATAATTTTCCATTTTTGGGTCCCTTGTCCTTTTATATTAACTTTCTTGACACCTAAAGAGTAAAAAACTTTGATACTATAGTAATCATCAAAAGGGTTGGGGGGGGGTTAAAACTAAAAGATATGGGTTAAAAAATCATCTAAATTTGTCTAAATTTTATTGGATGAGAGGATTTATAATAACACTAATCTTATATTCTAATTATTTTAACTTAATTTCACTTTTACGTGAAATTTTATTTATATTAATTTAATACTTTAGAAAATTCCAAGAGTGCCCCTCCCCTCACTTATAAAAGGGAACCTCTTATTCTCTCTTCCTCATGCTATTTCAACAATATAGGTCATAAAATACTTACCAAAATCCCTTCCTAACATCCCTACCCATGTTATATAGGTATTAATTTTTAAATAATTCCAACCATAGAGGGATTAAGGTGTAAAGAAAAGGAGGTTTTCCAAAGAAGAGTTATAACTTTTAACTAAAGTTTTGTGATTTATTTCTTCTTATACCTAATTAAAATATTATTAAACCATAATTAAATAATAACATAATTATATTACATATAATTATATTTTATTATGATAATGATATAACCATTATCCATACCCTCTTCCATCAAATGGGAACTAAAACTATCATTCGTGTGTACGACAGACTACCACCTCACGAATCGATATAATTCATTTTCCTTCAACACCCATCATATCTGGTTATAATTATGGATTTAATATATATATATATATGATATTAATGAAATAATTATAATTATTTAAATATAATATATCATCTATTTTCTTACATTTCCATCCATTGAAAAATGATAACGTCGTTTATGCGTGTGTGTGGATTACCTCCTTCACGAAGTGATGTGATTCATTTTTCATCACTTCATCACATGGAAGGGATATATAAATGTATTTAAATATATAATATTATATTTTTGATATAATAACCATTATTTAAATACAAAATAATACTTAACTTATTTCCCTCATGCTCTTTGAAAAATGAAAACATTATTTATACATATGTACAACTTACCATCTCCATGATTTTAATGTAATTCATTTTTCATAACCATTATTACTGGTAGGTTTTAAAATTATAATCACATAATAAAAATGATTATTATGTCATGATTATTATTATATAGATATGTAATAATTACCACTTTGATCATATCCAACCTATCAATGTTATTTTAGACATATGAGTTGAATATCATCAAAATATCTAATGTGAACTTAATTAATTGAGAAATTAAATATGACATGTTAATAAATAAAATAAAATGAATAATAAAAATAAAAAAGGTTCTTAAGAAATCAAATAATTAATAGAAGTTTATTATTCATAAAGATAAATGTATATGATGAGTCAGACCAGAGGTAAGGGACACTTTACCTAAAAAATCAGATTTTAAATGTTTTAAAGATTCATTTTATAAATATTTTTCTTCAATGTTCATATTATTTAAATTATTATTGTTGGTAATATTTTGTCTTCACAATACTCCATAATTAATGCTCTTTTTGATGCTCACAAATACCCTTTTTTGTTTTCTAATGAAGTTATGTTGAGTAAATGTATAGGATTTTATCTTCTATTACGAAGAGTTTAATGTTTCGAGAATAATTATAGAAACACCTTTTTCATCCCTACATTACACTAAAAGGAAAAATTTTACATATGGTATCAAACCTAAGTTACATTGAGATATTTTTGTTTTGGATTGACATGCGTGTTGATTAGAAATCCTACGTTGGAATCTGGAATTACTATTCATACCATACGTTTAGGAATTTGAATGTATGGTTAATAAATGGTACGTTTGGGATTTTATGCTGACAATGATGAACGTATGGATCATCATCCATATGATATTCAAAGTAACCCTACGCTACTCAAAGGAACCCTATGCTATGTGTTCAACCATACACTACGTGCTCAATTCTTTATTACGTTATTAGTGGTAAGGTTTCTTGAAGTCGTGTCTTCGATTCGTGATTGCTACAATGGTCGATTTAGATTTAAAGACTGATTAAAATATCATTTTAATCTTTTCAATACAAAATAATTATTTTTTTACAATAGGGGTATATTTGTTGGTAGAAGTTTATTTTCTGTTGGTAAAACATTTTACAAAAAAAAAATCATGCCGCTAAACTGTTGGTAAAAACTCTATCACAAAATGTTATTGAAACAGATAAAATAGTTCTATTACTATTATAATAATACCAACAGATAATATATATGTTGGTCAAAGTGTTTATCAACAAATTCATATGCCAAATATATCTTTTGGTAATAATAATACTAACATATATTATATGTTTACAGATCACATTTAAATTTAAATTATAAATTTTTATTGATATTCAAATTTCATTATTATTTTTATTAATTTATCATAAATAATACACCTATTTTAATTATCAATAAGAAATTGTTTTTCACACACGTTCAAAATTTGAAAAACATTAATTATATTAATAATGGAATTTAATACAAAACGAACCAATACATAGTTGACATTGATTGATAAGACCATAAAAACACAAAAACCAAAGATCTATCTATCCAGTTTCCACCACCGCACCGCCACCACCCATTTTGTCTCTTGACTACAATCCTCAAAAAATTCTGTCTCTTGATTGAAATCCTCCATCACTCATCATGGTAGAATAATAGTTACTTCTGCCAAAGATATTTCATCACCCCCAAGTAAGTCACTAGAAGAAACAACCCAAGTCAACTCCAGTACCATTAAGGAACCTCAAGTCGATGTTATGCCACACCCTTCTTCTCCAATATCTACACCACACATAGTCAAAAAACATACCCACAAATAAGAGAAAAATATCTGATTGAATTGAAACCAAAAAAAATAATAAATTATAAAAAAATGAAAGCCACAGGGAAATAATTTACAAAACTAAAAATAGAAAATACAAAAAGATTGAAACTCTTCCCTATTGAAAGAGAATAACACTATTACACTGTACAAAAGATCTTTGAATTCATAGTTGCAAGGAACATGCATAATGATTGATAACCTATTAAAGGATACCTGTAATCCATCACATGCTTTGATTTACCCACCCTTCCAAGATGCAATATTGTCTTATTTCCACCCTCCCCCAAAATCAACTGGAATTTTTTTACAGAACTTTGAATCGGAAGTTCATCTCTTCCTTTATCACTATAATCCAATTAATAATGCCTTGAAATTTTATTATGGTGTGTTATCATTGAGAATAATTAATGTACTCCATCCTTCCTCATCACCCAATCACAGGGAAAGCCTTTGATGTGTTACATCTACATGGAGAGACAAAGTAGTAGGATAAATTCCCAATGAAAATTAATACTTTCATCTTTTTATTCTTCATTATCACCGGTGTCATGTTATTCATCTGCATGGATTGGTATTTGGGTACCCATTCCCTCATGATTATGTAACTCCCATTCCATGTGGCTATGGTGGGAATGAATCTGTACAAATTTAAAAAATATTGACATGTTAGTGAGAGTGAAGAAGAGAATGACAGATAGAAATAGAAAGGGAAAGTCTTCTCATGTTACATGCAGAGTTTACATGCATAGTTTACAGACACCAATCACACACTGAGTTTACAGACATAGATTGCATAGAGTTTACAGACACATATTGCACACAGAGACACAGATTGCACACACATATTACATACTGAGATTACACACTGAATTTACACACCATTTACACACACATACACATATTGCACACACATATTGAACAATGAGATTACACACTGAACATACACATTGAGTTTACACTAAATTTTACACACAATGATAATGATTCTAGTAAATAGATGCAAGAACATTAATTTAGAGTGGATAGTGATTGGGTTGTGAGACTGGTTTTCTAGACACAGTTTTCATAGAGAGACGGATTGCACACACATATTACACAATGAGATGACACATTGAGTTGACAGAAAAAAATTACACACTGAGTTGACATGTAGAGTTTATAGACACCAATCACACACTGAGTTTATAGACATAGATTAAACACTGAGTTTATAGACACATATTGCACACACTGATTACACACTGATATTACACACTGAGATTAAACACCATTTACACACAGAGACAAAAATTGCACACATAGATTGCACAATGAGGTTACACACTGAACATACATTGAGTTTACACTGAAGTTTACAAACAATTTTCACACAGAGAAATATATTTCACACATATATTACACACTGAGCTTACACACAGTGTTTACATACACAAATTATAGACTGGGTTTATTGATATAGATTATACACTGAGTTTATAGGCACAAATTAAGATTTTACAAATGGATTTTTACACAGTTTACAAAATGAATTTATAGAAAAATAATTGTATTACACATATAGAGATTCCAGATTTTAGTGTAGTATAATACAAATTATGACATGTCATTGATAATCAAGATTCATACATAAAGTTTTTTATTAAATGGAACATATTATCAAATTAAATCCAGGTTATAAAATAAAAAGTATAACATTAGTGAATTGAAACATATTTGAAGTACCAAAGTTAATTAACAAGTGCATGTCTTCATAAATATAATATATCTCAGAGAGGGTACTAATTTTTCATAAAATTTGGAATCATATTCAACAAATTTGTGCAAAACAATACATATTTAATGAAAGTGAAATATCTAAAAAGAGTTCATGTACTACATATACTAATCTCAATTCTCTCAAATTGTGTTAAATTTGAAATAAAAGGAATGTTACTCTAAAATCAAACATTTTCTCAATCCAGAAATGAGAATAACTCATTCATCAGAGTTATTAGTTTTTTACTACTTAATATTAAAGTAGTAATGTGAATTTTATAGTAACATTATATCTTGGGTTAATTTGCTAAACTTTTCAGTTTTTATATACTAATTTGGTAAAAACCATCAATCCTATAAACTGTTAATGAACCTCCACAATGTACTGGATGGAGAGAGAGGAGAGGGGGTGTTCCATTGGATGACATTGCACGATCCCTAAATGATTGTATAGGAAGCGGGCCTTGGCATGGATTTACTATTGACTTAAAATTATATTCAAAAAGTGAGTAGTGTATATTGGTATATTGGTATAGTTTTGGTTGAATTCTCCACAAACATAGCCCATTTTGGTGAACCAAATAAAATTATTATGTCCTTTTTCTCGATTTATTTACCTGCTTTAAATCTGGTTGTACATGAAATAATTAAAATAATGGACTAATGTATTTACTAACCAAGGGAAAAGATCCATCTGAAGTAAATAACTAAAAGGAATAGATTTTAGCGGTTAATACTTTGTTTCACCCCCGCTCCCGTCCCCCACCTCCTTGCTCTCTGGGTATTTGTGGGACTGTGTCGCAATAAGTTATATCTATTTCCAAAGGTTCTAACATAGATTTTAATATATCATATGTGTTTAATATGTTTCAACCACATATGAATTTTTATTTGAAGACCCTTGTTTATTATGTTTCTCATTGTGAAGGTATGATGTTAGATATATGTTATTTTTTAGGTAGGTAAAGATAATATCGTTGAATGTATTTTCATTGATATTGATTTGAGAAATCCTAGGAAAAGGGTTTGTGATGGAGAAGCATAAAGGATTTTGAGTTATGATTTAATAGGAGAGGTGTTTAGAAAAAATGTTCATTGTATAAAAACTTTTGATATATAGGAATATTTCAGGAACATCTATGAAGAATATATATAATATTAATGTTTTTGTACACGAAAAACTAGTGAGAATAAATATGATGGTGAGAAATTCCTGATGTTAATATGTAAGAATAATAATAAAAAGAAAAAGGTGACAAAGAATTTGTCCACACTATTAGAGTTAAATGATTTTTTTTTTAAAATATGAATGTAATTCCTCTATAAAAACATATTGTAAATATAAAGATGAAAATTCTCCCTCAATAATGGAAAAAATGGTGTGTTTTATAATGAATAAGTGAATATAACATCATGTTGTTGATTTAGAGGATGTCTATTAAGTAATACATTGGAGATTTAAGCCTAGAGAAGAAAAGGTGAACTTGAGAGGGCCAATTGCAAGGATTTAAACCAAGATAAAGGTGAAAAGTAATTTATTGGGTAAACTTAGTTATGAACTAGAAGATCAATAAGCAAAAGTAAAAATACCCAAAGTAGAAATAAATTATCTCAATAAATAACTTGGTGAAACAATAAAATTTATCCATAAAGTAAGCTCTCAATTAGATGTGATGGAATACCTGTTGAAAGATATCAATATAGAGTTTTTGTAGGATTAGAAAGGGATAAAATTTGGATTGAAAATATTTTCTTCAATATACATTCTAATATAGATAATTTAACATACAATAATTAATGATTTACAGATATGTAATATATAAATAATAAGTCTCTTTTCAAATTTATAAAGGAAGATCCATAAGAAATAATTATAAAAAACTACTTCTGCTATAGAGGTTTAGGACACACCATGAATGTGTGTATTGATACTATGGAGGTATACACATAAATAAAGACTAATAGAGCATATCATATTAATGAGGAATAAAAGAGGTGTGACTTATTTTAGAGATAATTTATTTATGGTAACTTTGTTTATAAGGAAAGATACTACAATAGTAGTAAATGAGATTAGAAGGAAACTATGGTTTCTTTGTAAAGTAAGAATCATGTTTTCATGAAAATGAAATATGTTACATTGAAAAATACAATTCATGGCATTGGAAGAATGCGATTCTAAAATAAATAAAGGTGTGAAAAAAACACCAATGGCTAATTATTTAGAGTAAACATCATAGAGAATGAAGAAACAAAACTAGAATATTAAGGAGGAGGAGGTTTTCAACATGTCAATAAAAAAGGAATGGACATAGTAAAATATAATTCATAGATAAAAAAAGATAAATCTAGTGATAACTATAGAGATATGTGTATTATAGGATTTAGTTGTATAATCTAGAAGAAATGGTAGCATTGTATAAATGGAACCAATTGCACATTGAAGGGAAATTATGAGACAAAGGATAGGTGTGATGGAAACATTAAAAATCAGAAATATTTTTGCATAAGAGGTATCCATCAATGAAATACCACTAAAAATGGTTATGAAAGCGGAGGTTATAAATTGAAGAAAAGGGATGGATCATAAATTCTAGCCACACTCCTCAACTTGAGGATGTTTGAAAGGTAACCCTCTCCCCATTTATGTTTTCATGTATTTAAAAATTAGTTGAAACTATGTATAGATTATGTGGAGATAAAATCCAAGGATCTTGTAAAAGGGAAAGAAAAGAAAAATTTAGAAGTGTATATAGGGATATTTTAAGGAAATTATAGTTGGAAGGCTGAAATGGTCTAGGCAGAATATAAAAAATGGTATCGGAGCATAAATTCTGGATTTATCATCAAAACATGGTAGGAAAGACTTGACTGGTTTCAAAGTCATTTTTCACTTGTTTCTAACATATCTCTTTGACTCCATTGAACATAGATAAAGTGATGAATATTCCTTGTCTTAGGTTATATTTGAAGAAAATATTAATTTTTTTCATTTGATTTCTTTGTAAAAAATGTTTTACTCATGAGAAGTTTCTTGTAAATCAATAGGAAGTTGAATTCAAATCAGGAAAAATTAATGAGTTTTGTGGATAAAAAAAATTATATACATATAGAATTATTAAAATTACATATTATATAATACAATGCGAGAAAATATATTGAATGTAAAATAAATTTAAGATCTGGAGAATGTTTGAAACTGTGACTGCTAAGGAAACAATGAAAGGGAAGAGTTGAAAATTGAATCTTGGGATGTTTTTCACAAGTAGTATACTAGACTATTGGAAATAACAATCAATAAGTAGAAGAGTCCATTTTTATTTGATACTAGAAAATTGAACCCCGAAGGAGAATATTACATATAAGAGTTTTCTAAGGGAGCACAATTCTAGCAGGGGTCTTGGAAGGTGGAAGAATATTCTCTAGAAGAATGCAATTCAATGTTAGGATAAAAGACTATTCCATGGGATGTGATAAATGAAGAAATATCATTTCATCTAGAGTGTCTCTAGAGAAGTATGTAATTAGAAAAAAAATCACAAAAAAAAACAAGAACACGAACAAGAAATATTCTTTCATCAGAATTTCACTCAAACCCAATTTAAAATTCAATTCAAACACTAAATACATAGGATTTTAGATTCTTAAAACATAAATAGAAGAATTTCATGCCTGATAAGAGGCCCAAACATTGACCAATTTAATGGGAAATGGGGTCATGTCCAATCCCCTCCCTAATCTTAATCTTTATAGATGAAAGGGGAAAACTAAAATCGAACGTCGGTAGGGGACATGATAAATGATAAATTATCAATGGTGTGGGTGTGGGTGCGTGTGCGGGTGTGGGTGCTCTTGACGGTGATGAACCGAGAGTGTGACGCAGGTAGAGATTTCTACTATGTGGGCAGTGAGCGATGAATAATGGGATGCAATCGAGGAAGAGGGGAGCCGCAGGGGGGAAATGGGGATGGGAAGTTATATATATATATATATTATTGCTTATTAAATCTTAACAAAGAAATTTATTTTCTATTTTTTTAACTTTTATATGAATGTATTTTAAAATATCACTCATATAATATTTAATCTCAAATATGATATATTTAAAATGTAATTTTAATTTTCTTCCAAATAAAAAATATCTTGAATTATTACTTTTGAATATATTTCAAATATTTATCAATATGTTTTTTTAATAGCAACATATTTTTTTAGTAAATTAATAACTGATAGTAATATCAAAATTATTGTTATATGATTTTTTTGTGAAAAAAAAATACTAGCATCAAATTTATATGTTGAAAAAACTAATAGTAATGATAATTAATTTCAATAGATTGATTTGTTGATAAAAAACTGTTGGTATTAATATATAAATCAACAAATTTAATTGTTGGTGAAATATATGTTGGTATTAAATGATTAATAACAATAGATATATCTTTTGGTAAAAATAAATGTTGGTACTTGAATTTAATACTAATAGAACTTAATATCTGTTGGAATTGTGCATTTTTACCGACAAATATATTATCTTTTAGTAATTTTCTCTTGGTATAATTCATTTTTTGTAGTGTTTCAAAGAAGCGAGTTTTTTGGAGATTATTGCTCCTATTATTATGAGGGGTTACGACTCTCTTGGTAAATTCAATTTTGAATTTTTGCGATAATTCATGCTATTTATTTGGATATGAAATATCAATGAAAATCGTTGTCTATTTATCTACTAAGAATTCCTTCAGAAAATAAGAATCATTTTTGATAATTTTTCTTCGTGTAATTCAAAGAACAACCAATATTAAAAAGAGTGATACTATTTGGTGATATATTTATTCATTGTTCTATTGCATGTTCACTTCTATTGTTTTGTTTCTGTTTTCAATTATAGATCATTTTGTGATGAGAATCAATTCATATTGTTCTATCTCTTGAAGTTTATCTTTTCTAGTGAAGAAGATCCATTTATTGTCAATTTCTACTGCAACTGTGAAGATCAATCTATTTCATCAAATCAATCTATATTGATTCTTTTGAGTGTCAACTTCCCTATCTAATATGTGGTATTTCGGTTCTTTGTTAAAGAACCAGAAGGCTTAGTTTTTAGCCTTATTTTTAAAGGTTTCAACTACATGCACTCATTTGTGAACCGGTCTTATGATATGGGGGCCTGAATAGTGAAATTCACAAAACTCATAGAGAGAGAGAGAGAGTTATTGGTTAAGTGGACTAGGGGATTTTTGTGCCCCGAACTACTATAAAAACTGTGTTTTTTTATTTCTATTTATCCGATGTTCATACTTTCATATGGAAGATAAACACTGATTATGCTCATAAACCATAGTTGATATTAAAAGGTAGAATTGTGAAAGATTTTGAAAAGACGCAATTCACCCCCCTCTTGTGTATACTTTTATATTTCGACTTAACAATTGGTACCAGAGGGTTTTTTTGGATAAATCTATATAAATCTAAAAGTTTAAAGGTCTGTACAAAGATAGAAATGGTTTATCCTAGAGAATGAATTCCCATGGTTCATGCTCCTTATTTAAATGGTGAAAATTATAGATGTTGGAAGTCAAGGATGATCATATATCTAAAAAATATTGGATAAAGTGTTTATTCAAAAATCCTAACCGCATATCAGATTCCTGAGAAACCAAAAACTTGGGATGATGCAACTGAAGCTGATTATGATATGAATTCAAAATCCATGAATGCTATTATTTGTGGATTAGGACTAGATGATTTCAATCTAGTTTTTAAATTTCCTACTGAATATGAAATGTGGAAAACTATTGCAGTTGCCTATGAAGGAACAGATAATGTAAGACAGATGCGATATGCAATAGAAAAGATAAAGTTTTACACCTTCGGAATGTTTTATGGAGAGAGAATTACAAAAATTAATGAAAGGATTACAGAAATAGTTAACAATATTACATCTTTAGGTGAGCCTATTAAACAAGGATATCATGCTTTGAAAGTATTGAGGGTAATACCTACTAAATGGAATGGTATATCAGCTGCAATTCGACAATCATCACCTGTTAAAAATCTGATAATGAGAGAATTGATTGGAACACTGATAATATATGAAGCTAAAATTCAAAATGAAGGTGAAGATCATAAATTCTTAGTGAAAAAGGATAATATTTATCTAAAGGTAACATCTTAGAAGAAAATAAAAATAACGAAGCAAGAAGTCATAGAATAAAGGATTTCAGATACCTCTGATTCTGAAATGGAATTAGCTCAATTATCTAGAAATTTTAGAAAATTTTATAATAAGAAAAGAGGATTCAGAAATCCATTCAAAAGGTATGAAAAATACTCTAGGGAGATTAGATTCTATGAAGGAAAGAAATTAGGTCATATAAGACCTAATTTTCCCTAGCTAAAAGGTGAAAAGAGTAAGTCAGATAAGAGATATCAGAAAAATGAAAATTATGAACAGAAAGGAAAAATAGAAATGAAGGCAACTTGGAGTGTTTCTAAAGACTCTAGAAGCTCAAAAAAATCTGATTCATAAAAGTAATAATAAAATATAAAAGAAAATACGTGCTTCATGGCTGAATATGATAAGGAAAAAACCTATTATTCATCTAAATCTGATTCTGAAACTAGTTGTTCAAATGATAATTTAACTTCCTACTATTCTATACTATAAGAGAAATATGATTCTTTACTAAAGAAACATAAATATTTAAAGAAAATACATAACAACGTTTTAAGTTAAAGAGGTACTTTACTTAAACAATATCAGGAGCTAATTGATAAATTTAACTCAACTAATAAAAACTGGGCTGATCATGAGAATATGATTAAAACATTATAAGATGAGGTAGAAACTTATAAGAGTGTTGCTCTTATTTTTACAAAAGGAGAAAATATCTTAAATTAGATTCTTGGTAAAAATGTTATTAAAAGATAAAGTTTTGGTATAGATAGTAAGGGTGAAAAATCTAAACTATATATGAATTACTTTATTCCTAACTTGAAAAGTGAAATATTTTATTAGTGTGGAATGAAAGGACATGTAACAAAAAATAGTTATTTGAAAAATCCCCAAATAAGTAGAATTAAAAGAACCTTTATTTCTAATAGCTTAGTTGAAACTAAAGATACTAATTATGGGAAAACAAAGCAAGTCCAGATACCCAAATCTCTGCTAGCTAACAATGATAAACCCAAGAAAGTGTGGGTGCCAAAACAAACAATTGTTTAAATGTTTTTGTAGTAAAGAGGCCACAAAAATAGAAATCCTATATAGTATATGGATAGTTTCTATTCAATAAAAATGAATGGAGATCCATCAAAGTTACACACGTTGACTCAAATGGATGGAGGATATGTCACTTTTAGTGATAATGAAAAAAGAAAGATAGTTGGGGTTGGAACTATTAGAGATCCAAAGATCATATCTATCAATAAAGTACTTTAGGTGGAAGGGATAAGGAAAATTCTGATAATTATTTATAAACTTTGTGATGATTATTTCTATATTGATTTTTGTGGCAATTCCTGTTCAGTTTTTAGAGATAAACTGCTTATGTTCAGAGCATCTAGAATTGGAAATGTTTATACTTTGAACTTACATTCCCTATGCAAACAAAAAGTGAACTGTTTATCGACTAAGAAAAATGAATCTTGGATTTGGAATAAAAGACTTAGAAACTATAATATTTATTCTTTACATAAATTGTCTAAAAACAGTTAGTTTTTGACTTACCCAGTCTTATTTTTGATAGTGACAGATTTTGTGATGCATGCCAAATTGGCAAGCAACATAAATCTTCCTTCAAATCTATTAACAAAATTGCTATATCAAAACCTATAGAACTTATCCATATGGATTTTTTTGGACCATCAAGAGTAGAATTTTTGTCAAGTAAATCATGTGTTTATGTTTTAATTAATGATTATTCTAGATTTACTTGAGTTTATTTTCTTAAGATTAAGAGTGAAGTTTTTTTTCTGTGTTTAAGTGTTTTTGTTTTCTTGTTGAAAATGAAAAAGATTCTAAAATAATTTCATTAAGAAGTGATCACGGTGTAGAATTTGAGAATCAAGAATTCAATTCTTTTTGCTCAAATCTGGGTATTAAACACACCTTCTCTGCACCAAGAACACCTCAAAAAATTGGAATTGTTGAAAAGAGAAATCAAACTATTCAAGAAATGGATATGACTATGCTAAACGAATACAATCTACCTACCTATTTTTGGGTATAAGCTATGAGAACAACCTACTATATTATGAATAGAGTATTGATTAGGCCGATTTTCAAAAATAAACCTTTTGAAATTTGGAATAATAGAAAGCCTAAATTAAAGTACTTTAATGTTTTTGGATGCAAGGTGCATATCCCAAACACCAAGGAAAATCTTGGTAAGTTTGATCCAAAATCTAATGAAGGAATATTTTTGGGATATTCTGCTACCGCTAAATCCTATAGAGTATTTAATAAAAAGTCAAGGATTGTTGAAGAATCGGTTCATGTGAAGTTTGATGAGACTAGCCCCTTCATTAAAGGAAAATATCAAATTGATGAAGTCATTGACTCTTATGATAACATGAGACTTGAAACCCTTAAAAATGATTTTTAAAGTGATATAAATAAAATTCAGTCTAGTTCATAAGAACATGAAACTGGAGAACCTAAAATTGTTATTCCTAGAAAGTCTAGAACACTAAAGAACCATCCTTTAAAAAATATTATCGGAGACCCAGATACAGGTATAATAACTAAAAGAAATGTAGGAAATCTAATTGAATTTTATTCCTTATTATCCCATTTAGAACTTAAGACTATAGAAGAAACCTTATAAAATGAGAGCTATATGTTAGCCATGTGGGAAGAGTTAAAAAAATTTAATAGAAATGACATTTGGGAAGTTATTAAGAGACTAACTAATTATCTTGTTATAGGGACCAACTGGGTTTTCAGAAACACACAGGATGATCAAGGTATCATCCCTAGGAATAAAACTAGATTTTTAGCCAAAGGTTATAATCAAGAGGAAGGAATAGATTATAATGAGACCTTTTCCCCTATAGCTAGAGTAGATTCCATTAGAATTCTGTTAGATTATTAATCTTATATGAATTTTAAATTATATCATATGGATGTTAAATTTTTCTTTTTAAATGGTTATTTAATGGGGGAAGTTTATGTTGAGAAACCTTCTAGTTTTGAAATGTCTCAAAAACCAGATTCTATTTTTAAACTTACTAAATAAATTTATGACCATAAATAATCACATAGAGATTGGTATGAAGGATTAAATTGATTTATTTTGAAAAAATGATTTTACCGTTTCTTTGGCAGATCTAACAATTTTTAAGAAAACAGTTCTTTCTAATATTTTATTAGTAAAAATTTATGTTGATGATGTAATTTTTGGTTCTTCTAATAAAAAGATTTTTAATGATTTTTTAAAACTTATTCAAAAAGAATTTGAAATGAGTATGATGGGAGAAATGAATTTCTTTTTAGGATTTCTGATTTTTCAAAAATATTTTGGAAATATTTTAAATCAAAGCAAATACATTACTGATTTACTAAAGAGGTGTGAATTTGAAAACAAAAAGGCATATAAAATCCTATCTATACCAATATAAAGCTTGAATTGGATTGCCACACCCCGACCTATGTGTTTAATTTATTTAATAATTTTTTCTACCTTTTAATATATATATATATATATATTTTCTTTTTGCTGGGGTCCGGGTTGAGTCCTAGACAAAGTTTTCGAGTTTTTGATAAAAGAGTGCGCGCTTTGGGTTCAACGTCGTTGGATGCATGGGCAGATCGCGGCGCCGTGCGGCTTCGAACATGAAACTGCGTGGACTTTTCGTTAATTTTATTATTATTAAAATGATATGAATTCATTTTATTAATATTATTTTATTATCAAGTCTAGTATTATTTTTATTAATATTTTATGATTATTATTATTATTAGTATTATTATTATTATTGTTGTTATTATTATTATTATTATGATTATTAATATTAATAATAATATTATTATTGTTATTATTAATATGACTTTTATTTAATTTTATTCTTTTTTTATCCTCTCTTTCTTCTTCTTTATTCTTTCATTTCATTTTTTTTGTTGTGTCTTCCACGCGGATGTCCCCTGCTTCTCCCACTTTTCCCAGCCAGATCTGCATATCTCGGATGCCTCCCTCTCTCCCTCATTGAAGCGCCCAGCTGCCTGGTGGAGCTCCTGCATGTTCTCCCTCTCCCCGCACCGCCGTCCAGCCTTGCAGCACACCCCCTCGGCCCGACCCCCTGCTGCGTCCTCATCGAGTCTCCCTTCAGCAGCTTTGCTGCACCACCTTCCTGCCGGTTCCCCGCAGTGCGCACCCCAGCCGCCTGTCGGTCCCCAGTCCTGCACCAGCACTCCTCCCCTCTACCGGAAATTTACCCCTAGATGCACCGCTGCCCTCCTCCGGCTTCATCTACACAACGCCAGCCCGACCCCCCTTTCCCCTTGGTGTAGCACCCCTTTCCATCGCCAAACCCCCACGCGAACCGCCTCCTGCCCAGCTGTTCCTGCAGTGCGGCTCCTTGCCCCATGCACCCTCCAGCTGGTAGCAACCCAGCCCGCCTGGCTCCTATAGTGCCGCACACCGCATGCACCCGACCTCCTTCGACCGGCAACCCTCCGGCTGGCTCGTGGCGGTTTCCACCTTCTACCCACGCCTCTTGCCGACCTCGCAAACCGGTTCCGGCTTCCCTTCTCAGGCTATCACCTGTTGTCCGGTGCACCCCCGCTACATCACGGCTCATTCCCCCTAGCATATGAACCCTCCAGCATGCCCCTTCTTCGCACCCGCTATCCGGCCATCCCCCGCCGGTGCGACGAGCACATTTCCCGACCAGCGACCCTCCTTTCCAGTGCGCATCATTGCCTTCTAACCATCGCGCGACCCATTTGTCGTCCCTCGATCATAGCGCGACACGTTGCAACCCCCCCCCCCCCCCCGGCTGCTTCAACTAGGTCTGCGATCAGCCTCCCAAGTTTTTGCGCTGCCGTTGACGACGTTGGTGACCTTTCCAGTGCACCGTAGCACCGCGCCCGACTATTCACCCTTTCGCGCGACCCTGTTGGTCAAAGCCGGCCCCACGCCAAGGTAACATTTATGCTGATTCTTTGTTTGTTTATGGCGAGTTTGTGTTTTTATTTATTTTTGCGGGTATTTCAGTACATCAGCGACGTATTCCCATGGTACTGTAGTTGTCGCCTTGCACGTACTTGTGCGCGAGTGTGAGACGCGCCGCGTCGTCGTCGTAATGGAACTGCGAGTCAAGGTAGGTCGCCCACTGCACTTACCTTTAGATTTAGAATTTATTAATTTCTTTTTGTTTTATTAATTTTTAATGAATGAGAAATAATATAAGATATTAAATTTTTAAATGATTATTTGGTGTAAAAAGAGCCGTTTATTTTATACCGAACAGTTGAAACATTCTCTTGACGAGCGAACTCCCAGTATTGAAAGAATACCCATTTGGACTTTAAACATAATTCACAGAATTTCAAATGTACTTATAGTTTTAAAGATAGATGATTTCTTATGAACAAGTGTTTTGGGTTTTCTCGAGAAATGAAGTTTTGCTTAAAAATTTGTGAAGGCCCGTTTGGCACTTTAATAAAACAAATTATTTTGGAAAAACCACACAGGGGTGATATTTGGTGTGCGTTTATTGCGTGAGATGTATTTGATGTTTGTGCATCGTGACTGATTTATTTTCATTGTGGACGCACCCCTTTTTATTGTATGTGTTGACATGGGAACCTGGCATATTGAGTGAATGTTCTGAGAACGATTGCTGCACTAGTTTAGATTACGCACTAGCTAGTGGCCTCATAGCAGGGGAATACTGAGTTATTACTGCTATGGGGATTGGGCCACTCAGTTAGGCCATGCAAGGCTATGCCGGGCACTAGGGTGTTATGACATCATCGAGTTAGGGCATGCCTTCAGGATGAGTTAGATGTATAGTACGTTCTGGATTGTTCACGATCTCCTAGGTTCGACCCATGTTTCTATTAGTGTTTATTTGAATGTGGTAGATAATTGAGAGGTTTAGTTTGGTAGCTGGCCCTTGTGTGCCACTTTTTCCATTGTCCTTAGTGTGTGTTGCATGTTGTGTGGTTTTCCCTTTTTACTAACAACTAAAATTTGGTTTGTAAATTGTTCGAAAAAAATATTTTAAAATGCAATGCACCTGCTTCTTTCAAACAGTAAACTTGTTTTTATATTAAAAAGGGAAATGGACTGTTACTTGTTTGAGAAATGAAAGTGTGTGTGTGGAAACAAATATTTTATATAATTTAGTTCAAACCTGAAATTGATAAATTCTTTATTTAATGGTAGTGCTTTGGGAATAGTTGTTGGGCACGCCTACTGAGTTTTAATACTCACGCCTATAGTGTTTTCTTATTTTTAGTTTTGTTGCAGGTTGGCTCGAGCTTTCTCGCCGTGGGCGAGAGTTCGTTGTGGTCTGTTGAGCGACTCTCGAAGTCACGAGGAGTTTTTGGTCGATACCAGGTTAGTGTGTTTTGTTGGATGCTCTTTCTTTTCAGTGTCATTTATTTACTTCGTGTTTTATTTCTTTCCACTGCTCTATTTATTTTTATTGGGCGAAATCATTCCCACTTGCTCCCTGTTGATTCCCTGGTGCTTGTCGCCAGCCCGGGAGGATCGGGAACGCCTCTCGGGTCATGTCGCGGACCGGCTCGTGTGACCAGTTTAGGGTCGACCCGGGTTGGTTCGTGACAAAATGGTATCAGAGAAGGTCGCCTCCTGAGAGGACCTTGTTTTTTAAAGCGGCCATTGTTATTTGGGGTTGTGATAGTAGAAGGATTACAATTGCCGAGACTCGAGGTGTGTGGACAAGAAGGATTTCATGAACCCTTGCTCGTTACGAACCTCGGGTTACCATGGGATGTTAGGGTTGTCAATGTCTTTTGATTCTTATGGTTTGTTTGGTATTGGGAAATGAAATGAGAGTTGGGCAAGTGAGCTCCGTGAGCTCACATGGTCTAGCCATCCATGTGGAGCTGGAGACTTTACCCTAGAATGCTCTCAGTGATAGTGGTGTGACTGGCATATGGCCTCCAAACATATGGTCGAGTCACCCATCATCACTAGTTTCCCTCTAGTGAATCGTCTGGATTTTCATTATTTCTGGAAAAAAAAAATCATTGTGAAAAGTGTTATTTTGGTATTTGAAATGACAATGACCATGTTTGACCCATCTTTTTGTTTTCTTGTTCCTTAGTGTCTGCCGCCACGAAGGTTTGATGGATGCCCAAGGTGTAGCTTCGGGTGGTGCATCCTTAGAAAATCCTCCAGTTGATCATCCCAAAGACTACGTCCTCGAGTTTCGGAAGTTGAACCCTCCCCTCTTTTATGGGAAGACAGATCCTCTTGAGGTAGAGTAGTGGTTACGGAAGATTGAGAGGAAGTTCAGTTTCATTGGGTTTCCTGAGTCGTTAAAGGTGAAGTTGGCCACCCTTATGCTTGAAGGTCCAACCTGGAAATGGTGGAAGGTTGTGTCTCAAAATAAACCTCATAAATATCTCACTTGGGAGTTCTTCAAGTCGTCATTCATCCAACAGTACTTCTCTGAAGTGAAAAAGGTGAGGAAGAGAATGGAGTTGTGCAGTCTCCAGCAAGGTGTCAGATCGGTGTTGGAATTCTTTCATCGTTTCTTGGACATGGCTCTGTATGAATCGGGGTATGTTGGAAATGATCCCGTGAAATCTCGGCATTTTGAGCTTGGATTACGTCCTGAGCTGCAGTCGAAGGTGGGATAATTCAACGTGATCACTTTCCCTGATGTGGTGAGACAATCTTTCCTCGTCGAAGCTGAGTTAGCAGGAGGACATGAGGTGACGAATCCTCCTCCGGCTTTGGGATGTAGTGCAGAAGATAGCAATAAGAAGAATGGGAAGCGACATGATGGTGGTGGAAATAGTAGAGGAATCAAGAGGCCTTCATACCTTAAGTCGTCTTCCTCACAAAACAATGCATTGATATGTCACCAGTGCGGTAAGTGGGGGCACAAGAGGCCGATGTGCCCGAATGCTCCAAAACCCTGCCACACCTGTGGACGTCTGGGCCACTTACAGCGATTCTATCGAGGTGTTTTCAAGAAGCGCGCTAAAGCCATACCTGGCTCATTTAAGGTCATGTCAACCCGTCCGCAGGAGTAGGATGGTGTTTAGAGATCATTTTGGGGTTTTCTCTTTACAGTGTTTCTTGGATGTAGTAGTTGTCACCTGTACCGTTTTGTGGTGTTTCTTTTCTTTCAGTTGTAAGAATGGTTGTGGCTGAACCTCTTTGAATCCTTTTTTCTAATGGATGTGTGTTTGGTTAAATTCTTGTTTGTGTGTTATGATTGGCAATTTTTGAAGCCTGAATGCGAGGCAGGAGATGCTTCAATCATCAGAGCTCCAGCCATAGGTCCCGGAGTGAAGCTGGCGCGTAGTCAGGTGAACCCCAGCAGTGAAGAAGGGCCTTGGTTTAATCTTCATCCTTATTGTGGTATGTTTTGTGTTCTTCCAAGGGTGTGACATCGTTGGGGTGACGGTGACGGTAGTTTCGATGCTCTACCCATAGGGCCCTTCCCTTCTCCCCCTCATGGTGGGGGGTTTTTAGACTGTGTGGAAAATATTCAAGATCGGTTAGCCTCGTCAGTCCTTATGGTGGGGAGACCCATCGCGGGTATCTTTGAATTGAGTTGTCTTGTCTCCTATGGTGGGGAGTCCGTTCGGGCCTCCCTGTGTCAGTATTTGAGTTTCGTTTCGGGTTTCGTTTTGGTGGTGTTTAAATTGTTCGTGTTTTCAGGACAAGTTGCACGTCATGGGAGTTTGGTTCGTTTGGATCGATCAACTGGAGGTGCTTAAACTTTGGGGGGGGGGGGGGTGAGTGACACTTAAGGAGTTTCTTCTTGGTTCTAGGTCTTGTTGTGGCTTCCCGGGGATGGGAAGCGTTATGGTGGGGAGAATTGTCACACCCCGACCTATGTGTTTAATTTATTTAATAATTTTTTTTCTACCTTTTAATATTTATATATATATGTCTATATATATATATTTTTTTTTTTCATTTTGCTGGGGTCTGGGGTGAGTCCTGGACAAATTTTTCGAGTTTTCGATAAAAGAGTGCGCGCTTTGGGTTCGACGTCGTTGGATGCACGGGCAGAGCGCGATGCCGTGCGGCTTCACACATGCAACTGTGTGGCCTTTTCGTTAATTTTATTATTATTAAAATGATATGAATTAGTTTTATTATTATTCTTTTATTATCAAGGTAATTATTATTTTTATTAATATTATTATGATTATTATTATTAGTAGTATTATTATTGTTGTTGTTGTTATTATTATTATTATTATGATTAATAATAATAATAATAATATTATTATTGTTATTATTAATATGACTTTTATTTAATTTTATTCTTTTTTTCTCCTCTCTTTCTTCTTCTTTATTCTTTAATTTCTTTTTTTTGTGTCTTCCACGCGAATGTCCCCTGCTTCTCCCACTTTTCCCAGCCCGATCCGCATATCTCGGATGCCTCCCTCTCTCCCTCGTTGAAGCGCCCAGCTGCCTGGTGGATCTCCTGCCTGTTATCCCTCTCCCCGCACCGCCGTCCATCCTTGCAGTGCACCCCCTCGGCCCGCCCCCCTACTGCGCCCTCGTCGAATCTCCCTTCAGCAGCTTGCTGCACCACCTTCCTGTCGTTTCCCCGCAGTGCACACCCCAGCCGCCTGTCGGTCCCCAGTCCTGCACCAGCGCTCCTCCCCTCTGCTGGCAATTCACCCCTGGATGCACCGCTGCCCTCCTCCGGCTTCAGCTACACAACGCCAGCCCGACCCCCTTTCTCCTTGGTGTAGTTCCCCTTTCCATCACCAAACCCCACACGAACCGCCTCTTGCCCAGCTGTTCCTGCAGTGCGGCTCCTTGCCCCATGCACCCGCTATCCGGTAGCAACCCAGCCCTCCTAGCTCCTATAGCCCCGCACACCGATTGCACCCAACCTCCTTCGACCGGAAACCCTTCGGCTGGCTCGTGGCGGTTTCCGCCTTCTACCCGCGCCTCTTTCCGACCTCGCCAACCGGTTCCAGCTTCCCTTCTCAGGCGATCACCTGCTATCCGGTGCACCCCCGCTACATCGCGGCTCATTCCCCCTAGTATATGAACCCTCCAGCATGCCCCCGCTTCGCACCCACTATCCGGCCAGCCCCCGCCGGTGCGACGAGCACATTTCCCTACCATCGACCCTCCTTTCCAGTGTGCGTCGTTGCCTTCCAACCATCGCGCGACCCCTTTGTCGTCCCTCGATCATAGCGCGACGTGTCGCAACCCCCTCGGGTGCTTCAACCAGGTCTGTCGTCAGCCTCCCAAGTCTTTGCGCCACTGTTGACAACGTCGGTGACCTTTCCAGTGCACCGCAGCACCGCACCCGACCATTCACCCTTTCATGCGACCCTGTTGGTCAAATCTGGCCCTGCGCCGAGGTAAGGTTTGTGCTGATTCTTCATTTGTTTATGGCGAGTTTGTATTTTTATTTCTTTTTGTGAGTATTGCAGTACATCGGCGACGTATTTCCACGGTACTGTAGTCGTCACCTTGCACGTACTTGTGCGCGAGTGTGAGACGCACCACGTCGTCATCGTAACGGAACTGCGAGTTGAGGTAGGTCCCCCACAACACTTACCTTTAGATTTAGAATTTATTAATTGCTTGTTGTTTTATTAATTTTTAATGAATGAGAAATAATATAAGATATTAAATTTTTAAATGATTTTTTGGTGTAAAAATATCCGTTTATTTTATACCGAACAGTTGAAACATTTTCTTAATGAGAGGAAACCCAGTATTGAAAGAATGCCCATTTTTTCTTTAAACATAATTCATGGAATTTCAAATGTACTTCTAGTTTTAAAGATAGATGATTTCTTCTGAACAAGTGTTTTGGGTTTTCTTGAGAAATGAAGTTTTTCTTTAAAATTTGTGAAGGCCCGTTTGGCACTTTAATAAAATAAATTATTTTGGAAAACCCACTCAGGGGTGATATTTGGTGTGCGTTGATTACGTGAGATGTATTTGATGTTTGTGCATTGTGACTGATTGATTTTCATTGTGGACACACCCCTTTTTATTGTATGTGTTGACATGGGAACCTGGCATATTGAGTGAATCTTCTGAGAACGATTGCTGCACTAGTTTAGATTACGCACTGGCTAGTGGCCTCATAGCAGGGGAATACTGAGTTATTACTGCTATGGGGATTGGGCCCCTCGGTTAGGCCATGTAGGGCTATGCCGGGTGTTAGGGCATTATGACGTCATCGAGTTAGGGCATGCCTTCAGGATGAGTCAGATGTATAGTACATTCTGGATTGTTCACGATCTCCTAGGTTCGACCCATGTTTCTATTAGTGTTTATTTGAATGTGGCAGATGATTGAGAGGTTTAGTTTGGTAGATGGCCCTTGTGTGCCACTTTTTCCATTTCCCTTAGTGTGTGTTTCATGTTGTGTGGTTTTCCCTTTTTACTAACAACTAAAATTTGGTTTCTAAATTGTTCAAAAAAAATATTTTAAAATGAAATGCACCTGCTTCATTCAAACACTAAACTTGTTTTTATATTAAAATGGGAAATGGACTGTTACTTGTTTTAGAAATGAAAGTGTGTGTGTGGAAACCAATATTTTATATAATTTAGTTCAAACCTGGAATTGATAAATTCTTTATTTAATGGTAGTGATTTGGGAATAGTTGTTGGGAACGCCTACTGAGTTATAACACTCACGCCTATAGTGTTTTCCTGTTTTTAGTTTTGTTGCAGGTTGGCTCGAGCTTGCTCACCATGGGAGAGAGTTGGTTTTGGTCTGGTGAGCGACTCTCGAAATCGTGAGGAGTTTTTGGTCGAGACCAGGTTAGTGTGTTTTGTTGGCTGCTCTTTCTTTTCAGTGTCATTTATTTACTTCTTGTTTTATTTCTTTCCACTGCTCTATTTATTTTTATTGGGCGAAATCGTTCCCACTTGCTCCCTGTTGATGCCCTAGTGCTTGTCGCCAGCCCGAGAGGATCGGGAACGCCTCTCGGGTCATGTCGCAGACCGGCTCGTGTGACCAGTTTAGGGTCGACCCGGGTTGCCTGAGTCATTAAAGGTGAAGTTGGCTACCCTTATGCTTGAAGGTCCAACCTGGAAATGGTGGAAGTCTGTGTCTCAAAATAAACCTCAGAAAGATCTCACTTGGGATTTCTTCAATTCTTCATTCATCCAATAGTAGTTCTCTGAAGTGACAAAGGTGAGGAAGAGAATGGAGTTGTGTGGTCTCCAGCAAGGTGTCAGATCGGTGTTGGAATTATTTCATCGTTTCCTTGACCTGGCTCCGTATGAATCGGGGTATATTGGAAATGATCCCATGAAAGCTTGGCATTTTGAGCTTGGATTACGTCCTGAGCTGCAGTCGAAGGTGGGAGAATTCAACGTGATCACTTTCCCTGATGTGGTGAGACAAGCTTTCCTCGTCGAAGTTGAGTTAGCAAGAGGACATGAGGTGACGAATCCTCATCCGACTTTGGCATGTAGTGCAGAAGATAGCGGTAAGAAGAATGGGAAGCAGCATGATGGTGGTGGAACTAGTAGAGAAATCAAGAGGCCTTCAGACCTTCAGTCGTCTTCCTCACAACACAATGCTTTGATCTGTCACCAGTGCGGTAAGTGGGGGCACAAGAGGCCGAGGTGCCCGAATGCTCCAAAACCCTGCCACACGTGTGGACGTCTAGGCCACTTACAGCAATTCTATCGAGGTGTTTTCAAGAAGAGCGCTAAAGCCATACCTGGATCGTTGAAGGTCACCTCATCCCTTCCGCAGGAGTAGGATGGTGTTTGGAGATCATTTTGGGGTTTTCTCTTTATAGTGTTTCTTGGATGTAGTATTCGTCACCTGTACCGTTTTGTGGTGTTTCTTTTCTTTCAGTTGTAATAATGGTTGTGGCTGAACCTCTTTGAAACCTTTTTTCTAATGGATGTGTGTTTGGTTAAATTCTTGTTCGTGTGTTATGATTGGAAATTTTTGAAGCCTGACTACGAGGTAGGAGATGCTTCAATCATCAGAGCTCCAACCATAGGTCCCGGAGTGAAGCAGGCGCATAGTCAGGTGAACCCCAGTGGTGAAGAAGGGCCTTGGTTTAATCTTCATCCTTAGTGTGGTATGGTTTGTGTTCTTCTGAGGGTGTGACATCGTTGGGGTGACGGTGACGGTAGTTTCGATGCTCTACCCGTAGGGCCCTTCCCTTCTCCCCCCTCGTGGTGGGGGTTTTTAGACTGTGTGGAAAATATTCATGCTCGATTAGCCTCGTCAGTCCTTATGGTGAGGAGACCCATCGCGGGTCTCATTTAATTCAGTTGGATTGTCTCCTATGGTGGGGAGTCTATTCGGGCCTCCCCGTGTCAGTATTAGAGTTTAGTTTTGAGATTAATTTTGGTGGTGTTTAAATTGTTCGTGTTTTTAGGAAAAGTTGCACGTCATGGGAGTTTGGTGTTTTTTTGGATCGATCAACTGGAGGTGCTTAAACTTTGGGGGGGGGGTGAGTGACACTTAAGGAGTTTCTTCTTGGGTCTAGGTCTTGTTGTGGCTTCCCGGGGACGGGAAGCGTTATGGTGGGGAGAATTGTCACACCTCGACCTATGTGTTTAATTTATTTAATATTTTTTTTCTACCTTTTAATATATATATATATGTATATATATATATTTTTTATTTTTGTTGGGGTCCGGGGTGAGTCCTGGACAAAGTTTTCGAGTTTTCGATAAAAGAGTGCGCGCTTTGGGTTCGACGTCGTTGGATGCACGGATAGAGCGCGATGTCGTGCAGCTTCACACATGCAACTGCGTGGCCTTTTCGTTAATTTTATTATTATTAAAATGATATGAATTTGTTTTATTATTATTATTTTATTATCAAGGTTAGTATTATTTTTATTAATATTATTATGATTATTATTATTATTAGTATTATTATTGTTGTTGTTGTTATTATTATTATTATTGTGATTAATAATAATAATAATATTATTATTATTGTTATTATTAATATGACTTTTATTTAATTTTATTCTTTTTTTCTCCTCTCTTTCTTCTTCTTTATTCTTTCATTTCATTTTTTTGTTGTCTCTTCCATGCGGATGTCCCCTGCTTCTCCCACTTTTCCCAGCCAGATCCGCATATCTCGGATGCCTCCCTCTCTCACTCGTTGAAGCGCCCAGCTGCCTGGTGGATCTCCTACCTGTTCTCCTTCTCCCCGCACTGTCGGCCAGCCTTGCAGCGCACCCCCTCAGCCCGCCCCCCTGTTGCGCCCTCCTCGAGTCTCCCTTCAGCAGCTTTGCTATACCACCTTCCTACCGGTTCCCCGAAGTGCACACCCCAACCGCCTGTCGGTCCCCAGTCCTACACCAGCGCTCCTCCCCTATGCCGATAATTCACCCCTGGATGCGCCGCTACCCTCCACCGGCTTCAGCTACATAGCGCCAGCCCGACCGCCCTTTCTCCTTGGTGTAGCGTCCCTTTCCATCGCCAAACCCCCACACGAACCGCCTCCTGCCCAGCTGTTCCTGCAGTGCGGCTCCTTGCCCCATGCACCCTCCATCCGGTAGCAACCCAGCCCCCCTATCTCCTATAGCCCCGCACACCACATGAACCCAACCTCCTTCGACCGGCAACCCTCCTGCTGGCTCGTGGCGGTTTCCGCCTTCTACCCGCGCCTCTTGCCGACCACGCCAACCGGTTCCAGCTTCCCTTCTCAGGCGATCACTTGTTGTCCGGTGCACCCCCGCTACATCACAGCTCATTACCCCTAGCATATGAACCCTCCAGCGCACCCACGCTTCGCACCCGCTATCCGGCCAGCCCCCGCCGGTGCGATGAGCACATTTCCCGACCAATGACCCTCCTTTCCAGTGTGCATCGTTGCCTTCCGACCATCGCGCGACCCCTTTTCCATCCCTCGATCATAGCGTGACGCATCGCAACCCCCCCGACTGCTTCAACTAGGTCTGACGTCAGCCGACCAAGTCTTTGCGCCGTCGTTGACGACATCAGTGACCTTTCCAGTGCACCGCAGCACCGCGCCCGACCATTCACCCTTTCATGCGACCCTGTTGGTCAAAGACGGCCCTGCGCCGAGGTAACGTTTGTGCTTATTTTTCGTTTGTTTATAGTGATTTTGTGTTTTTATTTATTTTTGTGGGTGTTGTAGTACATCGGCGACGTATTTCCGTGGTATTGTAGTCATCGCCTTGCGCGTACTTGTGCGCGAGTGTGAGACGCGCTGCGTCGTTGTCGTAACGGAACTGCGAGTCAAGGTAGGTCCCCCACCGCACTTACCTTTAGATTTAGAATTTATTAATTTCTTGTTGTTTTATTAATTTTTAATGAATGAGAAATAATATAAGATATTAAATTTTTAAATGATTATTTGGTGTAAAAAGAGCCGTTTATTTTATACCGAACAGTTGAAACATTTTATTGACGAGCGGACACCCAGTATTGAAATAATTCCCATTTGGCCTTTAAACATAATTCACGAAATCTCAAATGTACTTATAGTTTTAAAGATATATGATTTCTTCTGAACAAGTGTTTTGGGTTTTCTCAAGAAATGAAGTTTTTCTTTAAAATTTGTGAAGGCCTGTTTGGCACTTTAATAAAATAAATTATTTTTGAAAACCCACTCAGGGGTGATCTTTGGTGTGCGTTGATTGCGTGAGATGTATTTGATGTTTGTGCATCGTGACTGATTGATTTTCATTATGGACGCACCCCTTTTTATTGTATGTGTTGACATGGGAACCTGTCATATTGAGTGAATCTTCTGAGAACGATTGCTGCACTAGTTTAGATTACGCACTGGCTAGTGGCCTCATAGCAGGGGAATACTGAGTTATTGATGCTATGGGGATTGGGCCCCTCGGTTAGGCCATGCAGGGCTATGCCGGGCGTTAGGGAGTTATGACGTCATCGAGTTAGGGCATGCCTTCAGGATGAGTCATATGTATAGTACGTTCTGGATTGTTCATGATCTCTTAGGTTCGACCCATGTTTTTATTAGTGTTTATTTTAATGTGGTAGATGATTGAGAGGTTTAGTTTTGTAGCTGGCCCTTGTGTGCCACTTTTTCCATTGCCCTTAGTGTGTGTTGCATGTTGTGTGGTTTTCCCTTTTTACTAAAAACTAAAATTTGGTTTCTAAATTGTTTGAAAAAAATATTTTAAAATGCAATGCACCAGCTTCTTTCAAACACTAAACTTGTTTTTATATTAAAAAGGGCAATCGACTGTTACTTGTTTTAGAAATGAAAGTGTGTGTGTGGAAACCAATATTTTATATAATTTAGTTCAAACCTAGAATTGATAAATTATTTATTTAATGGTAGTGCTTTGGGAATAGTTTTTGGGAACGCCTACTGAGTTTTAATACTAACGCCTATAGTGTTTTCCTTTTTTTAGTTTTGTTGCAGGTTGGCTCGAGCTTGCTCGTCGTGGGAGAGAGTTGGTTGTGGTCTAGTGAGCGACTCTCGAAGTCGCGAGGAGTTTTTGGTCGAGACCAGGTTAGTGTGTTTTGTTGGATGCTCTTTCTTTTCAGTTTCATTTATTTACTTCGTGTTTTATTTATTTCCGCTGCTCCATTTATTTTTATTGGGTGAAATCATTCCCACTTGCTCCCTATTGATGCCCTGGTGCTTGTCGCCAACCCAGGAGGATCGGGAAAACCTCTCAGGTCATGTCGCGGACCGGCTCATGTGACCAGTTTAGGGTTGACCTAGGTTGGTTCGTGACAAAATGGTATCAGAGAAGGTCGGCTCCTGAGCGGACCTTGTTTTTCAGAGCGCCCATTGTTATTTGGGGTTGTGATAGTAGATGGATTACAATTGTCGGGACTCGAGGTTTGTGGACAAGAAGGATGTCATGAACCCTTGCTCGTTCCGAACCTCTGGTTACCATGGGATGTTAGGTTTGTCAATGTCTTTTGATTCTTATGGTTTGTTTGGTATTAGGAAATGAAATGAGAGTTGGGAAAGTGAAATCCGTGAGCTCGCATGGTCTAGCAAGCCATGTGGAGCCGGAGACGTTGCCCTAGAATGATCTCAGTGACAGTGGTGTGACTGGCGTATGGCCGCCAACCATATGGTCGAGTCACCCATCATCACTAGTTTCCCTCTAGAGAATCATCTGGATTTTCATTATTTATGAAAAAAAATCATTGTAAAAAGTGTTATTTTGGTATTTAAAATGACAATGACCATGTTTGACCCATCTTTTTGTTTTCTTGTTCCTTAGTGTCTGCCCCCACGAAGGTTCGATGGATGCCCAAGGTGCAGATTTGGGTGGTGCATCCTTAGAAAATCCTCCAGTTGATCATCCCAAAGACTACGTCCTCGAGTTTCGGAAGTTGAACCCTCCCCTCTTTTATGTGAAGACATATCCTCTTGAGGCAGAGGAGTGGTTACTGAAGATTGAGAGGAAGTTCAGTTTCATTGGGTTGCCTGAGTCGTTAAAGGTGAAGTTGGCTAGCCTTATTATTGAAGGTCCAACCTGGAAATGGTGGAAGTCTGTGTCTCAAAATAAACCTCAGAAATATCTCACTTGGGAGTTCTTCAAGTCGTCATTCATCCAACAGTACTTCTCTAAAGTGACAAAGGTGAGGAAGGGAATGGAGTTGTGCGGTCTCCAGCAAGGTTTCAAATCGGTGTTCGAATTCTTTCATCGTTTCCTGGACCTGGCTCCGTATGAATCGGGGTATGTTGGAAATGATCCCATGAAAGATCTACATTTTGATCTTGGATTACGTCCTGAGCTTCAGTCGAAGGTGGGATAATTCAACATGATCACTTTCCCTGATGTGGTGAGACAAGCTTTCCTCGTCGAAGCTGAGTTAGCAGGAGGACATGAGCTGACGAATCCTCCTCCGACTTTGGGATGTAGTGCCGAAGATAGAGATAAGAAGAATGGGAAGCGGCATGATGGTGGTGGAACTAGTAGAGGAATCAAGAGGCCTTCAGGACTTCAGTCGTCTTCCTCACAACACAATGCTTTGATCTGTCACCAGTGCGGTAGGTGGGGGCACAAGAGGCCGATGTGCTCGAATGCTCCAAAACCCTGCCACACCTGTGGAAGTCTGGGCCACTTACAACGATTCTGTCGAGGTGTTTTCAAGAAGCACGCTAAAGCCATACCTGGCTCTTTGAAGGTCACCTCAGCCCATCCGCAGGAGTAGGATGGTGTTTGGAGATCATTTTGGGGTTTTCTCTTTATACTGTTTCTTGGATGTAGTAGTCGTCACCTGTACCATTTTGTGGTGTTTCTTTTCTTTCAATTATAAGAATGGTTGTGGATGAACCTCTTTGAAACCTTTTTTCTAATGGATGTGCGTTTGGTTAAATTCTTGTTCGTGTGTTATGATTGGGAATTTTTGAAGCCTGACTGCGAGGAAGAAGATGCTTCAATCATCAGAGCTCCAGCCATAGGTCCCGGAGTGAAGCTGGCGCGTAGTCAGGTGAACCCCAGTGGTGAAGAAGGGCCTTGGTTTAATCTTAATCCTTAGTGTGGTATGGTTTGTGTTATTCCGAGGGTGTGACATCGTTGGTGTGACGGTGACGGTAGTTTCGATGCTCTACCCGTAGGGCCCTTCCCTTCTCCCCCTCGTGGTGGGGGGTTTTTAGACTGTGTGGAAAATATTCAAGCTCGGTTAGCCTCTTCAGTCCTTATGGTGGGGATACCCATCACGAGTCTCGTTGAATTCAGTTGGCTTGTCTCCTATGGTGGGGAGTCCGTTCGGGCCTCCCCGTGTCAGTATTAGAGTTTCGTTTTGGTGGTGTTTAAATTGTTCGTGTTTTCAGGACAAGTTGCACGTCATGGGAGTTTGGTGTTAGTTTGGATCGATCAACTGGAGGTGCTTAAACTTCGGGGGGGGGGGGGTGAGTGACACTTAAGGAGTTTCTTCTTGGGTCTAGGTCTTGGTGTGGCTTCCCGGGGACGGGAAGCGTTATGGTGGGGAGAATTGTCACACCCTGACCTATGTGTTTAATTTATTTAATAATTGTTTTCTACCTTTTAATATATATATATATATGTATGTATATATATATATTTTATCTTTTTGTTGGGGTCCGGGGTGAGTCCTCGACAAAGTTTTCGAGTTTTCGATAAAAGAGTGCGCGCTTTGGGTTCGACGTCGTTGGATGCATGGACAGAGCGCGGCGCTGTGCGGCTTCACACATGCAACTGTGTGGCCTTTTCGTTAATTTTATTATTATTAAAATGATATGAATTCGTTTTATTATTATTATTTTATTATCAAGGTTAGTATTATTTTTATTAATATTATTATGATTATTATTATTAGTAGTATTATTATTGTTGTTGTTATTATTATTATTATTATGATTAATAATAATAATATTATTATTATTATTATGATTAATAATAATAATAATATTATTATTATTGTTATTATTAATATGACTTTTATTTGATTTTATTATTTTTTTTCTCCTTTCTTTCTTCTTCTTTATTCTTTCATTTCATTTTTTTGTTGTGTCTTCCACGCGGATGTCCCCTGCTTCTCCCACTTTTCCCAGCCATATCCGCATATCTCGGATGCCTCCCTCTCTCCCTCATTGAAGCACCCAGCTGCCTGGTGGATCTTCTGCTTGTTCTCCCTCTCCCCGCACCGCAGGCTAGCCTTGAAGCGCACCCCCTCGGCCCGCCCCCCTGTTGCACCCTCGTCGAGTCTCCCTTCAGCAGATTTGCTGCACCACCTTCCTGCCGGTTCCCCGCAGTTCACACCCCAGCCTCCTGTCGGTCCCCAGTCCTGCACCAGCCCTCCTCCCCTCTGCCAAAAATTCACCCCTAGATGCGCCGTTGCCCTCCTCTAGCTTCAGCTACACAGCGCCAGCCCGGACCCCCTTTCTCCTTGGTGTTGCACCCCTTCCATCACCAAACCCCCAAGTGAACCACCTCCTGCCCAGCTGTTCCTGCAGTGTGGATCCTTTCCCCATGCACCCTCCATCTGGTAGCAACCCAGCCCACCTGGCTCCTATAGCCCCGCACGCCGCATGCACCCGACCTCCTTCGACCGGCAACCCTCCGGCTGGCTCGTGGCGGTTTTCGCCTTCTACCCGCGCCTCTTGCTGACCTTGCCAACTGGTTCCGACTTCCCTTCTCAGGCGATCACCTGTTGTTCGGTGTGCCCCTGCTACATCGCGGCTCATTCCCCCTAGCATATGAACCCTCCAGTGTGCCCCCGCTTCACACCCTCTATCCGGCCAACCCCCGCCGGTGCGACGAGCACATTTCCCAACCAGCGACCCTCCTTTCCAGTGCGCGTCGTTGCCTTCCGACCATCACGCGACCCCTTTGCCATCCCTCGATCATAGCGCGACGCATCGCAACCCCCCCGGCTGTTTCAACCAGGTCTGCCGTCAGCCGCCCAAGTCTTTGCGCTGTCGTTGACTACGTCGGTGACCTTTCCAGTGCACTGCAGCACCGCGCCCGACCATTCACCCTTTCGTGCGACCCTGTTGGTCAAAGACGGCCCCGCGCTGAGGTAACGTTTGTGCTGATTCTTCGTTTTTTATGGAGAGTTTGTGTTTTTATTTATTTTTGCGGGTGTTGCAGTACATCGGCAATGTATTTCCGCGGTACTGTAGTCGTTTCCTTGCGCGTACTTGTGCGTGAGTGTGAGACGCGCCGCGTCGTCATCGTAACGGAACTACGAGTCGAGGTAGGTCCCCCATTGCACTTACATTTAGATTTAAAATTTATTAATTGCTTGTTGTTTTATTAATTTTTAATGAATGAGAAATAATATAAGATATTAAATTTTTAAATGATTATTTGGTGTAAAAAGAGCCGTTTATTTTATACCGAACAGTTGAAACATTTTCTTGACGAGCGGACACCTATTATTGAAAGAATGCTCATTTGGCCTTTAAACATAATTTACGGAATTTCAAATGTACTTATATTTTTAAAGATAGATGATTTCTTCTGAAAAAGTGTTTTGGGTTTTCTCGAGAAATGAAGTTTTGATTTAAAATTTGTGAAGGCCCGTTTGGCACTTTAATAAAATAAATTATTTTGGAAAACCCACTCAGGGGTGATCTTTGGTGTGTGTTGATTATGTGAGATTTATTTGATGTTTTTTCATCGTGACTGATTGATTTTAATTGTGGACGCACCCCTTTTTATTGTATGTGTTGACATGGGAACCTAGCATATTGAGTGAATCTTCTGAGAACGATTGCTACACTAGTTTATATTACGCACTGGCTAGTGGCCTCATAGTAGGGGAATACTAAGTTATTGCTGCTATGGGGATTGGGCCCCTCGATTAGGCCATACAGGGCTATGCCGGGCGTTAGGGTGTTATGACGCCAACGAGTTAGGGCATGCCTTCAGGATGAGTCAGATGTATAGTACGTTCTGTATTGTTCACGATCTCCTAGGTTCGACCGATGTTTCTATTAGTGTTTATTTGAATGTGGCAGATGATTGAGAGGTTTAGTTTGGTAGCTGGCCCTTGTGTGCCACCTTTTCCATTGCCCTTAGTGTGTTTTGCATGTTGTGTGGTTTTCCCTTTTTACTAACAACTAAAATTTGGTTTCTAAATTGTTTGAAAAAAATATTTTAAAATGCAATGCACCTGCTTCTTTCAAACACTAAATTTGTTTTTATATTAAATAGGGAAATGGACTATTACTTGTTTTAGAAATGAATGTGTGTGTGTGGAAACCAATATTTTATATAATTTAGTTCAAAACTGGAATTGATAAATTCTTTATTTAATGGTATTGGTTTGGGAATAGTTTTTGGGCACGCCTACTGAGTTTTAATACTCACTCCTATAGTGTTTTCCTATTTTTAGTTTTGTTGCAGGTTGTCTCAAGCTTCCTCGTCGTGGGCGAGAGTTGGTTGTGGTCTGGTGAGCGACTCTCGGAGTCGCGAGGAGTTTTTGGTCGAGACCAGGTTAGTGTGTTTTGTTGGCTTCTCTTTCTTTTCAGTGTCATTTATTTACTTCGTGTTTTATTTCTTTCCGCTGCTCTATTTATTTTTATTGGGTGAAATCATTCCCACTTGCTCCCTGTTAATTCCCTGGTGCTTGTTGCCAGCCTGGGAGGATCGGGAACGCATCTCGGGTCATGTCGCGGACCGGCTCGTGTGACCAATTTAGGGTCGACCTGGGTTGGTTCGTGACATGGATGAAGCTGGAAAACCAGTGGACAACAAGTTATATAGAGGTATGATTGGTAGTGTATTATATCTTAATTCTAGTAGAACAAACATTATGTATTCAGTATGTCTTTGTGATATATTTCAATCAAATCCAAAAGTCTATCATCTTACTGCTGTAAAAATAATTTTTATATATTTAAAAGGAACTATTTTTCAATCTCTTATTTTCCCCAAAACATCTAATTTTAATTTAATTTCATATTCATATGCTAACTTTGGAGGTTGTAGATTATATACAAAAATTACTTTAGGCACCTGTCACTTTTTAAGAAAATATTTAATCTCATAGTCTAGTAAGAAACAACACTCTGTTGCTCTGTCAACTACTGAGGAAGAATATGTATCTGTTGGAAGTTGTTGTGTACATGTATTGTAGATGAAAAACAATCTCTTGGACTTTAGACAAAATTTTAACAGTATTCCTATTTTATGTGATAACACTAGTGCTATTAATATCTCTAAAAATCCAATAATTCTTTC
The DNA here is from genome assembly GCA_963277665.1 of Viscum album. Taxonomy (NCBI): domain Eukaryota; kingdom Viridiplantae; phylum Streptophyta; class Magnoliopsida; order Santalales; family Viscaceae; genus Viscum; species Viscum album. Next base: position 1,843,143,456 of record OY728129.1, on the reverse strand, counting down.
TAAGACTAAGCACATTGATATAAGACATCATTTTCTAAGTGATCATGTTCTTAAAAAGGATATATCTTTAGAATTTGTTAAAACCGAATATCAATTAGCTGATATTTTTACTAAACTTCTTCCTAGTGCTACTTTTGATTTTATTAAGGGGGAGTTAGGTTTTTTTAATTTTAAATAAAATATTATTCTAATTTCATCTATTTATTTATTTTTTTCCATAAATTATAAGTAATTTAATTATTTAAATTTTTCTTTCATTTATTTTTTTTGGGGTTATTTCATTTTATTTATCTTATCTTTATTTTTATTATTATTTTTTATAATCCTCAATTAGCATGAGAAACTGTTTGCCTTCACCATCTTATCTTCCTCACTCTTACGTATCCCTTCAAACTTAAAGAGTTTCTCTCTCTCTTTCATCTCCTGATTACTGAAAACCCTAAAACTTTTAACCATTCTATTTACTAGTTTTTAGCGATGGCATCCTCACAGAGATCTGTTGATGTTGAAATCAATAATATTATTTATGATTCTGAAAAATATTGCAAAGTTTGGAAAGCTATGTTAATTGATTTTGGATATTTATAGTCCACAAATTTATCACTTAAGGTAGCAATGCCTTTTCAAGGCTTAGTTTTTTACTTTGGGGAAGATAATATGCCAATATTCTATGAGATAGAAGTAAAGTAATTCTGTCGAAATGATATGTTTAATTTTGGTTTTGAGGAAGAATCTATTATTTCAAAAATTAATAATCAAGATTTTTTAATGAATTTTGTTGATATGGCTGAGTTACTTCACTGTCCCCATGAGGGGGAGTTTCAGTTCGACATGAGGAACATTGGTGATGGTTGTTATACTTATGAGGATATCATGTTTTATCTGTTTGGCACACAAGTTGTCAAAAAGGTGTTTACGAAGGATTTAACACATGATCTCTAAGTTTTGATGAAATTTATCTAGTCATGAATTTTACTGAGGAATACTGAGCTAGATAAAGTTCTCTATCCTAACATGTTTACCATGTTTTTATTTTTAAACAAAATCAAGTTTAATTTTTACCAGTTTATGATTTGGTATCTCAATAATTGTTTTCATGCTGAATCCAAGATGTGTTATTGTTCATATGGAAGGATTATTTCTTTTCTGTTAATAAGGTTGGGTAAAATTGTAAATATGTAATATGAAAAGACCTTTCATAACAGCAATATGATAAATGCTAACATCGTGAAAAATCTAGGATTTGTTTGGAGAAACTCTTGCAGTAGTTTTCTGCCATTTGGTGATGAGGAACAACAAATATTATTATCCAATGCTTAGGGGGAGCAGAGGGTAATACCCTCTGTTGGTTCTATTCATTCTAGGCCCGAAGATGAAAGAATATCTTGGACAAGGGACACACTTATTCAAAAAATAATAATAGTTTTGGTTAATATTCTAGAGATGGGAGTTGAAGTTACTATTAGTGATGTGTATGTTACTTTACATGATGAAGATGAAGCAACTAGGTGTGAAACCCCAGTAATCAATAAAGTTGAGAATAAGTCTCAAAGTAAAGAACTTCATAGGACAAAGATCCCTGATACTGGAACTCAGAATGTTCTTGATTCTAGTTTTATTGGAAGATCTCCTTTAACAAGAAGATTAGAAGGAGATGGTAAGCCAATTATGGCTATTTTTTGTCTCAATCAAGGATGAAATGAATCTTCTGAACCTTCTCACTTTGAGGTTGATTATCATACAATAAATATTCAACTATTGGAATCTCAAAATTATATCTTAATATAACAATTGGATGCATAAAAGAATAAGTTTAAAGAGTATAGAGCTGTTTCTATTTCAAGATCAGAGTATGAAGATCAGAAACTTTATTTGAGAGAGTTCAAAGAAAATCTCATATCTGTTGGATATTTGAAGGATATTATTGCCAAATTTTCAAGGGAACTTTCAAATTTAAAGGATGAGTCTGTCAAGAAGATAGATTTTGATAATTTCAAGGTTATGATTGGAAGATAATTTCAATCTCTGAAGGAAAGTTCCAGTTCTTATTCTCAACAGAACCCACAAAAATTGGTGAGGAAATTTGAAGCAATTACTGTTGTTTTGGATGAGTTTACTTATAGGATGCAGACTCTTTAGTGTGATAGCATTCCCTTGGGTGTACTGTTGGAAAACCAAAAGCATCTGGTTAGTCAGTTGACTTCCAATGAATCCTAGTTGGGACCAGTTATTAATCACCTTATAGACAAGTTGACTTATTTTATTTAGTTTGAGTAAGAAGTGAATTCATTTATCAAGATAAACTTAGTGGAGATCTTGAAGATTGGGCATGACTCTAAGAAGCTACTTCAATGTTGGACAGAATTTTTCAATAATCATTTCCAAAGTTTTTTATTGAAGTTATTGGATCTTAGCAGTGCAATCACTGCCACTCATCATCCAGAAGAGCCCTCTATTTTTGCTGGAACCGAGATTTAAACCCACTCATCAGACTCAAACTAATTCTGGATTGTATTTTAATCCTTTTAAAAACATTTGAATGTATTTTTTTGTTTACTTAATTTTTTCGTTATTTTATTTATCTTTAATTTAGTTCAATTATTTACTGCCAAACTTAGATTTCTTCTACTGATTATTATAACTCTTAACTTAGTTAAGCACAATATTAATTGTGGTTTATATTGATTCATTATTTTCCTTCACCTTTTTGATATCACAAAAAGGGGGATAATAAGGATTATCCTTGTATAATACTAATTAATCACTACATTTTTTCATTATAAAAATAATTCTGTGAAATTGAAATGTTTATCTATATGTGGATGTTTTGAAAAATTATATAATTAATTTAATTTTTTCTATGAATTATAATGTTTTTTGTGATCATCAAAAAGGGGGATATTTTTGGGAATATTTTGTCTTCACAATACTCCATAATTAATGATGATTTTAATGCTCACAAATACCATTTTTTGTTTTTTTATTGAAGTTTTATTGAGTAAATATACATGATTTTATATTCTATTATGATGAGTTTAACGTTTTGAGAATAATTATGGAAACACTGTTTTCATCCCTACATTATGCTGAAAGGAAAACTTTTACATATGGTATTTACCCTACATTACGTTGAAATATTTGCGGTTTGGATCGACACACGTATGGATCAGCAATCCTACATTGGAATCTGAAATTACTGTTCATAGCATACGTTCAAGAATTTGAACTTATTGTTAATAAATGCAACATTTGGGATTTTATTCTAACAAGGATGAACATTTAGATCATCATCCCTATGCTACGCAAAGGAACCCTACTCTACGCAAAGGAACCTTATGCTATGTTTTCAAACCTATGCTACATGATCAATTATTTATTTCATTCTTAATGGAAAGATTTCTTGAAGTAGTGTCTTTGATTCGTGATTGTTGCAATGGTCAAGTTATATTTAAAGACTGATTCAAGGATCATTTTGATCTTTTCAAAGAACCGAGTTTTTCAAAGATTATTTATCCTATTATTATGAGAGGTTATGACTCTCCTGGTAAATTCAATTTTGTTTTTTTTTGTGAAAATTCAGGCTATTTCTTTAGATCTGAAATATCAATTCAAATTGTTGGATATTTATCTTCTAAGAATTCCATTAAAAAATTAGAATCGTTTTTGAGAATTTTTCTTTGTTTTCTGCAAATAATGATCAATCTAAAAAATATTTATACCCTTTGGTGATATATTTTTTCATCATTCTACTCCAAGTTCACTACTTTTTTTTGTTGTTTTCAATTGAAGATTATTTTTCGATGAGAATCACTTCCAATTGTTCTATCTCTTGAAGTTTATCTTTTTTAGAGAAGAATATCCATTTACTATCAGTTTCTGTTGTAAGTGTGAAGATCAATTTGTTTCATCAAATTAATCTATACTGATTCTTTTTAGTATCAGCTTCTCGATCTAAATCGTGGTTTTTTGGTTCTTCATTAAAGAACTATTAGGCTCGGTTTTTATCCTTATTAGTAAAGGTGTCAAATGTGTGCACTTAGTTGTGAATTGGTCTTATGATATGAGGACCTGAATAGTGAAATTCACCAAACTTGCAGAGAGAGAGTTATTGGTGGAGTGCACTAGGGGATTTCTGTGCCCCGAACCACTATAAAAAGATGTTTTATTATTTTTGTTTATCCGTTTCTCATACTTTCATACGTAAGATAAACAATTCTTATCCTCATAAACCTTAGTTGATGTTAAAAGTCATAATTGTGAATGATTTTGAAAAGACACAATTCACCCCCCTCTTGTGTATATTTGTATATTCCGACCTAACCATTTTATGGATGTTTATATATGGACATAAATGAATTAAAAAATACATTTTATGAATATTTTTTACTTTTATTCAAAGGTTTTAAAATGTAATATTTTTACGGAATGTTTTTAATTTCTTTACAAAAGTCAAAAGAAATTTTCTATTTTAACAAATACACCATGAATAGATTTTTCCACCTCTATAACCATTGTTTCATGTTTTTGTTTCATTTATAAAATTCAAAATTTTCTTCAAAGATAAACTCTCCTTTCCTTTATTCTGGGACTTTTGGTTTTGAAAATTGGTTTTTATAGGTATGAGATATATCAATATCTAAAAATGTTTTTCTTACGGGTTCAAAAGCATATTTTTATGAGTTTAATGATAGAAATTCAAGATTTCATGTGTTTTATACATGTTATGGTCCTTGGAAATTATTTTTGATTTGGTAATCCTAGTATAAATCTCTTATAAATTTGGTAATGATTATGTTTTCCCAATAATTATATTGGAATTTTACCATATTGGTTATTCTGCTAGTAAGGGATCTTGCATGGGTTATATAAATATGACATCCTAAGGAACCTACATTAATTTTATATGAATTATAATTAGTTTTAATGGGGTTATTTTGATTTCAAAAGGTAAGATAATGATCTTTTGTTTTAAAGGAATGATTATGCCCCTTTTGGGTAAAAATGTAAGTTTTTAAGAATATTTTTCAAGGGTTATAATGTTTTGTAAGGAAACCCTCATGATTATGATTTATCATTTTTTTTCTTTTTAGTGTTTTATAAAAAACTTGAGATATTAAAGATAATTTCATGTGAAAGTAAATAATTATTTGAGCTAAAATTTTATTATATTAATTTAAAAACCATTTTATAAGACCTCATGTTTTTGAAATGGACTATTGGGTTTAATTTCTTTTTCTATATGTCCCTTACTGAGATTTTTTTTGCTCATACAAAATTTTCGAATGATATTTCATAGGGATTAAGGATGATTAAAAAGTTAGAGTTCCATAAATTAAAGTTACCTTGAACAAAGAAGGAATGTATTTATAAAGAAGTTGTTGTGTGGTAAAAATGGATAATCTGTGGAAATATCCACTTTGAAATTGTTTTTCCTAATTCTCTAAAACACCAAACCTAAAAAGATATATTATAATGAAATTAAATGAATTGTTTATTTAAAACTCAAGATTGTGTAATGTTTTAAGAATGGGTCCTTATAGTTGGTATCAAATAAATAGTTTAGATAAATTTAGAGGTTTGGATATTATTTGAGTATAATATTAAAGTAATATACATCCACAAAGTTTAGTATGTTATGGAGAATTACAATTATTATTCTAAGGATAATTATGGTAATTTAGTGGATTTTATATAAACTTAAATCAATTGATATATAAAGGATTTGAAAGGTTAAAGTATTATAAAATTTATATGGAATTTTATTTACCCATAAAGATCATTATCTTTTTAATAATTAATTTCATGTTTAAATAATGTTATTTTCAATAGATTACGAATTTTTTTCAATATGGAATGAAATATATATTACAAAACCTTCTTATCCATTCCAGATGATTTTATCCTCACTATTATTATAAAATCTTGTTTAAATTATTTTGATATTTTCTTGTATATTCAAATAACCTGTAAGAAACTACTTCAATTATCCAAAACCAGTTCATTTCTCCAAAAATTTTATGGGTCACGATATCTTTTATATTTTATTTCAAAATCTCATCTCTTTCATCTCTCTTGAAAAGGGGAACACCACAAAGGACTTTCACATTTATTTTTTGGAATTTTGGAACCATGCTGAAAGATAAAATGAATAACATGAAAATCCCGATGGCATGATTTAAGGAATGAAGTATTAAAGAATAAGATTTAAAATCATGGTTAAAGGGTTAATAAAGAAGATAAATGAAATGTTTATGTATCATGTTTTTAGAATTATGATATAGTGGTGATTTATCAATGATTTTCAGATATATTATAAATTTTATAAGAATCTTGAAACACCAAAGGATTATTTTATAGTCGGTTTTGTTTTCAAAATTTAGAAACATAAGTTAGATGGAATTTATACCTTTTAAAAGTGGTTTTGTATTGTCCTGGGTTTTTGGAGTAGGTCAAATTCCTCATCCATTTTGAATTTTTCAAAGTTTGGTGGTTAGGACAACTTCTTTATTGTTCAATGGAAATTAATTCTGAATTTTTATTTTACCCAAGAAATTATTTTTTGTTCAATGGAAATTAATTATGAATTTTTATTTTACCCAAGAACTTATTTTTTACAAGTCTTAATTATTAAAATGTTTATTGGGGGTTTAGTTAGGTTTTGGGTCCGTCGGAGGCTAGAAACCCAAGTTTTCAATGTGTACAGACTAAGGTTCACCGTTTGAAAAAATTATGCAGCCTCCAAGGTGTAACCATGTGGACCTCTAGTTCTACTATGCATGGTTTTCCAAAAATTATAGGATGGGGTGAACGGCTGTGCGGCCATGTTTTCAATTTTTGATAGAGGCCTCACACACGAGTTGGGAATGGTTTGGAAAACCATGTGCATGAACTGTGGGATCTTGGAGCTTTGGTAGTGGGTGTCACATGGTTGGCGCATAGTTATCTAAACTGTGCATCCAATTAAAATTGTGAAAATACCATTTTCCCTCTCCCTTATTTATTCTTTCTCCTCCTTTTTGTATCCCCTTCACTCACGTACAACATAAGGGAGATCTTGTTTCTTCCTCCCTTATGTGTTTAGTCATGTTCTTTATTCTAGATCTATTCTTTAATCCATCTACAACATTATATCCACATATGTGAGTGATTATATCCAATTCCTTCATTTCTTATTTTCTCTTTCCATATGAAGCACTAAATCCATGCAAGCCAATTTACCCTATTTTTAGGGCATTCATATAAAATGAAAATTTCTCCCAAATCAAATAGAGTTAGAGGTTAAGATTAGACGAGTGGATGTCTACTAACAATAGGTAGGTGGTTCTAATATTTATTTGTGATTTCATGAGTGTTTTTTGGGTGTATCTTTGAGCACACCATTTTTTTGACTGATAAAGAACCTATAAATTTAATATTTGGTTTATAATCAATTGAATTGACCTTGTGAGATGCAAATGGGAAAGATAAATCAAGTATAAAAATGGTATAATCCTTGTGAGAGGCTTTGGACCTTGGGAAGATTAAGCCAAGGTGCATGTTTTATTAAATTTAATAGTTTTTATTAAATTGATTTGTATTATGATATTGCTATGCATTACTGAGTTCTATTAGAACTGGACGAGTTTGGATGAAGGATTGAGATTGCATTGTTCATATGGACTAGAGCGATGTGATAGTCAGGATGGGTGTGGTGTGATATATATATATATTCTGAGTGGCGTTTATCACTGGTTGGATGACATGATCATCTATTGAGGTGAAAAGGTCATCAGGTTATGAGCATGGTTCATGTGATATTGGACGGAAATGACCATCATTTTGAGTGACACGATCGCAGGGGAATGAGGTTCTTGACGATGAGGATTAGGGGATTTTTGGTGATTGCTGATCACTCGTGTTGTCTAATGTGCCATTAGGAGTTGTGTGCAAAGAATAGGTCTTAGATGATGAGATAGTATTGACCCCTCATGTGGGAAGAGGCCTCTATTAGATATATATTAGGATGATTGGTTGGAGGTTGTTTCCATATAAAGTGTATGGATGGTGAGGATCCATCAGTTGATAGTGTGAGACTATCATTTAGGGGATGAAGCTCACCATACATGAGGCCGTTGAAGTCAGGACTTATTTAGGAATACATACATCATTATTCCTCAGGATGTTGGCTGTTGAGATTATAGTGATATTACTTATAGGATAGATATCACCATGCCTCAGATTCTAGGCTTTGAGCTAATGAGGTTTCTTATGAGCTGAGGTCTAAGTGACCAGGTACTAATTTTTGGGGCATGCCTTCAGGAAGTTGGATATTTTTGGATATGACTTGTCAGTTGGCATGTGGTTTCGAGTGATTTTATTTGAGGTGGAACCTGAGGGTTCACTTGAGTTGATTTACATTAGGGGATGACTTGGGCTTTGGCTAAGGATCCTCCCCTAGATGGTATTCTAACATTTTTTGAAGTAGATGATCACTCTCTCATCGATGTTGATCACAAGGGGAGTGGGTTAATATTTTTCATGTTTTTTATGTTGCTTTATTTAGTTAATAGACACACCTGCTTAATCAAATATGTAAGATATGCACACATTGGTGGTGGCCCACTAAGATTCTTTCTCACACCGTACACGATCCCTTCAACACAACTGTAGAATTTTTTGATTTTCATTCAGGTACAGTTTTAGGCTTAAGAGTTGGATCTTATTGGTTGAGTTAGCATGGGATGGAAGGCATGGGACCATGGGTTCTTTCCTCGGCTAGAGTTTCCTTTTTTTTCTTTTGTATCAGTATGCTGCTTATATGTATGTATTAAGGTTGACCATTGGTGACCCTCTTTCTTATTTTATTGTATTACCTTCTTTGTATTCATGTTCTATTTCATTATCTACAAATTACATGTTGTATTGTTTATTTATTTTTCTATTATGGTTACTTATGTTTCCACTATTGTATGTTATTGCTTGTGCTTCTGTCCTGATAGGGTTACTGGTCTAGAGTTTATTTAGTCTTTATTTTCAACTAATTAATATATATTAGACCATTATTATATCATCACCAAAGGGTATAGTGTCACCATTATAACCACTTTAAAACCTCACTGCTAGTCGGTAGCCTTTGGCGTACGGGGAGGCACACTTATGGCCCAATGGCACTTGTCCTATAACAATGTTTAGGTGGATAAATGGGACAAGGTACTAAAAATGGTATCAGAAAATATTATTTTACCTATTTATTGGTATTACTATTTTTACTGTTGTATAATGGAGATTTATATGTAGTCAAAATTGGGTTTAAAACTTGTGTTTGGGTGCCTGCAGCCCCATGCACGGGGGACATACCATGTTTCCAGGTGTGGAATTGTTGTTTTGTCTTCCTAATTTTATAGTTGATATGATTTCCACATCGGGTGGTGAAATTGGGTGTTATTGTTACCTGTTATTCTATGAGACCCTTTAACTTGTATGGTAAGAGAGGATCTTGGGAATCTTGGCACAGTATGGAAAGGGGTTTTTGTTATGCTTATTTTGATAGGCACATAGGAATTGATTATATATTAATGTGCTATGATAGAATTTCTTGTGATTGTAATTGGGGGCCTAGATTGTGATAATAGGGTCCAGGTTGTTTAAAGTATCAAAAAAGGAAGCTATACAACATTTTCCTAACTATCCTCTCTTTGGTGGCATCTTACTCAACCAACCTAGGCCAGTTGAACCAATGGAATCTGTCTATGATATGTTATATATATATGTATGGGCCTAGATATTATAGGATTAGTAAGGGGTGATGGTATGGGGTGATGTTGATCACTAGGATTTTCAACAAGGTTGTCATATTGAGGCGACATGGTTCATTAGGATGGGCATGGCCTAAGGCATATGTGATACTTGGATCTGATATGGGCAGGTAAGGGTCTATGAGGTCAGATATTGTTTGGCATGGTTGCGATGGGGTAGGGTAAGGGTAGTGAATTTACTCTTCCTATCACTGATTTCCCTATCTGTATTATATATAAGTGTGTGTGTTATCTGGGATGTTTGACCATGATATTGGTATTCAGTGGGATACCAACTAGACAGGCTCTAATGGAGCGTCAAGTGGGAAATTATTTAGTGCCACTTGAGCGAGCACAGGTTAAGAACCCTAAGGGTTAGGATGAGGCCTCAGAGGGCCAGGCCAAGTAGGATCTATAGGTACATGTTTATGTACTAGCGGGTCAGATTCTATATTTTATAGCTTTTGGGCCATGGATTAATGAGTGTCTCAGAGCTATCTAGGTATGTGTTATCTAGGGGATTGATAGGGGAGCTTAGGAAGTATATAATTTAATGGATTATTTGTCTCAGGAGTCCCAGTTGTAGCACCCACTTCTATTTAAGGGTAAGGGAGGACCAAAAGCTACTAAGAACTAGATTGAATCAATGTATATAATCTTCGACCAGCTTGAGACACCCTCAGGACAGATGGTGAAGCTGGTGTCGTACATGATCAGAGGACCGACTAAGTGTTCGTGGGATGTGTAGGTATATAAAAGTAGACATGAGGGATGGGCCTAGAAGTATTTTGAGACCATATTTTTCAATAAATTATTCCTTGAGACTCTAAGGGTAGAGAGAGATCAGCAGATCTTAACCCTAAAATTGGGTGACATGTCCGTCATGGACTATGCAACGATATTCACCAAGTTGGCTCATTTAAAACTTGGTATGGTGGGAGACTATTTTGACCAAATTCGTGTCACACTGTGTTTTGGTTTGGGAAATATGGTCCCATCAGGATTGGGAAGTATATCATTTTTTAGGTTATGAAGGAGGTTCCACATTTTCATGATCTCAGTGGGAGATTGTAGGGGTTATGTGTTTGTGAGAGCGGCCCATATCAGGTATGAGGTCCTTGTGTGGTCTCTAGCGGGTTTATTTGTGGATCCAAAAACACCCAACGACCCTGGTATCCATGATTCATGGACCTATTTTCCAAATTCAAGCTCTATTTTGATGAAAATTTGTCCAATGACACTTAAGGATACCATTTTTCGAGAGAATGGTAGATTGTGATCATCACACCCTTTTGGGGGGAATGTTTTCCTACTCTATGACTCTCTTATATATTTAAGAAATGTTCAAATGTTTGTGAATCCTTGGTTCTTTCCCTAAGAGTGTGTCCACATATTACCCATGACTTGAAAAATCAATCACGGATATACATGGATCATGAGCTACTAGGACTGTGCTGGTTTAAGCCATGTGATGAGGTTCTATGGAGTTTATCATCATCCAGGGGAAATGAGTTGTTCTGATGTTGGGGTTGAACGCATGAGAAAGGATTTATACATATTCTTTTCAGAGGAATTAGATCCCATGTAGTTCAGGGCCAGTTAACTGGAGACATCACATTTTAAGGTCACATGATGAGTACTTATCCATGAAGTTTAATATCATGTGGCAAGGATGTCTAGGAAGAAGATTCCTAGTCAAGATTTCATGTGGGACTTACATCGTAGCAGGATAGGATTCTTAAGATAGGCATGGTCTCTTGAGTGGATATGGACCTACCAAGGATATGAACAGGTGAACACTAGGTTGATTTGGGTACTAGGTTTGAACCTTAAGGATAAATCCAACGTATCCCAGTTATTTGGGAATCAAATCCCTCAGAGTTAGGTTTAGGTTGGGGCTTATACTGTAAAGGAGGCCCTGTTTTTGGGGGGCATGATTGGGGATTAGCCTTTTAAAATGATCCCCTTGAGCTCGAGCCTTCATATAGGTGTCTTACATATCTCAGTTGTGTTGTGAATCAGAGTTCTCATATTTGATGATCGAGTATTACGCGTAGAAGTTGCCCATTTGAAGGGGGAATGATCTATCATTTCATGGATTTGATGATATAGAGTACGGGCCTCGATAAAGGATTCCTATGTATCCTAGTTGTGTTGGGTATCAAAGTTCTCGTATTTTATGACCAGGTTGTATGAATGTCATATCATGACAGAGCTCTAAGCCCATGAGAGTCATGCTCTGTGTGAGAAACAAGAGGATGTGAAAAATTCAACAAGGGCGCACTTTCACTTCTCTGCTGATGGAAAAAGAGGAGGGAGACAGTGGATGAGGGCGTATCTATGATCCCAACGAGAGAGGGAAAGGGGATTTTAATGTGTCATCCCCTCACTAGTGTTGATATCTAGTATAGTCACATCTGGTGAGATATCTAGACACATCCCAAGTCAGGCCGGAGAGGGGAGAAAATGCCACATCTAGTAAAAAGGCTAGGGGCTTACCTCATGAGGAGTTCCCTGAAATGTGTTCTAGGAAAGGGGAAAAGAATATATCCTCGTCAAAGGGAAAGCTGGTACGATCCCTTTGTCTTGTCACTGTCCCTCATTGAATGGAAAAGACAGTGATTTCCCTTGATCCTTAGAACGGGGAGGTTCACATCAGCATCCCAAGGTTGGACTCCAGGTTACCTTGGGAATTTATACTTAAGGATGTCATGGGGGTTCAAACTATTATGGGAAATGCCTTTTCACATCTTCTTACCTTAGGTATGTAGACTCAGCAGGGCATGCTGATGAACCCAACAGTTTTCTCATTTGGGTTCGGTGGATTTGTAAGAGGCTTTTTCCCAATTCTAGTGAACTGGTTAGAGGAGGGTCCATATAGGGAGTGACATGAATAGAAGGAAAAGATTTGGTATGGAAGGTTGAAATCCTGAAGACACCCCCTTCTACATACCATTTTCTCATAGCATACTACTATGTGGGTGAAGGGGTTGTTCGTGTACCGAAGTGGTTCATGTATCTAGATGAAATCCTTTGTGTACCATGGAATTACGCGGTCTTAAGTTATATATGCATAGAATGGTGCTATGCGGTGTAGGGTCTTGTCCACGTAATGATGTGCTATACAGTTCGTCAAACTAAAGGAGGGGCACTGTGCCTGCGGTTCACAGGAAGTTCATCTGTGAAGGGCCTATGGTTCACGGTTCGCCAATTTGGTTCATGTACAATTGATTATTATTAAGTTTCCTTCTTTTTATGGTTTGGGGTGGGTTTATAACTTTTGGAAACTATTCTTGGTTCCATACTTCTTTGATCATTTTCCTTCAGAGTCTTCAATTTGTAAACTCTAAGCTCTTCAAAAATCCCCCTCCTTTCTCAGTTTCCCTTATTGTCCCTTTTATAGAGTTTTGGGGAAGCTGTATCTACGGGAACATGACACCTATTATAGAAGCCCATGGAGGGATCATCCGACCCACAGACAACTCGGTCAACTGAGGTTCGCAGTGTTGCGGTTCGCAGCGGTGGAAATCACCGCCTCAATCTTGTGAACGATACGATTCACGGGACGCTTCCAGCCCTACCTCATCCTCAAACTTCTTAGTGTATAGGGATAGTATGTGGGGACTTACTTCTCTATCCCATCTTATCCAATCACATGGTTTGTGGTGCCTTGTTTCTCTATTTTCATCTCATCCACAAACGGATTGGTTCATTGGCCAATACTTCACATGCCAAAATTTCACAGGCTGTCCATGTACTGCTTAGTTCGAAGTCTACAACTTCCACAGACCTTTCCTGGTAACTAGTATGTGGACCAGTTTGGTTCCTTTTCCAAATTGGATTTCTTACATCTTATCCTCAAATTTTCATCCCCACATGCATCTCTTTCCTTTATGAAATTTTCAGGAGTATTTTTTCCCTTTGATGATTTTTCGGGACCCTACAAATACCCCCATCAGAATGAGGTCTGATCGAAAAAAAGATGAGAATATTCCAATATAGAAAACGGTCTTGAACTGAACTAGTTTGCAGTAGAAAGGTGAAACTTTTGGGGGGACCACACCTATATATAGGGGTCTCAGGTCATTTGTCTTTTACCTAGTTTTGCGATGGAAAATGATTTGTAAAGTACTCTTCGATTTCCTTGCTTCTATATACCAGATCTTTTGCAAGATTCATCATCTGCAAACTGTGGATTATGTTTCGTGAACTACGTATTCTTTACAGTTTCCTCAACTGTGAACTGACCTTTGAATCTACGAACTAAACTGTGGAATTTTTAAAACATAAGTTCAAATTTACATATAGTAAGATGCTATGCGGCTCGTCTGTCTCGTAGAATTAACTTAAATTCAGCGAATGGAAATTTTAAATTTCTAAATCATACTTTAAATATTGAAACTATGAACTTTGAATATCCTCATAGTGAGGCTCAGTATGTGGATTTACCATTCCACAAACTCCTTAACTCGCTGGCCAATGTTTCACAGGCCAAAATCTTGTGGGACATTCCACATACTATCGGTTTGTGGGGAATGCATTCCGAGAACCATTCCTAGGTTTTAGTACACAGAGACTTGAATTTGGTATACTTCTTTGGTCCTTTTCCATTTTGTCCTTTTCTCTTAATCATTTTAATTGGACCGACCCTTTATGTGTTCTTTTTGTTTTTTAGGATGCAATGGCTCTTCCTCAAGCTGTCGTTGATGATGATGATGTTTCTGATGTTGTTTTTGATCCCCTTTTGGTTTCCGATGAAAGGAAAGAGGCTATGGAAAATGCTATAGATGAAAAATTCCCTATCGCCCCACTGCATTAGTTTTTAGTGAATTTACTCACTATGGGTGAAAGGGAATATCTGATCTCAGACAGGCTTCCCATTTATGGATTTGGCCTAAAGTCTAATACACCTATCCCGAAGCCACATGTGGCCGACCAACCCACCTCCTTGATATTTAGCAGCACCATTCCTAATTCTCTTATCTCGTTGATAGGATAATTTATTCTGAAGGATACCACTATTAGGTATTTGTTGAGCTATACCCCTAAGACTTTAGAGGGGACATGATGAAATCTAGACAAAACGACCCATTGTTATCATTGAATTTCCTAGAGGGCTATAGCTAATGAACAACATGGCTGGTCATCAGAAATGGGACCTTCACTATAGGGGTTCATTTGGTTTAGATTTGGGGTGTCCCTTCTGGTTCCATCAAAGATGTGAATAATTCCAGGTCAAATTAAAGACTGTGAAGCTATATGAGGACATCTAGGTATCCAAGACTTAAAATAATCGAACCAGCAGCCTCATCTCATAGATTTTGAGCAGGTGGATTCTGAACACCAATACTTTCCATTTGACCCATGGGGAGGTTGGAATCAACCTATGGGACATTCAACCGATTTTGTGGGTACCTATCACCAGTGATATGTATGATGAGTTTCTACCCCTTTCTTCCACTTGGGACGATGAGGAGAGGACTCCTCCTTTGGATTAAATTCTCATTTCTCAATCGGAGAAACTTTTAGAGGATGCTGACCCCTTCCTGAAACAAGAATTATTTTTCTTGAAGTGGATTATTTCATTCTACAAGCAGATTATCCCAGAGCATGATGTGGATTGACCCAGGTCGTTTCCATCCAATGAAACATGAAAGAAAGTAGGCACCTACTTACTTGTCTTGGCGGAGGGTCGTTTCCATGAATGGGGATGGTAACTTGTCCCTGATGTGGACCATTTGTTTCGATTGGAGGCCTTTTTAGCCATGTTTTTGAGTAGTTGTCTCTTACCATCAAAAGATTCTAGCGACATAAGAGTCACAAACTTTTTCATGGTGGCTCAGATGGCCACCAGAAAATGTATCAACCTGTCCATTCCTATATTGGACAAAATTCACCACCTACTAGACTGGATCAGTAAAGGAAAGTCACCTCAGGGGATTATTGGGCCCTTCCAAATCCTCTGTGGTTGGATAGAAGACCACATGGGAGGCTACAAATTTATCAATTCCTTACTGATTCCTTACTCTATTCTCTATTCATATCTTCAGATCACCAGTGAGGTTATGCTAGAAGGCTGGGCTACATATGAATAATGGACTGAAAAGAATAATCAAGAGATGATGGCCCAAATCAACTGCCATGATCGCTTCACCTATCATCCTTATGATTCCCCCACTAGCACCATCATTAATGAAAAATATGAAGACTTTGTTAACCGATGGTACCTATTTTCTTTGAGGGATGGTATCTTGGTTTCCCATATTGACGAGGAGTTTATCTGTGAGGGATAAAAACCTTACATATTTATCCTTCAATTTAATTTCATTCCAATGTTGTGTCCCCTGACTCTTAACAGTGCCCGTCAAGAGATACATCTTATGATATCCTGTCAATTATGGATAATTTTCACCTAGGAGGACACCCAATGTACGGTTAAGCTCCTAGATTTAGAGGGGTTCATGAACTTCCTTACGAAATGTTACATTGACACCTAGATTCAATCATATCCAGCTAGTAATTTTTAAAATCTAGTTCCCACTATTACAATCCCCAAGGTGTCTAAGGCTAAGGGGAAGGGGAAGAAAAAGGAAGCTGTCAAGCACTCCCAAATAGGGAATGTTCTTCAGAAGCCTTTCAGTCCCCCCCCCCAAGGAAGGTCTTGAGACCTTAGAGTGTGACCTCGACAACTGTTGAGGATTCCACTAGAGAACAACCACCCACCCCTTATGATGCTGATTTTCTAGTGTCCTGGAAGCAATGAGACATTTTGAAGAGTCGAAAGTATTTTTGCGATTAGTACCCTCATTCCTTGTGGAAGTTCCTCCAAGAGAGGGTGGGTTTCCTTACCGATCTTGTCTATGTGTCACCACATACTGACATATCTTATGATGATGGGACTAAGAGGATAGGTCATTACCTTTAGGACCTTGAAACCCTAATCTATGACCGAAACAATCACCACAAATACTCTCATCAGGTACTTGATATGCTATGACCAGATTTCGATAGAGAGGGTGATGGAACTATTGGTTTTCCTTTGGCAGCTGAGGCTAGGGAGGCTCCTCTCTCACGCCCAGAGCCCCATAATCATTCATCTCCCGAGGGTCCCAGGACTATAGAGGCACCCAGGAAGCAACTAAGACTAATGAAACCTACTTCACTTCCTCAGACTGACCCTACAACACTAGCCATCCCTTTTACAACTACTTTTCGAGATTCTTGTAGGGTATGGGATGAATTGAGGGTGAATGCCTCCAATGAAGACGATTTGGGGATGCTTTAAGGTGGACACTTTGACCTTCTAGGTTTTGGGGGAGCCATAAACCCCATATTTGTTTCTATATAAGAACAAACATATAAGGTGTCCGTTTACCACAGTGAAATAGAAAAATGCCTATATGCTCCCAAGAAAAAACCTTACGGGTCCGACGAGGTGTCATGGATGGTGATACTCTTGTAGTTTATGGATATATAGGGAGAGGAAATTTTATTTTATGAAACCTGAATTTAATTCCTTTTTCTATGAAGATCCTAAACTTTACCTCTTTTACTTCTGTAGGAGACTGAGGAGTCTTGAGAAACAGTTCCCTCCCTAGTATACACCCCCAAAGGCACCACAACTGGGGGGCATGTGCCTTTGGATGTGGGGGTTACTGGGTAAGGTTCTCTTGGTGATACCAAACATATGGAGGTAGTCATTGCGGATCCTTTTAGGAAATTTCCTCCCCTGGATCCACTTGATATTCTTACCAGAGATTCATCCCCATTGCATACCAAGAAATGTCGGCAGGAGTCTCAACTATCAAAGCGTATCAAAAAAGGGATTATAAATAACTTCCACACCCATTTTTCTGGTTATCATACCATATAATTTTATCTTTCTAGCCCATTTTCACTTGCACATTTTGGTGTAGGACCAATAAGCAACTAGTTAGTAATTTCCCAGGAATCTATATCTCCAATCCATTTTATGGTAGAAGAAGGAACACCATCAACCGTGGTTGCCCCAGATCAAACGATTTCTATCCCAACTGTGGAGGAACATTCAGAAGTTGAAGTCCTGACCGAACATGATGATCCCACTATCATAGAGGAAGACATGCCGAACCTGATAGCGACAACTGAACTAGGCGAGGTGCCCCGATCACTCCATGACATTGAATGGATTCCCAGTTCTGGGGATTCAACTAATCCACACTAGATAGACACCATCCTTGCATAGAGAATTCCATTCTAAGTAGAAACCTCAACCGAGAAAGCTGATATTTCTCCCTTAGAGGTTTCAAACATAGGGGAGGATGCTATCTCGGCTCTTGAGAACTTAGAACGGGATATTGTTCGGTTTCTTCCAATCACAAGAGAGACCATGATACTGACCCCTAGAAATTTTGGGGTTGACCATCACACCTTTCTCCAAGATGATTATCCATGCAAGCCTGATCTCAGTAAGTGATATTTTGGAGGCTGCCCTGGAGGTTGCTGGTCCAGTTGGGTATGACCCTGAGCCACAAATTCCTCTAAATGACTCTGGGTCTCAAATGCTTATTGAGGATGTAGTACCATATTTACCAAGTGATGATACCTCTATGGAGGCTTAATTCATTGATTCTCCAGTATGTGGAGGTTAGTTCTACAGTCCTCATACCTCTTTCCCTTCTTCACTATTTTTTTCAGGGATCATATATGTTTATTGGTTTTCTTTATGATTTCAGGATCACAAATGTAAGCACTAGTGATTGTGGGGGATTCTTTCAATCCTTCATGCTATCACAATTATCTGGGACGATGTTACTAAGAGATACAGTCATGTTGTAGTTGTTGAATTAGCCACACCTAGTGACATTAATTCCTGAATAAATTTCATAATCAGGGAGTGATTCTGAGATTGATCAAGAGAGCCCGACCAACCTTCGATCCAGCCACCAAAGGGCATGGAAAAACATATGGAGGTTAATTTCTAAAATACCACTTGCCAACATGCTGATGAAGTTGCTGAAGTTACACCACCAGTTTGTGGTTCTAGGGTTTGGAGGATTCTATTATCATAGAATATATGACATAGTGGAATAGGTGGTTTCTTCTAGGGAGGAAACATGCATGATCGAGTCTCATATTTCCAATGTGGAGTCTATGAATCATCTTTCCACTATTAGGAAAGTCCTTATGAATGAAGCTTCTGATCGAAATGGATCAGTCATGAGGCTGAAGAGTGAGCTCATGAAGCATAGGTCCTTAGAGGAACAACTCGATTAGGAAGTAGAGCAAGGAATTAGATTATCTTAAATAGGAATTGGCCCGTGTTGTGGCTGTAGTTTATTAGGGGAAGCAGTGAGTTGAGGAAGGGGAAACAGTTGGCCTTGAAGCAACACAGGAGGTGGAGGCATTGTGGGCAGTTGTAGAGGCTAATATCGTGGCTTTGTTAAGGCTACATCAAGACATTGAAGAGACAAATCCGAAACTAATACAACTCTTTGAGTCTAATGAATGTATTTTGTAATAGTCATGTCCTATCCATATGAAGAGGCTTATGGTTGTGGGTGCCCTCCATATCTTTATTCAATGAGATGAAAATATTTTCCCCTCTAATACTCCTCCTTTATCCTTTTCCTTCAATACCAATCATTTATTATCAACTTCATTTTAAATTATTATGTCAACTGGATATCAATTTGAGTCATAATATGGGATAAAAGAATAATCAAGTTATGCTCTAATTTTTGCCTGAACTGAGGGGCTCATCGAGCATAGTTTGACTCTTTCTAGGGTCACATGAAGAACCCTCTAAACTTTGTGACTTTTTTCATTATCACCCTAATTTTTTCCTAATCCTATTATGGTGTGTAATTAGCGGGTATAACTTGAATTTTTTTTAGGCCACCCTTTGCGTGTTTTTTGACCTAACAGGTTTTGTGTCTCTTGATGATTTTTTGATTGCTTTATGTTTTGATTAAACTATATGTAACATAGGTTTAGAAAGATGGAACTTGACTTTTGTCCAGGGTGCCCTTTGTAGGTTTTTGTCCTAATGAGTGTTGTGTCGTTTTCATTAGAATTTTAGATTCTTTCCAACCAGACTATCATTACTGATGTTTTAGGTCGAAAAACTTTGACCATGACATGCGGGGCAAGGGACCTAATTTAGGACTCATTAACTGAGAATGTCCCAAAAAATTTCAAACATGGATGAGGGATTTTTCTTGACCCTAAGTTGCGATTTCAAGATATTATACATGATACGGTGAATAGAATCCATAGGGAATATAGAGATTGAAAAATCCTCTCTTGAGGAAGAATTTTCCCTTGGTTGATAGGACATTTTTGTGGGAAATATATGCAGAGCTGTTGAGGCATTGTGTGTATAGTAAAAAAAGGTGTCTGTGGGACACTGGACTTCCATATTAGATGCCCAAGAAATTCATATAGAATTTTGGATATGTTTTTCTATTGAGAGCCATAGTGGGTGTCTTGTTAAGGGAACAATGTCTGAAAGTATGGGGGAATTTTTATTGGTTCTGGTTTAGAAACTTCTCCCACACAAATTTGAATTTTGAAAAGGATGAATAGTACATAGTGTAGTTTAATGTTGTACAACCAAGACTTTTGAGACTTATGGTGAAAAATAATTTTATAATGACTAGATGAGGGTAAATGATTTATCTTTTCCCACATTAGTTTGACCACAAATGTCCTTTATCTTCAGGCATTAAAAAGGGGAAATATGTAAACTGTAATCTAGGGGGTTTTTGAAACCGAGAAATGAGGTAATATGTAGAATTCATATAGGCATGCATAGATAGGAAAATACTCCATTGATGATGAATTCTCCTTTGATTGATAGACCATTTCTGTGTGCAACATATGCATAACCGTCAGGGTATTGTGTGCATAGTCAAACAAAGGTGACTGAAAGACACTAACCATCCATTTTTGATGGCCAGGAATGGTTATGGGGATTTAGACCTTTCTAGACATAGAGTATGGTGTATGGGGAGGATTTCTTGATCATGAAAAGGGGACATTTCAGGTTGTAATTTTATAGGAATACATGGAATAAGTGGAGGCATTTTTATCCTATCCATATGAGTTGTTTCCTTATGCAGGTCTGAACCTTGTGCGGGAAGGGATGTGAAACTTTTGTTTTATGGCTGAATCTGACATATGAGATTTATATGTCACTACATATCCTATGATGACATGTATCAAGTTGTACACAGTTCTTTTAAGGACCATTCTTATGCGGATTTGATTCACGTATATGGATAGAGCATTTTTGTCTTGTATACAGATTCACTAATAAGGTTGGGAATGTGTGTAATTTTCCTACATAGATTCATTTATTGTGCAGGTTCATGTGGGGAAGTACCATTTTTCATGACCTAGACTAAGGGTGAATATCTAGTATCGAATATCTTGGAGTTTAAATAACATGCGATTTGGACGTTGATGTAGAATCTCCAAGTAACTAAAGGGTAATCGAGCTGGGATGTTCTAACATCTACAGGACATGAGTAGGAAAGAAAGTGTAAACCATGGTTTTGAGGGTTCTTAGATTAGGAGTAATGACATGGGGCTTAGAAGCCATCAAGCATATGAAGAGAGGAAAATCCTCTCACGTGGATGAATTTTCATTTGGTTTAAATGCCATTTTTTCAGGAAACATATGCATAGCCGATGGGGAATTGAATGCATATTCAAGAAAAGGTGTCCACATAACATTTTCTATCTATTTATGATGGTCGTGGATGATTATGAATATCCCAAATAAATCTTAGCATGAATTTTGACAGCTGGCGGGACTGTGCCTAGATATATTAGAAGCATTCGGGCCATTATTTACACATAGAGTTGGGAACTTCCCCTATAGATATGACTCATACGTGGGGTGAGGCATTTTAATTTCTTTGGTGGGGCTAGGCCCAGGTTTGGAGATCTTGGAACCCAAAGACTGGACACCTTTCCTGGGTCTGATTCATAGGCATGGTGAGGGGAATTTTTCTATATTTGGGGTACCTTGCAGTTTAATTTCATATAGTTAGGACTTTATGTTTCCCAATATGGAAGGGAAAACACAAATATTCCATTTAAAGTCATTCCAGTAGGGTCAGTAATTAGATATTTATTTGTCCTGACCATGTGGGGAGTCCCTTACCAAAATTCCTAAGCCCATATGATCTATGATCGGGGTGAGAAACAAGGTATGGCTAGGGTTTCACTCAACCACCTAGGAATGGCAGGATAAAGGAAAAGATCTTTGTTGGGACATCCAGTTTAACATCATGCGATGTGTACATAGTTACTAAGTAGTTTAACATACTATAGCATGGATGAATTCATCTTTTAGTTTATTATCATTCAATTAGGGCATATTCTGTACAGTTTAACGTCACATGGAAAGGACGTTGACATCACAGTTTAATCATCATGTTACAAGGACGAATTATCAAAGAGATCATGTGTAAATATGAGATAATTAGGCTGAGATATTCTTGGTACACCCCAAACATGAGTGAGGGAAGAAGGTGTAAACCATGATTTTAGGAGCCCTCGAGTCAGGAGGGATGATGCGAGGCTTAGGAGCCAATGAGCATATGAAAGTTGGAACAACCTCTCTTGAAGATGATTTTTCCTTTGGTTTATTGGAATTTTTTTTGGAAACATATGAAGAGCTATTGGGGAATAATGCGCATAGTCAAACAAAGGTGTCTACAAGACACTATCCATCCATTTACAATAGTAGTGGGTGATTATGGTGATTCGAGATTTCCCAGGGCATGAATTTTGAGGGATGAAAAGGGGATATCTGGGTATGTGAAAAATATAAATATAACGATTAGTTCTGAGGTAAGAGATCCTCTATATAGATCTGATTCATATGTAAGGGGAAGCATGGTCTTTTGACACTTTTGGTATGTAAGAGTCCAGATTTAAAATCCCTTACTTCTATTGTATTTCACATATAGGAGATTGGGGGGGGGGGGATCTTTTTTTTGTATGGCAGCTGGACTAGGATGAAGGATCCAGACGTCGCTACATATGCTGCGAGGGCAGGAATCAAGACATTCATAGTTCTTGACAACTCTTAATTCTAGTTTGACCTATGCACAGAGAGAGGGTAATTTGTATCATGTGGTGGATGGACCAAGACTTAGGGTCAAGGTGTCTCTATGTGTCTTGTGAGAGCCGGAATCAAGCTATGCATAGTTCTTGAAGGAAATTCCATACATATTCCTAATCCATATGCAGGGAAAAGAGAATTTTTTAGGTGGTAGATGGACCAGGATGAAGGATCTGGGAATCACTATGTATCCTGCAAGAGCATGAATCAATCCACACATAGTTCTTGGGGTACCCTACAGTTTTACGTCTTATAGTAAGGACATTGGACAATAGTCAGTTGGTATGCCTGCGGGGAATCCTCTACTAAGACTCCTAAGCCCATGTGAGTAGTAATCAGCATGAGAAACAAGGGTCAGAAATGGATTAATTTGTTTTATAAGGGGATAATGAATAGGGATGAGGTATTTTCCTTCAATACTTTGTTCCATCCAGGCCTAAGTTTTATGATCCAGGCACTGCTTGCATATTCTGTAGGGGTAGGAATAAACCCATGTGTGGCTCTTATGAAGAAGCTCCCTGTATAATCCTGACCTTTTCATAGGGAAAGGGGGGAAAATTTTGGGTGGTGGCTAGACCAGTACATAGAATATAGGCATCACTACGTATCTTGTGAGAGTAGGAATCAATCCACATGTAGTTATAGAGATGCATTCTTGTATAGGTTTGGATGATACATAGGGAGGTAGGGGCATTTTTAACCATTTTAATGGGCTTGTAGCATACATGTATCCTCTTTTAATCTAGGGGAACCTATACCACTATTACTAAGATCACGTGAGCTATGATTGGTGTGAGAAACAAGAAATAGAAAGAGTCTCCTCTCATAATGCATAGGCAGTTGAGAGTTTAATAGAGGCATTTTGTTACTAGGTGGTAGATGGACCAAGATGAAATATCCTAATGTCACTACATATCCGATCAATGGATGGGAATAAAGCCATACATAGTTCTAAGACAATATGTTTCATGTACCGGTATGACCCATACATAGGAAAAGAGGGGGTCATTTTTTTCATTTTTTCATTTTTTATGGCAGCTGGAATAGGATAAAAGATCCAGGTGTCACTACATATCCTATAAGGGTAGGAATCAAGTCATACATAGTTCTGTTGTGCAGCATGGTAGGTGATCGATGCCAGGGAAAATTTCCCCTCTGGTGAGACCATTATTGGGACTATGCAGTTTAATTTCATGCAGTTAGGACTCAGAATTTCCCTACGCAAGTCTGACCTATATGAAAGGAGAGATTAATTATTGATTTTAACTAGTGGGTAGCCCAAGATGTAGAATCCAAGTGTCACTACGTATCATATGGGGGTAGGAATCAAGCTATACGTAGTTCTGAGGACTCCCTATGTCAGTCTGACCTGTGCATAGAGAGGGGGTCATTTTATACCATGCTTTCAAGATGAAAGGCTTATTATACTCCTTTATGCTTTTCCTATGTGTGGAAAATCCTGACCACTATTCCTAAGCTCACGTGACCTATTCTCATTGTGATAAACAAGGAGTTTTGAGGATTTCCCTTGTAGTATAGGGGAAATCAAGGATATAACAGAGTCATTCCAAGTCATGTGATGGATGGACCAAGATTTAGGGTCAATGTGTCTCTACTTATCCTATTGATGAATTTAAATCAAGACATACATAGTTCTATAAAAGTTCTTCCCTATATAGGTTCATGTAATATGCAAGGAGGGAGAGATTTTTTTTAACTTTTCCTTACATAGATTTTATTCATGTGAAACAAGTAATTATTCAAGACATAGTGATCACTATACAGTTTAATGTCTTGCAATTAGGATGAAGATGATAAGTAGTTTAACATCGTACAAAGTAGATGAAGATGCTGAGCAGATTAACATCATGCAACATGGATGACATCATTGTGCAATTTATTGTCATGCAATTAGGATGTCTTATATTTAGTTTAACGTTGTGTGGAAAGGACATCTTTCTATGATTTTGGATACATGAAATATATCTTAAAAAACCTTTCATCAGTGGGGGCTATGGTGAGACTTCCATCCTTTAAAATTAGGGAATATGCTCTATTGGAGTAAAATTTTTTTATAACATATGGTCCTTCCCATTTCAGCTCCAACTTTGGAGGCTTCTTCCCAAGTATCATCAGGGTTATGAGGACCAACACCATTTCTCCTTCAAGAAAATACTAGAGGTGAACCTTTTCATTTAAGGCTCATGCAATCCGATTTTGGTAGAATTCCAAATGGTGCAGAGTGTGAAATATTTTCTCATCCAACCACTCCATATCATCAAACTATTTTTGGGATTATTTATATGTAGATATTTTATCAAAGATAATGATGCGGAGTGATGGAATTTTAATTTGAATGGGTAGAAACGCCTCCATCACGTATACTAATGAGTATGGGATCGCTTGAGTGGCAGTGCAGGTTGTGGTCCAATAAGCCCAAAGAGACTGGAGGAGCTTGTCCATCCATGATTTATTATCCTTTTCTACCATCTTTTGGAGTATGTTGGATAGGGTATTGTCAAAATCCTCTATCTGTTTATTAGTTGCTACATGGTGGAAGGATGAATGGTTGGCTTTGATATAATACTCATGGTAGAGTTTTTCCAATTTAGAAGAGAAGAAATTGTGTCGTTTTCCATCAGTATTGTATGAGGGACACCAAACCTAGTGATGATATTGGATTTACTAAAGATGAAAATGCTTTTCACTCTAACTTCTTCATGGGGTACAACTTCTGCCCATTTGGAAAAGAAGTCAGATACTGTGAAAATAAACTTGAATTGTCTGAATGTGGTGGTAGAATATGGTCCCACAATGTCCATTCACCATAAAAAATGTCCTGGAGTACTTAGTTGTGTGAAGAAACTCTAGGGGTTGATGAATGAAATTGGCATGGACTCAGAAAAAATGAAACTTTTTGGTAAAATTGGAACAATCCTACATCATAGTGGGACAATAGTACCCAAGACATTGAATTTGATGAGGGTGTTTGGATACTGATTGGTGTGACACACATGTTCCAACATGAACTTCTTTCATGATAGTGATTTTATCTTCTATATCAATGCATATGAGAAGGAACCCATCAATGACTCTCTTATAAAGAACCTTTTTTCTATTTTTTCCATTATACAACATAAAATTGACTGCTCTTATTCATATTTTTTCTCTTCTAGACCTATCTGGTGGGAGTTCCCCCTTTTTAAGATAGTTCATAATGGGATTCATAAATCTAATTGTAGGTCTATATGGGTTAGATATGAGACTAATCTCATTAATTTATTCTGTGTTGGCCTCAATGAATGTTAAGACCATCCGTCAGTGGGGAATATTGATAACTGTTTTGTTCTAATCTGGGTCAGCCAGATCCATGGATACATTTTCTAATGCATTGTATTTTGCATTTTGTGAACGAGGGACATAAGATAGTGTTGGATATGATGGGAATTCTACAATCAATTCTCGAACATGGTTCATCAAAGGGATTAAATCCTCTTTATTAATAGAATAGTCAGCATTGACTTTCTTGATGACCAGTTCTGAATCACCTTTAATATTCAAGTGTTCATCTTTCACTTGGAGTTCTAGTTCCAGTCATGTGATAAGGGCATGTTACTCTGCTTCATTGTTCATGAATCCTTCTAACAATAGGAAGTAATAGGGAAAAATGATTTTTCTAAGAATATGGGTATGACTCCCAAACCCACTTTGTTGAACTTGGGGTATTCCATTATTTTTCATGTCAGTATTCTAGACGTGTTTCAAAGTGAATTTCCAACATCTAGGAGTTCTCTTGAGTATATAAATCTTCCTCATCAGGTATAGTAACATCTAATGATTCCACCTATGTTGAGGGATGATCTACCAGGAAATATACTAATTTCAATACTTTGATGGATTTCTACGGTATAAACCATATATCGAACTATTTCAGGATGACCTCTCACCATGAAAAGCATCTAGTTAACATTGAACAACTAAGAATGTACTTGAGAGGGTTGCTACATGAGAATAAATGGACTTCACGGTGCTTTAAATAATGTCTTAGCTTATGGACTGTAAATATTAATGCAGGTAAACTCTTATCAATATTTGAATAATGAGCATCAATATAAATCATGGTTCAAATGAGATAATAGAGACTATTCTCACGGCTGACGTCATTATTTTGTGAGAGGAAGACACCTAGGAATTACTCCGGGGTAGTTATGTATGGAATGAGTGGGATTCCTTCAATAAGAAGCATTAGAACTAGTGGACTCAAGATATTTTTATTGAGATTGTCAATTAATTCATGACAGTCATCAATCCATTGATATTCTACCCCTTTTTTCATCAACTTGGTGAAGGGAAAACATTTTCATGAAAGGTTGGCTATGAAACATCGAATTTAAGACAGGTGTCCTTGGAGACCTATCAAATTAGTGAGTTTTCAAGGTGCTGACATGAAAAGGATGAACTTTTTGTTCTCAGGGTCGACTTCAACGCCACGATGGAATACGATGAAGCTGAGGAATTTCCATAAGGTAACACCAAAAGAACATTTTAGGGGATTCATTTTCATGATATTCTAGATGGTCTGAGTGTTGTCATGATTTAAACACCATATCATCAACATAGAATTCAACGAACTTCAAATGGAAGGGTTTGAAAATATGGTGCATGGAGCGCTAATATGTGGCACCAACATTATTCAAACCAAAGGGAATTACCTTGTAGAAAAATACCCTCTGTGGGGATCTGAAGGTGGTGGATTATTCATCATTTTGGTCCATTCAAATCTAGTTATACACTAAATAAAATTCCATGAATGATAAATCCTCATATATAGTAGTTATATCGATCAACAAATCTATGATCGGGACTGGGAAATCATTTTTGGGTAGTGCCAATTGAGGTCCCATAAATTGATGTAGACCATGATCTTCCCATTCTTCTTCTTGATAGGGACAATTTTTGATAGTCAGATGAGACATTGAACCTCAAAAATGAAGTTATCTCTGATGATCTTATCATCTTCGGACTCTATTTTAGAATCATGTGTCGGGTTTATCCTTATGGCATCTTGGTTGTAGCTATGGTGGTCCTTTGGAAGACCCAAATGGTGAGTGGCCACCTCCGAATCGAGACCTAAAATTTCTGTATAATTCCAGGTGAAATCATCTCAATTCTGCTTCAAGAAAGAGGCATATACCTCTTTCTCTTCAGAAGGCATGACCTCACTAACTAGAGTGGGTCATGGGTCTTCTTCCATATCCATGTTGTTTTCCTTGATTTCATCAATGATGGTAGAGAGGTCTTCCTCAAATGCTGTAGGGGAATCCCTTAGGTCTTATTCTTCTTCATACTCTGCATCCTCATAATTTTCCTCTTTGTCTTCTGACGGGGAAACAATCCTTGAAATTATTGCTCCATAGTTGAGGGACGAACTTCAATTTTGGTGTATGGGAGGTTAATCCATCTCTTGCACCTCGTCCATTGGTGGGGACTTCTCTGAAGAAGACGCCATGAGGGGTAAAAGAGTTTCCTCATATTCTTTAAGTGATGAGATACTCCCTCCAGACTCAGTGGATGAGGACTGTATTTTATGGGGTTTTGATGATAGTTTGGGGGAATTTTTATCCAAACCTTCCCTATAATCTCAGGAGTCAATGAGCTCTTTGACATTATCAGGCTCGATAACTGTAACTAAAATCATGAGGAATTCTGAATAAACATCTGAATTTGGTCTTGTTCTTTCAATATAGTTGATAGGAAGTATTTATTATTCCCTGAGATGTTTTATGGGATCAGTGGGAACCATTTCCAAATCATTTTGGGTGATTAAAAAATCAATTTCGTCAGATGAGGGATGTTTCCCCTTCAGTTCATATAACCCTACATCAATATAGTGTGACTCGTAGGACTCGAACGAGGCCTTATCAGTATGTAGTGTCCAATTCTATCCATTAATTCTATATTTCAGGCACTGATCATACTATGAGGGGATTACTGCATGTTTATGCAGCCAGGGACTCCCTAGAAGAGCGTTAAAGGCTATATTATTTCAGACCACCAAAAATTCTGGGTAAGCTACAAGGTCACCGAATTGGGTTTCGAGCTTGATTTAGCCAAACATATTCTGCTCACTTTTTTCATAGCCTAACATGGTTGTGGTGAAGGGTGTCAGATCAGCCTCGTTGCAGACCAACCGATGAAGTGTCTATAGTGGGAGGAGGTTAACCCCATATCCATTTTCGATGAAGACTTTTTCAAATATCGACACCATTTATTGTGCCATAAACACATAAGGGGTTGATGTTTCATTTCATGATGGCATATTAATCTTGATCCATGAAAGAGATAATTGTGTGGCATTCTACAGTATTGGTCTCTATCCGATAGACTTCAGTGGTGGATACTTTTTCTTCAAACTCTTGGGGACTCAACAAAGATTCTATGAGAGATTCCCTAAGATCTAATTATAGATTCAGTCCATCCATGATTGATAGATTATCTGGTGCTAAAGCTAGATGCTTTATAATGTCATATTTTTTATCTAAAGTCTGGTGCTTCTCTGCATGTAGATTCTCTTTCATAGGTGATTTAGGGGCTTGAGAATTTGATGATGATGGGTAGACCCTTGGGATCAGAGCTGAAGGAGTTTCCATCATTTTTATATTGGGATGGGCATGCCTGCTCGTCTATCAAGGTAAATTAGTCATCTGTTCTTCCTATTATGAATATTTTAGAAGGATTGGATCGGGGTGGCTTCCCATGGGGGTAGGAGAATTTTTTTGTCCCTATTGAAACCATTGGAGGGTCCTTTCATGGGTTTCTGTAACACTGATGATCTGAGCGGGGGTGTGGCCCTAAGCTTGATTTCTTCCATGGAAGAATATCCCTTGATATCAATGGATTCTGTAGTTTCTTCCTCTAACCCCCCAATTGGGTGCAAGGAATTCTGGTTGATAACCATATTCATTTTCAGAGATAGGATTTATCAAGTGGATGACATTGACAGAGCCAAAAATTAGCTCCTCCTCTGATGATGACTTTGCCTCATCATCTGCTTCAGGTTGTACCATTTGGAGGGGTAGTGCCCGTATCTTCATATTTTATGGAATGAAATCTGAGAGTGTCAAATCCAACATTGTATTTGGTTCAAGTTCATCTTCCTACACTTTCTTTCCACCCTTTTTATTGGACTTCTTTTTGGGTGGTCTGCCTTTGGAGGATTATGGGGTCAAGGATGATGGTTGTGTTTCATTGGGAGCCGTTAAAATCACATTTGGTTTCTTCAAATGTTCCTAGAGTATTCCATGAGCTCATTTCACTATTTTCTGAATAATTCGACTATCAAACTTTTTCTCCATTTTATTAACTTTTTTTAAATTCCCTTCTTTGTCCGGATCAGTTGTGGAAACATATGACACTTGTGATGGTGGTGGTCCTAACTTGACTTGTCCAGAATATATCATATTTTCAAGGGGTCCTTGAAGACAAAACACTTCTAGATATTGTGTCCCAATATCTGATATATGGGTCATTCTGTACTTTCATCAAGACCTACTTCATCATCCCTCTTCAGCTCTGGTAGCTGAAGAAAGTTGCAATTCATGGAGTCTATGAATTAACCATGGACTTAATCATCTCAGAATGAGTATAATTTATTTCTATGTTCTTCAAATTTATTTATTTTGGCCCCCCTCTTCTAATATTGATGGGGTGGGGATGGCTTCTGACATCTATAGGGCCTTACACGGTTTAGTGGGGGCCCTAGAGTTGGAGTTGGTGCAAGGGGTGGCCTAAGAATGACAAAAGAGGCTTCATCTCTTCCCTCTCTTTTTCCTGGGGCTGCATGGGACATGAGATTTTTCCATTGTAAGGAATATTTTATCCTTTGAATGATGGTAGAGAATTATTGAAAACCACTTGTATATTTCACCAGAATAATTGGTGTTTACAACTCATCTTGGAGATTATAAATGCACATGGAGATCATCTCATATTGGGGGAGTGGCCAGTTCAAGGAGTAAGTCAGACCCTTCCATCTAGCGATGAAGTCTGAGACTCTCTCTTTCTATCACTGTTTGTAGTTCATGAGATCACTGATAGTTGTTTTTTGGAAATTTCGAGATGAACAAGAACATGAACTAGCATTAAAGATCCTCCCATACCATTATTGATTTATCTTGCAAACTGGTGTACCACACAAAGGCTGAACCTTGCAGGTTTCGCACAGAGCATCTGAGCTTCAAAAATTCATGTTGCTATGGGGTTCCCATCTTGGGATCACAGTAATAAGAGTAGTGAATTAGATATTTATTCAGGTCCCATGATCCATTGAACACTAGGAATACAGGGTTCCCAAAATTTGGAGGTGGTAGGGAATTTCTCATCCAGTTGGGGTAAGGTTTCCATTATGGTTGTATTAGATCACGTCACCCCTCCATTACTTCCATTCGAGTTTTTAATAACTCGATGGTATTAAAGATCCCTTGATTCATGTATTGTTGGATCTGATCATGAGAAGGAATAGCAGGGGAAATATTGTATGTGCTGGCGCGGTTGGAACTTGAGGTGGATACCCAACTGAGGGCATCCTTTGTGGATTTTCCTGAATCTATTCTGATTGCTTCCCCAATGGGGGGAAATATTGATATCCTACTGGGATTGCGTTCAGGTAGACTGATGGTCTTGAAACTACCTTGAATGATATTTCTATTCTTTCTTTATCTATTGGGATGATCTTATGAGGAAGAGGTACATCTGATGGAAGTGTTTGTTGACGCTCCACCTAAGGAACATAGCTAGTAGGATGAATTTATCGTATAAGCTCAGCATTGACTCACCTTAGCTCTTTCATTTCTTTCTCATGTTAAGATAACCTATAATCAATAGTGGTAGAATAATCTTCATGAGGAGGAGGAGGTGGGTTGTATACATTGTTCTTATTCTTCTCATTTTTAGGGATTCATGCGGGAGGTGGTGGTAGATTGACTGACGAGGCACCCAATTTTAAGGCAAATCTTTGGTTTCTGGTGTTCACACCTCTACGCTCGGTGTGAAACATCTCCGAGAGGTAACCCCCTTCTTTTGTTTCCATGTTATTTGTATCATTTTCAGAAAGGTCTGTGGGGATTATGTCCATGACGTTCACCGATGCATACCATATTTTGGGCGGTGTACTAGGTGCTGAATGTTAGGAGAGATTCTTATGTCCTTTATCGGATCATCTTAGGACATTTTGTGATACTATTCGGGTTTCTTTGAGAAGATTGACTTGAAGGGATCCTTGATATGACCATTCAACATGCCTCCATATCAAGGTATGTGGGTCAAGGGATGGGATGGAATGGGTGACCTCTTTATCCATTGTTCTCCCCAGACAGGATAAGACCGAAATCTTCTAGGCATGAATTTGAGGTAAAAATGCCTCCATCCCTACGGGCTAGGGTTGCTCCTATTCTTCGGTTGATGTGCCTCATCCCAAATTAGCTGGTCTTATAGGGGAATTTTGTGTTAATAATCCCCCCAGTCTTGCGGGCTGGGGATGGTACTGTATTGCAGCTACTGCTTCTGCCATTGCCACCTTCTTGATCTCATGCATTCTCATGCCGGTGTGAGCTGGATATAGTTTTGGATTTAAACATGAATTACTTTATTCCAAGTAAGTGATCATTTCTTTTTTATTGGACTCCCTTATATATGAATCTTGTTATATGTTCTTAGTGGCCTAGTTTAGTGGCCTTGCTTTTGGAAGGCCTGACACTTCTGAGACTTACTCAGGGCCAGTTCATGTCGAACATTACACCTTTCCTAAGTATGGACTTCATTTGATTACTATCTGGGGATGAATACATTTTATGATGTCACATCCAGTGGGTTTTTATGTATGGGAAGTGGGGTGAAGTGTAGATCTCCTTGTTCACCCCATCCTCAAATACGAAAACCAGATAGGGCATTGCTGATAAGGAAGCACAACTTGTGTAGTGTATGAAGGAAGTCCAGAACAAGGTCTTTCTTTCGACTTTATGATTGTGGACACTGTGTAGATGGAAGGGCTTCTAGGTCTATCTGATAGTGATGCTCTCCTAGGACATTAACATGGTTTTCGTACCCTTCATAGGGAAGAAGTTTTTACTTTAGCTGGAAGAGAGTTGTCTAGATATTGAGGCGAATGTTATACATACATTCTTCTTACAAAATTCCTGGTATATTGAAATGAGAAGTGGTTGTGTGCTAATATATCACTGGTATATCATCCTTATATAGTTGTATTCTCACAACAAACATATCTTGTTGTTGTTCTACCAGGGACTCTTCTGCTTGATCCGCCCATTTTGACTGCTCCTTAATGATTTCATTACAAGCAGTGGGTTTAGTGGGAGTCCCGTTGACATGTGAATGGTACAAGGGTGTCTCAAAAGATGAGTGTGTCCCTGGTCCATCATCTAGTTGATAAATGGTATCTCTTGTCATGGAGAGAGTATTCCACACATCATACTCTATTTTTTCAAGAACCTCGACATATGAGGGATTTTTCGCATTTGACCTGATGAGGGGAGGAACTTTTCACTGGCATAAATTTTGACTATGGGGAGGACTTTTGTAGTCATTTTCATGATGGAAAGGACTACCATTGCAACATACTGTCTGATCATAGAGAGGAATTCTGCAGTGTATATCCAGGGGAGGACCTTCAGGGCGGACCATAACAAAGGGAGGACCTTCTTACTTTATGGTGTCATTGAGGGGAGGGCCTTCACAATGAATACTATCATGGTGAGGACTACTATCCTAAATCTGAATTCAAGGAGATTATCTACAGTTTACACTATTGGGAGGACCTTCAGGATGTACTACAATGAGGGGAGGACCTTCTCGTTGCTTGATGTCATTGTGGGGAGGGCCTTCGTAGCGACTGTCATCATAATGAGGACTACCATCACAGCTTGTTGTATAAATACAGGGAGAAACATATTTGCAGTGTATACCATGGGGAGGAACATTAGGTAAGACTACAACAAAGGGAGGGCCTTCCTGCTGTATTATCTTATGGTCAGAGGGAGGGCTACCCTAACACATATCAGGAGATGGGATCTCATGATTAATCATTTCTAGCCCACAGAGTAATCCCTCGTGGGTTATCTGGGGAGGACCATTAGAGATTTTGGTAGTGACATTTTGGGGAGTACCTCCACAACTTTTACTGCTAATTTCACAATTTTGTAATGGATTTACACGAACCTTGAGCCTATATTGATAGATTTTTGATGGCATCAAGAATGCCATCTTCTAGAAGAGCATAATCATGAGTTTTCTCTTCATTTTTCAGTTTCGTTTGGTGGCTTTCATGTTTAGGTTCTCTATTAGGAAAATCTTGGATTGACTACCATTGGTAACGACCTTTACATATGGTACACTGTTTTTTCGGTTCTCACGATGTCATTGGGATATGCCGACAAACTTCTTGAGTTCTGGAAGGGATATATTTCTTCACTGGAGTGGCCACCATGTTAGACCGGTGTCCCCTAATTGGAATGGGTATTTGTTCCTGACCCAATTTTCCTTGTATCGTGGAATATGATCATCGAACTTATTGGATTAGAGAATGGATGCTAGTATACTCTAGAGTGATTATCTAACTTGGTGGATGAATCACCTCGCCCAGGGAGATCGGGTCGGGGGCCTAACTCCTTGTTTTTTCTGTCGACGCAATGTCTTCTTGAAATTTATGGAGGATATAGTTTGGGTTCTATGTATGATCCTCCATCATAAAAAATATGTTTTGAGATATATCTTTGTATTGAACAGGTATGAATTCCCATTCCAGTGTTCGAGTAGGAGTTTGTGCCTACTCCGATCCTCCATGAGTTTCTAGTGGGTACTAACAGTTCTCCTTTTTTCGGGGTAGTGGAATGAGTCTGCGCCTAACTAGCTGAGATAAGCCAACCATTTTCTCTAGTTTCCACCGTATTTGAATGATGGGATTTATATTTGTGAACATAAATTTGTGTCTACTCATTTATCATTGTATTTGTCTCACAGGCTTGATTTTCATCTGCAGTAATTTAACTCTTCTCATATTTGCCTGCCACTATATTTGGATAGTGGGATTAATATGAACTGGAAGTGTTGTATGAATGCCCATAATTTTCTACCCTATTTAGATAGAGGTATTTCTATGCATCAGTAGGAATTTTCACCTACTTACAGCTATTTTTCGTCATATTTGGATGACAGGCTTCTTGCGTATTGACAGAGATTTGCATCTTCCATAATTTTCTGCTCTGTCTACGTAGTGAGACCAATGATCACTAGAAGGAATGTGTATTTTCTTGTATTGCGCCACTCTATTTCTATTTTGGGCTTCATAGGAATGAGCAGGGATATGAATCTGATCATATATTTCCACTGTATTTCCATGGAAGGCTTCAGCAGGAGGGGAAGAATTGTATGTGTACCCATTATATGCCCACGCGTTTGTGTGGCGGTCCTAATCCTCAGGAACCAGGGTAATAAACTATTATTTATGTTGAATTTTCAACTCTTGGCGGGAAGATCGAGGGTCCTGTGTCTATTGGAATTAAGAAGGTTCCCTCAGCATGAGATCCTCTTTAGAATGATGATATCAAGTTGTACACCGTTGGTGGTGATATCCTCCGATAGGAGGCCTTGAGAGGGGTTCATGTGTAGCTGGGATAGATTCATTGATGTTGAATTCATCTACCTCCCAATGATAAGGGAGGTACTCAT
The DNA here is from genome assembly GCA_963277665.1 of Viscum album. Taxonomy (NCBI): domain Eukaryota; kingdom Viridiplantae; phylum Streptophyta; class Magnoliopsida; order Santalales; family Viscaceae; genus Viscum; species Viscum album. Next base: position 1,843,107,825 of record OY728129.1, on the reverse strand, counting down.
TTTTTCACTTTGGGGATAGGATCGCGAAGTAATTGGAGATGGATAGTGGGTTTGTCATGGGTTGGGATGTTGGTTGTGGTTTAAGAGGTGGCTGGCGAGCTTTGATTGATTGGAGGGCCTGCGTTACAACCTCCACTATGGGAAGAGTACCATTTTGGTGGTACTCTTTTATTATCTCCCTCTAAACCTAGTGTTGAAGACGTCGGGTATGCGAGGGAGTCTTGTTCTTTGTTGGGTACCCAACTGCCTATGTGGTCACGGATGCACGTGTTTGAGCAATTTGTTGAGATTCCATTTGGATCAAAGATAGCTCTGTGAAATGTGAAATATATGTAACAAGCACAAAAAAATAAAACCCCATCAAGGTAGTATCTCATGATCACTTTCATGATTGGTAATCTTTCTTGACCTGCTTCCTTTTGAATTCAAGAGGGGCTTGGGGTGGGGTGACCTTCCACCTTGGTTAAGGATTCAAGTCAGGTTCACCATTTTTTTGTCCTAATTCACATTGCACCATGTTTTGGTTTGGGAGAGATGTTCCCACTGGGATTGGGAAATATATCCATTTTTATGTTATAAAGGAGGTTCCACATTTTCATGATCCCAGCAAGCGATTTTAGGGGGTTATGTGTTTTTGAAATCTGTTTATATCAGGTACAAGGTCCTCAGATGGTCTCTAGTGGGTTTATTCATAGAGCCAGAAACACCCAACGATCCTGGTATCAATGATTCATGGACCTTCTTTCCAAAGTAAGGTGCTTATTAGATGATGATTTGGCCAACGAAAAATAAGGAATCCATTGGTCAAGATGATGGGAGGTCAAGCTCATCACACCCTTTTGGGTAGAATTATTAAATACTCTGGGACTCTCTTGTAGATTTAAGAAATGTTCAAATGTTCATGAATCCTTGGTTCTTTACCTAGAACAACCCTAAGGCATCTAAATCACTCCTAAAAGTTACTTCCAATGAGGTTGTATTTCTCTAATATTGATCATAGAGATAATGTGGATGATAATATTTCCATTTTTTTACAATTAAAAGTGTGGATTATTAATAATTTTCTTGATTAAAAATTATGTGAGAAATAAAAAATTAATTTGATTTTGTTAATTTTTATTAAATCTCCAACTATTTTATCAAGTCTCAATATCCATCACCATTAAACTTGGAATGTCTAGTTACTATGAAATTATAGTGGAAATGATCCATATGCCCCTTCACATAACCCCAATGAGGGTTTTTCAAGATACTTGAAGGTATTTAGTTAGGAAGGTCTTTGCGAAATATGGCTGGTGGGTGAACATTTTGGAAAACTATGTGGCCAACCTGAGTGGCTCATTAAAGGGGATGGAAACGTATATTTACCCTTCCCCCTCATTTATTTTCTTCCCTATTTCTCCTCCCATCCATGCATTAAAGGGGATGGTTGAGATCCTCATTCCTCCCCTCCTTAGCTTTGGTATATCATCCTCATATGTTTTTAGAATCAAGAACTTCCAGGTGCATTTGAAGCATATAAGTTAGTCTTCAATTACTCTTTCTTCCTTTCTTAGTTTATCTTAGAATCTCATGTTATATCTTTATGTGAGTTAATTCACCCTATTTTTAGGGATTTTTCTTAATTATTAATCTTTTTTCTAACAATATTGTATCAAATCTCGATATTGGATGATTGAACCATACTAAGCATAAGGTATGAGGTCTATATACTCTTTTATTAATTTTTCATTGTTAATAAAATCTGTCATTGTGCCACATACCCGACTTTCTATGTGCTACTCCTAAAATGTGTAAATCCTTGAAATAATTGTCCAGACTTTGACTTAGAAGCATTATGAGACCCCTAGCATAGATGGTGGTCTATGAAATTATCCCAAACCACCACGTAAGGTGTCTTAAAATCAAATACATAAATTGAACACGGTTTCCCACATTACCTAACCACTATATGGGTGTGTTGGGATTTCCCCTTACGAGTGGGTATTAGGATGAATTAAATGAACGAGAAGTGTTCAGTTTATAAACTTTAACCAAGGTTAATGTACATGAGATGAATAGTGAGTGAATTGATAAAGGAGAAAAGGAATTAGACTCATACCTGTTTATAAATTTTCAAATGAAGCGGATAGTAAAATTGAATGATGTGTTAAACAACATGGAACCACACATGGATATAAAAAAATATTAATTTTAAATAAATTGATCTTCCTAATGAGAAAGTGAAATTTTAACTATAATGAAATAAATTTTTAGGTGGGTTAAACATGATGTTTTATAACCTTTGGTCCTTGAATTTTCATGGTGGACCATTCTAATTAATTTTAGGCATTGCATTGTGATATGAATCATAATATGAACTGATCATATAAATAAATTGTAATCTGGAATGCCTATTAACATGTCCTATACTTAATTATTAACTTCATGTCCCTTAGGCATGAGATCCCTTATACTTGTGATATTAGGTCATGGATTCCCTTGGGCCCAACACCCCTTATACTTGTGATACTCAGGCATGTCATACCTTATACTTGTGACACTTGGGCATTATGTACCTCAGGCATGGATTCCATTATACTTGTGATACTCAGGCATGGAATACCTTAATATTATTATACTCGACCATGGAATCCCTTATGAATTGTTATACATGGTCATGGAATCCCTCAATATTCTAGGAGACTTTAGTAACTATGTCCGGACTCTTAAGTTATGCCTTGGGTCTTGGCGTTCTCTACGTATCGATATATATGGATATATATCTTTATACATATATAGTCCACATAAATAAATACATAATTATACACCTATATTTACACACACACACACACACACACATACTTATATATATATGGTGACACATCTTCTAAGAGATTCCAGCTTAAGCTGATGCTAGTATGGTCAACAAGGTTTCCTTGAGGAACCTGATTCCGACCTATTTACATTTACTTATTTGTTACGTATTTTTTGATATACTTGCACACTATTATATTTTATAATCCAGGACTTGATAAAATTAGACACATTCGGTGGTGTATTAATGATTATATCTCACACCATGTTTGGACCTCCATTGAAAATTGGGTAAATGAACAAACCACATGGTTTCAAGATCATGTTTTGGATTTGGCTTGTGTTTTTCACATGGATGTGGGGGTTAAGGGCACAAGAATGAGTTAAATATCAGGATGCACATGGGGATAGACCTTAGGGTTTTTTTTTAATTTTTTGTAAATATATTGTATTATATTGCATGTTGTATAATTACTGCTTTTATGTTGTAGCATCACATGGACATGCATAGTTATATATTTGGCATTGGATATTTTATCAGTTATTATTAACTTCTACTGTATTGAATTTTATTTATACTTATTATTCTTTTGATTAATTTATCATATAAGATTTTGCTACTCGAATTATGAGGGTATATTATCCCAACGATACCATTATTGGACCCTCGCTTAGCCTCATCCATATGGGGAGGTGTGCTTGATGCCATGTGATTGACCGTATCAGGAACTATTTCAATTGCTCATGGGTCGGGCGTTACACTCAGGATAGTTTTAGTTATCCTAGGGATAAGAGTTCATACTCTTATGATGTTCAAGGACATATCACATGGGATTTTATGACCCTCCATACAGATGACCACTAAATAATTGATGTTCCACCTATGTAGAAGAAATAATAATAGAATGGATATCCAAACGAAAATAGACATAGTAGAGGAGAAGGTTGAGCATCTGGAGGTGGAAGAGTATTTTAATTGTTTCCACCACCAACCCATAGTTGGTCCCCTCTAGGCTCAGGGAGCTAGTGTAAATGGGAGAGGGAAGCTATAGGCAATAAAGGCTTATAATCCAAAGGTCCCGTGGTTTATTATTGGTACAACATGTTTATTTTATACCTTAGATGTAGTTTTGATAGACATAGGGGGGATCCACTATTTTCTTTATATATCCCTAGTTTGATACCTAGAGGTTCTATCTAAGACCTTGGGTCGACCCTTATGCATGGAGACTACTGCTGGATATGACTCAGTGATCAATTTTTTTCATGATAGTGTTATATGATGGTCGAAGGAGAGAGTTTCTCATGGGATCTCTTTGAGGCTAGGATGAGGCCTTATGAAGTCATCTTAGGAATTTACTAGCTCACATAGTTCATGCATAGATTGACTATTTTAGGAAGAGGATGTGTTGTGTCCATATTGATGGGACAATGTATTCTTTCATAGGGAAGAAGGAGACCAGGGGAAAGTATGATAGACTCATATGTAGGTAAGTGAAACTGATTTCACACCAGTTTGATTTCATCACTCTTGGAGTAGTTGATGCTATGAGCTATCAGTTTCCTACTTTGGTGGCTGAGTATGATGACATAGTTCATTAGGAAATTCCAGTTGTACCTCATCATCAAGAGATATAATTTTACATTTACATAAATTCATGAAAGAACATGATATCTACATCATCATATTAGATGTATCCCACATAGCTTCATAAGTTGAGGGTTCAGTTGTAGGCCTTGTATAGTAATGTATTTGATACAACCAACTTTTACCATATGAATCCCATGTACTGTTCATCAAGAAGGCATATAGGATCTTAGGGTTATCCATGGATTATCATCTCCTAAACCAAGTGATTGTGAAGAATAATTATGCACTACAAAGGATCAAATACCACTTAGATTAGTTGATAGGGGTGTGATGGTTCTCGAAGATTCACCTTAGATCAAGTTATCATGAACATCAAGGTAGGGATGAGGATATACTGGAGATAAAATTTAGATGTTTCTACAGTAACTATGAGTACTTGGTGAAGCCCTTCGGTGTAATGAACACCCCAACAATGTTCATGAGACTCATGAACTATATCATTCAGCCTTTCATAGACAAGTTTTTGGTATCCTTAATCGATGATATCCTACATTACTCAATTCAATAAGAATAGAATGAGAGACACATAAGGTTTATCGATGACATACTCTAAGAGATTTTTTTTAGGAATCTCTCGAAGTTCCAATTCTCACTTTAGGAGTTAAAAATTCTAGGGCATGTCATCTCAGTGGAGTGAGCAGCAGTGGATCCAAAAAAGGTTGAGGTAGTGTTATCTTGAGAGCACCCAAGAGTGTGATATAATATTAAAGATTCCTTAGGTTTAGAGGATATTACAAGATTTAAATTCCTAATTTACCTAGGATATTGGAACCTTTGACTTATTTTACCTATAAGGGGAAGTATTTAGTGTGTACAGAATGGTGTTAGTGGGATTTTTAGGAGTTTAGATAGGGATTTAAAAGCACCCCATCTTGAGGTTCTAGGAGGACTGTTTTGAGTACGTAGTGTTCTATGAGGATTTAAGTACCAAACTTTATTGTGTTCTAATGAAGAGGAATGCTTTCATTTCATTAAACTATGATAAGTTGAGAGCACATTAAAAAAGCTATGTGACACATGATCTTGATATGGAAGTGGTAATCTTCATGCTGAAGACGTAGAGATACTACCTTATGGGAGATTAGTTTATCATATTCTAAGACCTCACAAGTATCAATAATATCTCCTCTTAGAAAGATCTTAACTGGAGACAAAATTGGTGGTTATAGTTCCTATAGTATTATTAATTCATGATAGTCTACACTCTTGGGAAGGGTAATGTGGTGGAAAATGATATCAGTAGGAGATCTTTTTCTCAGTTGTTGGTCAATGCATTAGATCAATTACCCTTAATTGAAGTTGTCATCACTAGACAAGGATGGTGATGCATCTCTACAATCAATGGTTGTTACCTAAAAACTTCTATAGAGTGTTAGGGAATCCTAGCTTGAGGATACTGACAATGAGAATATGCATACTCAGATATACAATGGATGTTCTCATGATGTATTTTTTGAAGGTGGTAAGCATGTTATCATTTTTAGAAGATAAATGATGGAATCCATGATATTGTGTGAAGAGGTTGAGATGAAGTTTTCTAAATCCCCTTTGGTGGTGAATATATGTTTGTAAAAGATGTACTATGACATATGGAATCAGTTATAGTGGCTAGTTATGAAGAAGTTAGTAGCGGAGTTTGTCTCCTGATGCCTCATTTGTCAGTAGGTAAAGGCTGAGCACTAGGTTACAAAGTGTTTAGCTCAAACCCTTGAGGTTCAAGATTGGTAGTGTTATAGAATATCTATGGACTTCATGATGATAATTCCATGAAATTATATAAAAAATGACGCCATATATCTTATTGAAGACTAACTCACCAAGTCTTCCCACTTCCTAGATTTATGAGAGAAGATTCTAGTAAAGATATTATGATTCATTTATGTGTAGGAGATAATCTAGCTCCATGGAGTTCCCTAAATGATCATTTTAGATCATGGTTCTCAATTCACATCATGAGTATAGAGGGGATTGTAGGAATAATTTGGGAATAAGTTCCATTTGAGCATGGAATTTCACTCCCAATTAATATCTAGGTAGAGTGGACCATTCAAGTCTTGGAGGATATGTTATGGAATTTTATGTTATACCTTTCCCATAGTTGAGAGGATCATCTAACCTTGGTGGATTTTAGGTAAAATAAAATCTACCATTAAAATATTGGTATGGAATCATTTAAGGCTTCGTATGGGAAACCATATAGGTCACCACCATTATGTATTGATCTAGGAGAGTCTACGCTTATGGTCCCATAGATGGTGAGAATTACATTAGAGAAAGTTATAGTCATCTAGGAGCATATGAAGACTATAAAAATCCATTTGAAGTCTTATACAGACTAGATATGGAGGACTTTTGAGTTTGAATAAGGATACCACATGTTTTTGAATGTCTCAACTCAACATGGATTGTAGATATTTTTCCAGGGTGGAAATATATATACAAGATTCATTATCCCTTTTTAAATATTGCACAGAGTTAGTGAGGTGGTGTTCTGCATAACTCTACCACTTTATTTAGGCCAAGTATGCAGCGTCATTAATGTGTTGCAGTTGAGATGGTACTTACATGACCCATCACATGTAATCGAATGGGGTGAGAAAGACTTTGGGGATTGATCTACCTTTTCGGAGTACAAGATAAATATTTAATATTGGAAAGAGAATATTCACCATGGGTGATTGATTCCTTTGGATCATGTCTTGTTGAAGAATTATAATCTTTAGGATATTATCTGGGAGTATAAGACCCTAATGTGAGCACAATAACCACACCTCTTTAACTAATCATTTCTTCTTTTTGGGAACAAAATCCATAAGGTGGAGAAAATTTAATGTCTCAGTTTTTTACCATATAAATAATTGAAATATATCTAGTAATATATTTGGAGCCACGTGCTAAGATTGTGTGAGATTATGAGGCCTGGTGATCACAAAATTGATTTGTGAAAACTAATTAATATATTAATATCGCATGTGCACAGTTTTAATAAAATAGTGGCATTAATACAAAATAGAGTATTGGATAGGAAATAAGATATCACAAGTGAGTATTAAATGTGGGATTTATCATAGGAGAGATATAATCCTTGTCATCATCATGTTTTTAATTTAAAATTCATCACATACAAAAATAATATATAAACTAACAGAATTAATTTATTTATTAGGTGATGATGCTTTGAATAAATGAAAATCTATATAAGATAGATTATAAAAAAATCATTTTTTTCCACATAATCCTATAATTTTAGAGAGGGATCGATGGAGGGGATTTTGTGGATGATCATTGATGGTTTGTTCTTTAGTGATTGATGCCCCAATGCAGCCTTGGGATCTCATCAACGACAATAGCACAAAACCATTTTTTATCAATGATAGATCCAATATTAACATAGGATGTTTCATTTATTTAATTTTATCTCATTTTCATGTCCTAAGTCGAATGAAAACTAATTTTACTGAAAAAATTGGTTCACATATCTATGGTAGATTATTGTTGATATTATTTGCTTCTTTCATTGATTTATTCATTCATTATTATAATGAAACAGAATCGAGGATAACCCAAAAATACCTTAGGTTTATTCCACATTTTTTGTTTGTGAATATCAATCCCTTTTAATTGTGAATTTATCTTTGTCACCCCATTTGGATGATGGTTTATCAAATACCCATGGGACAAGCATTTGGTGTTTGATTCTTTTCATAACGAATCATCATTGCTGGTTCATGATCGATATTGAAAATGCGATTGTGATGCATTGCGATGGAAGCAGTTTGGGTTGGGATTTTTGGACCTTTTGGGCGTTTTAACATGTATTGGAAGAATTTATTGATGGGCGATGGTTTTACATGTGATTTAGACTTCCAGAATCAGATCTACAGTGTTGGAGAGGATTGGACAGATGAGATCCATGATCCCCTGTGAGATTGGATATGGAAATCGCATTTTCCAATGGTGTAGGAGGAAGATGCATGAAGATCCTATAGCTCTAGAAATAACTTCACTACATAGCATGTAATCTACAAAAACACAACATGTGGGGCCCTGACTATGAAACTAGTGTTTTCAAAGAGAATGATTGTTCTCACATCGTGTGACATGTGTCACACACCCTATTACCCAACCTGAAAACTTGGCGTGTACTCTCAGATACACAGGTATGACCAAAGTACATAGAATAATATGTATACTTAAACTTGAACAAATCACACATGATAAACCACTTAGTATAACACAACCAAGTACATGGGCATGGATTGGGGTATATAGACACATCTAGGTGTACACGAGCATAGCCTATAGTACACATGAACAAGATAGAGAACAAGGGAATACCTGAGACCAATACGAAACATCATGTATTACTAGTAAAAACCATGTTATTTTCTTAGAGTGTCCCGATGCACTTTTTCTCTTCAGTGTGGGAAGTTTTATCTAGGTTATGTTCCCTCGATACATTCACATAGGGTATAATATGATATTACATCATGGGTATAGGATTTTGATCCCCTATAATAGAATTATACATAGCTATATTTTTCAGAATCCCCCATGTCCATGGTTGGATTCCTCTCTCATCTTCATCCCTAGTGAGAGTTTTCGGAATTAGCTTGAATAAATTTACAATAGTTTTGGTCCCCTACATAGAAGATTAATCCAGATTGGGTTGTTGGCATACCCCATGGTCTTGAGTGTGATCCACCATCTATCTATGAATATATTTGGAGATATGGTGTGTACTTTAATTATGGACAGATATGAAAAGAGAGACACATCAGATAGATTCCATTAGTTCTATCAGAATCATGGAGGGTTTTCTCTTAGGAAAGTATTACTACAAACTATTGAGAAGAATATTAGTCTAGAAATGCAGTTGTTAACATGCATTGACACTTAATGTATATCATGAGTATATATGAATGTTTTATTGTATGTCACATATTATAATTGAAATATCCCTATGATGATATGATTAATCTTGATGATTTATTCATAGTGATTTCAGGGTGTCATACTGGGTATTATTACACTAACCCCTGCACGGGACTTGGCCACACATGTTGCATCATATATAGGTGACTAACCATTAGATTATGTTATTGGTGGAAAAGGAATGTATAAATCATAGTTTGGGATATCAAGACCATGTTTCATACCAATAGTCACATTTTAATGTTGTCCCCTCTTTCTTACAGTTTAGGCATCTTTATTATTTTTAGTGGACTTCTATTTGTCCATTTTATTCTTTCTAGTATTATTCATCATACTATGATTATGGGATTTAGATGTATTCATGAATTTAGTATCATTTTTATTTTACATTTCATCATTTTATGGGCTTGGATATGTGATTCTTCATATAGGTACCTTTGGATAAGGAATCCCATATAAATGTTATTCATACTTGGAATTGGTTTCCAGCCTCTAGACTATTTAAGGTCGTATTGGGTTAGTCACACTCATATAATCACCAACCAAGTGGTCCATGGTGGGTTGAGTCAGGAAAATGATAACATAATAATGGTACATGGTCATATCATAAGATATTCATAATTAATAAAACATAAATCATAAGTCATGAGTCATGGAATAATGATTTTGGAATAAATTTTGACATGAGATGTATAAACGTGTAAAAATGAGTTAATAATCACAATCTATGAAAAAATAACATTGGAACAAGAATATATAACATTTACAAGCATAGAAACTAATTTTCTAGGATAATGATCACTACTAAGATCATCATCCCATAGTGGATAAAGTCTCATAACTAGTTGAGTTCATTCCCTACACCAATAAACCTATTAGAGAAAATATGATAGTGAATTGAGTTTACTCCCAGTCCGATAAATATCATTTCCTTATAAATAAATATTAATATAATTCATTAGATGGATATATAACTCTCAGACCACCCATCATATAATGAGAAACCATACATATGTGTTTCACATGAATAAGAATTCATTCATAATTCCACCATAGCTTAACTAACCCATGGAAATAAATGGGTTTCATGAAAACATCTATAAATAATGATCATATTACCTACATAGAAATAAGTTGGTTGGTATCATTATAGAATATCCACATTTAAGATTATGAATCATTAAATGATTTTAAAATATAAGAAATATACATTATAAGAGTATTATGAAATTACATTGAAAAATGAGATGAAATACCCTTTTATTATTTTAATGACATTTATTTCAAAGAGAAAAACCCTAAATTGTGTAAATATAAATTAATTTAAAAAACCATGAATCCTTGAAGAGGAAAATTATTTAAGAGAAAAAAGAGAAGTTGATGGGAAAAGGTGTATATGTGGATATCATTAAAAGGAATATTATATTCATACTTTCGTAAATAAGGTCAAATTTGGTGTAAAATGACCGTACCAAAAAATTAAAGATTAATTTTATAAATAAAGAAGATTATATTTAAAAATAACTATAAGATATTATATTTTTGGAGAAAATAATATCCATAAAACAATGTGTAGATCATGGACATAAATGATCATTATTCTTCACTAAAAGGAAGAGAAAATTTCGACTCCACTTACAGTCATCTTCTCAGTTGAGTCTAAAACAAAGGGAGGTGAAATTTTATGATGAAATAAAATCCCCATAAATAAAAATAGGTGAAGAAAATATATGGTTTTTAGGGATAAGAAATTATAATTTTTCTAGATTTAATTTCTAATATAAACAATATCGATTTCATAATGACATTGGTATTAAAACCCTTACCTATACTCTCAACTTCCATCAAGGAGAATTAACCACTTTTATAATAAAAATAAAAATATTAATCACTTATTTCATAACCATATTCACATATATTACGTTTTATAATCTTAAATTATTTTCTTTCATCACACATATATTATTTAGTTATTGTTTATCATCATCATCATATGTTAGTGATTTTGATTATTTCATACAAGTTTCATAATAGAAATGTTGGGAAACATTCATTGATAAAATGTTTCAAACTCACATATTATTCATGGTAGTGGAACAATTTTATTCAAACTATTTAATCAGTCATATTTTCATTTGATTGAATGTGTGGGTATGGTTCTCGATAATAGAATCCATAAAAAATAGTTTTCTAGTAATTTATCAATAACAATGATTTACATAATATAAATCATTCATTTTTTATATCACCATTATAGAACCATTTTTATGACACGAATTACTCTTTAATATCTATATTTCTAGTATTAATTTCACAATTCTCATTCATGTTGGTAGTAATGAAGATTGTATTGGATCGTTTATGTAGGTGGATGAACCAACCCATACAAGAACATGTTATAATATTGAGTGAGTAAGTGTTTTGATTTATATAATAGTAATATCATATTTACATAAGCATAATGATGTTATTATAACATAATTATAATAGAGAATTATATTCTTCATAGTTTATATGAGAAGGTATTGAAAAAAAAATATGTTCAAGGATGGGTAATTATATAGATGAATTCTATCCATCTCTATATGATTTCCTTAATAATGAAGGAATTAGGATTCCTTCATGGAATCAAAATCATATAAATGTATAAGAATGAATTAGGAGGGTAAAAATTGGTAGACATTAATGAGATAACTGTCTTGTTTAATTTTTTTAGTATGGTTAGGGGATGTGTCCCTTCATATATGTGTCTATAGTGGTATTTACATAAATATTCATTAATTAACATATGATGTTTTTTAAAAGGAAAGTGTATAAAAAGTGGAAAATAATATATATGGGTTATGGATCTCCTCATTGATAAAATTTAGAGATAATGTTCCATGATATTTTATGTCTTTATAACTTAGTTTATCATTTTACATACTTTTACCATAATAAATATAACCTAATTTTTACCTCGGTAAATTATTGTTATGCCTAAAAATTAAATTAACCATTCTTTCTTCTTTTACCATGTGGATTTAAAAATTTAACATTATCTGATCTAATTTAAATTTATTAATATGATAAATTTAACAATTAATGGAAAACATTATATATATATAAATAAAAGTATAGAAAGAAAACTTCTAAAACATTATGAGTTTTTAATCTTAATTCAGACCAATTAATAATTAAACGAGTGTTTAAATATTATTTATACATTGAAAAATCACATTATATTCATCATTTAAAAGTGAAGAATTTAATTTATTATGATAAAAAGGCACAATACATAAAAATAGTTATTTGGAAAATAATTGTTTAAATATTTAATAAATTTAACTACATTCTATTGAAATTAAATTTTATTATTCTTACCATTGAATTTTATAAATCCATAATTATAAAAATATTCCTTTTAAATTTATAAATAATTTAAATAATTCTTTAATAATGAACTAAAAAGGCTTGATCATGAGTTGGTGACCCAACCCACACCCTCAAAAATTAATAAATGTAAAGAGAGTTATGAAGAAAAACCATTTGAAACAATGAATTTTCACAAACATGGAATTTAATATTACAAATTTGGATACAAAAAATAATGAACCAAGATAATTACTTAATTATGTAGGAGAAATCAAAAATAATTTATACACCAGTGTAGCTCCACCAAATTTTCAGACTACATAATAGTGTCAAATCAAATGAGTCCCATTGTACCATCATGTGACTCTTTTTACTTTAAAATATTCAATACTGAGTAATGAAAAGACCGTACTTCCAAAACATCACAAAAAATAACTTGAAGTTTGTCATAGAAAAAAATTTCATCACACTATATGTTAAATGAAACCCGTATATTCAAAGAGTTCCAAAGATAACTCATAATCATCACCAAATAGTATTTGAAACTTGAGGTTTGGATCTTTATTTTTTGAGGCACATAGCCTCTCCAATATAATCATACACTCATTATATATTCATTCACAAAACATCAACTCCACCCTTGAAAAGATTCCAATTATAATCATTTTCGTTCCATCATATACAAATATATTGAAAAACCATTTAATGACTCGGTCTAAGTATCACTCATCATCATCTATATAATTTCCTATCCCCCAATCTTGGTTTATTTGGTAGAATTTATGAAGAGGTTACCAATATTCAAAACATCATTCCTCACTCAATCTGAACACATGTATTCTTAAAGAAACAAATCATACCTTTATATAACATAAGAATAGAATAACATCCCTCATTGGCCTTCTCAAATGAAGTAAAAAACACACTTTTATTGAATATTATACAAGAAATTCAATAACAAAAAAGGAAAAAAACTACCTTATAGTGATCCATCTTAGAGAATGATAAACCTATTTTGAATGAAATATATCACATCAATTCAAGGTGAACTCATATTATTTACTAGTAAAAATTAAAATCCATTGAGAGAGATAATTTATAAGGAATATCATTTTAATTAAAAATAGCGTCGTTAAAAAACACAAATTCCATTATTGAGATCATATATTCCCTTATTTGTAATGAATCATCCACAATGATGTTACAAGTTATATATTTCCTAAATCACTCTTTAATAAAAATAATAAAAATAATATGTAATGAAAAAAATATTTTATCATAAAATATTTAAATTTAATATTATATTTTTATTTAACTATAGAGGTATGAATTATATATTACTTAATTTGTTACTAAAAAGTAAAAAACATAAATATAAATATTGGATACATTAATACCCAATAAACATATCTCCAATGACAATATTTCTAGGGACCATATATAGAATTATTACATCTGATTCCATTATATAGTCTTATATAAAATCCTAGAATCATGCATAAAAATCATTTAGCTATCTCCCAAAATGAATATTATATTTATAATTATTTTCCATAGTTACATAGTTGTGATTGTGTTTGTGATATTTATTGTAAACCACAAGGATAAATATTTTATGTTCATATTTTTTTATGTGAGGATTTATTCTAGTTTTACTTTTACTAATTATGTTTCATATTATATTCATATAATTCATTATTTTTTATCTTTCATTGTAATATTTTATCTCACTAAAAATTTTCACAATTCCTTTTAGCTTGGTTTTTCATGTGAAAAAATCTATTGAATATTTTATTTATTTAAAGAAAGGATGAATTGTAAAATTATGGTGTGTAATATAAATAATATTTCTTTATTGGGTCCTTATCTTGATCATTATGAGGGTATTATGGTCACTCTTATAATATATATAAATCCCCATTATAGAAGGGGAAAATTCATCTTTACTATAGCTCAATACCCAAGGATTCAGATTAGGATATAGTTGATCCCAAAACCATTATAGAGTAGGGATCAAAGGACATCAATATCATAAATATTTTTGGATATGTACAAGGTTATGATATACCTATGTATGGAATCATTTCAATAATATTACATATAGGATATGAACATTTAACATTCATTGGATTTTTTTTGTATGTGATATGTCTCGGCTGTGGTGAATTCAGCCATGAACTCCCTAAGGGATTAAAATCCCCTATGTTTTGTTGACCATTCAAAGGTATAAATTATTGATAACTTTATTAGGATTACATAGATATTTATTAAAATATAATACTTCTAGAGAATGTTTTTCTGCTTCACGCCTTGAGTTCTCTCCCTAACTTGAGGCTTAGGGTAAAATAGTGTTTGTGATGATAATTTCATACCTTTTTAAATAGGGGAAAATTTTTTAGTCCCAGTGTTTAGAGGATATATCCTTCCCATATTTTAATATTGAATTTAAAATTGTATATCCAATAGTTTATCTTCCAATATAATTGGTTATTAATAGTCCCTAGATGATTCAGGATCATGACAAAATTCTCGTTGAACTCATCAGTGTGCCTAGCTTAGAGTTTTATATATATGTATAGATTTAGTAGAAATGATTCCTTTACATAGAGGTCCACCTAAAATTATTTACCCATAAAATACTTATCCCTAGTGACCACATACCTGATTATTGAAAGGATTTTATATAACATCTTTATATTTTAGTATATATTTATTTAATTAAAATGTTCATATTCAATAGCTTGATTTACATGAAATACCGTGTCTATATGAATGAAAATACCGTTAACTATTATACACTAGTGTTAAATTGGATGGTGTTTCTAGAAAAAAATATGGCCTGCTACTTGATTATAGGTGGTTGATTATGGTTGCATACTAATCATCATTGGGCTCACTATTTTTTTATTAATGGAAACTCCCATCGGGCTCTCTATTCATGATTAGATATAGGCCTACTCTCTAAAGGTATCTATTCCATGAGGCATTTTTCTAATGATACTTGGGAAATCACATTGGTCGATAGGACGGGAGGTCAGGAACACCACATCCTTTTGATGGTGGATTATAACATATTTTAGGCATCTCTTATAAATTTATGAATTATTTCTAAATCTTTCAAAACTCCCATTTTCGAAAAGTCTACCCTTGTTCCAATGATATGATTGAAACCATGTGGATATGTAAACACTTATTTCTATTGGAGGTTTCCCATATTTCACTTATTAATTCATAATTCATTGGTTTAAATTCTAATAGATGGGATCTATGCGGTTTATCACCGTCATGGGATGTGGTTCATGTTTTGGAGTTGAGACTAAACCATGAAGAGGCATCTTACATATCCTGTGAAAACCAAAATAAAAACCCGCATAGTTCGATTGAATGGTTGTGTATTACACCTAAACAAAGTGTCCCTCAATTGAGAAACATTCATCATGCTAATGGGGTGATCATAATATATCTCTAATCCCATGTGAATCATGCTCAATTTAATAAATAAGAGAAAATATAGGATCTGTTAAAATTTATAAGATCATAACATTAGATTTGAAAGGAGGGATTATGTATTGAGTATAAATTGAGAAGATTCAATTGTTGTGAAATGGGTGAAAACAAGGAATAAGGTGAGGGTTATTCATCAACTTCCTTATGATACCTAACCTATTAGGCAGATTATGTGAGGGTATGTTTTAGGGTATACACCTTTCAAGGTGCCCGTATTTCAGAACCAAGATGAAAATGCCAAGTTAAAGTATATTAAGGAAATGAAATAGATTAAACTTGTAATTAATCAAAATAAACTATCAGGAAATACACCCAGGGGTTTCATACATTTTGGAACTAGGAGGAAAATATCGAATCAAGGTATATTATAGAACAATCAAGGATTACACTTAAGAGGATTCTGAAATACTGTATAGGAGATACCCCTAGGGGTAACTCATATTTAAGAACCATGAGGAAAATATTAACTCAATTTATATTAAGTAATGGTCATGGATTTCATATACGTGGATTCCCAAAGACCACTTAGGACTTACCCCTAAGGGGATCCTCAATTTAGATTAATCTAAATGGATCATCTAATTTTTTACTCATATTGCATGATGAATCCAAATGGAGGTATCTAATATTAAAGAATTCAAGTAAATATATGATGAGGGAACTTGAAATATATAATTATGGAAGGGAAACAAAAAGGACTAATATCAACTTGAATAAATATTAAAAAACTAAAAGGAGGAATCTTGACATAAGGAATTCCTAGGTATAGTTATGTATTACACTTATGAGGATTCCCATTGTAATAACCTAAATGAATATATCTACTCAAGATGAATAATGGGAACTATGATTAATATCTCAACTCAATTGTAATTAACAGTTTGATCAGGTCTTACACCTAGGAGGATTACCATGTGTTTGAAATAATGAGTAATATCTTGATTTGATGTAATTTAAAAATAATCAAGAGGAGTATATGAATGTGATAGTATTTTAGGAATCCATGAGGTGTATGTCAACTCATGGAAATTATGTTTGATATAAGAACTAATTTTTCCCAAACATACCTAACCAGTTAAATGACTCATGTGAAGGTAGATATAGATATAGTCTTATACATATAAGGTTTCCCTTTTATGATCCCCCAAGTTTTATGGTTAAAAGATGTGTAAGGGAGATTAATGAGGATGGGTATGACACCTTGTAAGTGGCCAAAACCTATAAGAGTATCCCAATTATAAGTGTATTTAGATAGAATAGATTCCCCAATATGTGACCTGGGTGAATTGATACTTATCCCTAGAGAAGGTTAGTTGTAATACATAGCCTCAGTGAGAGCTAGTGAGGGTGAATAGACCTAGTGAAGGAATAACAAAGGTTCATATACTTAGTAATGGATTATCAATGGTTCATATCACTCTAAATGGATTAGTGAAGGTGATTATCCCTAGATATGGATTCTCGAAGCTGGTTAGCCCTAGAGAGGACTAGGAAATTGATTTTTTTATTCCTTAGTATGGGATTGGGCGGGGGGTCACAGTAATTATCCCTAGTAAAGGGAAAGATTAAAGCATGTCTTGAAAGGAGTCTAGGAGATTGGGTGGGATTCCTTGGGTGAAGGGTCTCTGAAATGATGGACTAATCATGTTGGGGAAGAACATAAGTGGGTAAACCAAGTATAGTGGGTAACCTAAGTGAGGATAAAAAAATTGGGTCTCCCATGTAAAGTGGATCTCCCAAGTGAGGGTTTTGAATGAATTAACTTAGAAGAAGCCCGAGAGCCTATGTTTTCACCCTAATAGAGAGTTTAAAAATTTATTTGACCTAGTAAAGGATCACCTAGGTGGAAATAAATAGAAAGGAAAAACTAGGGGCCTCATCCTAGTAGAGGGATGACCATAGTGGTTCACCCAAGTAAGGTTTAACAAGTTGTGTGAACAATTAGGACAATTAGATCTCTTACCTTGTTTTTCATCAGAGTGTTCCTCTATCATCCCCAAAATTGGTGGTGGTGGTGGGGGTCTATATATCAATCAACCCTTGGATTTTTGTGCACATGATGGGTGAGTGACATAGGTAAGATTTGAATGTGAGATGGGATAGAAATATACATGAGATGGATGAAGGATTTAAGTGAGTGTCTTGTGAGATAACTCAAATTCCTTTATAAAATTTTTTTTGACTTCCTATATCCATAAATCTTGATCCATAAGTCTATTTAGGCTTTATGAGAAGTCAAATAGAAGCATATAAAGAAATATATTCCCCTGGATATGGTGTATAAACCATATCAATATGTTTTATAATTCTAAGAATGTTCATAGAAGACCATCAATGTTTTTTAGGTGCCTAAACCTTTTTATCCAAAATATTCAAAATCTAGGACATACTCCTAAGCAGAGGTTCCCACCACCACACCATTTTTTTGGGAAATGTTTTTTAGGAATCATCACCTCTAATTATATGAGAATTATTAGGTCACATGTAAATTAAATCCCCTTCTTCATCCATTATGGATACACATTGCTACTCAAGCTCGATATGTGTTGTCTAGGTGTGGATTATATCATGGGTTATACGAAAAAGTTTGGGGAATTTGTATTTCAATTAAAAAATAGGTATGAGTAGTAGATAATACATTATAAAAAATATGTTTAAATGATTTAGTAAATTTATATTTTTAATTAATTCAAAATAAATAAGTTCTAAATTTTTAGTAAAGTAAATTAATGCTTCTAAAATTTATTTTATTTAAAAAAAATTATTTTATTTTTTAAATGAGAATAAATTTATTTTTTATCATTTTTAGAAATTTTATTTGAGTAAATTAATATTATTTTTTTAAATCAATATGAAAATATTATCTTTGGGATATTTTTTTGGATATTTCTAAAATGATTTAATTTTTAATTAATAGTGAAAAATATGGATTTTTTTTAAGATTCTACAATTTATTTTTAATTAAAAATAATATTATGTGTTCACTTTTATCTCAAATAAATATAAGATTAAATTAGTTATAAATAATATAATTAATTTCATAGGAATCATAATTATAATTGATTTTGGTTTAAGATAATTTTTGGGCTTAAAAACACATTTTTATTAAAACAGTTTTCATGTGAAGAGTGTTTTTATCTAAATAAATAAAATTTAAATATATTGATAAAAATGTTCATGAATTTTATATATTATATATTCAATAATATATTTTAACATTCATTTCATGTTTTTACCAGTAAATTAATGGAAGTAAATTATGTTTTATGCTTAAAAATCCATTTTTCTAAAGCTGGTTTTCATTATGATTTGCAAGAATATTTAAAATTAAACTATTCCACTTATTGAAATTGAATTTGTTAAAATGGATTAGATATTTTTACTCATAATAATTTATATAATTTACTTTTATTAAAATAATATTTTTTCATAGGTAATAGTAAAAGTAGTAAAAACATTTCCAGGGTTATGGTTTAAATGAGTTAAGAAGGGGGTCAAAGCAAGAGATTAGGGTATGATTTCCATCCAATACTTTAAATTTTTTATTTTTTGAACATATTTTAACTATATATTATCCTAACTTATTATATTTTTCCATTTGGATCCAATTTCCCAGGATTGTGACCTTATATCATTGAGATCATTTAAGAAATTCCTTGCATGTACCTGCCCTCACTTATAAAAGTGAACATTTCACACCATTTCAGATTTATAGATTGAATAGTCCTTGATAAAAAATCTTCATAAAATATTTTCATTAATCCTAGAGATTTTTTCTTCTCTTAAGAACAATCCTTCAAGGATTAATGTGTAAGCCAAATGAAGACTATCAATGAAGTGGTATAAATCATAACCAATCTCTTTCAATTTTATTTCTTCTTATACATCCTATAATCTTGTTGTATCCCTAAAAACATTATGAATATAGTATCATAAATATAATTATATAATATTTTTATATTTTAACATCCATTTTACACCTCTTATCCATAAAATTGGAAATAAAAGTATCGCTCGTGTGTATGTGTGGACTACCACTTCCACACAGTGATACCCTTCATTTTATATAACCATATTTCATGTGTGAATATAATATTGGGTTTAAAATTAGTATATGATATTTATAAAATATATATTCTTATTTAACTTTAATATCTTTATTTTATTCATACTATCTGAGTCATTGGTAAATGATAATGTCACATGTGTGTATGTGTGGACCACCACATCCATGAAGCAACATCATTTGTTTATCATTTCCTCTTTAGTTGGATGATATAAAGGATATATTTAAGTAAAATATATTATATTTAATATTTAAAAATGTTTTTTGAATGTTTAACTATCATTTACCATTCTTTTATTCCATACATTGAAAATTGTAATCATCACTCATGTGTATGTTTGGATTACCATCTCCATGAAGTGATGTAATTCGGTTTTTTATCTCCACTTAATATTAATGGTTAAAAATATTTATATAAATAATATATATGGTATTCATATAATAATTAACATTTTGGATATGCAGTAACCATGAACATAGTTCAAAGACCATAACTGATGAACTAAAACATACAAGAAAAAGAAAGGTAACTACCAAAATGAAAACATTAAGAGAGATTGGTTAATAAATTGGTGTTGAAATGTTATAAGTGGATCATATATAATATTTTATGCATCAATATGTTTTTTATATAATTATAGTAAATATAAATTTATTATACATGATATTATAGCACTTATTATTCAAGTAAGACACAAGTTAATGGTTTTTGTGTCTTATTGTATGTTTCATGAGACATGTTTCATATTGCACACTAGAATTTATTTTATGTGGCGTGACTACTAATTAATTAATATTTTTTAAATATTCATGAAATTTATGGGTTTTGAAGAAACTTATCATTTTAATTATTTATATGGCCTTATATTTAAATGAAAATAAATTTTTATAGGTTTTGTCGGAATTACTCTTCATTGAGTCATGTTCTAATGTTTGGCACCATTTTTCTATTTTTATAGAATATATACATCCTAAGAATTCATTTGTGAATAATATATTATTTTATTTAAGTAATTTTTAGAAAAATATTCATTTCATTATTTCTATTAATTTATATTAAAAAACTACTAAATTAGTAACATGTATTTATCTAAATTTTATTTCATTAAGACATGTATCATGCTATGAACCTATTTATGTTTATGAGGTGAAACCACTTCCACTTGCATATGTTGTATCATGAACATCCTAATTTTCATGGTTTTTATAATTTTATATTAATTTATTTCTTTCATGGGGTTTCATAAATCAAATGCTACCAAATTAGTAAAGGTTTTATGTTATATTTTCATTTTACTATAATTTTTTATGATGAAATATTATTATTATTATAAAATTATATCATATATCTCTCATGATTATTATTTATTTTCTTCTCGTCTAATTATTTTTTTAGATTACATGTTTTCCTTTAATTTTAATATCTTTACATACTCAAGAGTCTGAAAAAAAAATTTCTATGAAAAATTGACTTTATTTCTCTCTTCGATCAGGAAGATTTTCCTTCAAGTCCATATTTTCATCAAAATATTTAATTTTTTAAAATATTCTACAAATATTAATTTAATTCATTTTCCCCCTTTTTAATTTCTATTAAAAAAATTTAAATGGAATGTTCTTTCTAGTTTTTTAATGACATTCTTGAAGATCCAAAGATAGAATAACAACTGAGAGGGGGGGATCAGTTTTTCACTATTTATAAGTTTAAAAACATTAAGAAACACAACCCGATTTAGAAGGTTCAACATCAATGTAAGAACCTACATCCTTTCCATAACCACTCCAGTGGGTCTATGGAAATCCACTATAATAAAGAAGTGAATACAACTTGTGCCAACTCCTGGTAGACACATTCTATATCCTAATAAGAAATATTTTACCAACTCTCATAAGTTTATAATGATTTCTTATAGAAAAATTTATCCAAATAAGAGAATATTTTTTTTGAATCTTCTCCACAAATACTCAGTCTGAAACCTTAGTCTGATTTGGATAAGTCTGATCTTCTCAGTACGATAAGGATGATTCTGATTTCCCTTCTCAAACACTCAAATAAACCTTCTACAATCTGGTAATTACGTTTCACATTGAATTATCCAAAGATCCACCTTTTGAGCGTATATCAAATTTTCAAATGAAAAAAATGATATGAGAAAATATTTATAGGAAACTCAAAAATAAAAAATAGGAAACTTGAAAAACCTTCCCACTTCCTCAGATCTAAAAACACCGAAAATATCTCACATTAAAACATAAAATTTGACTTCGTCAAACCTCTTTAAATTTCACTAAGACTTATGAAAAATTGAAATTCAGGTTTGATTTCTTGAACTCTTCACTCAGTATGATAATGTTGAATCATGGTTCTAATTTTTCTAGAAACATGCTCAGAAATGTGGTTCAATATTTCTCAGAAACATGCTCACTAAAGTGGTTCAGGTTTCCTTAGAAATATGTTCAGAAATGTGGTTAAGTTTTTATCAGAAACATGCTAAAAAATGTGGGATAGATTTTCTCAGAAACATGGTCAGAAATGTGGTTCATTTTTTCTTAGAAACATGATCAGAAAAGTGGTAAATATTTTCTCAGAAACATGCCCAGAAAAGTGGTTCAGTTTTCCTTCTAAAAAAGGATCTGATTTGTTCAGAAAATATGGTTTGATTTGTTCAGAATTTAGGTTTTGATTTTATCAAAATTCAGGTTCCAATTTTCTTAGAAATTAGGTTCTAATTTTCTTAGAATTCAGTTTTTGATTTTCTCAGAATCCAGGTTCCGATTTTTTTAGAATTATGATTCTGATTTTCTCAAAATTCAGGTTATGATTTGCTCAGAATTTAGGTTCTGATTTTTCAGAATTCTGGTTCCAATTTTCTCTGAATTCATTTTTCGATTTCTGTAGAATTCAGGTTCTGATTTGTGCAGAATATAGGTTCTGATTTGTGCATAATTTAGGTTCTGTTTTTTGTAGAATTCAGGTTTTGGTTTGTGAAGAATTCATGTTCCAATTTGTGCAGAATTTAGGTTCCGATTGGTTCAAAAAACATGCTCAGAAAAGTAATTATGATTTATTCATACCTCTCCACCATTTCTTTAAAATATTTTACCATGAAAGCTTTCATGAACTTTTAGAACTTCTTGATCTTCAAAGAATAATCTGATTTTCTTTAGAAATTTTTATAAAAATTATAACCTCTAACTTTTCTCTCATCAACAATGTAACACCCAATATTTTTATGAGAAATATTTTGTTTTTATGTTATATAAATCATCAAAGGAATCTATCACCACACACAACACTATCTTGGCTTGCTTTACATGCAATCGCGACCTTCCTCAATAGCTTGCGTTGTACGCAATACCGAGTTTCTCTAAACAACGATATGCTATTAAAATATTATTAAAACTAATCATTATAAAAAGTAATACCCACTTTTTAAAATTTTATAAATTTTATCATTCAAAATGGACTTCATTTTTGGATTCAGAATATCAAAATTATCTTTGGGTGAAATATTGGTATTTTTCTGAAAACTTTAAATTTTTGATGAATAATGAAAACACAGGGTTACTATTTAAAAACCGACTTTTTATTTAAACAATTATTTATTTTATTTAAATTTATTTTAGTTCAAAAGTGATACATAATACCTTTATAAGTTCAAAGTAATTCATTGGTTCCATTTTATAATAATTTTAGATATATAAAAATTTTATTGAACTTTTCACCGTCTTTTACCCACCTCCTATAAGAATTTGCAAATTTACATAAAACTTAATTTTACCTCTTCTGTGAGTCTAATTTCGAAAATTCGAGAAACATGGTTAATATCAAGGAATAAAATTTGGTTCAATGAGATGAAAATAATTTTTGTTGAATAGTAACTTTTTACTTTTTTTTACCACGGTTAAAAGTAAATAGGGTAATTAAGGGTAAAAATGATATTATTATTACCCTAAAACATGTCATAATTCTATTGGATAAGTGTAATTCGACCAAAAAAACCTTATGAATAAAATATGACCATTTAGGTCCAGTTGGATTTGATTAGGACATTTATTATTAATTTATTTAAAGAAGGGTTAAAATAGTTAAAATCAAAGTTTAATAACTAAATAATTTTTAATATAGGGTTATAAATAAGATAAATTAGACTATAAATATTCATTAGTAATCTAAAAAGATTTCCTACATAATGGTATTTTATTTATAATTTTTATACTTTGAATAATTTAATTTATTTATGACATAATGATGATGCAGTAATTACCTTATTAAGGAAATATTAACATAATTGATATTATAAATACTAAAATAAATGTAATTTGAGACTTTATATGAATTACACTAATTTTATAGGTTAATATGACATGTTATTATTGATTTAATTAACTTTTATCGAACTAATCATGCTGTAATAATTTTCACAAAAATCAAGTGCCAAATAGTGTCAAAATTGACATAAAATAGTTTTTAAAACAAATATTATATTATTAATTGTTATTTTATTCCTAAAAATCTATGGTTCAGCTAAATGACTTAGATAAGGTTATATATATTAATAATTAACAACTTGGGGTTCTTCTGTCTTGTTATAGTAAGTTTATTAACCTTATAGTATAAGAAAACAAGAAAACACAGTAAAAGTTAAATTATTTAACTTAGAGTTAAATCTAAATGATAAGGTCAAAATAGAAACCTAAACTTGTCTAAAACCCATTTTTTGAGAGGTTTTAGACCCATCCCCACCTTATATTCTAAATAACTCAATTTTTAACTATTAAAAACCAAATATGACTTTATAATAAAATAATATTTTACGTTTTCCAAAGGTACCCCTCTCCTCCCTTATAAAAGGGCACCTCCTCCCTCTCTTCCTCACACCACTTTGAGCCTTAAATCTCGGCCAACCCTTGCCAAATTCTCTTCTACACTTCCCTAGAAACATCCTAGGGGTTCTGGTCTTCTTCAAAGACCATATTTAGTGCCCTAAGAGGAGGTTAAAAAGAGGCGCTTCAAAGAAGAGGTAATGTCCGTTATCGATTCTTTGAACTTTATTTCTTATTCTACTTCTTCTTATTTAGTTGTTTAATTATGAAGTAATAACATCAGTATCACTCATATAATGATATTTTATTATAAGTATGAAACAAACCTATTTCACCATCTATCCATCCTACGGAAAATGAAATCACCGTGCGTGCGTACGTACGGAATACCGTCTCCACGCCGTGGTGTAATCTATTTTCCACCACTACCTTACTTGGATTGGTATATTGGTGTAGAGAATAACTATATATGATTATGGTAAAGTGATATTGATTCTGAAATAGTATACATACACTTCAATACAATTCCACGATCATGGGAACGATATCATCACTCGTGCGTACGTACGGCCTACCGTCTCCACGATGGGATGCGACTCGTTCTACATGATCTTCATTAAATAATGATTATATAAATGAATTTAATGAATAAATATGATATATATTACACTAATACCATTATTTAAATGAGGTATCTATAACCTAAAGATAAGAATAAGAATTTATTTGACAAAACACGCATAAGAACAAAAAGTAATAAACACCCGAAGAAAAAGTAGCAATGAAATATTACTAATAAGAAGCTAAGAATATGACCATATATGATATAATAACACTGATTATGATTCTGGAATAAGTAAATGACATTATTTAAATCATTATACAGGAGGTTCAGACACTTACGAAGCAAATCAGACCAAAGGTAAGGGAGAATCTCACAATCTCATTTTTATCCGAGATTGTTTATACTTCAGAATTTACTGGGGAATATTTATCATCCACATACATGTTTCCTCAATATGTAATATTATTTTCATCCAACTACAATTTTTTAAATCCAATTTTCCCCTTCGGTGAGTTTTTAGTAAAAGATATGAAAGGAATCTTTTGTCGTTTTTCGTACGAGGTACTTTTTGGCTTTTCCGGCCAAAGTACGAGAAGAATGTATTTTTTTAAACTTATATGGAATGAATGTATTTTTAGAACATTATTTCCATGAAGCTTAATTTACAAGTTTTCAAGTTTATTTTTAATCAACTTCTTTTATTTTTGAATTATATGACATTTTAAGAAAGGAAAATGTTTTTGAAGTAGAAAGGATATTTTCCTCAAGAATGGAGTTATAGTGTTTTATCATAAATATTTTCCATCTAAGATAATATAGGGTTCTGTTTCTATTACTAATTTTACATTTATTTGATTATGTTATGTTGGAATTATTTTAATGATGTCCTTTTATCTTATATGGATTATGTTATGATGGCATGATGTTTAAGATTCCCATTTTTATTACCTGGGTTATGCTATGATGTATGATTTATGATTTTGTGGCACACATAAGAGTGGTTTTATTATGAGATGGGTGTGACCTATATATACCTCCAATGCATTGGGTAAATATTTATATCTCATGAGATAGACATGGCTGGAATGACAGGTTAATCCGGTTCAGTGAAACATGACTGAAATTGAGGAGTGAACTCAGTTCAGAAATGGACTTTGTCTGCTAAGATAGTCTTGGAAATGAGTCTTGACTACTAAGAAATTATTCTCTATGATTATGTGTGTATGCCACAAAGTTTCATGTTTTAAGTTATGATTATTGGGATTACATTTCACTACTATGATTTATCCCATGATTATGAAATTATGATCTCTTTTGCAGGTTAAGATTTCCAAAATGTTATGTTCTTATGAATATGATGTGATTGATATTTCTTTTTTTTACCCTTACTGAGCATTTGAGCTCACCCTTTTGTGTTTTTTCTTTCCCCAGGATAGGAAGAATGTTATTAAGTAGGATATGCCAAAAGGGACTCTAGATATGATGAAATAAATGGGAAACAACGTAGATGATTTATGAACCAGTTGTTTATGTTTCCCAGTTTCTAAAGACACTATAACTATACGGTCCTTTCATGGTTTTGTTATATGTTGTAATAAGTGTACTTCAATTTTGAAGTATTAACAATTTATGTAAAGTATGAGTCATTATAGTTGGTATCAGAGGAAAGGTATAGTCAACCTTTGGAAACTAGGATGTTAAATCCTTAGTAAGAACCCTAAGGATATATCTAAGCATAGAACACAACCTTAGTGTTTTATAAATGGCCATGAATAACCTAAGATAAGACCTTAAGTGTAAAATTTTATTCTTGATTATGTGGTTTTCTTATTATAATTAGTATTGATCACACTATTCTTCGTGGTTTTAGTCAATGGATAGAACTTGAAGGAACCGTGTTAATTATTAATGCAAAGGGTAATGCAATGATTGTCCCCCTGAGAAACCAAACGTTATGGGAGCTAGAATAAAAAATCTTGTAGCTATGCTCACACAACTTTCTCAAGATATGAATCATGCAGGACTTCCAAACGAGCAAAGTAAGGAGAAACATTCTGTTGAATCCTTCATGAGGTAGCATCCACCCTCATTCAGCGGGTCTAATGATCCATTAGTTGCTGAACAATGGATCAGTACTACTGAAAAGATATTTTCAGTTCTTCAATGTTCTGAACATGATAAAGTCATCTTAGCAGTATATCGTTTGGAATGTGAAGCTGATCAATGGTAGAATCTTATCAAGAATACAAGTCCAAGAGATGAAATTGAGTCCATGGAATGGGACGAGTTCAAGAACTTATTTTTCAATAAGTACTTCCCTCATATTATTCGAACAAAGATGGAGAAGGAGTTTCTTGAACTAAAGCAAAAGGATGATGAATCTGTTGGTACTTACGAAGAAAATTTTACAAGACTTACAAGGTACGCTTCTGGGATTATTATCCAACCTAAGATTAAGATCGATCAATTCTTTAGTGGATTAAAACCAAGTCTTCGAAGGGCATTATCCATAAGGGACTTCAATAGCTACGAGGAAATCATTCGATGTGCTCTCAAGGTTGAGATGGAGATTGGAGTAACCCATCAGTCATATGCGTTTGATAAGAAGAGGAAAATGGAATTAAAAGGAAAATATAAAGAGCACACTGAAAAGAAGATGAGTTTTCCCTTATGCTCAAAGTGTGAAAAGAAACATGGAGGGAGTTGTCTTAAAGGGACAAGTAAATTTTTCAAATGTGGAAAGGAAGGTCATCGGGAATTTGAATGCCACAATGATGGGAAGATGATGTCTAGTGACGCGAACAAAGAAAAGGATACACAGAGTGCACCTTTTACACTTCAATGTTATAAGTGTAAGGAAATGGGGAATTATGCTAATCAATGCCCTAATCCAAGGGTTTTTTATGATGATCGACATCAAAAAACTCTTAAGGCTAAAGACAAAGGAAAGTCACATTCAATTTCTATCAGTGATGTGGAGTATGATAACGAAGTGGTGAAAGGTACACTTACCATCCACTCTAAAGTAGATAAAGTTTTATTTGATTCTGGATCCACCCACTCTTTTATTTCTAAAGAATTTTCTAATGGTATAACCATATTACCTCAACAATTAGATGTTGAGTTAGCTGTGACAACCCCTAATGGCACAACAGTCTCATCAAAAGTTTATAATTCTTCACCGATTGAAGTTTGTGAGAAAGTGATTCCTGCAAATCTTGAGATCCTTCCTATAGTGGAATTTGATGTGATTCTTGGAATGGATTTACTTTCTTTACATGGATCTCATATCAATTTCCAAATAAGGGAAGTCACATTTCATATTACATATCAATCTATGATCGTCTATCGATGCGAGGATGAACATAACCTTCTAGTGGAAATTTCTTCAATCTTATGGGTCTTGATTCCACTAAATGAAGGTTATTTATCTCAAATGGTTGGTGATAAACTCACGATTAAGAATATTCTCATTGTACTAGAGTTTGATGATGTCTTTCTGGATGAATTTCCTAGTCTTCCACCAAATCTTGAAGTTTAGTTTTCAATAGAACTCATACCGGGTGCTTTACCTATTTCAAAGACACCTTATAGAATGGCCCCAATTGAGTTGCAGGAATTGAAGAAGCAACTCCAAGAGAATCTTGATAAGGGATCCATACGCCCTAGTGCGTCACCTTGGGGAGCACCTGTTCTATTTGTTAAGAAGAAAGATGGATCAATGAGACTCTGCATTGATTATCGAGAACTTAACAAGATCACGATCCAGAACAAATATCCTCTCCCGCACATTGATGACTTATTTGACCAACTACGCAGAGCTCAATACTTTTCCAAGATTGATCATCTTTCAGGGTATCTTCAATTAAGGGTCAAAAGGGAGGATATACCAAAGACAACTTTCCGTACAAGGTATGAACACTATGAATTTATAGTGATGTCATTTGGTCTTACTAATGCCCCTTCTATCTTCATGGATCTGATGAATAGAGTCTTTAGAGACTATCTTGATCAGTTTTTGGTAGTATTTATAGACAATATTCTTTTCTATTCAAAGAGAAATGAAGAACATGAATATCACTTGATAATTGTATTGAAGACCCTGAGAAAGGAGAAGCTTTATGCCAAATTTACCAAGTGTGAATTTTGGCTTAAAAAATTTGCATTTTTGGGTCACATAATCTCAAAAGAGGGGATATCTGTGGATCCAGCAAAAAAGTGGTTATCGAAAGATGGTCGAGACCAATAACAGTAACTGATATCTGATGTTTTCTTGGTTTGGATGGATATTATCGACGTTTTTTGAAATATTTTTCACGATTATCTAATCCACTCACCAGGTTGACTCAAAAGGAGTTAAGTTCGTGTGGACGGAGGAATGTGAAGAGAATTTCAAGGAGTTGAAAAGAAGGTTATCCAGTGAACCTGTACTCACACTTCCTTGTAGTGGAGAAAGGTTTTTGATCTACAGTGATGCATCCAAGAAGGGATTGGGGTGTGTTCTAATGCAAAACGATATGGTGATAGCTTATGCCTCACGACAGTTGAAAATCCATGAGCAAAATTACCCAACTCATGATTTGGAGCTAGCTTCGGTAATCTTTGCATTAAATATTTTGAGGCATTATCTTTATGGATAAAGGTGTGATATTTATACTGATCATAAAAGTTTAAAGTATATTTTCACACAAAAGGAGCTGAATATGAGCCAAAGAAGATGGTTGGAGAAGATTAAGGATTACGACAGCTCAATTCATTACCACCATGGGAAAGCAAACAAGTTGGCATATGCATTAAGTCGACAAGACCATGCTAGATTATCTATGATGAGGATCACAAAAGATCCAATATTTATGGATTTACAAAGGATGGATCTTGGAATTAAAATGGAAGGGAAAAAATCGTATCTTGCTCAAATGAATGTTAAACCATCTATACATGTGAAGATTAAAGAGGAAAAGAAAGAAGATGTAGAGTTACAAAAGAATGTGATAAATGTTCCTGAATTCAACCTTGATTGTGATGGGATAATAAGGTTCAGGAATCAGGTTTGTGTTCCTCCCATCCCAGAATTAAAGAAGGATATGCTGGATGAGGCTCATAGTTCTTCATTCTCTATTCATCCTGGAAGCATGCAGATGTATAGAGACCTGAAAGAGTACTTCTGGTGGGATGGCATGAAAAGAGATGTTGCTGAATATGTCTCTCGATGCTTGGTTTGTCAACAAGTTAAAGATAAGAGACAGAAGTCTAAGGGGATTTTACAAATATTACCCATACCTGAATGGAAATGGGAAAACATCACTATGGACTTTGTCACTAGACTTCCTAAAACATCCAAAGGTAATAATGTTATCTGAGTCATAGTTGATCGTCTTACAAATTCTGCACACTTCATTACTATTAGAGAGGATTTCTCTCTGGATTAGCTTTCCAGAATATATATAAAAGAAGTGGTAAGATTGCATGGAGTACCACTTTCCATTATATCTGATCGGGATCCGAGGTTTACTTCAAAGGTTTGGAGAATTCTTCAGCATACTCTAGATACAGAGTTGAGTTTCAGCACTTCTTATCATCCTCAGACAGACGATCAGTCTGCGAGGACAATTCAAACTCTATAAGATATGTTGAGAGCTTGCTCTATGGATTTCAAAGGTGGTTGGGATCAACACCTACCTTTGGTGGAATTTTCTTATAATAATATATTTCACTCCAGTATTCAGATGGATCCTTATGAATCTCTCTATGGAAAGAAATACAGGACTCCAACTTGCTGGGATGATGTTGGGGAACGAAACCTATTAGGACTTGATCTTGTTGATGAGATGGCAGAAAAGGTCCGATCTATTCAACAACACATAAGAGCAACTCAGAGTCGACAAAAAAGTTGTGCCGACAACTAAAGAAAAGACCTAGATTTTGAAGTGGGTGATAAAGTGTTCTTACGAATATCTCCTTGGAAGAGAGTAATGAGATTTGGAGAGAAGGGAAAGCTGAGCCCTAGGTATATCGGTCCTTTCAAAATACTGGATCGTGTTGGGAAGTTAGATTACCGATTGGCGCTTCCACCGAATATCTCTCAAGTCCATGATGTGTTCCATGTATCTCTCCTGAGAAAGTACATACCCGATCCTTCACATGTACTCAGCTCAGAAGTTGTATCGCTGGAGCAAGATCTTTCTTATGAAGAACAGCCGATAGAGATTCTGGATCATAGTGAAAAAGTCCTACGGAACAAGAACACTCTCTTGGTGAAATTTTTATGGAGGAACCACCAATTAGAAGAAGCTACATGGGAGCTTGAGGATATTATGAGGGAGAGGTATCCTCATCTGTTTGTTACAAAGTGACGAATTTCGAGGGCGAAATTCATTTTAAGGGGGGTAGAATGTAACACCCGAGATTTTTATGAGAAATATTTTATTTTTATGTTATATAAATCATCAAAGGAATATTTCACCACAAACAACACTAGCTTGGCTTTCTTGACACGCAACCGCGACCTTCCTTGATAGCTTGCGTTGTACGCAATACCGGGTTTCACTAAACAATGATATGTTATTAAAATATTATTAAAACTAGCCATTATGAATAGTAATACCCACTTTTTAAAATTTTATAAATTTTATCTTTCAAAATGGACTTCATTGATGGATTCAGAATATCGAAATTAGCCTAGGGTGAAATTTTGGTATTTTTCTGAAAACTTTCAATTTTTGATGAATAGTGAAAACACTAGGTTACTATTTAAAAACCGACTTTTTATTTAAATAATTATTTATTTTATTTAAATTTATTTTAGGTCAAATTGATACATAATACCTATATAAGTTCAAAGTAATTCATTGGAGTCATTTTAAAATAATTTTAGATATATAAAAATTTTATTGAACTTTTCACCGTCTTTTACCCACCTCCTAGAAGAATTTGCAAACTTACATAAAACCTAATTTTACCACTTCTGTAAGTCGAATTTCAAAAATCCGAGAGACACGGTTAATATCAAGGACTAAAATGTGGTTCAATGAGATGAAAATAATTTTTTGTGAATAGTAACTTTTTACTTTTTTTTACCATAGTTAAAAGTAAATAGGGTAATTAAGGGTAAAAATGATATTATTATTACCCTAAAACATGTCCTAATTCTATTGGATAAGTGTAATTCGACCAAAAACAACCTTAGGAATAAAATATGACCATTTAGGTCCACTTGGATTAGATTAGGACATTTATTATTAATTTATTTAAAGAAGAGTTAAAATAGTTAAAATCAAAGTTTAATAACTAAATCATTTTTAATATAGGGTTATAAATAAGATAAATTAGACTATAAATATTCATTATAAAGATAAAACGATTTAATACATAATTTTATTTTATTTATAATTTTTAGACTTTAAATAATTTAATTTATATATGACACAATGATGATGCAGTAATTACCTTATTAAGAAAATATTAACATAATTGATATTATAAATACCAAAATAAATGTAATTTGATACTTTTTATGAATTACAATAATTTTATAGGTTAATATGACATGTTATTATTGATTAAATTAACTTTGACCGAACTAATAATGCTGTTTTGATTTTCACAAAAATAAAGTACCAAGTAGTATCAAAATTGACATAAAATAGTTTTTAAAACAAATATTATATTATTAATTATTATTTTATTCCTAAAAATATAAGGTTAGGAAAAATTACTTAGATAAGGTTATATATATTAATAATTAACAACTTGGGGTTCGTTTGTCTTGTTATAGTAAGTTTATTAACATTATAGTGTAAGAAA
This sequence comes from Viscum album, assembly GCA_963277665.1. Lineage (NCBI taxonomy): Eukaryota > Viridiplantae > Streptophyta > Magnoliopsida > Santalales > Viscaceae > Viscum > Viscum album. Next base: position 1,843,074,321 of record OY728129.1, on the reverse strand, counting down.
ACAAGAAGACACGGTAAAAGTTAAATTATTTAACATAGAGTAAAATCTAAATGATAAGGTAAAAATAGTAACCTAAACTTGTATAAAACCCATTGGTTGAGAGTATTTCGACCCATACCCTCCTTAGATTCGAAATAAATCAATTTGGAGCTATTAAAAACTGAATATGACTTTATAATAAAATAATATTTTAAGTTTTTCAAAGGTTCCCCTCTCCTCCCTTATAAAAGGGCACCTCCTCCCTCTCTTCCTCACACCACTTTTAGCCTTCAAGCTTGGGCAAAACCTTCCAATTTCTCTTCTCCACTTACCTAGAAACATCCTAGGGGTCTTGTTCTGCTTCAAAGACCATCTTTAGTGCCCTAAGAGGAGGTTAAGAAGAGGCGCTTCAAAGAAGAGGTAATGTCCGTTATCGATTCTTTCAACTTTATTTCTTCTTCTACTTATTATTATTTAGTTTTTTCATTATGAAGTAATAACATCGGTATCACTCATATACTTATATGTTATAATAATTATTAAACAACCCTATTTCACCATCTATCCATCCTACGGAAAACGAAATCACCGTGCGTGCGTACGTACGGAATACCGTCTCCACGTCGTGGTGTAATCTATTTTCCACCACCACCTTACTTGGATGGGTATAATGGTGTATAGAATAACAATATATGATTATTTTAAAGTGATATTGATTCTGAAATAGTATACATACAGTTAAATACAATTCCATGATCATGGGAACGATATCATCGCTCGTGCGTACGTACGACCTACCGTCTCCACGATGTGATGCGACTCGTTCTACATGACCTTCATTACATAATGATTATATAAATGAATTGCATGAATAAATATGATATATATTACACTTATACCTGTCTGGAAATGAGGTATCTATAAACTAAAGATAAGAATAAGAATTTATTTGACAAAACACACATAAGAACAAAAAGTAATAAACACCCGAATAACAAGTAGCAATGATATATTACTAATAAGAAGCTAAGAATATGACTATATATGATATCATAACAATGATTATGATTCTGGAATAAGTCAATGACATTATTTAAATCATTATACAAGAGGTTCAGACACTTACGAAGCAAATCGGACCTAAGGTAAGGGAGAATCTCAAAATCTCATTTTTATCTGAGATTGTTTATACTTCAGAATTTACTGGGGAATATTTATCATCCACATCCATGTTTCCTCAATATGTAATATTATCTCCATCCACCTAAAATTGTTTAAATCCAATTTTACCCTTCGGTGAGTTTTTATTAAAAGATATGAAAGGAATCTTTTGTCGTTTTTCATATGAGGTACTTTTTGACTTTTCCGGCCAAAGTACGAGAAGAATGTATTTTTTTTAAAATTATACGGCATGAATGGATTTTTAGAACATTACTTCCATGAATCTTACTTTACAACTTTTCAATATTATTTTTAATCAACTTCTTTTGTTTTTGAATTATATTACATTTTAAGAATGGAAAATGTTTTTGAAGTAGAAAGGATATTTTCCTCAAGAATGGAGTTCAAGTATTTTATCATAATTATTTTCCATATAAGATAATATAGGGTTGTGTTTCTATCCCTATTTTTACATTGATTTGATTATTTTATGATGGAATTATTTTTATGATGTCCTTTTATCCTATATAGATTATGTTAGGATGGAATGATTTTTAAGATTCACATTTTTTTACATGGGTTATGCTATGATGTATGATTTATGATTTTGTGCCACACATAAGAATGGTTTCATTATGAGATGGGTGGGACCTATATCTCCCTCCAATGCATTGGGTAAAGATTTATATCTCATGAGATAGACATGGATGGAACGACATGTTAATCCGGTTCAGTGAAATGGGACTGAAACGAGGAGTGAACTCGGTTCAGAAATGGACTTTGTCTGCTAAGATAGTTTTGCAATGAGTCTTGACTACTAAGAAATGATTCTATATGATTATGTGTGTATGCCACAAAGTTTCATGTTTTAAGTTATGATTATTGAGATTACATTTCACTACTATGATTTATCCCATGATTATGAAATTATGATCTCTTTTGTAGGTTAATATTTCAAAAATGTTATGTTCTTATGAATATGATGTGATTGATATTTTTTTTGTTTACCCTACTGAGCATTTGTGCTCACCCTTTTGTATGTTTTCTTTCCCTAGGACAGGAAGAAGGTTATTAAGTAGGATATGCCAAAAGGGATTCTAGATATGATGAAATAAATGGGAAACAACGTAGATGATATATGAACCAGTTGTTTATGTTTCCCAGTTTTTAAAGACACTATACCTATACAGTCCTTTCATAGTTTTGTTATATATTGTAATAAGTGTACTTAAATTTTGAAGTATTAAAAATGTATGTAAATTATGGGTCATTATAAACAAAATCCTCTTTCAAAACTCTTCAGCAACCAAAAAACTTATTCATTAAAAAACATCATTCAAACTTAGAAACTTCTTTCAAACTCAGAAACTTCTTTCAAACTCAATAAATTCTATCTCGAGAAACGTCTTTCTTTCTAACTAATTATGAAAAAGACAAACTTCCAGCTACCAAAAACTTCATCTTCCTATATATCAAAAACATTATTCAATAATAAAATTATAGTTTTCAATAAATACAAAACATTGTTAAAACAAAACACCACAAAGGTTATTCAATATACCCCTTTGGATTTTTTTATAACCTTTGTTAACATCTTTTTCAACTTTCATAATTTTTTCACAACTCAACTTTTGAAAACAACTCAAGTTTTTGACTTTTATCAAAACATAGCCTTTCTCAATAGAGAGTGTCCTAACACCACACTACTGGATAATGTAATGTTTTAAAAGAATTCCATCCCTTAGTGGTAAGTAAATTTTTCGTCCATGTAAAGATAACCCCCTCACTTTTTTCCCTCAATATTATCCTTTCCATTATCACCTTTCTTTTTCTCTCCCCCATTATATTATAACTACAACTTTAAATTAAGAAAATTAAGTTAAGTAAAACTTCATACAAAGTAAAAGTTATTACTTTATCTCCCCCTTTGTCAACATAATGAAAATAATGGTGTGGGTTTTTTATGAGGTTTAGGAAGAAATGGGAGGAGGTCGAACATGAAGTTGGATCCTAAATTAAAAAAACATTCCTTCTACATAGATTTTGTAAAGATATCAGCAATCTGATACATTGTTGAAATGTATTCCAACAAAACATCTCCAACAACAACTTTCTCTTTTATAAAGTAAAACTTTATATCAATGTGTTTTGATCTTGAATGTTGGAAAGGATTCTTAGAAAGATTAATTTCACTCTGATTATCACAAAGTATCTTCAATGGTTGAAAAAGTTTTACTTTCAAATTTTCAAGCAAAAAATTCATCCACAATATTTGAGTACAACCTTGAGTGGCTACATCATATTCAGATTTAGTTGTGCTCAATGTTAATGAATTTTTTTTCTTACTATTCCAAATCACACAACATTCACTCAGAAAAAATGTTCCTCTTGATGTTGACTTTCTTTCATTACAATCTCCATCCCAATCACCATCAGTAAAACCAAGAATCTTCATCTCATTGTTTTGATTAATGTAAAATCCTTCCTCAATATCACCATTTAATAAATATGACTTTACATCCATATGATAAAATTTTTAATTACGATAAACAGCCACTGCAAGAAACATTCGAATAGTTTCTATCCTTGTAACAGGGGAAACAGTTTCATCAAAATCCACACCTTCCACTTGTTCATATCCTTTACAGACAAGTCTTTCTTTGTTTCTTGAAACTTATTCAATGCTCATTCAATTTATTTCTATAAACCCACTTGGTTCTGATAACATTTTTATTTTTTGTCCTCGGAACAATTTCCCATGTTTCGTTCTTTTCAATCTGATCAAACTCTTCATTCATAGCTTCCACCCATTATTTATGTTGAATAGCCTCTGAAACTAATTATGGTTCACCTTTTGAGATAAGTGATGTATGATTTTCTAATATCAACTTCCTTCTTATCTAAACTAGAGCCTTCTGATTCCCAATAAGGTTTTCAGATTCAACATGCTTTTAAAGGTAGGAAATATCAAAATTTCTTTCCCATCATCACTTTTTTCTCCATGTGACTCATCTGAGTTAGATTCACTTTTGTGGGGATTCTCTAATTTTTCCTCCTCTGTATTCTCAACACATTTTGTGAAGGAAGGTTTTCAATTAACTATACATTATATGAGTCCACTAATTTTTGTAAACGTTTGTTCTATTATTTTTAACTTCTCCCATTTGATGAATAACCCATGAAAGTTCCTTCCTCAACTTTCTCACCAATCTTTTTTATATATGGATTTTTTATTTTGAGAAAAACTAGAATTCCAAAAACATTGAAGTATCTCAATGATAGTTTATTGTTATACCACATTTCATAAAGAGTCATGTTGGTTTCCAGTCTCAACAAGCCTCTATTTTGAACATGTACAACAGTACTAACACCTTCTCTCCAAAAGAATTTTGAATGTTTGTATTCTGCTAACATACTTCCTCACATTTACATAAATCTTCTATTATTCCTTTCTTCTAATAGATTTTGTTGTGGAGTATATGTATTATTATACTGATGTTTGATAAAATGCTTTATCAGATAAGTTTCAAAGGCATTGTTTGTGAATTCGGTACTATTATATGTTCTCAACTTCTTTATGGAAACTTCTATTTATTTCTCAACATATTTTCTGAAGAATTTTAAAATTTCAATAGCCTCTGACTTATGATTCATGAACAATATGTTTTTCATTCGAGTGAAATCATGAATAAAAGTGATAAATTACAAATCACATTCTGTTGATTGATGTCTCATATACCCACATAGATCAGAATGAATAATCTCAAGTGGTATGATAGATTGAATCTCAAATCTTTTATGATTTTTTTAGTCATTTTTCCTTTCTAAAAAGTAATGAAAACATATCCATCTCTTATTTTTTAGCTCTATAAGGTTTTGAACAAAATCGAATTTATAAAGTATGTTCATTCCTTTCTGACCAAGGTACGCAAGTATTCAGTGCCACCATTTTTTTTCCTCTTCCATACTAAAGTAACAAGAGTTATTGAGTTCTCTAATTTGGAAGATATTACCACTAGTTCTTTATCCTTTTGTAATAACTTTTCCATATTTCATAAATTTGATGATACAAGAATCATTTCTGAAGATTAATTATTTTCCATTATCAGAGAGTTGACTTAAAATAAGTAAGTTATGTTTTCACCCATCAATAAATATAAATTCCTTGAATTTTAATTTTTTATCTTCAATATTTTCCATTTTGATTCCTCTGATTTTTAAGGAACCATCATTACCAAAATAAACTGCTCCCCCATATTGACTTTCAACATGCTTAAAAATTTTTATATCACTAGTCATATGTGAATGACAACCACTATCAAGTATCAATGGTTAATTCCTATTTCTTGATTTTAAAGTTGTATCAACAAAAAAATATCTTTACTCAACCTTCTTATTTTCACCTATCTTTTCTGTCCCATCATAAGAAACTTATTCTGGAAGGAGTGTAATACATATTTCGGCATGATGACCAGACTGATCACATATTCAACAAACTTCTTCCAGATATTCAAATTGATTCTTTGTTGAAATGTTTTTGACATCATGAGAATTCAACTTTTCAACTTTTTGTGAGTTAGGAAAGTTACTCATTCTTCTATCAATATTTCTTTCACATTGCTCAAACCTTCTTCCGGGTAGAAAAAAATTGTGCCAACAATTATAAGATCTATACCCATATATTACACAACACCGATAATAGCCTTCAAATCTTTATTTTCTATTCAGGAAAGATCTTTCTCTATAGAAACATTTTTGAGGTTGATAACTTCTTTCAGATCTAACATACTCCAGATTTGGACAATCTTTTCTTTTGAGTGAGTTTTCAACTTTTGTAGATTTGATAGGTTTCTCACATCCTTTATCCAACCAAGATTTACAAATACTTTTTCCAGAACCTGAAATTTTAGAAGAATCAGAAGGAACATTATTTTTTTAGAGATAATATTTCACCTAATTCTCATAATGAGGCTTCTCAACAGTTTTAGAAGTCTCAAATTTTACATCCTTAGATTTATTGAAATTTTCATTCATCTACCTCATGGTATTTTTGGACTCAAGAAGTTTTGATTGCAACTTGTTGACCTCTTCTTTCTTATCTTCCAGATTCATGCTAAGATATTCTATCATCTTTCTATGTTTAGTAATTCTAATCTTGTAACTTAAAATCAAATGAATATATTCATCCTACTACTTGATGACATATTTTTTCCACCAGAAACTTCTTCACGATATTTATTCATTACTCTAATTTCTTTCTTGAGATATTTTTTTTCTCAAGACATGCAAGAAGTTTGGTTATGAGCTGATACTCTTTATAAGATTCTTCACCACCTTCTTCACTCTCTGAGGAGTCATTTGTTTTCTCAACTTTTGCAATGAAGGTTCTGATTTTTTATGAACTTTAATCTTCAGAATAATTATTATGTATTTAGTTTTATTATACCTTATTACTCATCATACTTCTTTTCTTTCTGGAAGACTTCTTGATTTTTTTGAAGACTTATCTTTTTTATAATTTTTATTTCACTTATTCCATCAAGGTCTTTCATTGGAATCATCTCGATATTCTCTAAGTTTCTTCTTGGGACAATTCATAACAAAGTTCTTGATTACACCACACTCACAAAAATATGAGAGGATGTTTTCCTCCATACTTTCCTTTTCTTATTCAATAGTTCTTAGATATGAGAGACACAATTTTTTAATTCAGCTCATCATCCTCTTTATATTTAGACTCATAAGGATATTCTTCTTCAATATCATGGATTTTCATCTTTCTCATAGTTTGAAAATACATTTTATCTTTCATATTGTTTTTAAAAAATTGGGGTACCCTCATTTAATAAGCAACAAGAATGTTATGCAATTCATCAAGAGATAAATCATCATTATCTTATAAAGTAGAAATTTTATAATCAAACCTATTTTGAAAATTTCTCATAAGATTTTTCACAATTTTAGGATCTTCCAAGAAATCTATGAATCCTCTAATGTTGCAAACAATTTCATTTACTCTAGTGAAGTATTCATCAATTTTTTCTTCATCCCTCTTTCTAATGTATTTATAATTACTATTCCAAATTTGTATCTTTCCTTCCTTGATTTTAGTATTCCATTTGAAAACACTTTCCATATTTCCCCACATACTTTTTAAGGTTTTGGGACCCATTACCTTCTGATAAAAATTCTCTGATAATGATATAAGGATTGAATTTCATTACTTTCCATAAACTTCTATATTTTTTATCAGAAAACATCATAGGAGCATCATTTTCAATAGGTGGAAAACCAATAATAGCAACATAAACAAATTCAAGTCCCAGATATAAAAGATAAATAATCATCCAATTTTATATCCAAACTTTTTTTCCATAAAATGTAGTAATTACTCTTATGCTAATAGAATTTATATTATCCATGATACGGATTAAACAAGGGAACCTCATATGATACCAATTGAAGTTCCAAGGATTTAATAACAACTGGGGGGTGAATCAGTTGTTCACTTTTTATAAGTTTTAAAAACTTTAATAAACTTAACCCAATTTACTAGGTTCAACCACAATGTGAGGACCCATGTCCTTGCCAGATCCACTCCCATGGGTCTATGGAAATCTACTATAATTAAGAAGTGAATAAAACTTTTGCCAACTTCTATTAGACACCTTCTATCTCCCTATAAGAAAGATTGTACTGACTCCTATTAGTTTACAATTATTTTTATAGAATAATTGAGCTAAACAATTGAATAAAAAATTTGTTTAATCTTCTCCATAAATGATCAATCCAAATCCTCAGTCCGATTTGGCTAAGTCTGATATTTTTCAGTATGGTAAGGATAATTCCTATTTTTCCCTTCTCAAACACTCAAAGAAACCTTATTCAATCTGGTGGAAAATTTTCACTTTTAATTCTCTAGAGATCCACCTTTTTCCTATATATAAAATTTGAAAATGATCAAATGATTTGAAGAAATATTTATAGGTAATTCAAAAATCAAAATCAAGAAACTTGAAAAACACACCCTCTTCCTTAGATCTAAAAAAATCCAAAAATATTTCACATTAAAACATTAATTTTGACTTCATCAAACCTCCTTAAATTTCACTGATATTTACAAAAAATTAAAATTCAGGTTTGACTTCTTGAACTCTTCACTCAGTTTGATAATAGTGAATCTTGCTTTTAATTTTTATGAAAAATGCTCAGAAATTTGGTTCAATATTTTTTAGAAACATGCTCATTAAAGTGGTTCGGTTTTCTTGAGTAGCATGCTAAAATGTGGTTAAGTTTCTCTCAAAAACATGCTAAAAATATGGTTTAGATTTTATTAGAAACAAGTTCAGAAATGTGGTTTAGTTTTTCTTAGAAACTTGCTCAGAAAAGTGGTTCTTTTTTTCTCAAAAACATGGTAAAAAAAGTGATTCAGTTTTCTTTAGAAAACATGATCCGACTTGTATAGAAAACAGGTTCTAATTTTTTCATAATTCATGTTCTAATTTTCTTAAAATCTAGGTTCATATTTTCTCAAAAATCATGTTCTGATTTTCTCAGAATTCAGGTTCTAATTTGCTCAGAAATCAGGTTTTGATTTACTCAGAATTCAGGTTTCTATTTTCTCAGAATTCAGGTTCTGATTTACTCAGAATTCATGTTCTAATTTTCTAATAATTCAGAGTCCGATTTTCTCAAAATTCAGGTTCTAATTTATTCATAATTAAGGTTCTGATTTGTGCAGAATTTGGGTTTTGATTTGTGTAAAATTTAGGTTCCGATTTGTGTAGAATTTAGGTTCCAGTTTGTGAAAAATTCTCATTCTGATTTTTGTAGAATTATGGTTCCGATTTGTGCCAGATTCAAGATTAGAAAAGTGATTCTGATTTCTTCATACCTCTCCACCATTTTTTTAATAGCATTTATCATGAATGTTTTCATGATCTTTTAGAACATCATGATTAGAAAATCATCATCTAATTTTGTTTAGAAAGTTTTAGAAACATTTTGACTTCTGACTTTTCTCTCTTCAACAACATCCTCTTTGAAAACCCCTCAACAACAAAAGGGATTATTCATTCAGCAACATCTTTCAAACTTAGAAACTTCTTTCAAATTCCATAAATTAATTCAAACTCATCAACTTCTATCTTCAGAAACTTCTTTCTTTATAACTGATTACGAGAAATACAAACTTCAAGCCACCAACAACTTCATATTCTTTTATATCAAAAACATTTTTCAATAATAAAAGGTTAGTTGTCAATAAATAAAAAATATTTGTTAAAAACACGACAATGGTTCTTCAATACTTTTGAATTTTTTCAAAAAACGCGAAATGAATTTTTGTTTCAATATACATCACATGAACAACTTTCCCAAACATCGTAAATAATCTTCACTTTGAAGATTTATTTGTAAGTATAAATGGCTCATTTCAAAGAAAATTTTATCCTTAATATTTTGTAAATTGTTATATATTAAATAAGTTATTTTAAAATAAAAAGTGTTTTTTCCTCAACAATTGTTCTAATAATATTTTAAAGTTATTTTCCCTATATAACATCATCCTTTGATGTTTCTAATTATTTAATAGGAATATGATTCCATGTTACAATCCTTTTTCATTCTCTAGATGTTTGATGATTATTATGATGAAATTTTTACAAAACATGTATAAAATCTATTAGTTATGATATGATGATATGATGAGTGTTTTGTAATCTTGTGAATATAAATATGTGGTTTTCATTATGTGATAGGTTGGCCTGAAAATCATATAAACCTACAATGTATTAGGTAATTATGAATATATCAATATATAATAAGGACTATAATGGGGAGTGAACCTAGTTTAGTAATAGAATTTTTCCAATAAGATAGTCTTTGGAGTGAACCACGACTAAGAGAATAATTTAAAGGGGAGTGAACATACTCCACTCTTATTTTCTTAGTAGCGATCCTTTAATAAAGAAAATTATTTTCTCTACTTATGGGAATTCCAAATAATTATGTATTATTCTAATGATAGGTTATCAAAACTCATTATTGATTAATTATGATTTTTCACTCTTATATCTTATATTATTGATTGATAAACCATTATGTTATGTTTCATGTTTTTTATTTATAAATTGATGGGTATTATTTTCTTCTATTAAGATCATTTTCTATACACCTATTCTTATCGTAGGGTCACTTGTGATCATTTATTGTTATCTCTTATGTTAACAATTATATATAATCTAAGATCATCCATTCTTATGTTTCCCTTTATGTGGTTATGAAGGAAAATTTCAAATATGATAAGTCTAATAAGGATTCTAGTTGTGAATAACATAATGGGAAATGATATATATCTTTTAAGTACAAGTTGTTTATATATCCATGATTCATAATTCAATAAAACATCAATGTTATAGTATGGATTCTATTGATATTTAATAAATATTTTTAAAATTAGCTGTAGTATTTATGTATGAAATGTTTATGGATTGCTAAATTTTAGCTTCATATGATTCTTCCTCACTAGATAAAGGGTATATGAGGTGGATTCAACTAAAAAACCATATTTTGACTCATTGTCTTCTGAAAATTACTTTTAGTAGGGAAGTTACCATTGTATCATTTAGTGGGATGGTTCCCTTACTCCCAATGATGAGGGTATGAAATCCTAGAGAGTTTAAATCATATTGGGTACTAATAAAATATATTCTTTCTAAAAATTCTTCTACGAGAATCAATTACATTTATTTATAGAACAGAGAGATGATAAAGATATCATATTCAGTAAAATAGAGCTTATTATGGACACACCTATTTTCTTTAGATGATCCCTAAGTATAGGTTGTACCTAAATGATCAATTTAGTAATTATATAATCAATAAATTTTTGTTCATGTATATTTTAGATTTTCTGTAACCCTCCTTCCTTTTTAGGCAAGATAGTAGATATATAGGTCTCATGTTTTTAGGTTTTCCCAGTATTACCATTTAAAAGTTACTATCAATAGAGTATTACCTTGATGATATAGAAATCCTTGTTATTATATCACTAACATTTAGTGGAAGGGGAAATAATCTACGAAATCATTTGTCCTATCTTCATTGGGTTCTTCTATCCTATATAACCATAATCAAGTTATATTCCAAATCACTAGTGATGATACATATAAAATGATAATTTTAGAAAGAATAGTTTTCTTTGTTTTTCTATTTGAATTTCAAGTTGGAATATTGCTTGTTTTCCATCCTTTCAAGGGAATTATTGCTACCATCACTATTCAGAATAAATTCCACATTATATTTTGTTTTCTTGGGAGTGAGATATTGAATAGGTTATGGTTTTAGAATGACTATTGGGATCCCCAATCTATCTTATCTCTTACCCATTACTAACAGTGTTGACTGGTACATTGACTTAGAGCACCGAATCACATCTTCCAACTATTAAGGAGATACTATGAACTCCAAAAAACTTCTATGATATTTCAAAGTTATTTCAAAAGTTATAAAATCATATCATAGTTTATATATAGATTTATTTATTAGTTACTCATGAAAAAGATGCATGTCCATGGATTATGTCATTCCCTTCCACTTGGAAGTGAAATATGAGACTCTCTTATTTTTCACATTGTTTTCAATTTGAGAGGTCAAATATAATTGATTTCCTCAGTGTGGATCTGAAATGGTAGTTTAACTATCATCATAGATATTTATAGTGGGTGATAGACACATCCAGTATATTTTTATACAATAATGTTTGTGTATTTTTGAGAACCTTCATGAAACATTTGAGTTTATTTAATTCTGGTTAATCTAGTGTTCCTATCACGGCGCCATATTGAAATGTGAAGTGTATGAGATACTTATTTGGTTATCACTTACAATTTAATATCATTAAATGTGGATTACCAAATATGGATGGAGGGGTATTCAAGTCCACCTACTTAGGTTATGTATTCCTATATGGCTACACTAATATGTTTCACCCATTTATGGAATTTGTTTCAGTGTAAAGGGACTTTATAGAGACAATGAGTTATAATGGAACTTCCCTCTAAGTTGATCATTTAGTGTTGGTAGTAAGAAAATCTAGATATATTCAGATCTAATGTGCCTAATAATAATATCTGACTCATTTTTTCTTAATATAGATCACTTAAAATATCGATTTTTCCTTGTAGATGATTTACATGATAATCTTTAAACCCCAAAGTTAGGTAAATTGGTTTTATGGGCCCAATGTTGGTAAGAGAGCTAGAATATCTAGATATTTACACTTATTAGGAATATTTCCATTGAGTAATTCATCATTGATTATATTTATCCTCTCTAACTCAATTTCACATTGATAAATTATCTCCTCAGTAAAGAGAGGGTTGGATTCTCTATGTGGTAGGTGGGATATGGCCAAACCTTTCCATTTATCTTTTGTCAAGGCTCACTAAGTAGGAGTAAAATGAATATTTTGATGAGATCATATATCTTACTTCAACCTCTATTATCTTGTATATATACATTATTCCTTTAAATTTATGCATAATGAAATTAAATGAATTCTTCTTCCTCATTTTCTTCTATGTTAATGTCACCTATAAGATATCTACAAGGTTTTTGTCTTTAACATTTATAGATGAAAATCAATAACTAATTATTATATCCTCATTGGATTTGTATGGGGTTTATTGTATTTTGAAAATCCATCAATGGAAAAATTGTAATCAAAATTTATATTTTTTTACTTGGTGAACCACTTTTATTTATGGATTATGGTAGGATTCATATTTTCTTCCTTATGTTCCTCATCAATCAATTTATGTATAGTCACATTGATGGAATATCCAATAAGAATTTATTGAGCATGCTCTCAATGAATTTTATGGGTCTTTGAGTCGAATGAATCATAAGGGTGTCAATTTTAATGTTTTCTATAGTCCGAAAGAGACTAACCTTCTATGCCTGTGGTAGGTAATAATTCCACCTACCCTATGGGCCAATGATAGTTATTCTCTAATACCACTATATCCTGGATCATTTGTGGCCTTGATGATCCAAAGTGTGAGGGTGGTGGTAAAAATTACCATAGTCCTATTAGTAGGTCTTCTCTTGTAATGTTATTCAGGTAGATATACCATAAACTTCTTATATTTTTATGCCTCTATTTAAGTATTATATAGATGTGTTTTCTATTACAATAAAGAGTTCATACCACCGATGTTGGATCTACCAGTATAGGCACTCCTTTTCCTATCTGAGAGGATTTATTAAACTTCTTAATAATTTGATATATGATCCTATCAATGTCCCTCTCTCACTGGGTGCACCTCTTCTAGGATTTATGGATAGAAGAGTTTCATTTGGTTATAACAACTGGAATATATAGTCCCCAAACCACAATGTCATCTTGAATCAAAACCATTTAAATTCACTTCCCCAAATAATCCTTGTTGTCTAGTGGGTTGGGTGCAATGCAGATCACTATATTCACACCATCCTCTCATTGCAACATTTTATGGGGTGTTTATGATTTTATAAAATATATCCTTTATACAACTAAGGTAGGCATGTTAGAGTCCCTTGTGTTATTTCAATGGCTTAGGTTTTCATTCCACTGAAAAGGCAGTCAGGTCTAAATCATGGTAGAGATCATTGATTACCTATAAATGGTTAGTATAATCCCCATAATGTAGGTATCTAGCCATATTTTGATAAATATCATCCCAAAAGTGATGATGAAATTAGGGTATATATTCTTCTTCCAACCCCACAGAAAAATCATACTACATAGTGGTTATAGACTAAAATAATATCAATATAGTTTCCTTGAATAACACTTTGTAAATAATCATGTAGTTATCTTTATCTTGCATAATGGGTTACTCAACCCGATATAACCATAAAATCCATTTCTCTAATGCATTTTCAAGAGAAGCAGGATCATTCGGAACATCCTCTATTGCGTAATAGGGTAAGTGGTCTAAGGGAGTCATATATGATAATCATTACTTCAAATTATCTTTTAGATGTGATTATATATCTCTAATATGTGATGAGGCACTTGGTGTTTTTGGACCTTATCTCTCAAGTACCTTTATGTGTGAAGGAAAACATAAAGTTGTTCTAAAACAGGGATGAACTCCTTATGGGATGATCTTCATGTTGTGAGGGGGACCTCCGTATCTTTTACCATGGGGACGACTTAAATGGATTATATTCATGTTATGTATAGAAAATCCATAGATTGTACTATGGGAAGTACATCCTTGGTGAATATCTATTCTATGAGAAGGAGATCCGCATATTGTACCATGGGGAGGACCTATGTGGTTGATCTCAATTGTACCATAAAGAGTGCCTCTATAATGGTTACTTTAGGGAGAACCTAAAGAATTATTGGTCATGGTTCTTCTAATAAAATTATGTGGAAATGTGTAACCTCTCCTACTGATTAGAAGATACAAAATTCTTTAGTGTTTCTAAATATAATAAAGAAAATTATAAGGAGTATAAGAAGATCATGATTCTCATTTTAATGATCTTAAGAAAAAAAATGAGAGAATACAAAGGAAAAATTCCAAAAAAATAATTAATTATAGTTTAATTAATCATTTCAGTATTAATTTTTTGAATATGAAGAATGGTAATATTGTAGATTATGAGCAAGAGGATGTTGTTCCAATGAAAACATGAAAGTAAGAAAAAAATCATACTAATGGTAAATATATTTTTCCAAGAATCAAGAGAAACAATTTTATTAAAAAAATTAGAAATTGAATAGATACATTGAGAAGTAATTTATAATAATATGTATCCATTAAGAGAAACAAAACATTCGTGGATCATGTTAAAAAAACCCGAAGAAACCTCAAGAAAAATTGAAGAATACGATGAGACTTATACAATGTACATATTGAAAGATGAACATAAGGATTTACTTAAACAATAACACAATATTAATAAGGAAATTTTGATTATATAAATGGAGTTTAATAAGAAAAATGTAATATAAAATGAATTACTGAATAGAATCACGCTTTATTGAATAACTCAATCTTATCAAGGTAATAATTAAAAAATATGATAAAATTTTAAAATATTTTAATGTAAAATCTTCTAAAAAGTATATGGAGATTAAAATGTTCCAATATAGGGTCATGATGTTGAAAACTGTCTAAATATGATGATAAGAGATTATAGTAAATGTGTCTATGTATAATATGAATCACTTCAAATTGATGATACTTTTAACTCAAAGAAGATAATAAAACCTGGTTTTATAAATCCAATGATGTTCAATATTTTTTATCTAATAGTTTATATTCTAAATTCGAAATAATGGTGAGGGAAATCATAAAAACATACTCTTTTATTAGAGGAAGTTGGAAAAAAATTGGGAAGAAACATTTCAATAATATAATGGAAAAAAGTAATCTTAAGATATAATTGTATAGTAATAAAATTTTCTAGGATTGAACTTATATTATCATGGATGATTAAGATTCAAATCCTAACACTGGTGATGTTAAATCTATGTAAATTAATCATATATATGTTGGTATACCAAAATTTTCCATTGATTCAAATAAGGATGGAATTGTGAGGTTATTCACTAAAAATATTGTATGTCATACTAATCAATGATAATTGGTGAGAAAAAATTCACTAAATATATACACTCAAAACTAATTTTATTTTTTGGAAGAAACGTATAGAATATTCTACCATCAAGGAAATTTTGATGAATAATTTATGACAACTCATATAGTAGAACACCCCATGTAAGTGGAGATGATAAAATTCAATGAAAATGAAAAATTGATAAATACTATCATGTTGATATGTCTTTTAATGATAAAAATGAGAAATCCATAGATACTTGAATTTGGTTCAACTCACAATACATTTGGTGAAAATATTTCTAATAAAATATAAATTTATGAGTTAGTTAACATCCATGGGAAGATTATTATTTTCTTATGATGATGGGGGATCATAGATACTATTCATGAGAAAAATAGTCATTTTTAGTTTATCTATAAAAGACTAAAGCATTAATATAGTGAATATATAAAAATAATTTTATTCTTAAAATGTTTCTATGTTTGGATGCCTCATCAGTATGTCACTAATTATTATGGGATTCCCAAGATTTATAATTCAATTACTCAAAGGAAAGACTATCACTTTCCATCATTAGCATTTCATAAATGACATCCAATAATTTATTTATTTTAGTTTATTTTTTTAGAGTTGTTTTCAATTTAAGGAATACATAAATATATTATACCACCATAAAAATTTACTAAGTTTGGTTCTATAAGGTCCCAGATCTATGTGGATCGACCCGTTGTGTGTTTTTGAAGACCGAAGTACTCAAAGTAGAATCAGAGGATATCTGAAGGGACTTGACTACTAAAATCTGGAAACAAGGATATTTCATTCCATGTAAACCTTTTATAGGATGTGAAATTAGGATTTAGGTCGTGTAATGTTTTTAGGGTTAAATAATAAAAAATTGATGTATTTTTTGGTAGAAAATTAACCCCGATGATTACACAACGTGAAAGGGGATTACACGTCATATAAATCCATGATGTTGTACATTTTATATTGTTTCATTTGCTTAGGTTTTTTCATAAACCCTACATATATAGTGGTTCCTCTCATTTTCCAGCAGTTAGTGGATCCCTTCCAAGAATTTTAGAGATTCCTTTTCTAGGAATTGATCATCGGGCTTCCATCCTCAATCCATGGCGATCTATGGTGACCCAAGGTACGTTCTCTCTTTGTTTTCTGGTAGTTTCTCCTAGTTTGGTCACGTTTCCTCCTATATCTTCTTTTCATTCTATTGTGTTCACTTATACATATTTCTAAATTATTATTTTTTTGTTATTTGTTGGTGTGGTTATGGCATGGAATCCTTAGGTGGATGCTTTTCTTGTACGGGAGGTGATTGGGATCCGTAGTGTTTGTCTGTTCTTGTCCAAATAGCATTAACACACTTTTTGAAGTATGGGTTTCATTTCTTCTATATTTATTTATTTTTAATTTTAGATCTATCTTGATTTAAACCCTTGGATAATAATTCAATTAACCTAATAATTACTTGAATCAGATTAAGGAGTTGGTAGAATTCACATAGAGATGTTACTATTTTGTACCGTGATAATGACTTTCCTATTTTTTTCTAGATAGTTTGATATTTATGCCTTGGTTGGATTAGAATATTTTTATTGATGGAAATTGGTAAATAACGTAAATTCAAAATTAATTAATAATTAAGTGGATAAAATATTAAAGAGACAAGTTTTATATATTCGATTGTCATTGTAATTTTATGATAATCAATTGATGCAAGTATGCATGTTTAATTGAATTTTTTAATGAACCTAAATAATGTGGATTATTTTTTATAAAATAATTAAAGTCATTTTAAATTAATTGATTAATTAATTTGTGATAGCTTGTGATAGCTTGTTTCTTAGGTTTCCCATAGCTATAACATGAGAATAAAGAATCAGTTAATTCAATATGGAATAAGAATTAGTTTTATGATAAAATATAATTCCTTTGAAGTTCCTTAGTTACCCACTTGCCTATAAAGTCAAAGTTCCTTGTTCTTTGGAGCCATGAGAGATCGTAGTGTGTGAAGGATGAATGCCTCATTTTAGTGCCAAGATCTCAATTCCTATAGGCAAGTGGGTAACTGAGGAAGAGGTGCCAACTAATCGTTATTGGTATAAAGTCAAAGTTCCTTGTGCTTTGGAGCCATGAGAAACTTCGCACCTCTTCCACTTGCCTCGTGTGTGTAGGATGTGATGGCCTGAGGTTCCTTACTCAGTGAATATACTATGATGGATTGAGGTATAATAAAAAATTTATGATACACATTATGTGGGATGTGGTGGCACCTAAAAACTACCTAGTTACTTTTGGTTACATGGATGCAGTGGTGTGATGCTCGAGGCACATGTTGTGGTGCCTCACCTAGGTATCGACGAGCTATCATTTTTGGAGAGAGATGATCCGGAAGTACGATGTTGGGGTTGAGTAGTAAACCAATGGGGAAGCACCAGAAGGGTACCCTTGATATTCTCTATTATATTATATACTCTTTTATGTGATAATTGGTGAGAGTAGCCATGGTGAGGTTGGGAACATAGTATACCTTTTTAGGTGAAAATTTAGTTTCACTTTTTGTTCACTGTGCTTTAACATTCTTTATTTATCCTTTTCATGAGAGACTTTAGGATGATCCTACTGAGTATACAATTATACTCAACCTTTATATATATAAACCATTATTCATGTTATTAAGAGTAGTTTTGAGATCAGGTTGGTTACTACTAGTTTGGGGTTTAGTAGGAGAAGTTTGGGTTTCATGGTCACTTTTTTCCTTACATTTCTTTTAGTAATTGTAGTTTTTTTTAGTTGTAGTAGTTATATAATGTCATTACATATGGGAACTTGGGTTTTCTTTTATGTTTTAGTTTGAGAAGGATTTTATTGATTTATACCTTATCTCTCTCTTTCTCATGTGTTCTCCTCAAGGGTAATGCCTCCCAACAGCATGTTTATTATACCCTTAGTGCTAGTTGTAAACTCGGGGCCTACTAGGGGTGGGACTCAAGTGTCACTATCTCTCTAATCCCATTTCCAAGCCCATGAGGGGTATACTTTGTGGGTAGGGTCATGAAAGAGTTTGGAGTTATACATTGGTGAGGTTGCATGGGTAGGTAAGAAAAAAATATCAGTTATGTTTAGAAAGCACTGTAAACAAGGGAAACCATCTTATACATGGGTATTCAGGGCCCCTGATGATCTAATGAATGTAAATTTAATCTTACAGTGGATAATAAATGAGGTGATATTGGTTGTAGGGTAGAGACATAATAAAGGATCAGGCATAATTCTTCTTTGTGCCAGTGTTTGAATGGATAGACCTTGGGATAGGTTAACCTAAAATTAATAAAAGAGAAAAATTAATGTTAAATTCTTCGATATTCTAGGTTTAAGATCTATAACTGTTTTCTATTTTGTATTCATGGTTCTAGGTTGAAATCCCTGTCAGGTTCATGAAGAATATGTTAAGTAGGTTGTTCAAGAAGATCACTAAAAGCAGAGGTTTATGACAATGACACTTGGATGAGAACACTCCAAGAGTTTCAGCGTTAGATTCTGCAGACGTATGAGGGATCCATTTCATATGCAGTCACATAAGACTGGTTAGAGGACGTTGAGTTGTCTTTTACTTTGATCCTTCTAGGAAGGAGAATTATGTATTTTTGGATATGATGATGTTGCATGGGGAAGAAAAGAATTGGTGGTTCTTATTCTTCGATGATCGTGAGGAGCAGACAGTCTTGTAGGAAGTGTTCTGAGACCAGTTACGAGATGAGTATCTTTCTTCGATCGTGAAGGCGTACAGTCACCCCTGCGTACCCTTTGGTAGGGGTGATTCAATGTGCAAGCATTTGGGGTCCATTTTAGTAAACTTCTAAGATATTCTTTGGGCCTATTTCCAGATGTGGAGGTATGGGAAAGGATTTGATAAGGCATTGTGTATATAGATCCTACACTATGATACCCCATTTATGATGAATATGTATCTCAAGGTATTGGAAAGAGTAGAGGTCACTGAGAAGATGTTATCCAGAACTGAATCTTGGAGTCTTCAGGATTCCTCATAAATCATAGATGTGGTCTAGGGTTTCCATTTGTTAGGTTAAAAGAGCTTCCGATCAGCCAGGGGTAGGTTCTAGCCCACAATTTTACATTTCTCTAGGGGGGGGTTGTGGATCTCAAACATATTACAAGGGATATAAATCATTCTTGTGTAGGATAAGGTCATAAGTTGAGAGAGTTTCCTACCTTTCTTAGAAGTCTGCAATCACCCCTTGTTCCACTACAGGTTCCTTCGCTAAGGCAGTTCCAGTTGAGGAAACATCATCGATTTTTCTAGTTTGGGATCAACCGAGAGTGGATGGGGTAGGCATAGGGTAGCCCTAGGATGCTACCTATCCCCCTAGAGTAGAGTGAAACCATTGTGGTGGTCGTAATCATGGCCAGAGAGGTTGTGGTGTAGGTTGTGGTCAGTGTCATGCTTTAGGGTTGCCAGTGCTATGTGTGCCAGATGTTGTTTGAGGTACCCTTTACCTATTTTCTACATGGGTTCATGCCTTGTTTGGTCTATGAGAAATAAACTCCTTCATCTCATGAGCCCTTTTCCATGCTTTGGTACATAATGTAGAGATACTTAAAGTGCCCTTTGTGTTGACTATGTCAGTTGGAGGTCGAGCTGACTTGTTTGATGTATGTAGAGACTTTGAGCTAGTATTAGGATAGAACCACTTTTAGGGAGATTTCCTATGTTTATGGATACAACCATATGACATCAAAAGTTTAGAAGTTGAATTTTACCAGGGTTGTATAAGTGAAACCTAATGTATTTTCAAAGGAGTTTGTAAATTATACCCTCAATGAGAGATCAAGTTTAGGATCAAACTATGTCTATGCATGTCTTGTATCTCGATGTATCTGTATAGGATAGAACCTTCTGAGTCAAGAGAGTTGTGTATACATATTTATGGTCTGTTGTGGAGTGGTTTTGTTTAGTTGAGTGTGTCACCGGGGGTGTACCAGTTTTGTTCATGAATAAGGCCGATGGATGTTTTCGGTTGTGTGTCAATTATCATCACTTGAACCAAGTGACAATGAAGAATCATTATCCTATTCCATGGATTTATGATTTATTATATCAAACGAAGGGTGTGAGTTGGTTATGGAATATTTATTTATGGTTAGGATATAATAAGATATGTGTGAAGGATGATGATATCCCGAAGACTGCTTTCTGTGGTCTTTATGGGAATTACATGTTTTTTGTGATATCATTCAGTGTAAAACATTATCCAACTATGTTACTAGGGTTAATTAACGTTGTGTTCCATGAGTTCCTAGTCATGTTCATGGTGGTTTTCATCGAAAAAATCCTAGTGTACTCCGCGTCTGAGGAGGAGACGTTAGATAATTTTCATGTCGTTTTGGGAGTTCTTCTATGTGAAAAGTTGTTTGGGAAGTTTTCGAAGTGTGACCTTTGGGCGCAATAAGTTCCCTTCATGTGTAATGTTTTATACCAATAACGAGTAGTTGTGGATCCATTGAAGATAGAAGTTGTTGTTTCATGTGAATCACTTAAGATAGTGGAAGAGGTGCGAAGTTTCTTTGGTCTTTTAGGATATTATAGGATGGTTATAGAAAATTTATCTCAGGTTGCGACTCCTCTGATAACATTGACTAGAAAGAATTTGGTGTTCTTATGGACTGATAAGTGTTAGATGGATTTTGAGTATCTAAAGGATAATTCGGTTAGTTCTCTAGTTCATTGTCTACCAACAGAAGGAGTTTAGTTCGAGGTTTTTTTATCCTTTTTTTCTTAGGTTGGGCAATGTTTTGATGTATTAGAGACTGGTCATTTCTTATAGGGATCGACTTTTACATCTCCATGATCATAAGTATTCCACCCACAATCTTGATTTGGTAGTGGTGGTGTTTTCCCTAAAGTTATGGAGACATTGACACACCAGAGATAGAATTGTGGTATTCACCTATCATAAGATCCTAAGGTATGTTTTCTATTAATGTGACTTGAACATGCACTAGCATCAGTGGATGGAGTTCTTATCAAATTATGACTTTGATAATTCATATACACCTGGAAAGGGGGATTTTTTAGCTGATGCACTTAGTAGGAAGTCGTGCAGTGATGTAGTGCATGAATCAGGTGATTCCTGGAGAGTGATGGAATAATTTTCAACATTACATATAGATATGGGAGAAGTTAAGGATAGAGGTTATCTTTTTTAGATGATGGTGCAGTCATCTATGGTGCAGCAGGTGGAAGAATCCCAGTTGGGGGATCTTGAGGTAGAGGTCTAGAGAGACTGGGTTATTTGTGGTGATGCCCCTAATGGTTGGTTTGAGGATAAACAACACCGAGTGTTATTTCATGGAAGGTTTTTTGTTCCTTTGGTGATGCGTGAGACGGTTTTTAGAGATTTCCATGGTTTTTCTTAGGCGGTATATCCTGATGTGACAATAATATACCTAGATATGAGTGGATAGTTTTGGAGGCCTAGGTTGAAGAATGTAGTTTCATGGTATATGTCTCAATGTTTGGTTTTCCAAAAGGTGAAGGCTAAGAATAGTGTTCTCAGTGGTTTACTTTAGAATTTAGATTTTTCTCAATGGAAGTGGGAGGAAGTCATGATAGAATTTGTTACCAGTTTACCTAGATCTCAGGAAGGCTATGATGCTTTATGGCAGTTAGGTAATTTTTTGAAGAAATCGTCCCACTTTATAGAGATCAAGGAGTCATAAACAATGGATTTTTTGTCAAGGAAATATCTGGGGGATGTGGTGAGACATCATGGGGTCCTGAGGACGATCATTTATGATTGAAATTATCATTTTACCTACAGGGTGTAGAGAGGTTTCATACATGCTTTTGGTTCTCAACTATTCCTTAGAACTTCTTTTCATCAGTAGATGGACGGTTAGACAAAGTAGACCATCCAAAATCTTGAATACATATTGTGCACTTATGTCCTAGATTTTGGAGGTTCATGGATGAGGAAACTTCCCTTGGTAGAGTTATCTTACAATTATAGTTTTCACTCTACAATCTATATGGTGTTGTTTTAATACTTATATGGTCGACCTTGAAATTATCTATTGTGCTAGACTTGGGTCATAGAGTCAGAAATTCTCCTACCATAACTGGTGCAGAATAGGATAGATATTGTTCAGGTGATTCATGAGAGGATGAAGGTAGCACAAGATCATCATAAATCCAAAGTTGATCATTGGATGAGAACTCTAGAGTTTGACTTTGGGGATCATGTGTTCCTAAATGTGAATCCCCATCCTGGGAAGTGAAGGTTTGTTCATGGGAGTAATATTTCTCCCTGGTTTGTTGAGACTTTTGAGGTATTGACTTGTGTTGGAGTTATGGAGTATCAGATAGAGATTCCCCCACAGATGAGCTAGATACCTGAAGTTTTTCATGTTTCGTATTTCTATCTTTATCTACATGGAAACTCTCACGTCATCTATTGGTGCAATATCGATGTTGACAATGATGAGACCTTTGAGGAAAATCTTATAGAGATCTAGGACTACCAATAAAAGGTGTTGTGTGGGTTTTTTATCCCCTTGGTTCATGTCTTATGGTAGCACAGTGTCATGGAGGAGAGTACCTGTGAATGTGAGTCAGAGATACAATCTCAATACCCCAATCTGTTCTATGTTTATCTCTTCTCTTATAACATTGTTCATTTTGTGATTGTAGTCCTTTTTTAGTTTATGAGATGGATTTTTCTTGTTAATTGTTATGTCTTTCTCTCTTTGAGAGGTTTCTCCCCCGGGAGAGTGTTTATGAGTTGGTTGTGGTTGTTGTGTGGTTTTAGGATATTCCCATGGTGTGGTGGTTAAGCTCATATGGTGGAGAGTGCCTTGAGAGGCATCATGTGGGGTGGCTATTCTGATGAACCCTTTTATTTTTCTCTCTATGTTGGTTTGGAAATCTATAGGAAAAGAATTTTTTGATAGGTATCTAATGAAAGGTCCTAAAACCATGTGGATAAATCCTTTTGTTCATTTTCAAAGACTGATGTACTCAGAGGAGGCTTAAAGGAAGTCCAAAGTGACTCAGATGATAAAATTTGGAAGTAGGTATATTTCACGCCGTGTAAAACTTTTACATGATGTGAATGTAGGTTTTACAATATGTAAAGTTTTTGGGGTTAAATAATGAAAAGGTGGTGTTTTTTTAGTGGAAACATAACCCCAAGGATTACATGATGCGAAAGGGGATTACATGTCATGTAAACACCTAATGATGTACATTTTATAATGTTTCAGGAACTTGTATTTTTAACAAACCCTATCGCTGTAGTGGTTCCTCTCATTTTCCAACAGCCAATGGCTCCCTTCTAGGAATTTTGGAGAATCATTTTATGGGAATCAATCATCGGGATTATTCCCTTGATCCATGGAGATCCATGGTGACCCAAGGTTCATTATCCCTACATTTTATGGAATCTTCTCCATGTTTGGTCTCATTACCCCTCGTATCTTCTTATCGTACAATGGAGTTTACTTACCCATGTTTCTAAATGATTTTTTGGTTGTTTTTTGGCATGATTGCGGTACAAAAACCTCTAGTGGATGCAGTTATTATGGGAGAGGTGATTGGGATCTGCAACGTTGGTCTTCTATTATGCAAATAAGATTAACACCCTTTTTAAAGTATGTGATTTATTTATTCTCTATTTATTTATGTGAAATCATGGAGCTATCATGATTTAACCTCTTTGATAAAAATGAAATTAACCTCATAATTCCTTGAACCAAATTAAATAATTGATATCATTATCATGGTGATGTTTCTATTTTGTACCATGATCACATGTTTCCTCTTGTTTTCCCATATAGTTTGATATCTATGACATTACTGGATTAGCATGTTTTCATTGATAGAAATTAGGAAACAACATAAATGTGGAATTAATTGATAATTAATTGGCTAAAATATTAAAGAGGCTTGTTTAATGTATCAGGTTATCATTATAATTTTATGATAATCAATTGATGAAAGTATGAATGTTTAATTTAAGTGGTTAATAAACATGAATAATATTTATGATTGTTGATAAAATAATTAAATGCATGTTAATTTACCTATTTAATTAATTTGTGACAAATTTTGATAGATTTATTCTTAGGTTTCTCATAGATCGAACCTGTGAATAATGAATCAGTTAATTCAAGATGGATAAGAATCATTTTTATGATAAAATATAGTGTCTTTATCGGGCCTCAATTCCCTACTTTCTTGTAAAATCTAGGCGCCTCATGCTTTAAAGCCACAAGAGAACATTGTGTATGAAGGATAAATGCATTTTTTTATGGAAAAGTGCATGTTTTCTATGTTTTTTTCCTACTAATTGTGATATAATGTGAGATAGGATAAATTTTTTTGTTTATGGGGATGGTAAGCCCAGATGTGATGTGAGCTTGGGATGGCTGAGCCCGGAGGAATGTTGTGGTATATGGGGAGGGGAATCTCAGTTGTTGTGGCAGAATTTGACACTTATGATGGTGAGATGCATCAGGATATGCATGTGGGTGTTGGGGAGGACACTAAGGATGAAGGGATGGCTTGAAGCAGGGTATAACTCTTGAAATGAAAGTTGGATTCTTGTTTGAATCTGTTGTTTGGCTGATGATTATGATGTTTATTTATTTTCATTCCTTTCCCCACTGCTTGTGGAAGATGGATGTGATCAGTTGTTTACCATATTTTGTAGCTTATGATATTTTCCTAGATTACCTAGTAATATGGATATTAATAATGTTAATATATGAATAAATGATTAACAAATAGGTTTGGAACATTCTAGGATGCAATGTAGAGATTACAATTCTAATAAGCCATGGACTCGGTTTGCTTTTTTTGGAGGGAATAAAACTTTTTTCTAATGCTAATGTAATGTAAATTGGGAAATTAAAATGGTTAATTAATGGATTATGAGTTAATTTACATAAATTTAAACTGTTAAAAAGGAATAAAATAATTTAATGTAGCTCTTTAAATGGTTTTGTGATTATAAGATATTTGGTCTTAGTAGTGGTAGGTGGGAGTCCGAGAGGCGTTAGCTATAGATGAGTCTAAGACTAGGTTATTCCCATTGTGTGGTTGTGAACTATATTATATCATGTATAGTTTTTGTTTTTATACGCTACTCGACCTAGTATGTTTGGAAAACTTATATCCCATGTATTTTGAGCTCTGGGGGTGTTTTCTACAACAAACTGGTGGGATGATGGATGGATGAATACCCCCTTTGATCCCACTTTATTCTCTCAGTAGTTACTTGTGATGGTATGTACAATGGTTATTTTTCCCTATATATTTCTGTAGAAGGATATGATGGATTGAAATTGTTTTCACACATATGTATTCTAGATATAGTTTCCTAAGGACTAATATAGGTATAAGGTGTGTAGGTTGTGATGGATTGAGGTTCTTTAACCAGTGTAAGGGTTGTGATTGCTTGAGGTATAATACCCAATTTATGATACACGTTATGTGGGATGTGGTGGCTCTCGAAAAAAACCTGGTTACTTTTGTTTATGTGGAAGTGGTGGTGTGATGCATGAGGTGAATTTTGTGGTGCTTTGCCTAGGTGTGTGTGGACTAGCCTTTTTAGAGAGAGATGATTAGGATGTGTGATGTTGGGGAAGAGTGAGAAACCAATGGGGAATCAGTAGAATATTATTTATTATATTATAAACTCTTGTATGTGATACATAGTGATAGTATCCATGTTGAGGATGAGAACTTAGTATATCTGTTTAGGTGACGAGTTAGCTTCACTTGTTGTTCACCATGCTTTAGCATGATTTATTTATCCTTTTAATGAGAGAACCCAGAGAGGATCCTAATGAGTATACTTCTATAATCACCATGCTTACATATAAACTTTTTTTAAGGTCAGTTGGAGTAGGCTGGAGATCAGGCTGATTACTACTAGCTTGATATTTTTCAGGAGATGTTTTAGATTTATGGTCACTGTTGTCCTTACTTTTCTTTTTGAACTTGCAGTTTTACTTTCAATTGTAGTAGTTTTTTTCATATCATTACATATGTGTACTTGGGTTTTATTTTATATTGAATTCGAAGGAAGAGTATTTTGGTGATTGTTTTATCTCTCTCTTTTTTATGTGTTCTCCTAGAGGGTAATGCCTCCTATCTACATATTTGTTATACCCTCGGTGTTAGTTTCCAACACAGGGCCTACTAGGGGTGTCTATTGGGTGTCACCATATCTCTTCTCCTTTTTTCAGATCAGGATGGGTACACATTGTGGGGAGTGGGTCATGAAAATTTATACCAACCTTAACAAAATACAGTTATACAAGTTGGGTCTAAACCTGTTAAAAGGCACTAGTTTAATATTTTCTCCTTGAAAAGTCTAGATTGGTTCTTCTCTAGTGTAAAATATTGGTTTAAGGTTTCTTCTTCTATAAAAGTCTTGGTTTTTATAAACCCATTATAAAATGATATAACTATAGTATATATCCATACTACATGTGTTGATAGTGTGATGTGTCAATAGAGGATCATTTGTATCAGAGCTACTATAGAATCCTAGTGTTTTGTTATTTATCTTTACTTATTACACTCTTCACACCTACAATTATTCTCTTATTTATGTATGGATTTTTTTCATCATCATCCACGATATTTTTAATTTATATTATAATTTATGATTATTATTTATTTATTGAAAGTTCACCCTCTTGTTATTTTTCATCAATTTAACTGTAACCTAACAATTGGTATCAATATGTTCCCTTTTAAAGATAATTTTGATTTTTTTACACTGATACATTAATAATTTTTATTAGGGAATTAAATTTCCTCCACTAACATATATTATTGAATTAATATTCTAAGGGAATGATCTATTTTCCATTTTAACAAGTTTTGGAAGTTCAAAATTTGAATCCACTAAAACAAACTCATTCTAAAGTAAATGAATATGGTTATAAGAATGACATAATTGAATTATTTGGAATAATTTATGTATTAAGTATGTGAATATCAAGTCAATACCATTCAATCTACAAGAAGAGAACCTTGATACTTTGTTTAGTATTTATTCTTCTAAATATGTTTTAAACTACATTGTTATGAATTATCATTACAATTATATTAGGAAAATCATTTATATTCTTATTTTTACTTATAAAACTACTTCTCACGTTTAAAGGACTTTACAATTTATACATATAGGTGTTAAAAATGTGCAATGAAAAATGATTCATATTTATAGGGATGGATTTTATGAATTCATGATTTTTAATCATGAATGTGTAAGTGATCTCTATAACAAGTTTACTGTGACTGTTCCAAACATGATTGCTCTGAGTGAAATCATAAATAATTAATTTTAAATTGAAATTAATATTCAAGAACATCCTATGAAATGGAATTTCAATAATATTTAAATTGAAAAAAGAAAATACATTTTAGAATATACCATGGAAGAGATTATTGAATCTTTATTATAATATCATCTTCATTTGAAGAATATTAATAATGAATTTAATGAAAATGGAAGTAGTTGTTTTAAAATCAACCAAACATGTATCTTATGATTATTCTAATGATAGTGTATATTTTTATAGTACTAAAACTAGTTATTGGTTATTTTAGGTTGTTAAATGCATACAAGTACTTACCCAAAATACAAAAGTGTCAATAATCAATGTAAGGATAATTATGTGAAGGGTTATAAAATGAAAGGAAAGAAAGGTAATACTTATTATATATATTCTGTGTTTTTAATAAAATAATTTGTTGTATAAAAAATTTTATAGTCTATGTTTGATAAATGAAATATAGTAAAAAAATAATAAAAATTAAAATAAAAAGGAAAACATCTTCAGTAGGTTGATTTTTTGTAGAAGATTCCAATTCAAATGAAGAATCTAAAAATGATAAAGAAACCAAAACTATTTATTCTCATGGATGATATGGGTAAAG
This sequence comes from Viscum album, assembly GCA_963277665.1. Lineage (NCBI taxonomy): Eukaryota > Viridiplantae > Streptophyta > Magnoliopsida > Santalales > Viscaceae > Viscum > Viscum album. Next base: position 1,843,045,565 of record OY728129.1, on the reverse strand, counting down.
TGAGTAATTATTATTATATTCTATTTCAAATTTATCTAATGATTTTGGTTGTGAAAATCCTAAAAATAAAGAGTTAAATGAGATTTGAAATAAATATCATGATGAATTAAAAAGTCTTAGTATCTTATATAGCTATCCAAATAAATAACACATAATGCTGTTAGCAAAAAAAATCATACCTTAAATTGAGAAGTTAAAATATTATACATATAAGACCCATGTAGAGATGAATTAAAAGATCAAATATATGATTAATTCAATTTCAATGCTAATGGAAGATAATGATAGATTGTAAAATACAACATCAAGTACTAAAAACATATGTGATGATTTAAAAGCTGTAAAAATAAAAAATAGGAAATTTAAATAGATAGTATAAAATCTAAAGAATCATTAACTATGATTTCTAAAAAAATTGAAAGACTAGAAAAAATTATGATATTGAAAAAGATGACTAGAATAAGGAAGAAGAATAATTTTCTTACTTGTGATAGGTGACTACAATTTTTTTTTGAAATCTCTTTGTTAAAGATAATACTAAAGTTATTTCTTATTTTAACTATTTTAACCTTGGATTATTTTTATTTGACTATTCTATAATTTTTTTTCAATATCTTGATCATATTATTGGATTTATTTTTATATCTTATTTCAGGTTTAGATTTAAAAACCCTTTTTCATCATGGGTTCCTAAGGTTATTTTTTAAATCTAATTGGCCGTATGTGATCTACATGTCTGAGTACATTTATTTGGAATGTCCCGTATTCATAAAATTATAGTTTTATTATCAAGTATACTATCATGTGGAAGTATTTTAATTTTTGTTGTAAAATAAATTCATACCTTTATATATTTATTTTCATGTATACTGGAATGGAGAAATCTGTAAATTATTATTTTGTACATAATGTGTTCTTTTATTATTTTTTCATTTGGTTTTCTGGTATTCACTTGAATTTTTTGTTATTTTTAATTCATTCCATATATTTTTATAATCCATTGAACCTCAATGACATGTTTTTTGGATCTTTATATATTTTTTATATGGGTGGAGTTCTTAATATATTCACTATATTATTCCAGAGAGATAGTTTGGATTTAGGGTAAGCATTTACCGTTATTATTATCTATTTAACAAAATGATATCATTTTCTTATGAATTAATTCCCTAGGTGCAATAATATTTTAATCTATTTATATTTATACTATTATCATTATTTTAATCGTATTTTTTATTTCTTCATATGCATCTCATATATTCTGTTTTATTATTCTTAACTATTTATGGATGCTTGTTGGATTATTATTTTCATTTTTTACTATGACTTAATTATTCATCATGGGGTAGATGAATATAATGTTTTATTTCATGTTATTAATATTAATATATATTCACTATTATATTTCAATTAACTCTTACTTTATTTCTTCTCATTTTTAATCTTGTTAAGAGGGGATAATTATTCAAGTTTGAGATGTTTGAGTTGAATTTTTAATTATCCAAAATGGGAAGAATATTGAGTGTATACATTACAATTTATTTATTTATTTGTAATTTTATTTATCATATATTATTTACTATTTTTTATTATTTTATTCTATTAAACTAATATTTATGCTAAAATTATTCACTATTTGTAAAAGAAAAGATTTATTTGTATTACGTGTTTATAAATTTTCCTATTTAATTGACACTTATTGTTAACATGCTTACTTTAACATTTTAGGATATGAATTTTATATATTATAATTGTTTCACATTTTTAAAAATTTCATGACCATTAAATTATAAAGAAACAACAATGTTCATAGTTAGAATTTTCTCTAATCCTTCACTCATATATATTACTATGGAAATTGGTATATACACTTATGTTTCAAGGTTTTTACATTTAAATTTTGAAATATATAACATAACAATGTTTCCTAGAATTAAAACTTATATATATTTGGTATGTTAAGAAATTATTCAAAGTCATGAATCTTACATTCTAAAGGATTGAATCTTTTGAATATATAAAGGATTTCAAATTAACTCTGACATGATATAAGAAGTTAAGTGTAATTATATTTTCATTATGTGTAATTATATTTTCATTATGTGTTAGTCAAAGATAATTTGAAATTTAATTTAATTTATTCAAAAAGATTAATTTTAATAATTTTAATAATTTTTTATAATATATTTTTAGGAATTTTACATACTATTAGAGATTAATTTTAGACATAATAGATTTTATGGAAGTTAGTGTTTTAGTTGTTTTAGATTTAGGAAGTTATTGATATGTTATAGAGTGGATCCTCATTTTGTGGAGATATTATCTATTTATAATTATTATTGGATTATATAAAACATAATAATGGATTATTATTTATAATTAATTTTTATTAATTATCTATCAACTTTTTAGGGTTAATATTCTAGGAATATATATTCAAATTTTCAATGGTTAGAAATTTGAAGGGTATATTCAACATGATTTCAGGCATTATTTCAATATATTAAGAGTTTATTATAACATTGAGTTTAATAATAATTATCATGGTTTATGTAATGATATTTTAGAAATTTATTTAAATTTTCTTAATGGTTATTATGATAATTTATTTAATATACATGTAGAGATTGTCGTTTTATAATTCAAAGGGTAGATCATGGAGACTATTTAAGAGAAAAATTGATGTTATTTTATCCATAAAAGAATAACACATTCATGAAATTAATTGACATTACTCCATTTATTCTTAAATTCCTAAATTTTTTGGATGCCACATTTTTATGTAACCGTATTTCTGAAAAAATAATGATTTTTTTTTTTCAATTACCTAAAGGGTTAAATGCCAGTTTTCACCACTTATATTTCATTGATGAATTATAGGGGTTTCTTTTAGTTTTTATTTGTTTTTTATAGATTTTTTTTTACTATAACATATCTTATATATTAATAATGCCATTTTAAATTAGATTTAATTTTGGTTCTCCCCTAGAATGAAAAGGTAATATAATAAGTTTTTTCTTAAACTATTAAAATGAAATTCGTTTTGAGATAGTCCTTTAAAGGTTTGTGTTAGTTCCACTCCTGTATAAATGTTTTGGTTAGGTAGAACCCTTTATATAATTCTATGTTTTCTCTATAGCCATTATAAAAGTATATATTACTAGTGGATATTGATTCTCTCAAGGTTGAGAGTGAGAAGACTAAAATTAGGATCATCTAGATCTAAACTACTACAAAATATTTTTGTTTTATTATTTATCTTTACAAATCATACTATTCACACTTTCATTTCATTTATTATTTAAGGATAAATTTTTTATCCTTATAATTAAATATATTTTGAATTATATTTTAAGCTAATATATATATTTAATTATTGGAAATTCACTCACAGACCCCTATTACTTATATCATCACCCTAGTTTAGACCTATCAAAGAGTACGCTTGAAATTATTTTAAATATTTTCTAGATAAACATGGAATGAAAAATAATTAAAAATTTATTACATAAATAAAAAAATAGTGTTTCTATGATAAATAATAAAATTCTAGTTGAACTGGGAAGAATAATGTATTTTGAATTTAAAAATGTCAATGTTCTTTTAGATAGAATCTATTTTAATAACTATAAATATCCAGAAAATATGTTTTAGAAACCTGAATCATATATAATTTCCAATAATATGTAATTAAAGAAGAATACCTCAATGAAATAACTTATAATGTGTGGAAGTCCATGATTTATAAAAATTAAAAAATCAATGATGATATATTTTGATGAAAGAGTTGATGAATAGATTTTTTGGGTTATTAATCCAATAATAGAGGATAAAATATTCTATAATAAGTAACTACACATGTTGGTATATAACACGGATATTGTTATTATTTAAAACATACATAATTTGAATAATATTATTGGTAATATTTTTAAAATTTAAGGAATAATACAAGTAGAATTCCAAAAAAGTAAATAAAGAAGAGGTTGTAAATGAATCAAACCATATTGATATAAATTAAAATCATACTACTGATTATGAGGGTGCTTCTAGAAATAGAAGACATAATTATTAGTGGTTGAAAAATAATGTTTAACCTATAAATATCATTGGAAATAATGGAGTACCAGTATAAAAAATAAATGAATATTTATATTGGATACAAAAAAGGATCAAGTTTAAAAATTAAGCTATATTAAATTTTTTATGTTATTTAAAAAAATAATGGATAAATTTAATGAAATATGATATAGATTAGATAAAAAATTATGCTATTTGGGAATATATTCGATGGCATTAAGGAAAAAATATTACTGAAACCATGTGGGTTTTTATAAAAAAGATCAATGAAAAATCTAATATTAAAACAAGACTATATTGGTATTAAAAAGATATTCTCATGTTAATGGATTTTATTTTAGGAAATATTTTCACCGATTTTAATTCAGGGGGATATTACAATGTTCATGATATTTAAATACACAAGAAATAAACATTTAATAAAATGAATGTGAAATATATTTTCTTTAAAATAGATATTGAAATGGATATTTTTATTTATCATCATAAGGATTTATACTTAATAATGATGGAAAATAGTTTTTATATTAATTAAGGATTTTTTTCCTAGTTAAAAATGCCCCTAAAGCTTGGTATTATATTCACGATAACTTCTTAATTAAGGTGAATTTCACAAAATGAGGTTTTGAAAATAACCATTAGGATAAGAATATGAATGCATGTACAATAATTGTTTTTGTATATACTGATGGAATAATTTTTATAGGTGACAAGGAGTTCTGTTAGGAGTAGTTTAAAAGGAAAATGAAAATAATATTTTTGATGTACATGCTAAAGATAATATTTTTGGGTTTATTGGTTAGGTAAAGTATAAATTTTATTTTCTCCACAAGAAAACATTTTCCAGGATCCTGACCTTTTCATGAGATATCTCAGGTGAGCTTACAAGTCATTTTTTTCCTCATGTTCAGTACCTTTTTATTGGGTTTTACCTTGGGGTTTGTTCGGGTAAATTTTGAGAAATATTGAAGGAAAGAGGGATGCACATGGTCGGTACACAGTTAGAGAAAACCATGTGCCCCAACCTAGGAAACTGTGAAACGCTCGATAGTAGGGGTTCATAGGACTAGAACATGGTTTGTCAGACCCTACTCCCTAAAATGAGAAACAATGCACCCCTAAAAATAAAAGGCGCATAGTTAGAGAAAAACCATGCACCCATGCCCACAAAACCATGCTTAAAATTTTTAATGGCCCAAAAATTTGTTTTAAATTCTCTCGAACCCCCGTAACTCACCCACTTCGACCCCTATTTGACCCTAAGAGGACTTTCAAATTTTTGGAGCTATCTAGATGAATTATAAGCCATCCTGGATAGTGTTCTTTGCGAATCAAAGTCTGGGTCAAAGGTCTACTCCTCTCCCGTTAAGTGAATCCTCCCATGGTTCTTCTCCCATTCATCCCTCATTCCCTACAATTTCTTTCAGTGATGTAATCTTTTATTTTTGATAGATATATATCTATATTGTGAAATCTAGATTAAGACGTAAAAAACCAGATTTTCATTAATCTTGATTTAGAGGTTTGAGATTCAAATCAAGATCTATACCATTATGCCGATAATTTTTTTGTGGGATTTACATTAAGTGATTATTCATCAATGAATTGAGGTATCTGGTCTAATATTAAATTCCAAAAATCTTGATTGTGAAACATGTATGCATGTTTTAGGATTGTTAGCATTCTTTAACAATTCAAATTCCAAAATTTATTTTGTTAATGTGGTTAATTGATTAATTGGATTTATTATTGGAATATCTGATTAATTAAGGTGTTAATTATGAGAGTAAGGTTATATCCATTTAGATAATTAATCGGGAGATTAATTATGAGAATTAGGGTCTAAAAAATTAGATAGTTAATTGTAGGATTAAATGTGATATTTAGGAATTTTTGATTTAGATAATGGCCAACTGATTAATTGGAATTATATTTATTTGGGGAATTAATTATGAGACTAAGGGGATGTCCATTTAGATAATTAATTGAGAAATTAGTTGTGAGAACTAGGGGATGTCCATTTTGTAAATTAATTAGAGGAATAATTATGAGATTTATGGATTTGTGATTTAGATAATTTATCAGGGGATTAATTATGAGATATTGAGAGATTTGTTTTAAGAAAATTAATTGTTGAATTAATTATTACATATCAAAATATTTGAGTTCAAATAATAGATGATAGATTAATTATTATATATCAAGATATTTTATTTGAGATCATTAATGTTAGATTAATTATGAGATATTGAGATATATGAGTTGAGATAATTGATTGAGAAATTAATTATGACATATTAATATATACAAGTTGATATAATTAATGGTAGATTAATTATGAGATATCAAGATATATGATTTGATATAATTAATGGTATATTAATTATGAGATATCAAGATATATGAGTTGAGATAATTAGTTGATGAATTAATTATGAAATATCAAGATATATGATTTTAGAAAAATAATTATAAAATTAATTATGAGATATCAAGACATATGATTTGAGATAATTAATTGTAAAATTAATTATAAGATATTGAGATATATGAATTGTGATAATTATTTGTAGAATTAAGTATGAGATATTTAAATGGTTGATTTGATAATTTTATTGTTGAATTAATTATGAGATAATGAGTTATGGACATTGAATAACTAATTGACGAGTTAATTAATGGAATTGACATGCTTAATTAATCAGGGAATTAATTAAGGGTATTTATTTGATAAACTAATTGTTTAATTAGTAATGATATTGAGATAATTAATTAATTATATAATTAATTAATGTGGTTCATGAGATTAATTAATTGGTGAATTAACTAATAAAAGTAATTTGATCATTTAATTTTTGAATTAAATAACGTGATTGGAAAGATTAATTAATTGATGAATTAATTAAGGTTATTAATGTGATTACGTAGTGGTTTAATTAAATAATGGGATTGATGAGGGTGATTAATTAATTCTAAAATTAATTAATGGAATTGACGTGACCAATTAATTGGTGAATTAATTGAAAGGATTGATGTGATTAATTAATTATTTCATTAATTAACATAATTGATGAGATTAATTAATAGTAAAATTAATTAATATTAATGGTGTTATTAGCTAATTGTTGTATTGAATAATATTATTGAAGTAATTAATTAATCGTTTAATTGATTAATGTATTTGAGGTGATTAACTAATTATCAAATTAATTAATATTATTGATGTGATTAGTTAATTATTGAATTAACTAGTTTAATTTATTTTATTAGATAATTCTTTAATTAACTAGAATAATTATTATGTTTAGTTAATTTTTGGATTGACTAACAGGATTGAAGTGATTAATTAATTTTTGAATTAATTAATATATTTGATGTGATTAATTAATTGTAAAATTAATTAATATTATTTAAGATATTATTTAATTGTTTAATTAACTATAGTTATTGATGTGAGTAGTTAATGAATAGCTATTTTTATTGATGTGATTAGTTAATTCTTTAATTAACTAAATTAATTGATGTTATTTAATTGTTGAATTAACTTGAGTAGTTGGCGTGATTGTTTAATTATTGAATTAACCAGGGAAATTTATATGATTAATTAATTATTGAATTGATTAATTTAATTGATGTTATTAGTTAATTATTGTATTAACTAAGGGAATTGTTCTGTTTAACTAATTGTTGAATTAGTAATTTCATTGGTGTGGATAATTAATTGTTGAATTAATTATGTGTTGATGAATGATAAAATGGTAATTTGATTGTGAAGTTAATAATTGTAACATGGTCATTCTAATGTGTGAAGTTTTCAATGGTAACATTCTCATTCAATTATATATTATTAAATAGTGAATGTTAATATGAAAATTTGGCCATATATTATGAATGGTAACATGATCATTCAATTATGTGATATTAAATGGTGGATGGTAACATGAGAATTTAGTAAAGTATTAAGAATGGTAACATGGATATTCAAATGTGATATCCCTAGGGGATAAAATGGATTCTTACAGGGTGGAAGTAGGTATTGAGGTTTGGGTGTCCTCGAGAACCTAGGGGTTTACGTGGTTTAATAGATAATATTTAATAATGTGATAAACTATTTATTTATGTATAATATTTATTTATTAATAAAACTGAACACACTATTATTGACTAGAATTGTTTTTGAAACCGTTGGTGGTGGCCTACAAAGTCGTACTCACACCCTAATTAGGATGTATAATCGGTATATGAATAGATTAAATGATTTCATGATTGGTTAAGGGAAAATGTTCTGTGTCAGATTATTGTTTGAGGTGGATCATGGATGTGGGAGCCAAACATGGTTCATGAACCTCTTGGGAGTTTTCAGTGTCTTTACTTTTCAGTTTCATTTTACATTTTACAAGTACATTAACATGCCATATTTATTATTCTGTTTTGACATTGTACTTCATGCTTTGGTTATCATGGGATATTAGTATTGTTTCTGATAATATGTTTTTGCTACTGTTTATTTATTTCCACTACATTATTTCTCTGATAAAAGAAAAAATAGAGTGTATAGTCTCTCCATGATCAATAATAGACTCTTGATGCTAGTCAGTAGCCTCTGGAATATGGGTAAGCATGCCTGAGGTCATGTGATTGACTGGTTCAGGTCACCAGTGTGTAGCACCCGGGCTGGGATGTTACCAAGGGGGTATTAGATCTTTAGTCTTATTTTCTTCTTCTTTTTTATTACGATTTTGTAAAGGAAGATAAAAGATTAGGAATATTTGGGGCTTGGTTATGAGCCCAGGCATGGGAGTAACCAACCCATGTAAGAGGGATAACCCATGTTCCTAGGTCGGGATTGTTGTTATTAATTTTTTCTATTACAGTTGAATATTATTTCACATTGTGGGTGAAATTGTTGTGTTTTATGATTATTAATGTTGATTTTTTTTAGATTTGACTCCTGGAATAATATGGAATGAGAGTTGAGTTTTCATGCATCATTCTAGGTACTGAGGATTATTGTTACATGCATTATTTTAGGCACGCATGAGAGAAACAAGTTATGGTTATGTTTTTGAACATGAATTGTTTTCCATGATTATGAAATTGAACTGAGAAGGGTTCCTAATATGAAATTGATAATTGAAAAAATGTTGCAAAATGTGGAAAAATGGGTGTCTAATGTGAAATCTTGAACAATGAGAATGACCTTATTAACTAGTACATTGGTGTGGGATAGTTAAGGGTAGAGATAGAACCTCGGTTTTGACCATGTAGTGGGAAAAGGGAGGGAAGACTTGATATGGGGTTTTTTAAACCCCTCTTGTTAACTGTGTTAATGTTGTGAATTAATAATCCCTTGTTTTGTTTATTTATCCCATAATGTGGTTATTTTGGGTAGTGATAATGACCTAGTTTAAGAATTTGGTTGTGAGTTGTGTGAGGGACCATTTGGTTTTGGATCAGTGTAGTGATATGTTTGAGGGTAGGGAAGCCCAAACTTTTGAAAGGTTAAGGTGTTTCAATAATGGTATGTAACATCGTTGATGGAGAATTTGGGGTTGTATTCATAAAAAACTTCTTAGTATACTTTTAATTAGTGAATATCGTGTCCCCTACCTTGACACCATCCCAAGTATACTGAGAAATATTTTGATTTAAGCTTAGCAACCTGAATGTGTTTCGGTTGGATATGGTACCCCTTAGAGGTTTCCCTTATGAAGCAGTATATGTGGAGATGGATGGTGTAAGGTACACCATCGAAAGATTATGGATGAGGTTCTCATGATGGATTGGAGGTCATTGAATACTATGGTGGACGAGTTTCTTTAAAAAGTTGTGTTAACAAATCTCAAGAGGTGGGGAGAGATGTTTCAAAAGTAGGTTCATGGAGTAAGACCATGGTTTGGAAGTGGTGGAATCAGAATGCCAGTGAGAAACCTGTAAGAAGCATGTTTAAATACATCAGGTAAAGACCCAATGGACCTTGCAAGTGATGGATATACATCATTTGAAGGAATTTTTTTATGTAATGGATAAGTGAAAATGTTTGATGGTGTTATTGTGGTTATTGGGCATGGTGAATTTGAAATCATTTTGGGCATGTTTTGTAAGTTTATCTTGAGACTGATGTGTCCTTTGAGGAGTATCTGATACATGTGTTGGATCACATTGATAAGGTGTTTCAGGGAAGGATTGTGCTATTAGTATGTGACTTGTGGCAATATAGACGTGTGTAGGAAGAATCTTGGGAGAGAGATATGGATATGAGGTCTTGATGGCCCAATCCTTTTAACTCATAATCATAGTGATGCTTGAGAGTGAAGCTTGAGGATAATCTGTTATAAGATGGGATTGTAAGATCCTGATATTTTCAGGAGTTGTGTTATGATATTTTACCAGTAATTTTTTTCCTCATTTTGAATACCTTTTGATTGGGTTTTATCTTTGGGTGTGTTTGGGTGAAGTTTGAGAAAAAATGAAAGAAATAGGGTTGCGCAAGGTTGGCTCACAGTTAGAGAAAATTGTGTATGCTATCTCAGAAAACCATGCATCCCTGGACATTAGGGGTTCGCCCAACCAGGGAACCGTTGGTCAAACCGTGTGACCTAAAAGGAGAACCCATGCACCCATAAAAATAATAGGCACATAGTTGGCACATAGTTAGATAAAAAAGTGTGACCTACCTAAGAAACCATGTATGATATTTTTAATGGCCCGAAAATTAGTTCTAAATACACCCAAACCCCCATAACCCACCAATTTTTACCCCCATTTGACCCTAAGAGGTATTTAATTTTTTTTGGAGATCTTATGATGAATTACAAGCCCTTTTGACCACCATTCATTTCGAATCTAATCCCATATCAAAGTTTATCTTTTCTCATGGACAGTGAATCCTATGTAGGTTCTTCTCTCGTTCTTCCCCCATTCCTTATGCTTTTTTTCAGTGATGTAATCCTCTATTTTGGATATATATATATATATATATATATATATTTGGTGAGATAAATATCTATGATTATAGATATATATATAGATATACAATATCTTGATTTTATTTAATATGGATTCAGGGTTTCTAGATTCAGATATAGATTTATGCCATTCTGACGCTCAATTTTTGGGGATTTCCATTGGGTGATTATTCTATAAATAATTGAGGTAGGTGGTATAATATTCAATTCTAATAGTCATTATTTTCATAAATTTATGAATGTTTTAGGATGGCTAATGTTATTTAGTACTTGAAATTCCTAAATTGATTTAGTTAACATGGAAAATTGATTAATTGGATTTATTATTGAAATTGATGATGAATTTGGGAGTTAATCATGAGAGTAAGGGGTTTTCCATTTAGATAATTAATTGGGATATTAATTATGATAATTAGGGGATACCAAATTAGATAATTAATTAGAGGATTAATGATGAGATTTATAGATTTGGGATTTAGATAATAGCCAATGGATTAATTGGAATTATGATGAAATTGATGATTTATTTGGGGAATTAATTATGGGAATAAGTGGATTTCCATTTAGATAATTAATTGAGGAATTAAATATGATAACTAGGTTCTATCCATTTTTATAATTAATTGATGGATTCATTATGACATATAATTATATATGAGTTAAGTAATTAATATTAGATTAATTTTGAGATATCGAGACATATGAGTTGATATAATTAATGGTGGGTTAATTATGAGATGTCAATATATATGAGTTGAGATAATTTACGGTAGATTAATTATGAGATATCAATATATATGAGTTGAGATAATTAATTGATGAACTAATTATGACATATCAAGATATATGAGTTGAGGTAATTAATGGTAGATTAATTATGAGATATCAAGATATATGAGTTGATATAATTAATGGTAGATTAATTATGAGATATAAATATATATGCGTTGAGATAATTAACTGATGAATTAATTATGACATATCAAGATATAGGATTTGAGATAATTAATTATAAAATTATTTTTGAGATAATCAATTGTAGAATTAATTATGAGATATTGAGATATATGAATTGAGATAATTAATTTTAGAATTAATTATGAGATATTTAAATAGTTGATTTGAATAATTAATTGTTGAATTAATCATGGGATAATGAGTTGTTGATATTGACTAATTAATTTATGAATTAATTAATGGAATTGACATGATTAATTAATCAGGGAATCAATTAAAGATAATAATGAGATAAACTAATTTTTGAATTAGTAATGAGTTCGAGATGATTAATTAATTGTGGAATTAATTAATGAGATTCATGGGATTAATTAATTAATTAATTAATGTATGTATGTAATGTAATTATTTAATTTTTTATTTAAATAATAGGATTTATGATATTAATTAATTAATGAATTAATTAAGGGAAGTAATGAGATGATTTAATGGCTGAATTAAATAATTAGATTGATGAGAGATTAATTAATTATGGAATAAATTAAAGAGATTGACGTGAAAAATTAATTGGTGAATTAATTGAAGAGACTGATGTAATTAATTAATTTTTTCATTAATTAATATAATTGATATGTTTAATTAATTGTTGAATTAATTAATATTATTGGTGTGATAAATTAATTATTGATTTTACTAAAATTATTTAAGTGATTAATTAATTGTTGAGTTAATTAGCATATTTGATGTGATTAATTAATTATCAAATTAATTATTAATAATGATGAAATTAGTTAATTGATGAATTAAGTGGAGTTATTGATGTGATTAGTTAATTGTTGAATTCACTAGAGTAATTAATGTGACTAGTTAATTGTTTAATTATCTAGAGTAATTTTTGGGTTTAGTTAATTGTTTAATTGACTAATATGATTGAAGTGATTAATTAATTGGAGAATTTATTAATATATTTGATGTGATTAATTAATTGTCTAATTAATTTATATTATTTATTATACTATTTAATTATTGAATTAACTAGAGTTATTGATGTGATTAGTTAAGTGATGAATTCACTAGAGTTATTGATGTGATTAGTTAATTATTAAATCAACTAGAGTAATTTATGTGATTAGTTAATCGTATAATTACCTTGAGTAGTTGGAGTGATTAGTTAATTGTTTAATTAACTAGATAAATTGATGTGATTAATTGATTATTGAATTAATTAATTTTATCGATGTGATTAGTTAATTGTTGAGTTAACTAATAGAATTGTTATGTTTAACTAATTTTTGAATTACTAATTTCATTGGTGTGGATAATTAATTGTTGAATTAATCATGTGTTGAGGAATAATGACATGGTTATTCAATTGTGAAGTTTAAAATGGTAACATAGCCATTCTAATGTGTGAAGTTATGAATGGTAGCAATATCATTTAATTATGTACTCTTAAATGGTGACTGGTAACATGGGAATTCGGCCACATATTATAAATAGTAACATACTCATTCAATTATGTGATATTAAATGGTGAATGGTATAATGGGAATTTTTTAATGTATTAGGAATGGTAACTTGGACATTCAAATGTGATATCCCTTTGGGATATAATGGATTCCGGCACTAGCTGAAGAATAAATTGAGGTTAGAGTATCAACAGTAACCTAGGGGTTTATGTGGTTTAATAGAAAATATTAAATAATATGATAAAATATTTATTTATGAATTATATTTATTTATTTATAAAACTTTGTACACAATTGTGGACTAGAATTGTTTTAGTCACCACTGGTGGTGGCGTATAGATTCGTACTGACACCCTACTTTGGTTGCTTGATAAATAGCCGAATAGATTACATGATTACATGAAAAGTTAAGGGAAAGGGCCTTGCATGAGATGGATGTTTTAGGTGGAGCATGGACGAGGGAACTAGATGTGGTTTAGGAACCGCATGGGAGTTTCCAGTGTCTTTACTTTTGAGTTTCATTTGACACTTGGCACGTACATTTGAATGACATATTTATTGATCAGTTTTGATATTGTACTTCATGATTTGGTTATAATGAGATATTGGTATTGTTAATGATCACATGTTTCCACTACTGTTTATTTTTTTCCTCTGATTTATTACTCCGATAAAAGAAAAAAAGTGGGTATAGTCTCCCCATGATCGATGATAGACCCCTACTGCTAGTTGGAAGCCTCTGGCGTATAGGGAGGTTCACTCGAGGTCGTGTGACCAACCGGTTCTAGGAATCGATGTGTGAAACCCAGGAGGGGATGTTATAAATGAATAAATTCTGTTTGGAAGATTCTAAACTAATGTCTACCCCAAATACTATTAGAGAAAAGGAGAGTAAGGTGTTTTGAGGGGAAAGTGTAAATAAAAACAGGTTCAAAAATATGATTTAATATTGGTTATATGAAACAAAATCCAAGCCTAATGTAATCAATTTTTTGGACTTGACTGTATGATTTAAAATTTATCCAAATGGATTTTTCATAAATGAAAATTATAAAATACATAGATACATTAAATGGACCATGAAACATGGTTTACAATATAAAATATATGAAAACAGAATCTATATCAATATACTAATACTAATTTTTCTAGAATCATTAATAATAAGACATCAACATCATGTTATATTTTCTATTTTAGATATATTGTTTTGAGTTTTCACCTAAATAAACAACTTATTAGTGTTGAATATAAGTATGTATCTACCTCATAAGAATGAAAAAACATGATATGGATGTGTCATTAGTTGGAAGATCTAAAAGCGATGGTATAAAGATAACAAAGAATAGGATATGACAATCAAATTTCCACTAATCTATTAAAGAACTCAGTGAAACACACTAGATCTAAGTATATAGATATTATATATGATTTCATTTAAAAATAGGTTTTAAATTGATATATGAGATTCGAATATATTACCACGCTTGATCAAATAATAGAAATTTTTATAAAGGTAATTTCAATGGAAAAATTTTAATAGTTAATGCTAATAATACATATTTAGCCTTCCCCTCTTAACTGGGGATTTTTTATATTGAACCACAAACCTTTGGATTCCATTATCAAATATAGAGAAGATAAAATAACTCATGTGGAATTTATATGAGTAATCCAAAGTTGATTTTTTTTCAATGAAATATTTATGAGTTCCTTAAGTAGGGTAATATCACATTCATTGGATAGAATTTATTTTTCTCTAAGGGCTGAAAATATTTTAAAATAATTTAGTTATCTACCCATGTGTTTTATAACATTTATCTCTAAGAAATTTTTGTTTAATGTTGTGAGTTATTTGATGTTGAAAAAAATTAAAAGGGGGGATTGAAAAACAAAATAAACTTTTTAAAAGATGTTTTATTTATTTTTAATAGATTGTGAGATGAATTTGAATGTGGTTGAGATTATTTTTTGAGTTTTATTATTGTTTTTTATGTTTTTTAAATATTATTTGAGAAGTATAGAGATTGGTTATCATTTTTTATGTTAATTTATAAGGGTAACTACTTTTTTCACCAGATATATATGTTTTTTTGAAATATGGAATTGATAAAGTATTAAGACACATAATAATAACCTACTCATATATAATAATAGCTATATATTTCAAAAGGATACGTAATATTTCACAAGAAATAAGAAATAATAACTCATAACACACATACGAATAATTTTATGATATATAAGGTTAACCCCAATATTTAACAACATATATAAGATTTAACTTCAAGATTTCATAGGATAACCTGAGGTTTCATAGGATATAGAAGATAATTTTTTCATTTTATAAAATATTAAATATATATTCTCAAGAAATGTAATAATAAATCTAATAATTCTATTCCAATCTTCAAAATTTAAATATAAAAATTCTAGGTGATGATCCACGATAAAATCTATTAATATTTATATAATTTAAAATAAGATTCCCCCATAATTTTGAAATTTTCATCAATTGTTTGGATGTAAATATGGATATGTGGAAGTAAAAACTATAACATCTATGAATGATTGAATAAAGGAAGAACTTATGTTTTATAGAGAAATAAATTAGTTTATAATTTATATTTTTAATGAGAATTTTGGTGATTCAAAAAGGAAGGTATGTAGTCTATTTAAAAATTTAAGAGATGGGTATTTAATGGATATTCTCTAACCAGTTTCAAAAATTGAAGAACATTTTGATGATTTATTTAGAGATTACAACTTTTAATATTTAAAATTCCCAAAAGAACATGTTCAGATTAATATAGGTGTAAATGAGTTTATGAAAATTTTAATTAGTAAATATATAGAGGTATACAGATGATCTATTTCATTCTTCCGAATCATTTTGATGCCAATGTTATTAAATATGGGGGTCCTTAAAAAATTTTATGTATTATAATGAATGGATCTATGATATTTAAATTGATATTGAATCATTCTAGTGTTTATTAAGGATATTTATATTTTGGGTTCAAACTCTACTATAAATTTGTGGGATCTAACATAAATAATGACCAGTAAACATTTATATGGGGAATCAATATTTGATAAGTATTATACCCTCCTTATTGAATTAATTTTATCATATTAGTGATAAATATATGCCTTATACTTAACCCAACCACATTAGGGATGTATTAACCTATATTAGGGGGGGTAAAACTTATAAAAATTCTAGGTTCCTTGTGTTATCATTTTATTTCTATATATAGGTGATTGATAGTTTTATTTATTATGGTTATATCATCTTTATTTATTCATAAAGGTTTATTTTAAAGTTAATTTTGAAAAATTCAATAATACTAATCCAATCCCCCTTCCATGTATTATTGATCTAGTTAGCTAGGCACTTTATATCCTTAACTCTTCCCTGTATAAATAAACCCCATTGTACCCTTAAACCATTATTAATGTAAAAAAATACATTATAAACTTAATTGTTTTTAGGAAACCATAGATTGAAAAATAACCTTAGGCCTTTATGAATAAAACAAAACTCATGTAGAACCTTTAGTATTCCTAGATGGAATAAAACTTTAGTATACCATTAGGCATTCCTAGATGGAATAGACATCCATCATATCATTAATCGTTCTTGAGAAACCTTAAACCAAAAAAATCCATAATCCATCGTGAATAGAACAAAACTCAAACATAACCATAATTATTCTAAGTATAACTTAAACCATTATATACCATTTTGCCTTTATAAATTGTATAAAGCTCCAATATAACTGTATTCCTTCCTAGGGGACCTTAAACCCTAGTATAGATTTAATTCAGTATGGTTGAAAAGAATTAAAATATACCAATAAGTCATCCTGGGAGACCATAAACCCCAACACAAACACAAATCCTTTATGAGTGACATCAAAATCTAGCATAGCCTTATGTTTTCCAAGAATCCTCAAAAACCCATTTTACCCTTATTCCTTCCAACATAAAATGAAAATCCACCATAATGTTTTTTTTCTAGGAAAATTTAAACCCCAATGTATCTTTATACCTTGTTATATTGCACAAACACTAGACTTAACTTAATCCTTTATATATGGAAAAAAGCTATAGTGTACCCATAATATTTCATAGAATAGATAAAATTATAACATAACTATATGTCTTATGGTATACCATTAACACTACCATACCGTTAATCCTTATATGGTATAAAAGCTCATAAAATAACCTTAATTATTCATTGGATACCTTATACCACCACATAACATTAAGAATTATTGGATAATATGAAAATATAGTATTCTATTAATCCTTAATTTATAGAATAAAACTCTAGTATAACCATATGTATTCAAATGAAACATCAATCCCCAACTTACCCTAAAGACATCCTAGATGGAATGAAGATCACATGTATTCTTAAGCCTTCATGGATGGTATGATTCTATTGTTTACATAAAGTATTTCTAGGATACCTTAAAAAAGAATGTAATATTATAGTTCATAGTATCAAACATGAAAAAATGTATTCTAATAATTATTATATTCATTGGTAATTAAAAATAAACCAATTTCTTATTGATGATCCTATAAATCAAATAGCCCATGTACACGGTGATCACTCACTCCCAAACCACCACTATATCTCATTTGGATTTAAAATATTGTTTTTTTACTTTCAATCATTCATCGAGTTAATTAAATTAAAAGTTCATTCATATACATCTTTAAAATATTTTTTAAATGTTCATGTCTTCATATAAGTAACATACTATTCCATACACATAAAATTAAAGATGATTTAAATTCATGATTTGTCACTTAAAATATATAAATTTAGGTAATTAAATTTTAATAAGTGTTTCAACTGAAAATTTAATAAGTGATATAAAATTAACTAGTGTTGTTACCAGTAAGGATTTTATTAACATGACATAAATCTACAAGGGAGTCACACTTGAAAAATTTCTCCATTATAGGATGATCTGATCACTTATCTTCTCAATTTAAATTTATATGCCTTAGTACTCCCATGATCCCTTTTTCTTTCCACAGGGAAAGGAAAAAGGATGAAAATATGTGGGGGAGTAAACAAAGATAATTTAATGGATAACCTGATGTAAAATTATATACTTATAAATTAAATTTAATGATAATTTATGTCCACATGTTATACTACACTAATGGGATGTAATTTATTATTTTAATAAAAAATATCTTCATATTTTAGTTGTTTTTTATATAACTATCGATAGTAATGGACACAACTCAATGGATTTTGTTTATCCAATTCCATTTTTTTATGTTCTATATCATTATACATATTTTATCATTATCATGATTACTACCTTTCATCCTAGGTTCCATTACCAATTATTCTAAACATTAAATTTCCATTTTCATGTGGTCAATGCCTTGATGCAATATAAACATTGATGGGTGTGATCTAGAATCATTCGGTGGAATACGATAAAATTGAGGGGTGATGTTGTGATAACTTTCACCATAAAATATCAGTTTCATTGCATAGATGAACCCCATCATCACCTCTAATAGATTTTATCATCTCCATCTTGAGTGTGACAAAGCACGTCTTCTATATTTTCCATTGGATGATAAAGATGTCATTTTTACCCAAATATATTTTAGGGATCCACCCTGGATGGATCCCACTCATTATGGTCAATACCAACACCATGATATCCCTCTCACTGGAGATAATACTAAGTACACTGTTACTATAAGAGGATGACCCTAGGAAACATGATGGATGTATGGTCAAGGGTAGTCCAACCCCCATCATCCCAGAATATGTTTCTCCCCACATAGATTCTATTACCATAAAGGTATATCTCTAAACTCATATGGTAACCCTGAGATTGTTCAAAATTAATTTTTTCTAAATTCCCCAACCATGTACAAGGAATGTTTCACTAGATCCACCATCCAAGTATATATTTTGAAAGGAAAGCATCCACCATGGAGGCCCTCACCATCGATATACTCATATACATAATGAAGGTTATGAATATGAAAATTTTGAAGAGATATAAGGGGATTTAATATTCAATATGAATCATTTTGTAATAGGTGAAACAATGACCTGTAACTTCTTATCCAATAATCTAACCATATAAAGTTAGAGGGAAAGTAATTAACACCACTTGATCCCCATCCTCTAAGTATAACCAATTATTTTCTTCCCAAATAATTCCATATAAAGATTTATATTCAATTTTTGAGTTCCAACATAAGTATATTGTCATAATGGATATGAATAAGACATCTGAACCATGCTCCTTTAAGACTGAACTATCCAAAACTGACCTGGTTTCACAGAGAACCCATCAGTTAGTAGATACTCTATTCATGGTAAAATTTTCACTTACTAAAATTTCCTTTTGAGTATGATACCAATTTATTTAGATACTCTAATGGTGGATGAAAATTCATCAACAAAATCATTAAATATCCCAAAATAGTTATCATTACCCATTCGTCTAATAAATTATTTGAGTTTATATTGAAATGAGTGTTTTTAGGAAACTAATTATCATCCTAACAATTTGGTTAATGATTATCAACCATGGTTAGAATGATTATATGATCTAACTACCCATTAATAGTTCAATTAAAATGGAATTAGGAGAAAAAATTGTAAGAGATAAGATTTCAGTCATGTACAAGCCCCTCATTACCCATCATTTTGTTGCACCTAATTCTGTTAAGATAGATCATGTTCCATACCTATACCAAAACATGTATGTGAAATATTATCACCTCATTGAATGGAATATGATATAAATTTTATATACCAATAATTATAAAATTTTCAATAAAAAATACTAGCAGGTTGACCATGAGGGACATCCTATAGTTGGGAATCCCAACTCCTAAACATTTTAAGAGCATCTATAAAATTTATAAACATGTATCCCTATACATATTAATCCAATTATAAATTAAGACCCCCCTATGTATGAAATATAAGGTATGGGATATGTAATATTACATTTCACTCCTCATTTGAATCGACAAGAGTTCCCCAAGAGTTTAGACAAAATTAATTAATCTGAGCGACATTCATAGGATGTCATTAATATCATTACCTTCGGTTCAATCTCATTACAAAGGGAAAATACTTTTGATCAGTTTACCAATAATAAAAATCTTTATTCCAAGGAATAAAATCAGAAAAAATGATTATATAAGGAAATTTTTAACTCATTTATGAAAATATCTATATAGAGAGTTTGACATATAGTTAGAAATGAGTGATTCCTACTACGGACTTGAGTCCCCTGTAAATATTTCCTCCTAGATAACACAAACTGAACCAGAGGTACCCCCAAAAAATCCCTCCATACAATATATTTTATAATTAAATCCCAATAATAAAAAATTGTTTCCAGGTTTGGGACATCATTTCAAGGATAAACCCAACCTATAGTTCTAGGAACATTTTTATCCCAACCACCATCTCCAATAATACCATCCAAGTTAAAGGTGGGTTTAGTTAAATTTGAACACTCTATAAGGAGTTTAGTGCTCACAAGACTAGGGATATCCTTATATGTATCCAATTAACCAGTCTCTATTCTCATACTATATAGGGATCCATACCTTTTATGGATACTGTTACAATATTTTAAACATAAAAATCCCTTAATTACATCATAAATCTCATGAGGTATAGTGTATATTAGAAGACTGGGTATATAAAACATCAAAAGAAACTAAAAAATAACTTCTCTAGTTTTTTATTCTCCTTAGTTAGCTCAAGAATCATTTTGAGATCCTAAAACTACATAGGATAACATAGGGGTTACATAGAAGAAAAGGCTTATATAGAAAATCGAAGACAAAAATAAGCATGATAAGGAAACATAATATGTGAATCAAAGGTATAACATGGTATCATAAAATATAAGGATTATGAGTAATAACATTGAAAAATAACCTAAAGAAAAAGGTATCATAAGATTATAGAAACAATGAAAATGTGGTTGAAAATATAACATGACATAAGAATGAGTTGATGTTAACTACCTAGACAATATCACATGGTGGACAATGTACCATAATGGATTAGTTTGACTACTTAATTCAATACATGACGTCCAATGAGATAAATACTTTACCCATTTAATTGAAGTGATATCTGGCTGAACCTATCAAAACATTTATTTGTTTATGTGTTCTATAAAAATGAAATAAATCATAAGGAATAAAAGTAAGAATTAACCATCAAAATAAATGGGTTTCATAGTTTTACTTCATGTGGTAATCAAAATAGATCACACAAATAATGAATTTGATAAATTAACTTAAGGCTTGTATTACCCCATAAAAATAAGGTAGAATAATCCAGGTATATATGTAAGAGACATATATAAAAAATTAAATAAAATACATAATATAAAATGTTTCTTTGTTTATTAAAATATATTTAAAATATCACATGCAATGTTTAATGAATAAAATACACTTTTTACTTCTAAATTTCTTCTTCAAAATATAAATATTTACAAATTATTATATAAAACAATTTCATTGAAAATGGCCATGATAAAATGTAAGTGAATGTTCACGTAATTTAGTGGTTATGATGGTTTTAAGTACCATTCATGTAGTATAAGTTAAAATGAAACATTCCTTTCAAAATTTTCTAAAAAAAAGTCAAAAAGAAACTTGTTCAGAAAAAGATATAAAGATTCCTTAAAAACCATTTTACAAAAAAAGTAAAATATGGGTAAAATGACTTTAATAAATAATGGGATAATAGTAAAAACATACATTAAATTTTTTTAGGGAAATATAGATATAGAAGAGAATGATTCTTAATCTAAAAGAAGATAAAAGATCGGTATTACTTACAAACAAATTTATTTATGTTTCTTTATTAAACAAGGGAAGAAATAGAAACAAAAAATGTAAACCACATTAATGAATTGAGAAGAATAAATGAGATGTTATTCAAGAGAATATTTTTATATTATTTCCCCCAATGGATCATTGAATATAAATAATGTTGAAAAGGAATAGGTTATAACATAAAGCCTTTTTATATTTGGTACCATTAAAATAAAATCCCATGGATAAAGTAAAATTAATTTTAATTTGAAATACCATGAATTATGAAGGAATAGTGATATACTAAAAAAGGGGCAGCATATACAACATATAAAAAAATTAGGTGCATAAGATTAAATTATGATTCAATAAAAGGAAATTGAGATAAAAACCATTAAAAATATCTTATCAATGTAGTGATAATTTAGTAAATAAAATAATTGTTTGTAAAAAATGTAAATCCACAGATTTGTTTTGAAAAAAACATCAAATAATCAGATTTATTTTCACACATTATCATGGAATAACATAGTCAATGAAGTAGAAGTACATCATAATGAATGGAAATTGGGGTAAGAAATTCCATACCTCATGTTCCACTCCTCATGTACACACTTTATCTTCATAAATAATAAAATTATGTACAATATTTACATTATTAAGACCCATATTACAATTTTAAAATTAATTTTATTTTATTTATTACCATGTTAAATTTATTTACTTAATCGATTAAGTTCATGTTGGACATTTTGATGATATTCGGTTCATATGTAATTTTTTTGGTAGGTAGAATATGGTAAAATAATCCATTGTTCCATTAGATATAGAATAATTATCATTTTTATAAACTAATAATATGTTTAAAACCAACCATGAATGATTCTAATGAAAAATTAACTATGTTACAATCATGGGGATGACAAACCGTACATACACATGGGTAATATTTATATTTTTCCACGATCAGGATAAAAAGAATGAAACTATTATCTAATATTTATAGGATGATAAATATATCATAAATACCATATTATTTATATCAATACACTTTTATATTTAATCCATATAATGTGGTGATTAAAAATGAATCACATCACTTCGTAGTGGTGGTAGTCCACATGTACACAAGAACAATGGTATCTGTTTTCAGTGAATGAAAATGTAAAAAAGTAAATGATATATTATCTTTTAATAATCATAAATATTTCAAGAATATAATATATATATATATACACACATAAATCCATCATTATAACTATCCATAAGAGGAGGTGGTGGAAAAAGGAATAGATCGGTTTGTGAGGCGGTAGTCCACTGTACACATGAACGATGGTTTTGTTTCCCATTTGATGGAAGAAGAGGTGGATATAGGTTATTAAATTATCATAAAAACATAAAATTTTATGGTATGTACTAATATTAATATATCATCTTGTTTTAGTAAAATTTTAAATATATTGAAGAGGAAATAACATAAAATTCTTGGTGAAGAATAATACCTCTTCTTCAGAAAAACTCTATTAGTTTGCACCAAAATCCTTAAAAAAGGATAATTTTAATCTATAAAAGGCCTATAAGATATGGTAAGAGAATTATTTAATTTATTTTTGTAGGTATTGGTTAAACCAAGAGGATCTTGTTGTGAAGAGAGGAGAGGAAAGGCGTTTCCCTTTTATTAGTGAGAAAGAGTGTCATTTTTGTAAATACCCAAAACTAATTAATAATGGATAGTCACTATCAATCCCCATGCCTCTAAAATTGATAAATAATGTATTTTATTCAATATAATGTCAATCCAAACATCAAGTAAAAAACATGTTTCAATCATTTTATTCACTTATCTTCTAAGGTCACTAACAGTTACCATTTTTATTTTCACCTTGGAAACTAGTTTTTAAAATAGGTAATTAATCCTTTAATCCTAAAACAAAAATGATATTTATTAGATAATTTAGAACCACTTATTCTATATATAAAAAAATTATCAAATAAAAAGACTATGTTTGTGGGAAATTAATTTTAACACAAGAACATGTAATGCACAAAACCTCATTTTCACCCTTAACCACAATAATAAAGTTTTTAATTTCTAGAATTCATTAATGTAACTATAAGAGGAAAATTATCCCATAAGTTGAAAATATATTAAATTTATAAAACAATACAAAAAATTTGGTAGAATATATGATTTTAAAGATTTTGTAAACATTTAATAAGACATTATGTGTTATAAAATACAATTAATATCAATGCTAACTATATTCATTTAATTTGACTTTAAAACTATCTAGATAAAGATAGAATTTTAAAATATATCTTTAAAACAATTAAAAAGTGTTATAATTATCTAAATAAGTTTTGTAACACTATAATTTATTCAAATCATATTACTTTGAATATTTTTAAAATCAATTATTTTATTTTCCTTTTATTAAAATGATTACTACCTCAGTGTTGTGTAAGAATTTAAGGTAAATATATCATCATCAGAAATTATAAATAAATTTCTATGATAGAAAAATAACTCATCCTTAAATTTATTATTTATAACCAAACATAAATCCTTTTTATCCACATGTGAACACCTAATATATTTTTCAAATTAGGAGAGTGACATATTGTCATTTTCTTTAAAAAATTATTATATAGGGCATAATCGTGGACATATGGCTCCAAAAATGGAAGTTTATAAAAATAATATTATATTGGGTAAAAATATTTCTATCCAATAGAAATTAATCAAGATTTTAGGTCATTATAACCCTTATCTATTATTTTAAATCATGATAAACTTGTTTTACCATAAACCATGGTAATATATTTTTATTGTTTTTACTATTCATTATGATGAAACCTTAAGATAATATTATTAGATAATATTAATTATTACAATTAAAATTATTTAATAAATTTTATAAAATTAAATTTATAAAATTTTAGAAATTAAAATTAAAATCAAACCTATAAGTGGGATGAAAAACAGTTTTATGAAAAATGATTTTTTTTCAAAGAAAATATTATTTTATATTAACTCTATGACATGAAATATATTATATGATTTTAAATTAATATAGATTGATATATAGTATATAAATTTAATTTAAATAATTCTCCATTATGGGTTATTTTAATTAATTTAAATTTATAAAATTTGGGCACTTAAAAAAGATTGTGGAAAACCTATTTTTAAGCATAAACATAAACATATACCAAAAACATGAAAATTTATGATTCAAAAGAAATTAATAATATTATTATAAATAAAATAGTTAATATTTTACTTTTATACCAAATCCATAATAAATTTTACTAATATATTACATTATTTGATGAATTTATATGACAGTATTTTAAAAATTAATAATTTTCACTATTCACTGAAAAATCAAACATTTTAGAAAAATCCCAAAATTTTATACTAAGTTAATTTTTATATGATGGTTTTAAATATTAAGTTAAATTTTTAAAATATATTTTTTAAAATTTATAGAAATTAATTATAATGTTTTCACACAAAAAATGTTAAAAATATTTTTTGAAGAAAACATATTTTTTGGAAAAATAAAGTCTTTATTAGAAATTGATTTCTTATTAATAAGAATTTAAAAATAAATTTATATTAATTAGTATAATTATATATATTTCATAAGGTTTTAATTCTGTTTCATACAGTCTAACTTAATGGATATGTTATAACTATCATGAGTAAATATTAATATTTCATTGTTTGTTTAGGCTTTGTGTTGCATGTTGTATACACTATCGAATATTGTTTTATTTATAAAATGATTGGGTTTTAAATTCTCACCATATTAATAATTATTTTCCTTTAAATTTTTACTTTAAATCAGTAATCAATGGGTTGACATTTGAAAATAATTTTATAAAAATACCACATTCTTAAAACAGTTAATAAAAAATCCACTTGCTAAGAGATAAAGGGAAGTGTGATGGTAATCTAGAATGACACGTTACTAAGTTTATACCTATTATTTTCTTTGTTAAGTTAAAATATATGCATGGAAGAAAATTTTAATTCCAAAATAATTATTGAGAGTGATAGACATATTAATCATAAAAAATTCAATGATCATGAGAAAGTTAACAACCAAAAACCATAAACTAAAGAGTTTTGAACTAAAACCAAAAAGTTAGGAAAAAGAAATTTTTATTAAGAAGAAAAGAAAGAAAAAGGGAGGATGTATGGGTTCATATAGGCATACTTTTCCTCATGCCAAGCTGAAGAATTTAGATAAAAAATCATAATCAAAGTAGGAAGCATCATAATCACCATCCCAATCATATTCACAATCAAAAGGACCATGGGACCTGGAATCCATAGTTGGATTCAGATATGAGTAGACTTTCTTCCATCTTTCTTTATTAATAGGGACAGGTTAGAACCCTTCATTATCCACAAAATAGATTTTCCTTTGGATAAGGTTTGACTATAGGTTAGTTTTTGGGGAGTCATCCTCTACATCATCCCACCTTCCATGGATGCCCTGTGTTTCCCTTAATTTGGTAATTTCATCCTGAATATTTGAAAGATTTGTAATGTCACTTATATTTTGTTTCCCCTAGAATGCAGGACCAAAGCCATGTTTCTCCACTCCTGAGTTCATAATGCCCTCAATTCTAAGCTCAGGAACTAACCCCAAGGCCAAGCCCAGATCTAATCTAGTACATAAGGAAATATACATACTTGATAATTATAATTCCGTCCTTTTATCAATTTATTCCATAGTCTCATTTTATTTTCCAAACAATGATTTTTTAAGATGACATTATTTTCTACTTAAAGAACAAAAATAAACTTCTAACGAATCATATAATCCACAATAGGATAAAAATTTATTCCTCTTATCTTTATACATTAACCAAAAACAAAATGTTTAGCACAAGAAAATATAACTCCCAAAATTAATAAACCATCATACAATGAAATAAAACATTCATCTCTTAGGTTTCCATAATGAAAAAAGTTCCACTTAGATAATTTGATAAATAAAAAACCTCTAAATTCAAAAAATATATATTCCGGACTATGATTGAAACCTAAATATTTGAATAATTTTATCACATATTCTTCCAGGATAATTTTAACATTTATATCTAAATTACATAAATAATTTTTAAAGTCTCATACAAAAAATTTATATAGCCTGATCATATAATCTCAAGATACGCTAATCATTTCCATAAATAACCTAAATCATCATAAACACCATTAAAATAATATACACTTCTAAAACACAATTCAACCATTATTCCTCAAATAAACTCTTATACTATTCAATTTACATTAATCATATAATGTTCCCAAAATATTGAACTTCTTCTAAAATAACATTAATCACATAATCATCAAATCATATTTCAATAACATTGTTATCAATAAAACATATATTCCAAAATTATAATAACTCATAATTACCTAAAAAGTAATGATATTATAAACCCTAAAGTATGTAATACCTTTAAACTTATGTGAACAAAATGTAAATTTATTCTAACCCCTTTTTACAAAAACTCAAACTAAACCCAGGGGTTATATTTCAATAATTTTTCAAAAAAAACCTTAAAATTTTAGACTTCCATAACTTAAATCCATAAAGGACTATTTTTGACTTTAAAATTATGATCAACCATAGACTTATCATCCAAAGTCACTGTAGGTTTATCCCATATCACTATGAAATAGCATAGGTCCCCATATTATTTATGTAACATCCCAAGTAAGTAATGAATAATAGATATTTTTATTTATGTCTATTAATGAATTAGATAGTGTTTTAGAGGCTTAAAATGAAAATAAATCTAATCTTAAGCATGGAATACACTAATATTTTTTAAAGGATTGTTTTACTGCCTTTTGATGGCAAACCATTTTTAAATATATCTTTTGAAAATTTTATAAGCTATGTTTTTTAAAATAAACTTATTCTTTATTATTGGGACATCAAAATTTACTTTGTGTGAATTTTTGGTATTTTTCTGACAATGTTCATTTTTTTATGAATAGTGAAAAATACTGTATTTTACATCAAAACTGCTTTTTAATCTACTTTATTTATATGATTAGATTATATTTTGAATTGGTTTTAAAGTTAAATTAGAATATATTTTTACCATTTAATCCAATGGAGGTCATTAGGATTAATTTCACTTTGGAATTGGGCATAAACTAATGCCAAACTTTTCATAGATATTGTTTCAAAAAAAACCCGCTATTTGTTTTGACAACGTGAATTATTTTTAAATCAATTATTGCAATTTATGTGTTTAGAATTTGGTCAAATGGATTAAATATTTGGAATCATAAGGTCCAAATTATGTAATCAAGAATCTTTTGTTTTTGGACATTATGAATAGTAACGACGGTAATTATCTTTAATTATCTTGATTAATGAGTAATCAGGTAGTTAAGGATAATAAAATGATATCATAATAATACAAAAAGACCACAACATGTGTACTAAGAATACTGGTTGTCTCATGGCCGACCATGGGATTCCTTGTTCCAAACTTGGGGGCCCCATGGAATCACTTTTGTGAGAAAGTGACTTTTTATCTTTTTATTTTTAAAGAATGTTAAATGTGACAAAGAATGTATCACCTAAGTAAAATATTTTTAATTTTGTCTACATAAATGATCTTTTGGACTATAAATATTCATTATAAATATAAAAATATTTCCTACATCATGATATTTTTTTATAATTTTTAGACATTAAATTTATTAAATTATTTATGACATCATGATGATGCAGCGATTATCTCATTAATAAAGGATTTAAATAAAATGAAATGATAATGTGAAATCTATGACCTAAACATGTCCAAAACCTATTGGATGGGTGGATTTCAAACCCTTATCACCTTACCCTCTAATTATATCAATGTGGGACCTTTTGAATCCGAAAATCATTTTCAAATAAAGTAACATTTCTTTACTTTCCAAGAGTTCCCCTCCTCTCCTCTTATAAAAGGCCCCCACCTCTACCTCCTTACCCACACTCCCAAAGCCTTTGGCTCGGCCAGCCCCTGCCCATTTTGTCTCTCCAAATCCTCTATTACTCCTTGAAGCCTCACTTTGGGCATAAGTCTTTCCAAGGAAACCTTTGAGCTCAAACCAAAGGAGTTACCCGATTTTAAGGTAATGTCTTCACTTGAGTCCTTTTGTTTTATTTTGCTTCTCCAACCACCTAAATTCTTTTTATTAATTTCTTTTGTAACAACTACAGTATCTTCAATATACTAGGATGTAGTTATAATAAGGATTATAGCTACACTTACACACACCTACATCTAATGGTTAAAGGACATACTGTTTCTGTGGATGGTGAATTTATGCCTCCCGAAACGATGATTGTTCAACATTCTTTTAACACCTTAAAAGGTGGCCATTAAGATGTCACTATATTTATATATGATATATAATATGTTTATTTTTTCCTTAATATTCTGTATTTTTCATTTTGGGCATACTTTTATGGTTTCCATTATGGGTAAACGCGATATCTTCATTTAAGGAAGTGCGGACTACCGCCCCCTCAAAGTGATTTGATTCGTTAAATAACATATGTGGGACTTATAAAGGATGGAAATATGATATTATATATGATATTATACTGTAATTATAATATACCTTTATATCATTATGATTCCATTCTATAAAATACGAAATAGAAATGAAAGTAGCGTTCATGCGTACGTACGGCTTACCGTCTCCATGAACAGTGCATTTCATTTCTTACCTATAAATGATTATGTAATATTATAAATGCATGTATATACTGGATATATATGATATATACATCATGATTATAATTCTGGATATAATGGATACACGAACAACTTGTAATTATAAAGGGTTTATTGTTGACTCAAGTACCAATGATCGTTAAAACGACCGTTATTAACTTAAATAATTACATAGTGTTCATGACATGGAAATAAGTGATATAATAGGAATAATGAACTTGAAAAAGGTTCTTAAGAAAGTATAAATTAACTCAAGTTTTTTATTCAGGACATTAAAGAACGATCGAGTCAAGTCGGACCCGAGGTATGGGACTTCGTCTCAATCTCCTTTCATTGAGGCATATTTCGTTTTATACACAACCTTCTTTTATACGGTGTATAAACCCCTTTGAATTTTATGTTTATCCAAAAGGAATATTTTTATACGAAGCGTTTTACTAAATGACAAAAGGGAATGTTTTTTTGTCGTACGTATGCGGCGACAACTACTTCTCCTCCGTCGTGACCGTTATTTGAGTTTCGGCTTCCTCTACATGCCATACCTTTTTTTTAAAAGAAAAATAAATACCATGTTTTAATTTTCTTTTATGTTGGTATTGAAAATGGTTTTCAAAATGTTTTTATATCAATGTGTTGTATTGATATCTTGGTATTGAAAGGTGGAAATGTTATGTTTCCTTTATGCATGTTTTATGTGATATGATTATGTTGAGGTTCTTGGGAATTATTATGAAGACGGGTGGTTCTGTGATAAACTAAGGGCGGGTGAGCCCGATATAGCTCTCCAATGAATTGGGTAATGCGAAGGAGTGAAACGTTATGGTTTCTCTGAAGAGATTTAGGGAATATACTGTGATGGGTATTCCAAACGTAACCAAGAGGGTTACTCCCTACGTAAGAATGTTATGAATGCCTCAAGTTACCTTTATGTCTTATGATTTCTATGATTTATCCATGATTTGATGAGGTATGTTAAAGTGCTTATGTTTTATGGGTAAAGTATGATTTCATTCTTATGTATATATGTACCCATGTTTCCTTTCCATATTTTTATATCCCTTACTGAGCTTTTTTATGCTCATCCCAAGTTTTTCGAAATGTTTTTCACAGGTCAAGGGAAAGGTACATGATATGATGATAGTGTCAAGGAAGTGTCAAGAAAGAATCCATGTTTTATTTTAAATATGTTTCCATTGATGGGAAAGAAGAATGCTATCTTTATGTAACCACTTTGTTTATATGTGGAATTTAATGCATGTTTTATGATCTAATTATCTAAAACTCTAAACCCGAAAAGATCCTCAATGTGTAATCTTGTAATAACTCAAGATTAAGTAAGGTTTAAGGATGGGGCCTTATAGTTGGTATCAGAGGTCGGTTTAGATAACTTTAGGAGTTAGAATTCTATTAAATGATTATCCAAAAATATATTTTTTTTATGATCAAATTGAAGTGATATAGTATTTGAAGATTACCATGTTGCATCATCTAAGACATGTTTGTTCAGAATGGTTTTCCGCAGTGGAAACAGGGAAGCAGTGCTAGGAAGGCATGCAAGAAGGAAATAACCTTCCGAATCAGCATCCTGAGATGGTCGGAATTGGAACTGAATAGTTTGTTGCAGTAATGGCGCAGTTGACTCAAGCGATAAATGGTGGTGGTATCCATGCACGAGATCAGCCAGATCAACCGCAAAGGAAGATGTCAGTGGTGGAACATTTCATGAGGCAACATCCCCCATCATTCAGAGGATCATCTGACCCTGTTCTAGCTGAAGGGTGGATTAAAGCACTGGATAAGATTTTCGATGTCATGGGGTGTTCATACAATCAAAAGGTTAGTCTTGCTATTTACCGTTTGGAGGGTGAAGCAGATCAGTGGTGGTCGATGGTTAAAAATATCAGGGACGCTGATGAGATTGATGCTCTCGACTGGGATGAATTCAAAGGTATGTTTCTTGAAAAGTATTTTCCTAAGGTTGTTATACTTAGGATGGAAAAACAATTCTTGGAATTGAGGCAAGAGGAAGACTCAGTGGCTACCTATGAAGAAAGGTTCACTCGATTGGCAAGGTATGCTCCAAATTTTATCCGAGACCTTGATAGTAAAATCAATCGTTTTTACTCAGGATTAAAGCCAAAATATGGAAGGGAATTAGCTTCTCGTGAGTTTAAAAGTTATGAAAATCTTGTTCGATGTGATGAGAAGGTGGAAATGGAGTTTTCCGATGATCAAGTGTTCTATAACAACCAGCAGAAGAAGAGACCAAGGTGGTAGGAGAAAGGGAAGAATTCTTCAAAAAAGTCTGATGGTAAGAAATATAAGTTTCCATTTTGTGATAAATGTGGCAAAAGGCATGCTGGGGAATGTCTTCTGAATTCTGGAAAGTGCTACCGATGTGGTAAGATGGGACATAAGGCTCGTTATTGCACTGAAAAAGATCAAGGTGAAGGTAAGAACAAATTTGATGTGTAGTTAGTGGAATGTTTTAAGTGAAATGAGATGGGTCACTATGCAAACGAGTGTCCGACAAAGAGCTTGAGTGATGGGAAGCAGTTAGACTACAAGAAGAAAGGGGTGGTGAAATCCTTTGCAACTACTTCAGCAGATGTCGGGCCATCAAATGAAGTTGTATCAGGAACTTTGTTTGTTTTTTCAGATTATCCCAGTGTGTTGTTTGATTCAGGGTCCACACATTCTTTCATCTCTGAAACCTTTTCTAGTAAAATGGGAATACCATCTCAAGAAATGACTCCTGAACTTTTGGTAAAAACACCTGGGGGAAATGTTGAGGCAAAAGTAATTTATAAGAATCTTCCTATCCTTATATGTGGAGAGAACCTACTTGCAAACCTTATTGTTCTACCTCTAGTAGAGTTTGATGTTATCCTGGGTATGGATTGGCTCTCTATTTACCATGCTAAGATTGATTGTAGAGCTAAAGAAGTTTCTCTTCAGAAAGACTTTCAGTTTGGGTACAATAATGAACCCTTACTGTTGATAACTTATCAAGAGGCCAATAAACTTGTAAAAGATGGAAATGAATGTTACCTTGCACACATTGTGGAAAACAAGGAAACTGTTCAGATTAATGATGTGCCAGTGGTAAATGAGTATCCTGATGTTTTTTCTGATGAGTTTCCTGGAATAATACCAGATCGGGAAGTTGAGTTTACTGTTGACTTAGTTCCTGATGCTTAGCCAATTTCAAAACCCCCTTATCAAATGGCTCAAATTGAACTTTTAGAGTTGAAGGAGCAATTGCAAGATTTATTAGAGAAAGGTTTCATTCAACCTAGAACATCACCATGGGGTGCACCTGTTTTATTTGTTAAAAAGAAAGATGGTTCAATGAGACTTTTCATTGATTATAGAGCCTTGAATAACATCACTATTAAGAAAAAATATCCTTTGCCTCATATTGATGATTTGTTTGATCAGCTCCAGGGAGCTCAGTATTTTTCAAAGAATGACTTGAGATCGGGGTACCATCAGCTGAAGGTAAAGGAAACAGATGTTCCGAAGACCGCATTCCGTACAAGATATGGACATTATGAATTTGTAGTAATGCATTTTTGGATAACCAATGCACCTGCTGTATTCATGGACTTAATGAATATAATTTTTCATGAGTTCTTGGATAAGTTTGTGGTGGTTTTCATTGATGATATTTTGGTGTTTTCTAAAAGTAAAGAGGAGCATGAAAGACATTTAAGGGTTATCTTTCAAACCTTAAAAGAAAAGAAACTATATGGAAAATTCAGCAAGTGTGAGTTTTGGTTGCAACAAATTTCTTTCCTTGGTCACATTGTTTCTAAAGATGGGATAACTGTTGATCCTGCAAAAACAAAAGTTGTGGAAGACTGGCCAAGACCCACAAATGTAACTGAGATTCGTAGCTTCCTTGGTTTGGCAGGCTATTACCAAAGGTTTGTTAGAAATTTTTCATGGTTATCTAGTCCAATGACTAAGCTAACTCGGAAGAGTGTTAAGTTTATCTAGACAAAAGAATTTGATGATTTTTTTCAGGAATTGAAAAGAAGATTGGTGAATGCTCCAGTTCTGGCACTACCTTCAAGGAATGGTGAGTTTGTTATCTACAGTGATGCTTCATTGAAAGGACTTGGTTGCGTCCTAATGCAGAATGATCAGGTAATTGCTTATGCTTCACGACAGTTGAAAACTCATGAGGTAAATTACCCTACACATGATTTGGAATTAGCTGCAGTTGTTTTTGCTTTAAAAATTTGGAGGCATCATTTGTATGGAGTAAAGTGTGAAATATATACTGATCAGAAAAGTTTAAAGTATATATTCAATCAGAAAGAGTTAAACATGAGATAGAGGAGATGGCTAGAATTAATCTAGGATTATGATTGTACAATTCATTACCATCCGGGAAAAGCAAATAAAGTGGCTGATGCTTTGAGTCAAAAAAGTAATGCTTCATTATCAATGTTGCATTTGGAACATGATCCTTTGGTTAAGGATTTGATGAACTTTGGAATAGAATTTGTTGGTGTAGGAAGTTCTTCTATTTTGTTTCAGGTATCAGTGAGATCATCTCTATCAGATAGAATCAAGCAAGCAAAGAAGCAAGACAGTGAGTTACAGAAAAAGGCAAAGCTGGTTCAGAAAGGTAAGTTTCCTGAATTCAACATTGATAATGATTGCGTTTTGAGATTTGGGAAGAGATTGTGTGTACCTTGTGATTCACAGTTGAATAGAGAGTTGTTATGTGAAGCTCATAGTTCTCCGTTTTCAGTTCATCCTGGCAGTACTAAGATGTACACAGATCTGCGGGAGTATTACTGGTGGGATAGAATGAAAACAGATATTGCTGATTTTACTATGAAGTGTTTGACATGTCAACAGGTTAAAGTAGAGTAGCAGTTACCAAAAGGGATGTTTCGGCCTTTACCAGTGCCAGAGTGGAAATAGGAGAATATATCCATGGACTTTGTTGTGGGATTACCGAAGACATCTCGAGGTAATAATGCAATCTGGGTTATTGTTGATCGCTTGACTAAATCTGATCATTTCCTTGCTATATGAGATACTTTTTCCCTAGATAAAATTTCCCGTTTGTATCTTAAAGAGATAGTCAGGTTACATAGAGTTCCCCTCTCCATTGTATCTGATCGTGATCACAGGTTCACTTCTAACTTTTGGAAAGGCCTTTAGAAGTCGTTGGGTACTGAATTAAATTTTAGTACAACATTTCATCCTCAATCAGATGGGCAGTCAGAACGAACAATTCAGACCTTGTAGGATATGATACGAGCTTGTTCGATGGATTATCAGGGAAGTTGGGACCAACATATTTCTTTGGTTGAATTTTCATATAATAACAGTTTTCATTCCAGTATACAGATGGAACCATTTCAGGAATTATATGGGAAGCGGTGTCGAACTCCAGCTTTCTGGGATGAAGTGGGTAAAAGGAAGTTGATGGGACCAGAATTGGTAGAAGAGATGGTAGAAAATGTTCAGCTGATTCAGAAACACATGAGAACATCTCAGAGTAGGCAGAATATTTATGCAGACAATAGGAGGAAGGATCTATCTTTTGAGGTAGGTGATCATGTTTTTCTCAAAGTCTCACTATGGAAAAGTGTGATGAGATTTGGTAAGAAAGGAAAGCTGAGTCCAAGGTTCATTGGACCATATGAAATTCTGGAGAGAGTTGGACCAGTTGCATACCGGGTGGCTTTACCTCCGAGTTTATCTCAGGTACACAATGTTTTTCACGTTTCGATGTTGAGAAAGTATATGCCAGATCCATCTCATGTTTTGATTCCAGAGGTAGTTCAGCTGGAAGAGAACCTATCTTATGAGGAACAACCGGTCTAGATTTTTGACCACAGGGAGCAAGTGTTACGAAATAAGGTTATTAATCAGGTAAAGGTTTTGTGGAAAAACCACATTATGGAAGAGGCAACATGGGAATCTGAAAATGAAATGAGGGATAAGTACCCCCATTAATTTGATAAGTAAATAAATTATGGGGAAGCAATTTTCTAAAGGGGGGAAGGATGTAACATCCCAAGTAAGTAATGAATAATATATATTTTTATCTATGTCTATTAATGAATTAGATAGTGTTTTAGAGGCTTAAAATGAAAATAAATCCAATCTTAAGCATGGAATACACTAATATTTTTTAAAGGGTTGTTTTACTTCCTTTTGATGGAAAACCATTTTTAAATCTATATTTTGACAATTTTATAAGCTATGTTTTTCAAAATAAAATTATTCTTTATGATTGGGACATCAAAATTTACTTTGTGTGAATTTTTTGTATTTTTCTGACAATGTTCATTTTTTATGAATAGTGAAAAATACTGTATTTTACATCAAAACTGCTTTTTAATATACTTTATTTATATGATTATATTATCTTTTGAATTGGTTTTAAAGTTAAATTATAATATATTTTTACCATTTAATCCAATGGTGGTCATTAGGATTAATTTCACTTTGGAATTGGGCATAAATTAATGCCAAACTTTTCATAGATATTGTTTCAAAAAAACCCCGCTATTTGTTTTGACAACGAGAATTATTTTTAAATCAATTATTGCAATTTCTTTGTTTGGAATTTGGTAAAATGGATTACATATTTGGAATTAGAATTTCCAAATTATGTAATCAAGTCTCTTTTGTTTTTGGACATTATGAATAGTAACGACGGTAATTATCTTTAATTATCTTGATTAATGAGTAATCAGGTAGTTAAGGATAATAAAATGATATCATAATAATACAAAAAGACCACAACATGTGTCCTAAGGCTATGGGTTGTCTCATGGACTACCATGGTATGCCTTTTGCCAAACTTGGGGGCCCCATGGAATCACTTTTGTGAGAAATTGACTTTTTATCTTTTTATTTTTAAAGAATGTTAAATGTGACAAAGAATGTATCACCTAAGTAAAATATTTTTAATTTTGTCTACATAAATGATCGTTTGGACTATAAATATTCATTATAAAGATAAAACGATTTACTACATCATGATATTTTTTTATAATTTTTAGACATTAAATTTATTTAATTATTTATGACATCATGATGATGCAGCGATTACCTCATTAATAATAGATTTAAATAAAATGAAATGAGAATGTGAAATATATGACCTACACATGTCCAAAACCTATTGGATGGGTGGATTTCAAACCCTTATCACCTTACCCTCTAATTATATCAATGTGGGACCTTTTGAATCCGAAAATCATTACTTTCCAAGAGTGCCCCTCCTCTCCTCTTATAAAAGGACCCCACCTCTACCTCCTTACCCACACTCCCAAAGCCTTTGGCTCAGCCAAACCCTGCCCATTTTTTCTCTCCACATCCCTATCTTACTCCTTGAAGCCTCACTTTGGGCATAAGTCTTCCCAAGGAAGCCTTTGAGCTCAAACCAAAGGGAGTTACCCGATTTTAAGGTAATGTCTTCACTTGAGTCCTTTTGTTTTATTTTGCTTCTCCAACCCCCTAAAATCTTTTTATTAATTTCTTTTGTAACAACTCCAGTATCTTAAATATACTAGGATGTTATTATAAGAAGGATTCGAGCTACACTTACACACACCTACATCTAATGGTTAAAGGACATACTGTTTCCGTGGATGGTGAATTTATGCCTCCCAAAACGATGATTGTTCAACATTCTTTTAACACCTTCAAAGGTGGCCATTAAGATGTCACTATATTTATATATGATATATAGTATGTTTATGTTTTCCTTAAGCTTCTGTATTTTTCATTTTGGGCATACCTTTATGGTTTCCATTATGGGTAAACGCGATATCTTCATTTAAGGAAGTGCGGACTACCGCCCCCTCAAAGTGATTTGATTCGTTAAATACCATATGTGGGACGTATAAAGGATGGAACTATGATATTGTATATGTTATTATACTGGAATTATAATATACCTTTATATCATTATGATTCCATTCTATAAAATACGAAATAGAAATGAAAGTAGCGTTCATGCGTACGTACGGCTTACCGTCTCCATGAACGGTGCATTTCATTTCTTACCTCTAAATGATTATGTAATATTATAAATTCATGTATATACTGGATATATATGATATATACATCATGATTATAATTCTGGATATAATGGATACATGAACAACTTGTAATTATAAAGGGTTTATTTTTGACTCAAGTACCAATGATCGTTAAAACGACCGTTATTAACTTAAATAATTACATTGTGTTCATGACATGGTAATAAGTGATATAAAAGGAATAATGAACTTGAAAAAGGTTCTTAAGCAAGTAGAAATTAACTCAAGTTTATTATTCAGGACATTAAATAACGATCGAGTCAAGTCGAACCCGAGGTATGGGACTTCGTCTCAATCTCCTTTCATTGAGGCATATTTCGTTTTATACACAACCTTCTTTTATAGGGTGTATAAACCCCTTTGACTTTTACATTTATCCAAAAGGAGTCTTTTTATACGAAGAGTTTTACTAAATGATAAAAGGGAATATTTTTTTGTCGTACGTATGTGGCGACAATGACTTCTCCGCCGTCGTGACCGTTATTTCAGTTTCGGCTTCCTCTACAAGCCATACCTTTTTTAAAAGAAAAATAAATACCATGTTTTAATTTTATTTTATTTTGGTATTGAAAATGGTTTTCAAAATGTTTTTATATCAATTTGTTGTATTGATATCTTGTGATTGAAGGGTGGAAATGTTATGTTTCCTTTATGCATGTTTTATGTGATATGATTATGTTGAGGTTCTTAGGCATTATTATGAAGACGGGTGGTTCCGTGATAAACTAAGGGCGGGTGAGCCTGATATAGCTCTCTAATGCATTGGGTAACGCGAAGGAGTGAAATGTTAAGGTTTCTCCGAAGAGATTTATGGAATATACTGTGATGGGTATTCCAAACGTAACCAAGAGGGTTACTCCCTACATAAGAATGTTATGAATGCCTCAAGTTACATTTATGTCTTATGATTTCTATGATTTATTCATGATTTGATGAGGTATGTTAAAGTGCTTATGTTTTACGGGTAAAGTATGATTTCATTCTTATGTATATACGTACCCATGTTTCCTTTCCATATTTTTATATCCCTTACTGAGTTTTTATGCTCATCCCAAGTTTTTTGAAATGTTTTTCACAGGTCAAGGGAAAGGTACATGATATGATGATAGTGTCAAGGAAGTGTCAAGAAAGAATCCATGTTTTATTTTAAATATGTTTCCATTGATGGGAAAGAAGAATACTATCTTTATGTAACCACTTTGTTTATATGTGGAATGTAATGCAAGTTTTATGATCTAATTTTATAAAACTCTAAACCCGAAAAGATCCTCAATGTGTAATCTTGTAATAACTCAAGATTAAGTAAGGTTTAAGGCTGGGGCCTTATAATTTATCTTCTCATTCATCATAATAGTTCACAAATAAAGTGTGAATTAACCCAAGAATATACCTTTGGAGTGTTAAACCAAGTCAATAGTAAAGGAATAGTCATCATGAATTAGAATGATGGTAAATATATACTCAAAAAACTCCTTTTGGGATTATTACCCCCAGATGAATCTGTTCTAAAACTACATCCACTTGTAGTATCCATATATGGATTTATTTTTTGGAAAACCACATAATTACTTTCTTAGATAAAATTTAGGATGGAATCCTATAATTAGACTTAACCTAAGGGTTTTTACTGAAGTTATTTAATCCTAATTTCCAAAAATTACTATACCTTTATTTGATACCAATTATAGTGATGCATACTTTTTACACATATTATTACATGATTTTTAATAAAAAAATCCATTAATTAAATCCTAAATATTGTGAAGCATCATTTTATTAGAAGACTATGTACATAAAAAATCAAAATAAACTAAACCATAACATCTTTATTTTTTTCATCATTGTAAGTTCTTAAATATCTTTGAGATCCTATAACTCCATAAGATAACTGGTGGAATACAGAGATTAATGGGGTGATCTAAAATTTTGAGTAATTGAATAAACAAGATAAGGAAACATATCATGTGAATCAAAGGTATAACATGATATCATAAAAGAGAATGATCATGAGTAATCACATTAAAGAATAACATAAATTACATGGTATCATTAGATCATAAAAATAAATTATATTTCATAGAGACATATATCATTACATAAACATGAGTCAAGTATAACTTCTTAAATAATATCACATGGTGGAAAAAGTCCCACATTGGATTAGGGTTACTCCCTAATCCTATACCTAATATATCATGAAACAAAAACATTACCCATTGTTTTAGAGAAATATCTGGGTAAACCCATAATAAAATATACTTTCTTATGTGTGATACAAAAGGAAAATAATCTATAAGTAATAAACATAATAATTACACATGTAATGAATTTGGTTGAGTAATATTGCCTCATGACTTAATCAAAAGAGATTTCATAAATAATGAATTTGATAAATTAAGATAAATAATGTGTTACCCGATCGAAATAAAGGAGAATGTGCTATGTATATATGTAAGAGACATATATAATGAATATAGAAGAAATACATAACATTCAAGGTTTTCTTTATTGATGAAAATATCTTAAAAATAACACATTGAATATTTCTTTAGGAAAATTCCCTTTGTACCTTGAAATCACTACATTAATATAAAAACATTAAAAAATTATAGGAAAAAATATTTTTGAAAAGTACCATAGAAATATGTAAAGGAATATCCAATTAATTGATTAGTCATGATGGTAGAAAATTTCATTCATGAAATATATGTTAAATAAAATCATTATATTCACACTTTTGTAAAGAAAGTCAAAAACCATCTTGTTTAGAAAATGAAGGAAAGATTAATTTTAAACTATTTTGTAAAAAAAGTAAAACTGGAGGAAAATTTTATTTAATAAATCACTGTAGAATATTAAAAACAATTATTTAAATTTTTTCAGGAAAATATATATAGGGAATAGAAATCCTCCATATCTTAAAGAAGATATAAGATCAATATTAAAAAAAAACTTTATTGATGTTTCTGTATTAAATAATGGAGAAAATGGAAACCAGAACTATAAAAAAAATATTTCTATTGGAGAATAAAGGATATGTTTTTTAAGATAACAATTTTATATTATTTCCACAGATGGTACCTTACACATAAATAATCTTAAAATAAAGGAATTTTTAACATAAATTTTTTACCATATTGGTTACTTTCTAATGAGTTGTAACTTAAAATACCATTATGTATGAATAATTAATTATATAATAACTAAAAGGGGATAATATAAACCATTTAAAATAAATAAGGTTTGTAAAATTAAATTAATCCTCAATGAAAAGAAATTGAGATGGAAACCCTAACAATGAACAGATCATTGGAGTAAGAATTTAATCAACGAAGTGATTATGTGTCACAAATTTAAATCATAAAAAACAATTGGAATTATTAAATAATAAAATAAGAGTTTTTTCTCCACATAGTCATGGAATAACACTTTCAATGAATTAGAAGTATAACCCAATGAATGGAAATTGAGTTAACACACCCCTTACCCTGAAGTCAGACTCATCACACAAGTACTATATCTTCCTAAAAATTAAACTTATGTTAATTATTTACATTATTAAGAACCATTTTAATTTTTATTATTCCTTTTATTTTATTTATTACAATGTTAAATGTATTTAATTAATCAATTATTTTAACATTATATGTTTTGATGATATTCTGTTCATATGTCTAAAATGACTTCAGTTGGTTGACTATAAAGAAAGAACTCATTATTTCATCATTTTAAGAAGAATAATCATGAAATGATTATCATTTTTATACAAAATTTTTTCTTTTAAACCCAACTATGAATGATGGTCTTGAAAAATAAACTATGTTATACTCATGGAGATGGTAGACCACGCATAAGAAACCATTCCATTTTTCAACGATCATGATTGAAAGATGGTAAATATTATATTATAAATACATAATGATGAATATATAATA
The DNA here is from genome assembly GCA_963277665.1 of Viscum album. Lineage (NCBI taxonomy): Eukaryota > Viridiplantae > Streptophyta > Magnoliopsida > Santalales > Viscaceae > Viscum > Viscum album. Next base: position 1,843,003,443 of record OY728129.1, on the reverse strand, counting down.
AATACCATATTTTTCCTTTAAATATATTTATATATATGATCCATGTTACGTGGTGTTGAAAAATTAATCACATTGCTTTGTGGAGTTTGTAGTCCACATGTACACACAAATGACGTTTTCATTTTTCAATGAATGGAAATTTAAGAAATTAAATGATATATTATATTTTAATAAGTATAAATATTTTATAAATATATTTATATGTAAATTAAATCCATAATTATAACTAATTGTAATAAGATTTTAAGGAAAAATAATTACATCGGTTCTCGAGATGGTAGTCCGCCGTATATATGAACGATTGTTTCATTTAATATATGATGTAAAAGGATATCGATATAAGTTATTAAATTAACATAATAAAATATTAATATATATGGTATATGATTATGTTATGATATAATCACAGTTGATTAATATTTGATGGAGGTTTAAGAAGAAATAATTTTGAATGCTCTGTTAAGAATGAGACCCCTTCTTTAGAAAACCTCTCTAGGTTTGAACCAAAATCCTTCCAAGGTTGTTTTTATAATAAAACAAATGAATCAGTGATGTGTGAAGGGAATTAATAAATTGGGTTGGTTAGATATTGGTCATACCAAAAGTCTCTTAAAGTGTCTATAGAAGAGTTTAGGGGGTTCCCTTTTGTAAGTGAGAATAAGTGGTATTTCTATAAATACCAAAAACTATTCAATAATGGGATGTCACACTCAATCCATGTTTCTAAAAAATATAAAAATAAAGGATAATACGTAAAATATGTTTGATTCACACCTCCACTAAAAAATATACATTTTTTAAAGTTGTTATTCCCTTAACCTCTAAGGTTACTTACATTTTCTATTTTAGTTTTCACCTTGTGAACTACTTTTTTGACTAAGTAATTTATCTTTTAAGAATAAATTTAAAATGGTCCTTATTAGATAATTAGGAAGTAATGCATTTATTTATGAAATTTAATTTATCAAATAAAAAACCTCTATGCATGGAAAATTAATTTTAACCCAAACACATATAAAGCACAAAACCTTGTTTTACACATTAACCATGATAATGATGTATTTACTCTTTCCGGGTCAATAATTTCTCTATCAAAGTAACATTGGTCATTTAATGGTCCATATATGATATTTTTTTAAAAATAAAAATTTAAGGGCTGAATTTTGGATTTTTATGAATTTTTTATCATTTAATAATTCATTATATGTTATAAAATATCATAAATATCAATTTTCACACTATTCAATTAATTTGACATTAAAAATATCAAGAAAAATATGGAATTAGAATATATAAGTTTAAAAAATCCCTAGAATGTAATAATTCTCTAAAAAATTTATGTAACATAGTAATTTAATCAAATTATTGACCTTTTGTATTTTTAAAACCATTTATTTTATTTCCTTATTATTAAATAATTACTACATCAATATTTCTTAAGAATTTAAGGTAATTATATCATTACTAAAAATTATAAATAACATACCTTTCTAAAAAAAATATTTATCAATAAAATTAATATTTATAACTTATAATACCCACTTTTTATCACTCTATAAACACATGAGTGATTTTTAAAAGTAAGAGAGTGGCATTTTTTCCTTTTCTTTACGTATATTATTATATAGGTCATAACCATGGACATAAAGATCCAAAATGGTAACTTTACATATCATACAAGAGACAAGGTTGAAATAAATCCATAAAATATAAATGGGACTTGTTTTTAGGTCGTTATAACCCTTATCCATTTCTTTTAACTCTTAGTAAACGTGTTTTACCTATAACCATTGTAACAAATTTTTACTATTTTTACTATTCATTCTGATCAAAAATTGAGTTGAACATATTAACGAAAATTAATTATGATAGTTATAAATATTTATTATATTTTTAAATATTCCATCCACATAATGGGTGGATATTATTTAATATTATTCCCTCAAACGTGATGAAAAAATGTTTTCTGAAAAATGCATTTATTAAGGAAAAGATGATTTTAAGTTAAATTTTGACTATTAATATTAATTATTTGAATTTAAATTCATATATATATATAGATATATAAGTTATAGATTTAATCTATTTAACTCCTCATTATGGGTTATTTTAATTAATTAAAATTGATAAAATTTATGCACTTAAAAAACAATTTAGAGAAAACTTTGTTTTTAGAAAAAAATAAACTTATACCAAAATACTGAAAATTACTGATTAAAAAAACTAATAATATTATTATAAATTAAATGATTAATTTGTAACATTAATATTAAATCAAAAATAAAATTTTTCTTCTAAATTACTTGATTTAATAAAAATATTAATAGTATTTGAAAAAATAGTAATTTTCACAATTCACTGAAAAATCAATCATTTTTAGAAAATCCAAATATTTCAATGAAATTTAATTATTATATGATACTTTAAAAAACTAAGTTCGTTTTATAAAATATATTTTCAAAAAGTTAATGCAATTAATTTTAATATCTTTTGAAAAAAACTATAAAAATAATTCTTGAAGAAAATATTTTTTCTGATGAATAAAATGTCTTCATTACATATCAACTACTTATTTTCCAAGAATTAATAAATAAATATATATTTAGTATGATATATATATATTTCATAAATTATTTATTCATATTCATATCATATAATTTAAGGGTTGGGTTATAATTTTTGTGTCTAAATAAAAATATTTCATGATTTGTTTAGGCTCTATGTTGCATGATGTATACGTTATCAAATATAGTTTTATTTTTTAAAAATAAAGATATTACATTCTTCCTCCACTAACCCTTTAATAAATCATTTATTGATAATTAGGGCTTGAACTCAGTAATCAATGGTTTTACATTTGAATATACCATTACTGGAATCTAACATCATAAAAACGGTTATTAATACTTAGTCTTGATAAGAGAGAATGGTAAGTGATAAATTTATCTAGAACAACACATATTTAGGTTTCCTTTTTTTAAATATTTATAATTAAGTAGAAATATGTACATAAAATATAATCATAATTCCTAAATAATGATGTAGAGTGATAGAGATCCTTGATCATAAAGAGGTGAATGATCATGAGAAATTTAATGACCAAAAAAACATAAACCAAAGAGTTGGGAAAAGACCATTAATTCATCAGAAATGAATTTTATAAGATAAATTTTTTGTTTCATAATTATTTTCCAAGATTTGAGTAATTCCTTTATATATTGAAAAATAAAATAACTAAATATACATAATTGATATGTATATTATCATAATTTAATCAATTTCTACTATAGTAACATATTTTTCTCTAAAGGATGAGTATTAAAGAAAACAATTTTAATGCTTTCAGCATTAAAATGATCTTCTAATGGACCACATGATCCAAAAAGGATAACATGATATTCCAATATTCTTAATACATTAAAAAAAATTCACAAGGTAAGATAATTCCCAAAATAAAAAAAAACCAGTATAAAATGAAATACAACATTAATCTCCAAAGCCTCTATAGAAATGCCAAAATTTAAACTTAGATCATTTGATAAATAACTGACATTAGAATTGATAAAAAAATATTATAGAATAAGATAAAAACCCAAATATTTGAATGATTTGATCAAATATTCTCCAAAGATAAATTTAACATTTATCTCCAAAAAACATAAAACAATTTTAATGACTAATACTAAAAAAATTTATTCACTAATCATATAATCTCAATGATATTCTAATAATTTTTATAAATAACCTTAATCATTATAAATACACATTAAAATTATATATACAACCAAATTATAATTCAACCTTTATTCCTCAAATAAACTCCCAAAAAATTATGTTTACCATAATTATATAGGATTCCCAGAAAATTGAACTTCTTCTATAATAACTTTAATTAATTAATCATCAAGTCACTTTTAAAACCCATGGTTATAGTTTAAAAATATGTTACCAAATTATAAGAATCCATAATTACCTAAACATTAAAGATAACATAAACTATAACATGTGTTAATACCTATTATATTATGTGCACAACATGTAATGTCATTTTTCCTCAATTAACAATTTTTTTACTAAAACCCATACTAAACACAATGATAATATTACCATAAATTTCTCCAAAAATACTCTTAATAATCTCATAGTTCCATAATATATAACTTATTGATATGTATCTATTCTTTTAAACATATTATCCACTTTAGAATTATTAACCCAAGTCACAATATGATTACTCTATATCATTATTGCATATCGTAGGTTTATATAGGTTTTTTTTCTATCATTCATCATAACTGTTCACAAATAACATTGGAATTAACCTAATAATATCAATCATGAGTGTCCAACTAGGTTCACGGTAAGTGAACACTCAACGTGAATATGAATGATGGTTGAGATATACTCATCCAACTATTTTTAGGGCCGTTACACCTAGATTCATCTATAACAAAACAATTTCCACTTATAGTATCCAAACATTGATGTATTAGTAGGAAAACTATATAATATCTTACTTACCAAAGAATTAGGATGTTATCCTATACATAGAATTAACCCAATGTTTTTTATTAAATCTAATTAAATCTAATCCCCCCAAAAATACTAAACCTTTATCTAAAACAATCTATAGTGAACCATGCCTTATACCAATATTATTAAATGATTTTTAAAAAAAATATCCATTAAGTCCTTCCCAAAGATTACAAGTCCTAGTGTCTTTGGAATACTAGGTGCATAAATTATCAAAATAAACAAAAATATAACATCTATATTTTTTATTTTACTTAGTGTGCTCCTAAATCTCTTTGAGATCCTAAATTAAAGAGGATAACTTTTAAAATACATAGAAGAAATAGAAGAGCTAAAAATCCCAAAAGGGGAATAAACATGACAAGGAAACATAACTTGTTAGTTGAAGGTATAACATTATAACCAAAAATATAACTCTCATGAGTAACCACATAGAAGAATAATATTATGTAAATGGTATCATAAGATCATATAAACATAGGAAATGTGGAAGAAATATATAAAATGATATAAAAACAAGTGCATGATAACTGACTAGATAAAATCACATTGTGTAAAATGTCCCAAAGTGTATTAGGTTTACTCCCTAATCCCATAAATAATATATCATTAGATAAAAACATTAACAAATACATCAAATCACCATATAGGGGAACCCATAAAAACATGCATATGCTTATGAGTTTCACAAAAGAGAAAATAGTCATAAGGAATAAACATAAGAATTAACCATGTCAATAAATGAGTTTTACACACTTGACTCATGTCATAATCAAAGGATATTTCATATCGCATGAATTTAAAAAATGAATATAATTCATGTATTATCCTATAAAAGGAAGGGAGAATGAAGTTTTTACATATGTAAGAGACATATATACTTTATTTAGTATATATACACAACATAAAATGTTTCTTCATTGATAATTATGTATTAAAAATATTATATGGAATATTTTATGAGGAAAATACCCTTTTCACTTTGAAATCACTTTATAAAGACCATAAAAAATAAAAAATATTACAAAGAAAATTTTATTTTTAAAGAACCTTTTAAACATATAAATGATTATTTAAGTAATTTATTGGTTACAATGGTAGAAAATTCCATTCAATCTATATAAGTTAAAGGAGAACATTCCTTTATAACTTTTTTAAAAAATATCAAAAAAATACCTTGTTCAGAAACCATCCAAAATATTTCTCTTAATCCATTAAAAAAAATTTAAAATAGGTGTAAAAATGTATTTGATAAATAATTTTAGAATATTAAAAATATTATTTAAATTATTTTATGGAATATATAGAGTTGTTATAGAAATATATCAGATATAAAATAATATACAAGATTTGTGTTTAAAAAAAAAATACTTTCCTAATGTTTCTTTATTCAATAATGGAACAAATAAATTCAAAAAATGTAAAAAATCATGGCTAGAGGGCAATAAATGATATTTAGTTCAATAGAACAATTGTATATGACTTCCCACAAAGCAACCTTGAACGTAACTAATCTCAAAAAGAAGGGAGTTGTAACATAAATATTTTACCGCTTTGGTAACTTTATAATAAAATCCCCCTGAATTATGTAAAATTTAATTTATTTGAAATAACATGAAGTATGAAGAATTCATGATATAATAATTAAAAGGGGTAGCATATACACCATATAATGTAAAATAGGTGCAAAACATTAAATTATGCCTCAATAAAAGTAAATTGAGATATAAACACTTTCAATGAGCATATCATTGGAGTGAGAACCTATTTGATAATGTGGATATGTGTAAAAAATTTAAATCCATAAAAAAACAAGTGAAATTAATAAATAATAAAATAGGAGGTTATTTTAAACGTAATAATTTCATAATATAGTCAATGAAAAAAATGTATAACCCAATGAATGGAAATTGAGTTAAGAAATCGCTCACCTAGAGTTTGACTCATTATGTACGCACATTATATTCTAAAATAGTGAACCTAAATTAATTATTTAATTTAATAAGAAACATTTTCATGTTTATTATTCCTTTCATTTTATTCATTGCCATGTTTTTTTATTTACTTAACTAATTAAGTTTACATTGGATGTTTTGATGATATTCGGTTTATATGAACAAAATTTCTTCAGTAGGTTGAGTATGGTAAACGAAATAATTTTTACATAATATAAAAAATAATAATCTTGAAATAACTATAAATTTTATACATCAATTATACTTTTAAAACCATCCATGAAATGTGGTAATGAATAATGAACTACGTTAAAGTCATGGAGATGACATGCCATAAGTATACATGAGTAATGGTTTCATTTTAAAACGATCATGTTGAATAGAAAGAAAGTGTTATTTTATCCTCAAAAAATGATAAATATATGAAAAGTAACATATTTTTTTCATTAAATACTCATATATATCATTCATGTGATATATTTATAAAAAATGAATCACATTAATTTGTCGAGGTGGTAGCCCACGCGTATTGGAGAACGACTTTATCATTTTTCAGTGAATGGAAAGGTAATAATGTAAATGAAATATTAACTTTTTATAATGATAAATATACCATAAATATACTATATATATAATAAATACATGACTATAACCATCTATAATAGAAGGTGATGGAAAATGAATTACATCGGTTCACGAGGCGATTCTCCTCTATATACACGAAATGTGATTTAGTTTCTCATTTGATGGAAGAAGAGGTATATATAGGTTATGAAATTAACATAATAAAATATCCACATATGGTATATAATGAATTTATTAAATCATTAGGGTTGAATAATATTTTTATAAGGTGGAAAAATAAATAAAATAAAATGCTCGGTTAGGAATGACACAACTTCTTGAGACAACCTCTTTAGGTTTAAACCAAAAAAATTACCTAGTGGGTTTTATAATTAAACCAAATCCTATATAATTATTAAATTTATGTTGGTTAGGTATTAACTATTACAAAACTATCTCTATGTGTGGATAAGAGAGGAGTGGGGTTCTCTTTTATAAGTGGGAAGGAGTGGCGTTTTTGTAAATACCCCAAACTATTCAATAATGGGATGTCAGCATCAATCAAAGTTCATAATAAAATGATAAATAAAGTAGTGGAGGGAATATATGGCCAAGATATAGCTCCAAAATAGAAAAATAAATAATTTCTAAAAACTTTATTCACTTAACCTCTAATGTTACTCTCTTTAACCATTTTAGTTTTTACAATGGTATTTTTTCTACTATGTAATTTATCATATATAAAAAATAAAATGAAACTTATTAGATAATTTAGAAACCATAATTATAGATATTAAATCTATGTTATAAAATTTAAAACCAATGTGTGAGGGAAAATATTTTTAACACAAGTCCATGTCATATTTAAAACCATGTTTTAATCATTTACCATAGAAACAATGTGTTTACTCTTTATGGTTGAATATTTTTACTATTAATGGATAATTGGTCTATAAATGGAATATAGATCATATTTTAAAATGAATTAAAATAAATTGGATGGAGATAGTATTTTTATGAATTTTTAATTATTTAACAATACATTTTTATAAAATATTATTAATATCAATTTTGTCACTATTCATTTAATTTAACTTTAAAAATTTCAATAAAAAGATGGAATTAGAATATATAACTCTCACATGTCCTTAATATTTAATAATTATCTAAAAATTTTGTGAAACATGTTAATTTATTCAAATTTTATTACTTTTATTATTTCTTAATCATTTATTTTATATTACTCTAAATTAAATAGTTACTCCATCAGTATTGTGTAAGAATTTATGGTAATTATATCATAAAAAATTTTTGAAATAAATTACCATGATAAATAAAATTTATTTATCCTTAAAATAATACCAATAACAGAAATTTCCTCATTTTTATTCCTAGGTGAACACATAAGATATTGTTAAAAGTATGAGAGTGACATTTTGTCCTTTTCTTTACTTAAATTATTATAAAGGTCGTAATATCAACCATTTGGATCTAAAATTGGAAAATTAAAGAACACATATGAGATATGGTAGATATATGTCAAGTAAATATAAGTTAGATAAGATTTTAGGTCATTATAACCCCTATATCTTTTGTTTAACTTCTGGTAAACCTAATTTACCCTTAACCATGGTAACATATTTTTACAGTTTTTACTCATCATTATGAAAAAAATTAAGTTGGAAATATTATCTAATTTAAATTATTATAATTCAAAATATGGAATAAATTTAATCAAATTCATTTTTCTTAATTGGAATATTTTATTTTAAAATCAAACTCACCAGAGCGATGAAAAGGGGGTTTCAGAAAAATGCATTTTTCAAAGAAACGAAGATTTTATGTTAACTATATGACCAGTAATCATCATTATATTAATTTAAATTCATATATATAGATATATATTCTATAAATTCCATAAAAATTATTCCACATTAGGTTTTATTTTAATTAATTAACATGGATTATCATTATGCACTTAAAAATAGATTTCATAAAACCACATTTTTATGCATAAAAATAAACTTATATCACATTACTAAAAATTGATGATCCCAAAAAAATAAATTATATTATTATAAATAAAATGGTTAATATTTCACTTTATTAAAAAATCTAAAATATAATGGGGTTTTTATGGTACTTGATTTAATGAAAAGAAAGTATTGTATTTTAAAAATTGTTAATTTTCATTATTCACTAAAAAATCAATCATTTCAGAAAAATAAAAACATTTAAATCAAAGATATTTTTTATGGTACAATCTCAAAAATAATGTTAATTTTATAAAATATATTTAATAAAATTTCGAAAACAAATTATAATATTTTCTTATAGAAAGCAATATTTTTTTTCAAGAAACATTTTTTTAAGAATATAATGTATTCATTAAAAATTGTAAGTTCATTTTCTATGAATTTATCAATAAATTTTTATTTATTAGTATATTTATGAATATTTTAAAATAATTTATCCATATTCATTACTTCCAATTTAATGGTTATGTTATAATTGGCATGTTTAAAAAATAATATTTCATGGTTCATTTTGAATCGGGGTTCTATGTCAAATATGCTATAAAATATACCTTTCTTTTTAAAATATTAGTGTGTTATAGACCATGATATGTGGAAGTCTAATGTGACTCCCTTAAAATCATATTTCTTTTATATTCATCAAACTCATCAAAAAGAGTACCGTAGATTTGAAAAAAATTCCTTATAGACCATAAAGATGGATATTTATCTTGTAAATCATTCTATAGAGGTTATGAAGATGATATTATAAATGGGTACACAAATCCTAATGAATCACACTATTATATATATACAGATTAAAAATTGATCAGAATAATATATAAATCAATTCTTTTCATTACATCTAATATACTTGACACCACAACATAAGTGTGAGATAATAATAATGATAGAGAAGATCCATCATTAAAAAATAATCTATAAACTAAAATGTTAAAATAATTTATTTAAACCTAATAGAAAATATAGTACCAATGATTGAGAATGCCGCCTAATATTCTCATATCATATAATTGGATCAAAACCAATATGGAAAAAGGAAAATCCATTTCCTTATCATTAACACATTTATATAAAATGAGGTTAAGACTCATTAATTTAAAGAAGAACATTGTTGATTGAGGTCAACAATTGAAATTTTATAAAAACAATATTTTTGAGTGTTTTGGGGGAATATACAAAATTATAACAATTCCATAATTATAGTCCCATAATTTTTAGCTAATATTAACTAGTGTGAGGAGTTATAGATTATTAGGTCCAAATATACATTCCAATAAAGTCCTACATAACATTTACTTATTCAGTTGACAATGTCTTGGTATAACCCTTTGAGTTTCCTTCCTTAAACTACAATCCATATCTAGTTTAGGAAGTCCACCAATGATATGCCCTGATGTATGAAGAAATATAAAACTATAAAATACATGGTTATTTTATGGCTTCACTAAAAGAAATTTAAGTATGAAGTGCCATAGTGTAACCATATCAGAATCCATATCTTTATTGGATTTAGTTGACCACTCCACCACTAAACATTTGAAATCAAAAATTCTCATCATTTAATGAAATATGAGAACCATAGTTGTGTTAAACAGAATTTACTTCCTAGAGTGGGTTGATATTTGGGAGCCTCATATAATAGTTGGAAAAAAATATAATTATTTATATGAATATTATAAGTATTAACATTAATTTATTATTATAACCTGATATTTGGGGTTGTCTTTAGTTAGTGATACATCTATTAATAGTTCTTATACCAGTTCAGTTCAATGTTAATTTTAAAAATAATCCAAGAAATATCTAATTTAAATAAGTGTAAAATGGGATAGGAGATAATTTTACTACATGATAGAATAATTTAATGTGATCTCATGAGATGAAACTGCCTTGAGAAAAACTTTTTGATTCAAAAAGTATTAGGATAAGTTACCTAAAATTTAGAATCTATAAAATTTTCCTAGTAGATACTTAGAGTTTTTTAAAATTATATTGGGTATATAGGATTCCCATAATTAAAATAAAAAAATATTTATAATCCACTCCAAACAAAAATAGGAATCCTGAGAATTTTTTTAATTGATTCAGTCACACATAAATCATTAAAATGGCTAGATATGCTCTCAAAATAGTTATATTCAAGGTAGAACCACTACATAGACCAAAAAACATAAATGAAATTTTCACTATACCTAATTCCATAATACATATGGATAGAGAATTGGTATCATGATTTTTTATGTCAAAAAAATAAGGTACACCCATTACAATGACATGATTTTTCTCCTAAAATAAAAACTACATCTCATAGCTTACTCTACACCGAAAAAAAAAACAAAAATGGAATCCATGAAATACTTATGTATTATATAAATATTAAATATAACCATTTAAACCTATCCATTAAATTGTTACATATTAATAGGAGTAACCAAAATAAGAAAAAATTGTATAATGAAAATAAATAATATTTTTAATAATAATTAAAAGAAATTATTATATTTAAAACAACTAAGAAAATCATTTTATACATAAATACATATTTTTATAAAATTGGTGTCTTTTTCAAGAAACTTAGTTTATTATTATTAAATAATAATAATAAATATTGATAATATGAATAATATATTACCAAAAAATAAATTAGCAAATGATAGGAAATAAGTATAAAGAATAGTAAACATTTTGAAAAGTTTTTTTCTAATATGAATTTTTTTCCACTATATTTTGGGACTTTAATAAAATATTTTATTATAAAATTTTATAAATTTTATTTGAAAAAATGAAAAAAATTGGATTAATATTAATATTATATGTTTAATATTTTTTAGATATTTTTTTAAAAAAGTTTATGTTTAGGTGAATAGTGGAATCTTACTAATATTGCAGATTTTATTCCATTATTACTATATAAGTATTATTTGGAAATTTATAAAACCTTTACACATGTCCAACTATTTATTTTATATATTAATTTGTTAAACTATATTTTATATTTTATAATTTAAGAAACATTTTTTCAAAACTTATTTAATACACTATATATTTATTATTTTTAAATTAATTTTAACCACTTAAAAATTGATTAAAAAATATTATTTCAAATTTGGAATCATTATCACTAAATTATATACTAATAACCATTTTATTATTATAAATAAAGGATAAATTACCATGGAAAAAAACTTATTACCATGGTAAAAAATGGTAAAAAATGAGTAACCAATGAGGTAAATAGTGAAAGATGTTAAAAAAATATTTTAATTGATTTTATGAGGTATTTATCCTAAATATATCTTATTGGGTCTATTATTTCTCATTTTTGGATCTATTTCCCTTGATATTTACTTTCCATTATTGAATGGTTTTGGGTATTTACAAAAAATCCACTCCTTTTTCACTTATTAAAGTGGAGATCCTCTCCTCACTTACCCTCAAATAAAAACCCCATAGGTTTGGCCTAAAATCTTAAAAAAACTCTATTAAACACTCCTAGACACCTTAAAGAGGTTCAAATTTTCTCAAAAGATCTTCCCTAAAAGGTCTAATATCCTTCGCAATGGGGATAATCTAAGAAGCGAGGTATAAGTTCATAATCTCTCTTTCTCTTTTCTATTTCCTTAAAATATTTTTTAATTCTCAAATTCCATTTCACCATAGTAAAATGATAAAATTTGTATCATTATTTACTATTAATTTAACATATATATGCTACAATAATTGACCAACCTACCCTTTTCCATTAATAAAAATGAAAAAATGTGTATCTTTCATTACACGAACTATTGCCTCCATGAATATGGTTGTCATTTTCTTTCACATTAAAATAGGGATGGTTTTCGTTTATATTTAATGATTATATATAATATATATATGATATATATATATATATTATTAAAATATTTTACTAGATAACAAAAAATTAATGATCCTTATAAGGTAATCAATTTATATAAGTAAATAACCCAAAACTAGTTCATCATTATTTTCATCTTCAATAAATGAAACTAAAACACACATGTAATGAAATTATAACATTATAAGTCTTTATAAAACATCAATTATAGTACCATTATTTTTTATTAAATGATTATATTTGGGGTAAAAAGGAGGATTGATACCTATTTTTTGCACTTAGTTAAAAACAGTCAAGATTATTAACACATGATGTTGAAATGAAAATAGAACAACCTAAAACATGAATATAGTTGTTGTTAATAAATAATTTTAAGGGAATTTTATTTTAATAAGTTCCTAAAGTAGTTAATCAATTTTTTATGACACAAATTTTGAATTCACTTTCTTACAAATCTTGTGTAAAGGTAATAGACTCGGTAACTCAAACTCCTTTCATTGGGTTATATAGTTTATTAATGAAATTTGTTTTTATAGGACATCTCATTTTGAAAAACGTTCCATCTTTTTTTGAGTATTTTTTTATCTAATTACATTTTCATGAAAGTTTTTCTATTAATTTTTCTTAAAAACAAGGGAGACTCTTTGAAAAGCGGAAAATAAATATGAACTTTTACAATAATAAAGACAAAGGGTTTTCGAAAAGATATTTTAAGGATTTGGTTTTAATTATATTCAAATTATTTATCTTCAATGGAGTTATGTTTTTTGTCTCAAACTATATATTCTTTTATTATGTGATTATTTTTGGTGATCAAGTATTATGTGTCAAAATACTTCATGTATGATGTTATAATATACCATTTACATGTTTCACGAAACGTTTTTTCATGACTCTTTTATAAAAAGTGAATGATTTTCATTTGGATATTTTATGAAACCTAACTTATTTATATTAGTTTTTTATTATTTTAAAACTTAATTATTTTTCAATGTCACACATATGTATGGGTGAATGAAGGGTGGGGTCCTATACCACCTTCTAATGAATTGGTTAAGAGTTTATATCTCATGAGATATGTATTCACAAGTACATTTTTATTTCTTGTAAGCATGGGTACTGATAAATTGGATCATGAAAGTAATTCATCCTTATGAAAATTTAATTCCCATAGTTAAAGTATGTTTTTCATTTTGACCATTTGTTCTCATAATTCATGGTTTGTGTTATATTATTTTAATCTAAAGTGTAGTTATTATGATCCCATGTTGATCTTGTATGGATTTAAGTTCTTAGGCCATGTACTTTTAATCTCACTAATATTTTATGGTTAATACTAATGATGATATGATATTTATCTTGTGTTCATATTTTTAATTATTCTCATGAACATATACTTCATGATTTTTTTCTGAAATTAGTAAGTGCACAAGCTCTCCCATTTCTTAAAATTTCCTTCCCTAGGTTATGAGGATGAGTATTACTAATGAGATTTCTATATGATGGTCTATAATGGTTCTATTAAGGATAATTTATCACAAGTATTTTCAAATTATATGATTATGTATCTAGTATCCAAAGTAACTAACCCTTTCTATCCTGGGGATATTATTATTTATGAAATATAATATTTATATCATGTAAAAAATGTAAAATATAATATTTTTTAGCTTGGGTCTCTATACTCATTTTATAATGAATAAAATACTTGAAAATTTATTTCTTACATAGAGTATAACTTAATTATTCCATTAGAGTCCATAAATACCAATAAGGTAGGCCTTAATAACTATCCTAACTGATACCGCTATTATCAGATATTAAGTAACACCATTCAAGAAAACCTTTTCTTTAAGATACTACTCTGAAAAATAGTGTGTGGAGTCCAAGATATATTGGATAATCCCAAGGAACACATTACCCACATAGTCAACACCCCTTACATGGAATAAAAATAGAGACATGAAGTGGAAAAATATGTATATAAGTTTATTAATTGATTTTTATGAAATTATTTTTATCATTTACATATTATCATCACGGTAGGGTTGAATCAACCAACTACTATGCCAATTCCCTCTGTATCCCTAGTGGTTAATAATTAGGTATAAAATTCATCCCATGGAAAGTGTAATTGATTTCATTATATAAGTGAGTAATAGGTATAACCACAAGAGGTCTCCAAACCAATATGAAATATCATAAAAATAATGCGACCAATTTTGGGAGGATGGGAACACCACCCCTAAATATAACCCTCGTATAATGATGAAACCCAATTTTACTTTATTGATATTATTTAACTAATAGATTTATATTTTAAGGAGGATGATTTTTATGAGACATAAGAATACCTTTATATCCATGCAAGTGGAAATTATATAAGAGGAAGGCACATTTATGGCCCATTCTGGATTTTGAGATTCCGTTAGAGTCAAAAAATTAATTGCACTAAAATAATAAGTAAGAAAATTCAATAATCCACACAGGAGAAACGAATTAATCTTTAGACTTCCAGTATTAAATTTACCTTATTAATGATGTAGAAAACAAATATGGGAGATGAATTAGTTCTTGCCTATTTTTTGAAAAAAGATTAACTCTCATAGAATATGTTACCCCATTTAGAATTTTACCTCTATTTCCAGTTATTGTAGTTGGGTCCATTTTACTTTAACCAATAATTCATTAACCACATAAATTCATGTAAAGTAAAAAAAGATATCATATTTTTATTATAAGGTTTTTATAGAAATAAATACAACTTTACATGATTGGTTATTCTCCCCAATAAATGATACTACACTATAATCAAATATTGAATACAATGGATGGTGTCTTCCATACCCACAAAAAGTCTCACTTTGTATATCATTGCCTTCTTCTCACCTGAATTATTCAGAATAGATTCTTATTATAGTTACAAATTCTTATTGTGATCTCCCTATATTCTATGATTCTCATTGGTTTTATGGATTCTAACCATGTATATGTAAGTGTTCATCTCCAATCTTATTTAGAAATAAATTTTCATAACATCACATGATTCTACTATATTAAAAATATGGATTTTAATCTTATCACAAAGATAATTTTAATTCTTACTTATCTTTAAGAACACACAATAACTCGGTATATGTTTCTTCTCAGCTTCAATCACTGGAATTAAACTAATAACTTATATTTTTTACTTATCAATCATTGAATGGATAAACTCATAGATGATCTGGATAGAATCATCATAATTTCTCTCTCTACATCTTATTTCTCCATCTTCTCAATGTTTTATCTCTATTATCTGATCTTTGTATGATTTTTATAACCTTCTTCTTCCTTAAGATTTGATACCCAATAGATCTTCTTCTTCTAATAGTTGCATATATTTATTCATCTTTATAGGGTGTTATCTCTTATTATTTAGTGTGAATAGGATTTTAGATAACAAAAATCGACATGTATCCTCATTTTTCATTTTATAAATTGGTCACTGAGAAAATATATTTCCTATATTTGAATATAGAAAACCTCAATGTGATTTGGTTTTCACAAACCTTCTAACTTTTTCTATATCTTATTTATATATTGTTATTATCAAGATCTCTATATTCCATTTTCCTACTCAACCATTATATATTGGTAAATTATAGTAGTTTCCTAAATTTTTATTTCTCATTTTTCTTCCCATTTATCACATTATGATGAAATATTCCAAATTATTCCAAAAGGATCTAGTTCCTACAAATCTCCTTCTAAAAATTTCTTACTGAAATATGAATCTCACACATATGTAATGATCATCTTTCTTAAGTCATGGGGAGATACATTATGTAAAATAATAATATTTTTTGTGAGGGGTGGATAAATTGTTAATGTTATTTTTATTTCAATGAATAATGAAATGACCCAAAAAAAACTCAAAAACTCACCATATTAGTTATCCATATTCATGTACACAACTATATCTCATCAAAATTAGTATTAACATGAATCAAAATATTCAATTTTTATATTTCTATTAATTAAAATAATCAAAAATATATTTGTAATTATCATCATTTTGATAATAAGATTAGGATTTTTAAATATTCTCATTTAATAATCATGTGTTGACTGAACAATGATACTTCATATCACATCATTCTTAAAACTCAAACAAATCTAGGATTAGGGGTATTTAAAGCTTCCTGATGTATAGTTCATATTGAATAAAATTAAGAAATAACTGAAATGAATCACTCTTCATTATATATCTTTCATTAAAATAGAAATTATATCCTCTATAAATTCTCTACCTTTAAACTTAATTGATGCTAAGTTTCTCTTTTATATTATAATTTAATCACACATTATTCCATGATTTTTTTTTATTTTTTAATCCATGAAAATTAACTTTAGAATCATTCCAATTTATTTCCATATTCATATATTAAATATTAAAAACTCACTTTTAATTAAGTATATTTATAAAAATTTCAAGAAATGTATAAATCATATGCTACATAGGGTACTTCATATCCTATGAATTTAAAGACTTATTCTCAACAAATTATTATAATGAGGACATCTAAAGAATTGTGATAAAGTTTTAATCTATTATTTTGAATTCATAGGAGGTACCAAAGTCTTATGATCAAGTCAAATATAAATAGTGAATTAAAAATATCTAGAAAAAATTGATTCTCTACAATGAAATTCATACAATCAATGCCTTTTACATTTTCACTTGTACATAAATTATGTTTCTCCATCATTGTTGGATACTCAACTCAAAATTATACTCTGAATTATTATTAAATTATTGATTTCATATTATAAAGTATTAAAATTTCATCATAGAGTTATAAGATCTCTACAATGTTTTGAGACATCATATAACTATAACTAGACTCTCGTCGAGTCATCTCCAAGCATCTTAAACTAACTATTTAAAATCATTGAAATCAATATCATTCAATTTATATCTCACAAGTATGGTTCCTCCGAATATTCAAATATTTAGTCTCCCATTTTATCTAACTATGATCATTGATTATTATCACTTGTTCAAGATATGAACTAACTCCATTAACTTCAAATCATTCCAAAACTATTATATATGGGACTAGAATATTTCAACCAACACATGTAACTCCATGAAAATAAACACATAGAATAATATGATATTAAAAAAATAACCTAGAATCTATCTAGTTGCATCTCTAATGGTTGTGTTTCCTCTTCACATACTTTATTTCCAACATATAAATATAACTTATAAACTTTAATTGAAGTTGGATCAATCTCATATTCCCATAGTTAATTAGAAAAATCAATTCCTTTATTAGGTGGATACTCCAATCCATCACCCATGTTTTTCAAATATTTATTGTCCAATAAAAAATAAATCGATGTTGAATATAATATAGTCATAAAAAATCCAGATGGGAATTTCCATCTCCCCTATTGGATTTGTTTTAAATAACCATTTAATTAAATATTCAATGAATTTTACTCTCCTTTTTTGACTATAAATAAAAATAGAAGAACTTTTTTCTCTCCTTTAATGCAAGGGAAACATGAGAGGAAACCCATGTCCATATCCCTTGTCTCCAAATAACCTCTTCTCTATTATGATCATCCGTGGTATTTATAAAGTTAAGAACCACATATTTATTCGAAATGTTCCTAAAGTAATTCATCTCAAAGTTTATATAGGCTAAATTGATGTAGAAAATAAGTGTGGGTTTATCAAAGAATCAAAGCTATCCATACCCATTTATAAATGTGTTACTAAATCTAATTTTATATATATATGAGATTTAAAATCATTTTTTTCAATACATTCAATAACCTAAACTAAATTTTTGAAAACATATATAAAAATCAAGTGGAAGCTATTTCACCTCCTAATTTTCTTAAACAATAACCCAATAATTATTTGATTAAGAGAAAATCATAATGGTAAGGGAGATTTAGTATCATATGTACAATATTATCATTTACTGGGGATGTCTTGATTTAAGATTTATATAAAAACAATATCTTATAGATTTCTCTTAGTTTATTTCTCTTACTTAAGGGATTATTTCAATATCACTTCACCATGTTTCACTCCATCCATAAATAATTTATAAACACTTTGTGTGAATTTTTATATTTGATAGAAAATGTAAATTAATTCCAATTGAAAAATCCTATATAGTTGTTTGAATTACTTGTAGATTTAACTTCAATTACCTTTTAAAATAACAATCACCAACAAATAAGAAAGAGAATAAAGATTTCTTCCCCTGCTCTTCCGTTTCATTAATGCGGATAAGAATTATTCCTTAGTCCAGTAGAATTTTTTAGAGATGTTTTGAAATTTATATTCCTCTTCATTCATAATACCGTCATTATTACTCGTATTTTTTCCTCTTGGGTAATCTTGGGTTCCTTATTATTTTTATCTTCTATGTTAACTATAATGATATTCTCTACATTAGTTAGTAAGGCACATTTATCCTTTACCTATTGATCTAACTCTCTAGATTATTCATTTTATTCTTATCATAATATGAATATATCAATTGGATCATACAAAAAACCCTTTTGGTACTTTTAATCATTCACAATATCTTTCTTATCTGTATGAATCATTGGTGATTTCCCTTTTTCTTTTAATAACCTTTCTTGTAGTTGCAGCTGCTTCATGACATTAGTGTCTGTGTGACCTCCCTTCTTTTACCTTAATCACAAAATCTATTTCTTCATTGAGTTTCCTTTATTATTAATCCTATAATAATCATCACTTTTGATATATTACACCTTTTAAATCTTATTTTTCTTCTGTTTAATTGACTTTCATTTTAGTAAAAGATTGACCAATTAATTTTTTCAACTCTTCATGACCATTTTTAAATTGTCCATAATTTATCTTATTCAGCCAAAAAAGTATTATATTTTTATTTATAGGGTGATTTATTTCTCATCATAATTATTTAATAGATTATTTGGAGTTAATTTCATATATTTCTTCTTCTATTCACTCCTCATGACAAACTTGATATAATTTCAAATTTTCTATTCCATATGTTATTGTAAACTTTTCTTCAAATTCGTATAAGAATTGTGGCTGATTGGAATATGTATAAATTCATCATATGTGAGTCCATAAAATTTATAATTCCAATAATATTTTTTAAGTATCTCAAATTTTTTTCTCAAAGGAATATTATTTTTATATAATGAATTTTTTTCCATCAGTGATCATGTCATTTTAGCACTCCTCCCCCTTTATTCTGAACATATAAAACTTTTATTAGTTTAAATATTATTACATCAATCAATGTCCATATACCTAAACCTATATAAACAAAATATATTATAAAATATTTTGGTCATTTTATTTTAGGTGTTGGTTGTCTTGATTTTCTACATTTTTGAACTTTTAAATATTAGGTTGATTCATTAATCATATGTATTGAATTTGGGGAATGGATCTTCAAAAAGTTTCTCACATGAACCCTTGATGATGTGGTAGGTAAATATGAATTTTTCATTAAAAAAATATATAAATAAAATTGGATTTATTCTGAAACTATTTGAAAAACAAATATTCAATAAACATATCTCTTTTAGGGATGTGGGTAATATTTTTCCATTTCCTTGTAGTTAAGGATTATCCACATGATCTCAAGATATCTTTACCAAATGTTTGAGTCACTTTATTATAATATAACATCTTAGAACCTTGAATGAAATTATCTCTCTTCTTTGTTAATTTTACTGATCTAGATTGGGTTAATTATTTATTCTATAATCTAACTCCCATATCTAACCATTACATGTTAAGGGAATATTTCTCGAACTAAAAAAAACTCAATTTAATTTCCAAATATTTTATCAACTTATAAAAATTATCATTATTCATATTTTTAATCTATTATAAATATCTTGTCTTGATATTTCATTATTTTATCCTTCACTTCTAGTTTTGTATCCTTGACATTCTCCATGAATTTATGAATCTTTTCTAATACATGGAATACATCAATAATAGAAGCCTTAAACACTTAATTATCAAAAACTATTCTTTATAATTTTTCATAAATAAGATACATGTTCTCATTGTATAGTAAAGATATTTCTCACTTATCTTTCACTATTTTTGAGAGGTATTTCATCTTACCACCTATTTTCCTATTTTATTCTACATGGAATCTGCTTGTTACTATAGATAACATCGGTCATCAATGTTTTATTTGATAAAACTAAGTATATATGAAAAACATAAATTAAACATTTCTTCAAATAATCATTAACATGAAAGAAATTCATTTCACTATTTTTATCTCTTTATATTCTTCATGTATTGAAATAGAGTTATAAAAAATATATATCAACAAATTTACTAAATCAGAACTTTCCACTTTGTTCAACATCAAGAAGTTATTGATCCCTTAGCTTCTTCATATTTTTTCCTTATATTCTTCACTAATTTATTTTCCCTATTTTCTATTGTCATTACAGAGACACCCCTAATAAATACAATAGGAATATATTTTGACTAATTAATCTGAGTCTCTTTAAATATACCAATTATAAAATTTATTGAATAAAATGAAATTCGATGGGTTTTTAAAAATAAATCCAATCAAGTGGAACCTTTCTCTAATAACACTTGAAATTACCATTACAACTGGTGCATATATATGAGTGGTGGTGGTTAATCAGGTGTTTCCTATAACAAATTCCAATCTCTATTAGAATCGGTTTCCCCATTTGGAATTTAACCTCTATTCTCATTTAGTGTAGTTGGATTTATTTATTTTTACCTAAAAATAATAATAAAAATTAACGTTTATAAAACCCATAAAGAGTGAATGTAATATTTACATGGTTTTAATAAAAATACATACTCCTTACCTTGATTGGTTGGGTACCCCAATAAAGGATTCTATACTATAATTAATTATTGACTACAATGGTTTGTGTTTCCCACACATTCATTGTGTCTCTCCATGTATATAGATTCATTATTCTAATATGAATCATTCACAATAACCTCTTATTGTATACATAGAGTTTCACTGTTATATCTCTACATAATTGGAGTGCCATAGGTTCTATGGATTAACACCATGTATACGAATGTTTTCCTTTCACCTCCTTTTTGGAAGTCAATCACCAAGACTATATAGGATCTTCTGTATTAAAAATATAGATCATATTATTCTCTCATATAGTCTTTGACTACCAACTGGTCTTCAATAAGACATAACAACATAGTCTCTATTTCATCTTAGCTTTATAGAAATTAATGAAACTACTCACCTGTAATTCTCAGTTCGTGATCTCAGAAATTCTCAAATAATAGATGATCTAATTAATAGAAACAAAGTCAGTATATCCTCAAATTATTTATTCTTCTTCTCAAGAATTCAACTTACTCATATGATATTAATATTATGGTTAGATCCTTATTCATAATTAATTTTCAATACAAAATATATCTTCTTCTTAGAAAATGATCTATTCCTCTTAAATTTGAGTGTTATCTCTTGTTCTTCAGTGCATACTAGCTCTCAATTCACACAACTTCACATATCCCATTATTTGTTTTTATACATAGGACACTATGAAAATATTATTCATAAATTTTAATATATAAAATATTTAGGTGATTTTGCGCCTCATATCCTTCTCGATTTGTTATGCAATGATATTCCTAAGAACTCAATATTCTATTTTACTCCTCAATCATTGACTCTTGAAAAATTATAGGAGTGAACTTATTTTTTTCATTCACATTTCTTTTTTCATTTCCCTTGATCAGATGTAGTATTCTATATTCATCTAAAAGGGTTTATTTCTTCATCATTTTCTTCTCAAAATTTCTCACTAAAATCTATGACTCCCAAATATTCCATGATCATACTACTTATAGTGCAAGGAAAAAATTTATATCACAACACTTAGATATTTTATAAGTGGGGATCTATTATCTTTTAATTTTATATCTATCTTGCAACAATAATAATTCATCCATGGTAGAACACTCAAAAACTCATCATCTTAGTTATCCAAACTCAAGTAAATAGCTGGATCTCATTGAATTCATTCTTATCATGAATCAATATAATTTTTTTTGATATTTAATATAATTTATTTTTACACCAAAAACCTTCATAAATATAATCATTTTGATCTCTATATAATTATTTTAAAATATTATCTTTTGGAAATGATTCCTTTGTAAAATAATGATTTTACATCTCATCACATTCTTTAAACTCAAAAAAAACATAGATAAT